>OZ025223.1:8033762-8658762 GCA_964019055.1 Anthopleura xanthogrammica | reverse complement strand
GGAAGCAGTAGAGTAATCCTAATATTTTCTTTTGTTTCCCCGGAGCCTCGCCTTGAGTTTCTTTGTGCGTGATCACTCAACCAGAATATCGAAAGTGGGCTATTGAATCTGTAGTCACAGCGGTATTTTACTAATTCAAAGTCTAGTACGATTTCCATCTGTAAATAAAGTGTATCTATCTTTCTTTCGTTCTCTTTAAATATTCTTTATTTAAATGCCAGATGACAGCAGTGGAAAACAAAGTCCAAAAAGAGTGGTACATCATCCCAGGTATTATGATGTCATATCCTGTCTTCCTTGTGGAAGGTTTCCACTCAGAACCTGCATATTCTTGTAGAGTGATATTACATTTTTACCGATTTTAAAATCACTATACACACCGAATCGAAATATGGCGATCAATTTGAATAACTATTGTTCTTGACTGACTAGCCTCTCGTACATGTAAAAACGCTTATGTTTCCACGTGAACACGAGGCTAATCAATCCAGAACAATAGTTATTCAAATTGGTCGCCATATTTCGATTCGGTGTATTACTGCGATTTTCATAATTACGTGGATACCCAAGTTCAAATGTCAATGTACAAAAGACGTTTTGGCTTCCGTCAATCAATTATAATCAGTCGATACCTTTTATATTTTTGAATGGCGGCAGTGGAAAAACAAATTCCAACGGAAAACTCGCAACTACCGAGTTCGCAGAATATTTAAAATATTATTGAAAGTAAGAAAACAATTATTCTCCCAGGTATGACAAGCTTCCATTGCGCTGTTATGCAGAAGAGGTGTGCAGGTCAAGTGATGGTCCGTCAGGTACGTTACAATAGAAATATATATGTGAATGTAAAACAGTAATGCTGGATAACTAGGTTATCCACCACAAAAACATGGTGATCGCGCGGTTACAATTCCTGTGTGGTAATCAAAATGGCGGAAACGAATGACCCCAACATATCCATTGCAGGCTCTTAAAAAATGAACTTTAATCTGATTGGCTCATTCTGCACATGCTGGTGACCGACCTCTTTACCATGGGCATAATGCTTTCCCATTTCAGACCACGTGTCATTCCCTAGAGTATAATTTCTTTGTTTAACGGTTGCGCATGAGAAGATGCATGAATATGGATACAACTCAAACAAACAATGTTATTCTCAAGAGAATGACACTTGGTCTGAAATGGGAAAACATTACGCCTACGTTAAAAAGAAGCATTCTTGATGGTCTGACATAAAGTATCAACCTTCGTATTTATCCGTTTCTCGATAGTGGTCAGCGGTATACTGGAGTTCAGGAATCATTACAGTTTTGGAGTTCACTTGGTGTACGCGCTGCTTAGTGGTCGCCCGGTCATCATCATGGCGGAGGCACATAATGAAAGGTAAAGAAAAAAACATTCAAATTGTATCAAACCCTGTAACAACCTCTGGGCTGATCTAAGTCAGGGCACAGCTAACTCACAGATCAAACCCTGAAACAACCTCTGGGCTGATCTAAGTCAGGGCATGGCTAACTCACAGATCAAACCCTGAAACAACCTCTGGGCTGATCTAAGTCAAGGCACAGCTAACTCACAGATCAAACCCTGAAACAACCTCTGGATTGATCTAAGTCAGGGCATGGCTAACTCACAGATCGAACCCTGAAACAACCTCTGGGCTGATCTAAGTCAGGGCATGGCTAACTCACAGATCAAACCCTGAAACAACCTCTGGGCTGATCTAAGTCAGGGCATGGCTAACTCACAGATCAAACCCTGAAACAACCTCTGGACTGATCTAAGTCAGGGCATGGCTAACTCACAGATCGAACCCTGAAACAACCTCTGGGCTGATCTAAGTCAGGGCACGGCTAACTCACAGATTGAACCCTGAAACAACCTCTGGGCTGATCTAAGTCAGGGCACGGCTAACTCACAGATCGAACCCTGAAACAACCTCTGGGCTGATCTAAGTCAGGGCATGGCTAACTCACAGATCAAACCCTGAAACAACCTCTGGGCTGATCTAAGTCAGGGCACGGCTAACTCACAGATCGTACCCTGAAACAACCTCTGGGCTGATCTCTGTCACTTTTTATTTATTTATTTTTTTTATAGAGAGGTGCGATTCTTGGTATCCGCATTGTGGATGTTTGTCCTTGAACATAACGGGTAAGACAACTTAGAAAAACAATCATATGTGGAACAATTTAAGGTTCAGACCAGCCGCGCTGTAACCGTGTCGGTGGCAAGTCTGAGCATAATGTTTCTCCATTTCAGACCACTTGTCTTTCCCTAGAGTATCATTTCTTTGTTTAACGATTGTGCATGAGAAGACACATGAATATGGATACAACTCAAATAGAATTTTATTCTCAAGAGAATGACACGTGGTCTGAAATGGGAAAACATTACCCCCAAGGTAAAGAGGTCTATTCCGTGACGCGATTGGGCCTTTTTCTTCTGTTAGTAGACTTCCCTCGATTCACTCTGTTCTAATGATGGCTGCCATCAGCGTAGCCGAAGAATCGATGTATCAACAGCCATGTGTTTAAACCGTAAAACTTTGTAATTCTTTTTTTTTTTTTTTTTTCTTATATAATTGAATAAATTTCAAAATATGTCTACACATATTATTTTCATCAGTTGTGGTCGTACCGTCATTCCCTGGCGAAAGAAGCCACTTCACATCACAGACATTCCTTCTCTGAGATTAGCTGGTCTTTGTAAGTCACGACGTGTCCTGCCCAAGTCAGTGAAGGTGAGCTGTTTAAAGGAGCAGGCGTAGCTCATTTGTTTATTGCGCGGTCTGCAGAGCTAGAGGCCCACGGTTCGATCCTCGGGATCGTCTGTTTCAACTTCACTCTATCCTGATAGCTTTAGATTTAAATACCCGTAATAGACATAATCGGCTAACGCGTTGCTATGGACACTAGAGAAAAACGTTTGGGCATGCGTGCGTTTCAGCACGCTTTCCAAGAATTTACTAGAGTTTTAGTGAGAAAATAAATGCTTGTTTTCTCCAAGTATACAAAACATTTCGCGGGTATACTTTTGTGAGACAAAGATACTGTATTAATAAAGACAATATGAAAAAATAGCCTTAAGTTTTAAGAACTGACTTTAAGTTTTAGCATTTTGTAAAGACTATTCTTCAGGGAAGTGTGAAAGTCAGATTTGCATATTTTTACAATAGCACGAAGACGCTTTTGACTAATTTGCATACGGACTTAGAGCATGCGCAGACGTTTCTCACGCGTGTCGTTGCTATGTACGTTTCCACCCAATTCAAATCCTCTGGGAATAAGATTCTTTGTCTGTCGTATTTCGATATCAAATGGAAATATTTTGAGGGCGAAATGTGCACACCTTTGAACACTTTATACAGGAACCCCTGTCTTGGGAGAATCGACCTCATTACGTTCTTTGTTTGTCGTGGCCACTTCAGACCATGTAAAAAAAGAACATTTCTCAAAGGAATGTCATATGTGGACTGAAGTAGGGAATTTGCATACAAAGGTAAAAGAGGTCGATTGGGCAACCACTCGCCGCGTTTAGGAGCAAAATATACTGCATTTTTTGCCGATGATTTGATTATCCATGATATTTCTTTCCGTTCCCCGTAACCTCATAAATGTTTTCTTTCCTTTTCTGTTTTACGCAGCGCTACGTATCTATATTGGATTATGAAACTGGAACCATCATCAGTCCACCTTACAAGGTTTGCACATATTTGGTTGGACTTTTTTTGTTTATATGCTTGCCTGCTTGCCTGCTTGCCTGCTTGCCTGCTTGCCTGCTTGCCTGCTTGCCTGCTTGCCTGCTTGCCTGCTTGCCTGCTTGCCTGCTTGCCTGCTTGCCTGCTTGCCTGCTTGCCTGCTTGCCTGCTTGCCTGCTTGCCTGCTTGCCTGCTTGCCTGCTTGCCTGCTTGCCTGCTTGCCTGCTTGCCTGCTTGCCTGCTTGCCTGCTTGCCTGCTTGCCTGCTTGCCTGCTTGCCTGCTTGCCTGCTTGCCTGCTTGCCTGCTTGCCTGCTTGCCTGCTTGCCTGCTTGCCTGCTTGTCTGCTTGTTTTCTTACTTGTTTGTTCCTGTTTTCCTGTGTTCTCCTTTACCGACAATATATGTTTTCTCTTCTTCTACAGGGTATTTTCCTGAGCTCGGTCTTCAATTACAGAAACTGCTGGCCGGTAAATAATATTTTGTCTTTGTTTTCCATTCATGATCGTATTGTCCAATCATATTAAGTAATTCGTGTTTCTCACTCTCCTTAGTTACCGTTGCTATGTCCCTCGACTTCAAATAAAACCGCTAGAATATCTCATTTGATGAGGATAATATAAAAATGAATGAAAAAAAGATATTTTGAGTTTCTTGTTTTGTTTGTTTGTTTTTGTTGTTTTGTTTTTTTTGTGTGTGAAACCAGGATGATTAATGTGTTGTTTTTTTCATCTTTTCCTACAGTCGAACGCAACGTTTATCGCATTTATCCACAGGTATGATGGTTCTTCCTTCCTCCATTTCTTCTTTCCTTCTTTCCTTAATTCATTCATTCCTCCTGTCCTTCCTTCCTTCCTTCCTTCCTTCCTTCCTTCCTTCCTTCCTTCCTTCCTTCCTTCCTTCCTTCCTTCCTTCCTTCCTTTCTTTCTTCCTTCCTTTTTTCATGCTTCCTTTCTTATTCATTCATTCATCCATTCGTCCTTTTTATTTATCTATTTTCATTTTTCATCCTTCAATTTCTCTTTCCCTTTCTCTCTTTCATTTTCCTTTTCTTCCTTCTTTTTAATCGTTATTTTACTCTTATTTTGTCAGCGTTTTTCTGGAACTTGCTTGTAAAGCGTATGTTTACTATTATTCGTGTTGTATTGGAACCGATAACTTTACTTGTATAGAGTAAGTAATATACGACATTCCACACTTTCTAATAATAGAAATCAATTAATATTACTGTTCTAAAAATATCTACTTCACATCGCCTTCAGCTGCGCCACTGCTTTACTTGCGGCGGTGATTAGCGGTAACAAGTCTTTTTCTTTTTTTTTTTTACAGAGGTAGTTCTCAGACTCATGAGCATGGTGGAAAATCATCCATGGTGAGTAAAAACTATTGATTTCTTATGTAAATATTTTTATTTCAGTTGGGCTCCCTGTGGATTTTATAACAATGCGGACTCACTGGCCAGCGGTAATGCTTATCCATGATTGTATTGTCGTTTTAGGATGAGATTGAGGTTCTTACGCGATTGGGAGTTCATTTCTCGGATGCAACGATTGTGCAGGTACAATTGTGTTTTATTTATCTGTAGGCGTTCTGCGTAGCACGTTTTCAATCGTCGTCGACACGAAGTAGGCTTTGGTAGACGTTTCTATGACAACCAATAGGCACGTGCCCTTGTAACCCTTTTTTCATTCTTTTTATATATATTGTCAGTAATTGTAAATTAACTCTGAAAATCCCCACGGCGAGGGGTTAATAACATGTATTTTATTTTAAAACCGAATTTTTTGTTTTCCTTTGCTCGAATCCCTCTTAAAGCCACGAAATTCCCGAAAAAAAATTCCAAAAACATACCGAATTAAAAAATTTCATTGATTTTTTTTTCTACTTCTTGAACTTTAGGGAGTTTTTACATACGGATAACCTCTTAACTTCCTTTCTAGACTTCCTTTCTTCCTTTTTTTTTTAGTTATTTTTGTAGTGTTTCGCCTGCTCTATTCAGCTTTTATATTTTGTATATGTATGTACTTAGTTGCATCTGGAATAAATCTTTATTGTATTGTATTGTATTGTATTGTATTGTATTCAGTATTTTGCGGAGGTTATCAAGCAACAACAGATTGACGCTCATTTCCATGGCAATGAAGGTAAAAGTGCATGTCAAATTTATGTCTAATTTTAAAATATTGCTACGGTTTAAAATTACCATTAGTAATATTATAGTAGGTACCTAAGTTAAGATGGTTTCCTATCGGTCAGCGGTCGATAAACCGGAAGCAAGTCTCAGAAAAGAGAGTTGAAGTAAGGGAAATAATTATTTTACTTTTCCGGTCTTGTGACTTCACTTCCGGTTTAATGACGGCGACCGCTGACCGATAAAGGAACTTCCTCAACTAGCGTTACTATTCATATCATTCTTAAAAGAATGGATTTATCTTAGGGAAAAAACACGATTGGGTAAGTAGTGGTATGCCTGTGGTTTTGTCGCGGATGTAATGACGTCATCGGCGTGCACGATTCTTTTCATGATTTTTTTTTTTTGCCTTTGATTCCAGAATTAAGAGCACAAACTATTATTGCTGATCTTTCAAAGTCTCTACAGTACAAGAATGTGGCTCCTCTCGATCCATGACGTCATTCTCTCTACGTACTTCCGGTATCCATGTCCTTTATGTGGGACCTTTTTACCTTGAGCGTAATGTTTTACCATTTCAGAACACGTGTCATTCTCTTGAGAATAAGATTCTTTGTTTGAGTTGTATCCATATTCATGTGTCTTCTCATGTGCAACTTTTAAACAAAGAAATGATACTCTAGGGAATGACACGTGGTCTGAAATGGGAAAACATTACGCCCAAGGTTAAGAGGTGTGTTGTACAGTTCCAAAGACAGAAAAATTAGAAAATTATATTTGATAGAAAAACTTAAATTAAGTTTTAGAAAAAATCTGGATCGTATGAACTGTAAGTTGTTATCGACTTATCGTTATATTATTATATATTATTCTTTATATATATATGAAAGGGAAAATTGGCTACTTATTTGTCGTGCGGGGACTGGGAGAAATGCTTGGGTAACCATGGTAACACGCGAATAAATAGATAAGAAGAAGAAATATATGGCGAGAGACAAAGAAAGAAGGGAAGAAAGTAAAGGAGGAAGGAAGGAAGGAAGGGAGAAAAATAAAGAAAGCAAAAAAGGAAAAAGAATGAATTGAGAAAGAAAGAAGAAACTGATCAGTTAAATAACATTAGAATTATAGACGCATCAAGAGTTCCGCGCTGCTGCTCAATGCGCATTCTCAGGGGATTAAAAAGTGGGATGAAAATTTGTATAATATGCAATTTTTCGGTATATTTGATTCAGAATTCGCTTAACGGTACGCGATCTTGAATATTTAGTGAAAATTGTGCCTGACAAGAAAGATACAACTAAAATATAGCATATTTTACAAATTTTATCCCACCTTTTAATCCCCTGAGCATGCGCTTAGAGCAGTAGCGCGGAACTCTTGATGCGTGTATTACAGTGCTACGCGCTGTACCGTGAACACCTCGACAAGATTTTGATTTATTTTTGACAACTTTTTGACAACTTTCAATTGTGTTCTTTACCGCTGACCAATTAGGCATCGGCGCTTCACTTTGATGTTTCGATAGGCGGAGTTTGTACATCAATGTTAGGATTTTGAGACATTGGTTAGCGGTAAAGAACACGATTAAAAGTTGTCAAAAATAAATCAAAATATTGTGGAAGTGTTCACGGTACGGCGCGTAGCACTGTAATAATTCTAATAATTTAAAATTTAATTAAATAAGTAGATTAAATTGTATTAAATTTTTAATAATCTTAATCGTTAAACAGAATACGAATAAATAGACTAAATTTTAAACTTAATAAAAACAATAACAGTAATAATAATAATAGCAATAATGATAATAAAAATAAGGATAACAACAATAATTATAACCGAACAAAAACAACTTGATAACAATAATAACATAACAGTGTTAATTTAAACTAAAATTTTCAATACATAACTGAATTATTCTTATAGAAGTTAGTGGTTAGAACAAAAATTATTTTAAATTAGTCGGCTGAAAACATATATTTTTTCATTGCTTCTCAAAACGATATATTTTTTATGAAAAAAGAACAGAAATCTCAAATCGTTCGGAATCTCACACATCGATGTAAATATTGACTTACAAAAAATTAATAAAGGAATTTTAATAAAAGAACATTAATGATGGTCAATAATTCTCAGCTGTATATGATGAAAATTTCATTCTTTGATGATATTTTCATTGTAGATTAAATCATATTATTATTTATGTATAGTTTTAAGTTATTTACATTCTTTTCTGCACGGGATTTTGTCTTGGAAACGCATTTTTGATTTAACCAATTGAAAATACATATAAGTAGAGGAATTTCAGTATACTTCACACAAAAGCAAAAATTACTTGTTTAAAAGTGTATAAGTTAAATCGACACAGAAGAAAACAATGGAAAGGAGATCTACTGATATATTTTAGTCAACTAACTGTTTCATGAGTTAGAGTGATCTTATTTGGCCTTTAAAAGGTCGCCAAGCATAATTAACAATTAGTCCTCGAGTCCGAATGGTCTACGAGTCAATAGCCCATGAGGCCGAAGGCCGAATGGGCTATTGACTCGTAGGCCATGAGGGCGAAAGGTCTAATTGTTTTAGTAAAAACCTACTAATCGGTCCAATAAAAGGATGCAAAAAGTTTTGGATTTTGCTTTAATATATATTTTTTGGTTTTCAAAACCAACGCTTTTCGCTACTAGAGGTCTATCACTAATAGACCCCTAGTAGCTCAGCCAATCACAGGGCTCGATTGGTGATAGACCATTAGTAGGTTTTTTCTAATCCACATATTAGCAAGAACTAATTCTATTGTTTTCTTTCGTTTTACTTTGAGTGTTAGTCAATTATTATACAACTATGTTTAATGGGCGAAGTAAAATCACTATCATGTAAAATCCCTTTATTTAAAACTGTTCTAAGATTCACTAACCTCTATTAGTTTTACAGTGAGGACGCTCGAACCGTGAACACTGATGTTTTTTCATACTTTTTTCCTCCTTTATCCCTTGTGCTAATCGATTGGAAATATGATTTATTTTGAACAATAAGATTATTTGAGTTCAGTGCTTCATTTTCAGAAGGTTTGAAGCAGTAGAAAGTTCATAAAATAAAAAAATATAAGAATATCAATTGTTCATGGTTCGAGTGTCCTCACTGTAATAACTAGCTATTTATCGGGTTAAATTCTGTGCGAATTAATAACTTAAAAATTTAAAATAAAATAAATAATTCATACATTTAGGATTCCCGCCTAAACTCGAAATAACTAATCACGTGGTATGCTAAAAAGGCGCGAAAACCGTTGACGCGTGTTGACACAACATTCCCAGAATAACTAACGTTTTTGACCAATCAAATTTATTCTCACATCTAGACCATAATTATCTGATTCTGATGCTTTTTTGGGCATCGTCGTCGCCTTGAAACAGGTAACTTGCGCTCATCTCACAATTTTCAATTTAAAGAAATTGAATATTACCATCAGTTTTGGCTCTTTGGAAAAAGCCCGGAGTGGTTTTTGGCACAATTCTTATTGGTAAGTATTCTTAATAGTTGGAATTTTCAAGTATTTTTCATATGGAACTCAAAGGCTCGAAAGATAAGTTAAAGATGTTTGTTAATGAAGCTACGCTTAGTCATGTCGGAAAACGTTTAAAAAACATTATTAGCAAAGGGTATATAATAATAATATCAAAAAATTATAATATAGGACATTTTATATTGATCGATAGGTTTGGGTCTTTCTTGTTAAAAACCATGAATTTTGAGGCCCTAAAATCATAGTTTTTAGCGAGACATTTTTAGAGACTCGCGTATCGATCAATTTAAAATTTTGTATTAGTAGAAAAAAAAGATTTAAAAAACCCGTGAATAATTGAAATAAATAAATGTGCAAAAAAGGCTTTAAAACCAGCCTCTAAATTCATGGTTTTTAGCAAGAATTGTTAAGAGACCCAAACCTATCGATCAATTTAAAATTTCCTATATTATAATTTTTTTATATTATTGATATATTTGAGTTGATTTTAAAGCTCGTTCTTGCATACTTATTTATTTCAATTATTCATATATTTTTCAATTCTATTTTTCCAAAGAACCTATTATTGAATCTTCGATGTATATCCTAATTAAGGTGATTAAGGCGTGAAAAAAAAAATCATAAATATGTCATTGGACATTAGATATGAGCATTATTATTGATATATCTCAGGTTAATCTACCACAATAGTCACTAATTTCCTAGATATCTTATCTGTAAAAGAACAGATATCCTCTTAGCATCTGTCAGGTATGTCTGAGTTTTAGTATAAGCTCGATTTGGAGGACAAAACAACGAATTTCATGGATGAAAAACTTTTCTTCTGGTTTCTTTATTCTTTCCTATATTTGTATACACCTACTTGCAAAAACGTTGTCATACAACATTTGAACATTTGTAGTTTCAAGATTAGGAATAAATTAAAAGTACAAAAGAAAGAGTTCTGCTTCAATGATCTTCTTTTGTACTTTTAATTTATTCCTAATCCACTAAACTACAAATGCTCAAATGTTGTATGACAACGTTCTTGCAAGTAGGTGTATATGAGATTTGATGTGATTTATAGAGCGAAACTTCTAGACAAAAGGCTGTCATCATATCACCAATATTTATAACTTATTGCGATTTTGAGCCGCCAATACACCGATTCTAAAAATGGCGATTCTTCACTTTTCTATTTATAAACTTCGTCAATCAAATATTTTATCAAAATATCACTCTTACATGAAAGATCATCCAGAAGTGAGTGAACAGGGAAAGTTTCAATGTTGTGGCATTTTTTTTCTTTTAAGTTTTTATGGAATGAATTTACAGATAGAAGTACCAGATTTTGCTGAGTAATACAGACTAGCCTTGCTTTGCTGTCATTTACACACTTTACACTGCAATAACTCCTTAAATAAACACTTCATATTATTTATCTATTTATTTTATTATTTATTAGTTACGTCGATGAATTTCTTGTTTCCGTAGTATTTAAGCACATTTTTTCTTATAATTTCATAAACTAAAACAAAGATCAAAAAAGAAAACTCATAGAAAAATTAAAAGTCTCTAAGGCAAAGAGAGGTAAGTTAACAAAAAAGTCAAGATTCGAGTCGGGATTTTTTGCCGAAATATTTGCAACAAGCCTATATTGCTTCGGGATGGTCATGAGAACAGAACATATGCGAGAATTTTTAGTAGCCAGAAAAAGGTTGAAAGTTATTTGTGGACAGCCTGCGTTGAACCAACAGTTTGTTTCCGTCTGTTTGATTTGTGTGGTCGGGCGACGTTCTGTAGCGACATGAAATTTCAAAGTTCCAGGAAGACTGTCTTTCGTATTTTGTGGCCGAGGAAAGAAAAAGGCCTCAAATAAAAATCTATAAAAGCTCAGGAAAAGCTCTTGATATTTCTCACCAAGGACAGAGTAGTTATAATGGCATTGAATTAGGTTTTTTAGCCGAATGAATTATTTGCAAAAGCTTGGACTGTCGGGCATAGTGAGTCCATCAAGTCAAACCATTTCCGGCTGCCGAGCATATAGCCACAGCGAAAAAAACTGAAATGTTTAACTACTGGATTCCAAAATCTAACCACACGGCACACATCTAACCGTTTCTTGGTTTCTTATTTTTTGGTTCGTGTTTTCCTTGATAGATGACACATCTAACCACACGAGGTACTTCTTTTCAAAGGTCAGCTAAGATTTCTTTACTTTATTTCACATTTTTACAATACATTTAGAAAATGTTTCTAATAATATGATACCACAGAAACCTAACTTGGGCTACTTGCGAACACACCGCTCCGATCTCCAGCCGTCAGAATGGCCTAATTCTGTCAAATCATCCCAAAAAAATCGATAGAAACATATAATAAAAGCCGAAATTCTGGCTCGGATCCCGGCTTGAAAAATAGGCATCCTCAAGCAAAGATAGGTCGAATGTCGATGAAGAAACTAGCAAATCCTAAATATAATTATTGAATTGAACGATATTAGGATTGGACTAGAACGACTGTGATATCCTACCAACTTTTTGGCCATATTTGTTTTCAAATATACTTTCGTTGCCAAGGGAAAACAATTAATGAAAAAGACGGTCTAACTTTTTAACCAACTATCACCTGTCGTCCTTATAAGTGAACATGGTTTGCATTAGCAATAGCATGTTGAGATCAAAGAGAGCCATTTTAATTCAACAGACTTTTCTCTATAACTTAATTAACCTTCTGGTCCTCCTTCAAGAAACTCAGGTCTTTTTCTTGTTACGAAAACCTAACATACTAAATTCCAATTTGATATGTCAGTTAGCCAGCATGCCCTGACTTAGATCAGCCCACTGAGGTTGTTTCAGGGTTTTATCTGTGAGTTAGCCGTGCCCTGACTTAGATCAGCCCAGAGGTTGTTTCAGGGTTCTATCTGTGAGTTAGCCGTGCCCTGACTTAGATCAGCCCAGAGGTTGTTTCAGGGTTCTATCTGTGAGTTAGCCGTGCCCTGACTTAGATCAGCCCAGAGGTTGTTTCAGGGTTCAATCTGTGAGTTAGCCATGCCCTGACTTAGATCAGCCCAGAGGTTGTTTCAGGGTTATATCTGTGAGTTAGTCATGCCCTGACTTAGATCAGCCCACTGAGGTTGTTTCAGGGTTTTATCTGTGAGTTAGCCATGCCCTGACTTAGATCAGCCCAGAGGTTGTTTCAGGGTTCAATCTGTGAGTTAGTCATGCCCTGACTTAGATCAGCCCACTGAGGTTGTTTCAGGGTTTTATCTGTGAGTTAGCCATGCCCTGACTTAGATCAGCCCAGAGGTTGTTTCAGGGTTCAATCTGTGAGTTAGTCATGCCCTGACTTAGATCAGCCCACTGAGGTTGTTTCAGGGTTCAATCTGTGAGTTAGCCATGCCCTGACTTAGATCAGCCCACTGAGGTTGTTTCAGGGTTTGATCTGTGAGTTAGCCGTGCTCTGACTTAGATCAGCCCACTGAGGTTGTTTCAGGGTTTGATCTCTGAGTTAGCCATGCCCTGACTTAGATCAGCCCAGAGTTTGTTTCAGGGTTCGATCTGTGAGTTAGCCATGCCCTGACTTAAATCAGCCCAGAGGTTGTTTCAGGGTACTGATAAAAATTGAAGTTTTTTATCATTTGTTTTCTTCTTTTCGCTCGCATACGGAGATTTGTGGTCATTGGGGTTGATATCTGCCCATGTGATTTCGCAGTCTGCAGTCATCATTAGTTGAAAAGAAGAGAATTTGCTTTCATTCTTTAATAATTAAAGAAAACTAAACAAATAATAATATCTGAAATTTTACCGAAGCAAATGCCTCGCTTGCCTCATCGTAGCTACGGCCCTGTGCTGCCCAGTGATAACGATGAGAGTATCCTAGAGATAATGTGATTGTTGGAGAGTGGGTGTAAATGAAAGACAAGTCAATAATGTGAAGTATCGAGTTTTGTCGCATCATTATTATAAACACCACCAGCATCATCATTGTCATCATCAACTTCTACATCATAGCCATCAGAGAATAGACCATTTCACGGTTGTCGTCGCTCAACCTCAGCCTCGATAGTGTGTAATATTAAATCGGGGTTGAGCGACGACAACCTTGAAATGGTCTATTGTGAGAGCAACTAAAGTGTGCCAAGGAGACACTTTTCTAAATTTTGAGTTTTTTTCTCGTGATTTAATGAATATTTTTGGAGATAATTTTTTTCTTCTCATGCATCACGTTCTGTGTGCTCCTCGTGACCTTTTTTTGTAAAGAGTATTTAAAAATTAGCTATGAAAAAGTGAACGGAGAAAACATTAATTAATTTTCTTTCTGCTTCACCGAAGTTCATTAAAAGCGCTAATCCCTCTCAGACATCGAATTTAAAAAAAAGTCGTTTCGTAAAGAAAAACAAGAATCAGCAGGGGTACTTGATTCTTAACAACATAGTTGATCAAAACATTTGAGATGTTCTTAATAATGAGCTTCGGCCGGTGATAAGTCTGCAGGTGTTTTGGGGATATCTGACTGATGAACAAGGGAAAACACATCAACATTTCTGAAGAAAAACAAAAGAAAACATTTATCTATCGCTGGTTTGTTCTGTTATATTCATATCTATGTATGTACGTAGTTTTGAATTCACTTTTTTTTCTCTCTGATTCGTTTGTTTAAAGTTTGTTCAGTAATATATTGGTTCGCGTTATTTCTTTTTGACAATTTGTGTGTTTATTTGCTTGTTTATTTAAGGTTTGCTTCCTTGTGAGTTAGTTGGTGTTTATTTATTGGTTTAATTGTGCGTTCTTTCGTTCGTGTGTTTGTTTTTCGTCTGTCTGTCCGTTTCTTGGTTTCTTATTTTTTGGTTCGTGTTTTTCCTTGATAGATGACACTAACCCTACGTAAATAAGTTTGTAATCAAGGAACACAGCATGCAATACTTTATTTATTAATTTAAAATCATTTAAAATAGTAGCTTGATTGGCAGGTGTCAATGACGTCATACCACGTCGTTTTGAAATAAATGTATTTGTTTCTTGCTGTTTTAGGGGACATATTTTCAAGATATCGACTATTTTGTCCCCTAAAACAGTTCCACAATGGACTACAATTCCAACTCGACCCGTTTTTTCTTCAATCTTAGAATAGCTAATATTTGTCCCACGTCTCATTCAATAGAACACCGCAGTTAGTGATGATCACAGGCTCAACCATACAGGTTTAGCATCGTTTATAAGTCAGCTATTCACAGATACCATTAAAAGTCTGTTGGATTTCAAAACATTGGTGTTGTTCAAGTTCCACATTATTTACATTACAGTTGACTTCTGTGAATGATTTGCTGGTAAACGAGACTAAACCTGTACAAATGAGCCTGTAGTCAAGGGTACAGCGGTTTTACGTTGTTAAACAACAACAACATTCTACGCAATAATAGTCCCACAATGCACTGCAATATTAACTCGACCCAAGTTTGTTTCTCAACCTAGGAATGACTAATATATTACTTAATAAGATTTTTTACAGAAATTTAACACAGCCCCTCCCCCACGAAGCTTTTTAAATTAAAATTGCTTTTATCAAAGTTTGTGTCATTAAATTGCTAACATAACACCTGTCTCAACTCATTCAATGAGCTTTGACTATTTACAGCAGACGAATTAAGCCGTTGAAAAAAACATCAATCACTTCATAACCAGTGTCAACTTACTGGAAGAAGGGACGTTATTACCGTTCAAGCAAAAAATATGGTGAGTAACACTTATCATTGCTCTTGATGTCTTTTTGATAATTTTTTGAATTTTTGGTCTTTAACATAAAATTATCAATCAGTCGATCAGTTGGAATAGGTTTACAAGGTTTCTTTGACATTTTCTGTTGGTACTGTTGGTTCTCTTCTCTTCATTTATGTTCTCTTCTCTTCGTTTCTGTCTTCTCTTCATTTATGTTCTCTTCTCTTCTCTTCTCTTCTCTTCTCTTCTCTTCTCTTCTGTTCTCTTCTCTTCTCTTCTGTTCTCTTCTGTTCTCTTCTGTTCTCTTCTCTTCTGTTCTCTTCTGTTCTCTTCTCTTCTGTTCTCTTCTGTTCTCTTCTCTTCTGTTCTCTTCTGTTCTCTTCTGTTCTCTTCTGTTCTCTTCTCTTCTCTTCTCTTCTCTTCTCTTCTCTTCTCTTCTCTTCTCTTCTCTTCTCTTTCTCTCTTTTCTTTCTCTCTTTTCTTTCTTTCATCTTCCCTTTTGCGTTCTTTAACTCTTCCTTCCAATCTCTTCCATTTTATCATTTATGACTTTTTATAATCTCTCCTTGCATATTCACGATAAACAAAATTAATCTTCTAAATTAATACATTCGCCCACGAGAGAAAAAAAAAATTTCGCTTCATAACTGAAAAAAATCTTAGCCAAAACAAAATTAGTTCTCTTTCACTCTCTAAACCTAACGATAAATAAGAAATTGATTCACAAGGAATCCCTCTTTACGTTCAATCATGGGTCTTTAACTAAAATACTTGGGGGGGATTAATTAGCAGAAAAGCTGTAAAAACGCTTCATACCTCATATATTCTACCCCTTGAGGAGAACTATATAAACAAAAAAGAACACAAAAAAGCACAATTATTCTAAGATATGAATTATTCATAACCCGACAACTTTCTGGCAAGTTTTTTATTGATCATTTTCAAATTATGCCTTGGTTATAGGGTTTTTCTCCGTGTTATCGGCTTTTCTCTCCGAAAAACCTAACAGTCGATTTGTGAGTTAGCCGGCCTTGAACTTTTTTTTTTTTTTTTTTTTTTTTTTTTAATTTTAATAGTTATTTACACTTTAGGAGGACACACTAGGTGTGTTTCTCTAGATGTTCAATTACAATTACAATTATAATTTTTTTTTTTTTTTAGCCGGCCCTGAACTTGATAAGCCCAGAGGCTGTTTCAGGTTATCGATGAAGTCTGAAGTTAGCTTAATTTTTCAGCGTTATTTATTTGATTTTTACTTTGAATAAATACTGGACTTAATCAAGAAAAAGTATTTCTTTCTAATGACTTGCTTGACACATGAAATAGATTTTGCGTGAAGCGAGTTTTAAAATCTCTAAATTTTACAGAGAACGTATGAGTTCATTAGTGTTTTTGCCACCCAGTAACTTTGAAAGCTGATATTTCGGAAAGTATTGCATGTAAAGAGCTAAAAATTGCATACACTACTTATATCAATGAGATCTTTTAAGTTTTGGGTTCAGTTTTTATTTTCCTTGACTTTAAACCTTATGCTAATGAGCAAAATATTGTAAACAAAGATTCGTCTATTCGCTATGCAGTATTTAGTATTTCATTCAGCATTATAAACCGCTAGGTAGCTGTTTGTCACGGTTTGTACTCTAATAGTTGTTTGTGCTCCACGATATTTATTCAGATCTTGTATTTGACAGCGGTAAGCGCTGATAAAAGAGATTCACCAGAAATAGCTTTCGCTAACTTACTCAAAATAAAACCCAAACAAATTAAAACGAAACAAAACAAAACAAATGATCGATAGATAAAAGAAAGAAAAAGAAAAGCTTAGAAATGCAAGTTTTCCATGTTCAGACGCGTTGTCTCGACTTAAAATAAAGAATTCTTAGGATTTTGATGCTAATTTTTCAAGAAAATAATAATAATATATATAAATAACAACAACAATAATAATAATAATAATAATAATAATAATAATAATAATAATAATAACGATAACAGTAGTAGTAGTAGTAGTAGTAGTAGTAGCAGCAGCAATACAAGAAAGTTTATTTATTTAAATCCTACTTTCTCTTGTCTTTCTTCCTGCTTTTTAAAATATATAATAATTTATAATATATATATTAACGACAATAATAGTTAATGGTAAGAATAATAATATATTAACAAAAAATTAAAAAACAAAACTTATTCAATGCAACAGCATAATAATAACAAAATTAATAATAATTGTAATGATAATAAATAAATAATAAATGATAAAACTAATAATAATAATAATAATAATAATATAAATTATAAAAATAAATTATAATCATAGTAATAATTCTATATGTTCTAATAATAAAAACATTTAATCATAATAATAAAATACCACGGAAAAAAACATTTTTTTTTAAATTCAATACGTAAAATTCAATAAGAATGCCAAATATAACAGAACAGTGCATCAATGTAAATTCTAATTGAATTTGCTTGAAGAACATCTTTAGAGGAAAGAAAGGCTCTTGATGTACCCGTAACTGACAAATTCAAGTTTTGCAAAGTAAACAGAAGCATGTTTGACTTGACTTTACTATATTAGTACTCGTTCAGTTCGGTATGTATGACACAGCGTCAGAAAATGTTTATCGTTCATGTTTGATAGATATCTACGATAGATATGGCATTGAATTAGATGATAGAAGTATTAGATTAAGACTTTTTCTTTCTTTCTTTCTTTCTTTCTTTCTTTCTTTCTTTCTTTCTTTCTTTCTTTCTTTCTTTCTTTCTTTCTTTCTTTCTTTCTTTCTTTCTTTCTTTCTTTCTTTCTTTCTTTCTTTCTTTCTTTCTTTCTTTCTTTCTTTCTTTCTTTCTTTCTTTCTTTCTTTCTTTCTTTCTTTCTTTCTTTCTTTCTTTCTTTCTTTCTTTCTTTCTTTCTTTCTTTCTTTCTTTCTTTCTTTCTTTCTTTCTTACTTTCTTACTTTCTTTCTTTCTTTCTTTCTCTTTCTTTCTTTCTTTTTTCTTTCTTTTTTTCTTTAATTCTTTCTTTCTTTCTCCATCTTTCTTTCTTTCTTTTTTCTTTCTTTTTTTCTTTAATTCTTTCTTTCTTTCATTCCATCTTTCTCTATTTATTTATTTAGTTAGTTAGTTAGTTAGTTAGTTAGTTAGTTAGTTATTTTTTTTAATTAATTAATTAATTTCCTTCCTTCGTTTTTTTATTTCAATAACAACAACAAAATAGAAATAGAAAATAACTTTTCCTACTTTTTACTATTTTTTACACTTTAATAATAAGAAGAAGAAGAAGAAGAAGAAATAAATATATTACAAAAACCTCATGAATTGACGGCAAACTAAAGTAACTCGATATTCACATTTCGCATCTATTTTGACACCTGCTTCAGTTAAAAAAATCAACTCATAAACAGTCTCAAAAACAAACAGAGTTTTCCTTCTCCAACAGTGACGATGAAGTCCTGTCATCAACTGAACTCGGACGCTATTTTGTTCAAGGCAAGGTGAAAAAGTCTGGTAACAACTTCTATCTGGCTTCGACCATCGTTACATATTTTTGATTTCAGGGATTTAACAACGACAAAGAGCTGAATAAGTTCAAATAAGGTAAAGGATAACTTTTGAATAGAATATTTAAACAGTATTTTTTAATTTGTTTATATTTTTTTCGGTTTTGGGAAAAAATATGTGAAGATAAGCATCCGCAATTCAGGATATCATTAGTGTTCCAGTGGAAGTTGTTAGTACGTAATAGAACCTTGGTGAATTCGAGTTTTTAGATTGTAAATTTGTTGAAACTGTTATCGTCGTACTTTAATTACTCTTTTCTAGTTAATTTTGTAAATTTTTGTTATTTCTGTTTTCTTGTTGTAAACAAGGCTGATTTAATGGAAATTCAAACATTTCTGCTGTATTGTATTTTTATTTACATAATATATATAGGATATTACATGGTCGCGCGGAGATACGAATTTTATCTTCGAGTGTTGATGTTATCTCTCAGGAGTGAGCGCAGCGAACGAGTGAGATATAATATCAGCACGAGAAGATAAAATTCGTATCTCCAAGCGGCCATGTAATGTTCTGTTTATTATATGAAATCTTCAATGAAAAATAACGGAGAATTTGAGAAGCTGGGCAAAAAGTCGAAATTTGTCACCACCAGTGTTGATATAAGTCGTATCCCCACTGGCCACTGGTGGGAGTGGGGATATCAATTTTATAGTTTTGATGTCACTCAATATCACACTCTATTTCATATAATAAATATAAATATATAAATGCATAAATTCAGTAATTCATCCCTCCCTCCTTCCCTCAATTCATCCATCCATTTATTTATTTATTTTATTCCTTGATTTCCATGCGCTCGTTTATCTCTTCCTTTTCTTTCTTTTCTTTTCTTTTCTTTTTGGCTCTTTTATTTCCTTTCCATTCTTTTCATTTCTTCACTATTTTTAGCTTTCACTTCATACGTTTGGATAACAGAACGGATGCATTTGCTTACCAGATGGGAATAACTGCCAAAAAAAGCCCGACACATAGATTACATTTGATAAATCTCGCATTTGCCAAGTTTCTTAAGTATTATAAACAATCAATTTTATGTCACAATAAACAGAAAGCCAAAACATGGCTAAAACCTTAAAAAGCCAGAGTTATATTTGGCAAATCAACAAACTCTTATATTGTTAAAATGTCGCGAAACTTCTTTGAGAATGACAGGCGGTAGAGTTGCATGTACAATTTTGCTTTGAATGGAATAATAACATGTTGTGTTTCCTTTGAAAAATCTTTTTCGTTTTCAGAATAAATACAAAAATAGCTGTTCTAAGCATCGGTAACATTCAGTGTTTGCGAAGTTCAAGGGTTTTTGTATAATTTTTTGAGCAAAGAAAAAAAAGTAGAAAAAAGAATGGAAAAAATGGATAGACTGAAAAAGAAGGGAAGAAGGAAAATGAAAATAAGTAAGAAAGAAAATTGATTTAGTGATGGAAATTAAAGGTAGCAGAATACAACGTTTCGGTTTCATTCTGAAACCATCGTCACATACTTAACAATTAGTCCTCGAGTCCGAATGGTCTACGAGTCAATAGCCCATGAGGCCAAAGGCCGAATGGGCTATTGACTCGTAGGCCATGAGGGCGAGAGGTCTAATTGTTTTAGTAAAAACCTACTAATCGGTCCAATAAAAGGATGCAAAAAGTTTTGGATTTTGCTTTAAATATATTTTTTTTGGTTTTCAAAACCAGCACTTTTCGCTACTAGAGGTCTATCACAAATAGACCCCTAGTAGCTCAGCCAATCACAGGGCTCGATTGGTGATAGACCATTAGTAGGTTTTTTCTAAAGATAATTATGCGCATACATCAATATAAACCCAAGAAAACAAAATGTATTGTTCTTAAGAAAGAATATATAATCGATAGGTGATGAGAGAAGGAAAGATGGAATGAATAAATGAATTGCTTTTTTGAAGCTGAAAAGAGTACAGAATTTTGCAGCAAGAATCATTTCCTTTTTTCACAGAATTTTACCTAGCAATGCCATAATTTTCTATTTCTCAGAAGGAGTAGTTTGGAGTAGCTTAAAGGGGCACTTGGATGAAAATCGATGAAATTGGAAATGCCTTGAAACTTGGTTAAACTTATCTATATGGCCCCAATAGTAGCCAAGCAACATATTTTCTTCACAGTCAAAATTTGCGGATAAAAATTATATATTTTTTTCAGCATCTAAATTGTGAGTAAATGACGTCATTTACTCAACCCTATTGTTCTTTTAGTTTTTAAATCAAAATTTCTCAACTCCGAGTGGCTCCCAGGCTAAAATTTTTGCCAATTTGGTTTTCATAATCATAATTGAGTCATATTATCCTCAAGTACTTGAGCTATTCTGACTTTCAAAAAATGGGGCGTTTTCATCCAAGTGCCCCTTTAACAAGGTCCTTCACATGTCAGATGTTTGTCTTCTCGGTTTGTCATCTCGGTTTGTCATCTCGGTTTGTCATCTCTCCTAGAACGTTCTGTTTGAACACGGAACATTAGACTGCATCTGGTAAGCGCCTAAAACAAAACGTCTAATCTATTATCGAGACCGATTTTAGGAAGAACTGCATGAAAAAACAACATTTTTACCAATTTCTAAAAGGTTTTAACATTGATATAATTGATTTTAATGAATTTTATTAACTTAATAATTTCTATCCACATATTTTTATCCATTTTTTAAATTTCATTTCAGATGGCGTTTACTTTTCAAGTGATAACAGTCTTCGTATTCATAAACTCTGTGGACCCAATATTAAGCCTTGGGGCACACCATAATAAAACTATTTACATCGGCGCTTTCTTTGGGGTTAATGTATCGTCCGATGGTGGCCGATGGAGTTCTGAAGGAGTGATTCCTGCATTGGAGATGGCTCTAAACCATGTCAATAATGACAGTACGATACTGAAGGATTATAGGTTATGGTACGAATGGAGAGACTCGAAGGTAAATAGAGCACACGAGGTTGGACGTAATTTTTTACTTATTTCAGACCACGTATAATAATCATCGAGATTATAATCCTTGCAATTCCTTGTCCTTGTCCTTGTCCTTGTCCTTGTCCTTGTCCTTGTCCTTGTCCTTGTCCTTGTCCTTGTCCTTGTCCTTGTCCTTGTCCTTGTCCTTGTCCTTGTCCTTGTCCTTGTCCTTGTCCTTGTTGGCGTTCTTCTTGTTGTTGTTTTTGTGATTGTCATCGTCGCGTTCTTCCTCCTCATTCCTTTTCATCTTCTTCCTCTCCTTCTTCTTTCGTTATTAAATTCTTGCTCATCTTTTCAATGTCATCAGTGTGAGAGCGGTGCAGCCATACGTGCCCTGCTGGACCTCGTCGCCCAGCTTCCTCACAAAATTGCATTTATTGGTCCCGGATGTTCATTAGCCGCGAGGCCAGTAGCAGAGGCAACCAGATACTGGAAGACAGTCCAGGTAAATAGTAATCTATTTAAAGTGCAACCCCACTTCACAAAGACCTACAAAAAGAGTTATGGGTAAAAGCGAGTCTGTAGGAAAGGAAGTGAGGAGCGCTACACGAACTATGGGAGGGAGGGTAGGGAAAAGCCGCCTGAGTGCACGTCTCTTAACGAGACCTATAGTATGGATAGGCGGCGTTTCCTGATTCCACCCTTTCTTCCTCCCGACGCCAAACTGTCCTGGGTCTATTGAACGCGCCTATCATATACTCTTTGTTACGCATGGTTGCACTTTAAATAGTACAGACTTTTTTAGGTTAAAAGTAATGTGTCCCATTTCAGACCGTTTGTCATTCCTTAGAGAACCTTTTCTTTGTTCAACGGTTGCACATGAGAAGACACATGAATATGGATACAACTCAAACAAAGAATCTTATTCTCAAGAGAATAATGCGTGGTCTGAAATGGGACAACATGAGCTTGAGAATACGTATTTGATGCCCACTCTTGCGAAACGTGCTGCAAATATTTCTTATTCTTAGGTTGGATACAGCACAACATCACCAATCTTCTCAAATAAAGACAAGTTTCCCCACGTGTTTCGGACGGTTCCAGCAGAAACGATGGAGAACCCGGCCCGTTTGGCCGTACTGAAGATGTTTAACTGGAAAAGAGTGGCTTTGATTACGCAACTATTAGATATCTTTGTTATGGTAAACACTTAATTTCTTATTTCTTTTATTGCTACTGTTGTTGCTGCTGTTGTTGTTGTTGGTTGTTGTTGCTAGTGTTGTTGTTGCTATTGTTGTTGTTGTTGTTGTTGTTTGTTGTTGCTGTTGTTGTTGTTGCTGTTGTTGCTGCTGCTGTTGTTGTTGTTGTTTGTTGTTGCTACTGTTGTTGCTGTTGTTGTTGTTGTTGTTGTTGTTTGTTGTTGCTGTTGTTGTTGTTGTTTGTTGTTGCTGTTGTTGTTGTTTGTTGTACATGTTGCTGTTGTTGTTGTTGTCGTTGTTTGTTGTTGCTGTTGTTGTTGTTGTTGTTGTTGTTTGTTGTTGCTGTTGTTGTTGTTGTTTGTTGTTGCTGTTGTTGTTGTTTGTTGTACATGTTGCTGTTGTTGTTGTTGTTGTTGTTGTCGTTGTTTGTTGTTGCTGTTGTTGTTGTTGTTGTTTGTTGTTGCTGTTGTTGCTGTTGTTGTTGTTGTTGTTTGTTTGTTGTTGCTGTTGTTGTTGTTTGTTGCTGCTGTTGTTGTTTGTTGTTGCTGTTGTTGCTGCTGTTGTTGTTGTTGTTGTTGTAGCTATAGGAAACAGGGACTCAAAGTCGGTTTACTAACTAATATATTTGAACGTGGTAACACATATTCACAAAACGCCAGTTCCTAGCAATGAATAAAATACAATGGTACTGAAATACGATAAACTAAAGTCAAAACTAGAAACAAAATAACGAGAAAGCGAATTAAAATTTGTTGCTGTAAATCCGGAGAAACCGCGGAAACTCTATAATCAAGGTAGAGATCTATTAAACTCTACTCACATGCGACGTAGTCCAGGACTCGAACCCGAAACTCCCGAGGTAAGAGGCGAATGCTCACCACCATATTTGTCTGGACTGTTAACAGAGTACACGCCTTCTCGAACACTTCGCTCTTCAGCTAAGAACTTACTGAAGATCCCATCATCTAGAACCTCGTCCTATGGTGATCGACGTTTTGAGCATGCCGCTCCGCGTCTTTGGAACATTCTTCCTGAGGATATCAAGAACCAGCCTTCACTGGCAACTTTTAAAACTAAACTGAAGACGTACCTTTTCCCCAAATAAGAACACTATGACTTTTATTATGACTTTATTTTAATTCTTTCTTAAACATCTTTGATGTTTTAAATTTTAATTTATTTTTCGTCTCTGTAAAGCGCACTGAGACTATGTATAGTGCGCTATATAAGCATTTTTATATTATTATATTATTATTACTGCTACCCCACCCTTGATTTCATCACTAAAAGAATTCGTGAACATGAACCTTTTTTCGATTTTTTTTTTTTCGAAATATAGACTAAAGAAAAACTTCTGCCGTTGCTGAAAGAAGAAAACATTACACTACTGTCGTCAGAGGGATTTACAGAAGATCCATTACCATTGATTAAAATGCTTAAGGTTAGTTGATTACGCCCGGCCAAAACTTAAGGGATCTATTGGAGGTAAGATCAAAACAATGGTTAAAAATAGGGATCCAATTGGTTGGTATTCGTGTAAATCCCCCCCCCCCCCCCCCCCCGCCATCATAGACCATGTTGAAATGCTTGATACTGGGTGTCCGTAGTGACTATTTCTATACACAAATACTTATAACTTATAACTTATTGCGATTTTGAGCCGCCAATACGGGTTTATATTGGCGGCTTAAAATCGCAATACCTTTTGTATCGCGATTTTCCCATCGCCCGGCAATTCTGAGCCGACGATACGGGTTCATATTGGCGGCTCTCTCCCAATGAAAATTATAGGAAAATCGTGATACGTTGTTTAGCCACGCAAACATTTCTTAGATTTGACTTCTAGTTTTGGAGATATTTTAAGGGGACAAAATGCAGTATCGCACGTCAAGAGGTGGTGCGTACTGGGTAACTACTAAACTTCTTTATCAAATATTGCATATGAAGGAAAGAGATGCTCGCATCATCATCGCTCTCATGTACGAAGACAAGTTTCGACAAACGATGTGTCAGGTGAGTAACAGGTTTCCAACGTAACAGTGTGCAGTTGGAAAGCGTTTTCATTACGGTCCGTAACTATGTAGATCACGTGACGTGATGATTGTATGACGTGATGACGTGATGACTTTTATACACGCCGTCGTCAGGATTTACACTTGCCACGTGCGCGTACTAATTGGGGCAAACAGCGTTTTATATTTCATGCGGCTGGTGACTGGAACAACTTAGATATTGCTGTCCGACAGGCATCTAGCCTTAATGTTTTCAAATCGTTTTTAATTTAAATTTATTTTTTATATACTTTTAGTGATACTTAGATATATTTTATGCGTATTTCGATAGCTTTGTTTTTCTAGTTTTAATATATACTTATATTTTTATATTTAGATTATTTAGATTTATTTAGATTATTATATTATACATTTATATAGCATATTATTATAGCAGGACCTCTCTGAAAAACACCTCGGTGATGTGAGCCTCCTGCTTAATTAAACATTGTTATAAATAAATAAATAAATAAATAAATAAATAAAATAAATTGTCTATGTCTGTGCACGTTAGGAATGAACGTTTCGGGCTTATACTTATTTGTAAGGGCTTTCTAATGGGCGTATAGCTGGGTTTCAATCAGCTGATAAAAGTCTTTGAATCTCATTATCTGCTCCAAATGGTGGTCAAACACTGACCACCATGTGCTGTCAACCAGAAAGAATTCTATTGAAAACTTGTGATTCAGCTAAGGAACATTCTGCACGAGACAGGAAATGACGTCAAGTGAAACCCAGCTATAGATCCCTTGCAGCACGTCGGAATGCAGCTCAATTTGGAGGGCAAAACAATAGGTTCCAATTCTCAGGAGAATAAAATTTGTTTTGTCCTCCAAATTGAACTGCTCTGACGTCACGTGAAAGGGATCTATAACCGAGGGGCTTATAAATAACGGGAAGTAAAAAAGAGTTTTATGAAGAGGAAACAGTTATTTCTCTCTTTGTTCGTGTTAGAGTGTTATTCCCTTGCGTATCATTTCTTTGTTTAACGGTTGCACATGAGAAGACACATGAATATGGATACAACTCGAACAAAGAATCTTATTCTCAAGACCATGTGTCATTCCCTAGAGTATCATTTCTTTGTTTAACGGTTGCGCATGAGAAGACACATGAATATGGATACAACTCAAACAAAGAATCTTATTCTCAAGACCATGCGTCATTCCCCAGAGTATCATTTCTTTGTTTAACGGTTGCGCATGAGAAGACACATGAATATGGATACAACTCAAACAAAGAATCTTATTCTCAAGACCATGCGTCATTCCCCAGAGTATCATTTCTTTGTTTAACGGTTGCGCACGAGAAGACACATGAATATGGATACCACTCAAACAAAGAATCTTATTCTCAAGAGAATGACACGTGGTCTGAAATGGGAAATATCATGCACCCCAGTATTCCTGTGACTTATGACATTGATTATTAATAATAATAATAACAATAATAACAATAATAATAATAATATTAATAATGACAATGACAATGACAATGACAATGACAATGACAATGACAATGACAATGACAATGACAATGACGATGACGATGACGATGACGATGACGACGACGACGACGACGACGACGACGACGACGACGACAATGACAATGACAATGACAATGATAATAACAATGATAATAACAATAATAATAATTCTCGTAGCTGCATTATGACCCGAGCGAAGGTAATTGACGACTCTTAAAACTTTAGTGTATGCGGGCTTAGCCTCACTTCTAAGATCGGAAAACAAAAGCAGAAATTAGAATAACAAAAGAAGCAAGTCTTGGATTCGAGGCTAAGCCCGCATACACTGGAGTTTTAAGCTAAGAGTCGTCAATAGGGTCGGTGCAATGTTTGCAGGCAGATTAAGGTGTTTTAAAATGGGAGAAGAGGAACCCATCTTCCTAATAAACTTAATGCAAACTCATTGATCAATATGCAGGCCTATCGAGAGGGTTTTTATGGCAAACATATAGTGTGGTTCATAGTTGGATGGTACGGTGCTGATTGGTGGAAAGAGACTCATGACGTACCTTGTACACCAGAACAGATTAAGGAAGCATCTTGTAATATGATCGAGACTGCACCCTTTTATCAGTCGCTTTCATCCAAACCTGTTGTGTTTAATTTGGTAAGTATGAAGGGCAACATTGAAATGGCTTCCCATAAGAATTAATAATTATCGATGAGTGGGAAACATACGGTACTGACTTACAGCACGTACACGGTACGACATGCCAACATTGAAATGGATTCCCATAAGAATGGTTATCGTATGAGGGGAAACATACGGTACTGACTTACAGCACGTACACGGTACGACATGCCGTAAAATTGAAATGGATTCCCATAAGAATGGTTATCGTATGAGGGGAAACATACGGTACTGACTTACAGCACGTACACTGTACGATACGCTGTAACTTTGACATGCCTTCCCATTCATAAACTTGTTTCAAGGTTCACTATTTCATTTCTAATCATTTCAATCTCTTTATAGACAGCCCAAGACCTTTACAGAGAATACAAAGCAAATCTTCTAAAACGAAACCTTACGATAAATCATTATTCAACATTTACCTACGATGCCGTGTGGAGTGTAGCGCGCATGCTCAACAACGCCATACCGCTGCTTGCCAAATACAACAAGACGCTAGAGTCATTGAGATACATGGATGAGACTGCTTTGTCGATCTTCACTCAGCTCCTTCAGACAACAGACTTTACTGGAATGTCGGTGAGGTTTCATTTTGGGCGTAATGTTTCCCATTTCATACCACATCATTCTCTTGAGAATGATGCTTATACTTTGCCATTAACACTTGATTTATGGGGAATCACGTTTGGCATGCGCTGATAATGTGCCGTCTCTCACCGTTGTATTCGTGGGTTTGATTCTCGCAACCGTCATCGCATGTGAGTAGAGTTGCTTGTTGGTTCTCTCCTGTGCTTTGAGGGGTTTTTCTCTGGGTTCAGCGATTGTCATCCCTTTACAAAAATCAATTTCTAAATTCCAATTCGATCATGAGGGCCACAGGTTTGTTCTTAAGTATTACCTTCGTCAAAAAAGGAATGTTTATCTTAACTTATCTTTTCATTTATTACTTTAGGGAAGAGTTACATTCGACGAGTATGGAGACAGACAAACTGTGGTGAAAGTTGTACAGAACAAAGGTGAAATGTTTTCCCGAATGGCTCATTAGTTGGAAATCCATTCAAAATTTCAAAATTTTATTTGGATAATTTATTCACACACACACACACACATCAGGAGCCGAATATTATAGGTGCAAATGATCTACCCATGAAGCCAAGAATACCTTTCGTTCTTAGCTTCGATGATTTAACTTTTCTAACCACGACAATGATTTTTGAATTTTTTTGTTTGTTTTTTGTTTGTTTCTTTGTTTATACAATACAATACCTTTATTAGATCTCCCAAGCGGGCTCTTCCGATCCAATTTACAAATTACAAACTATAATTTAAATAATGTCCTTAATCATTGAATAAAATTGCGAAGAAATACGTTCTTTACAGATTTCTTAAAGTGCTAGTCTTATGAAAATGACACTGTAAAATCATCACTTTTCTGTGATTATTATCCACATATAGGTCGTATAGTTTACGAATTAACAAAAATCGGATAGAAAAAAAATAATTAAGGGAATAAATTTCGTTCTTAAAATCGCTAAAAAGTGTCCGCCATTGTTCGGTCAGCTGAGTTGTATTTATTCGTGACGTCATATGCGCACTTCTGACTTTGCTCTCCATATACTGACTCTATATTCGACCCCATATATTCTGAAATGGTGTGCGTTTTAGATGAAAATTCCTGCGAAATATCAGCAGAAAATGACAGGGAAGAAACCTCAACTTTAAAAAAAAAATTTAATCGTTGCGCGTATGACGTCACTTTCGTTGAATTGCTACCACTGACAGGAACGCATTCGTTTAATGGCGGACCGAAAATGCCGAACTTTACAGGCTAAATACAACATCTTCCCGGTCTCGTATCGAAATAAAAGTTTGACAATTAACTATATAACATGTCTACTTTTATAAGATATATTCTTTAGGGATAGTGTCATTTTCGTAAGACTAGCACTTTAAATAGTTTCACACATTTCAGTTCTCGAATGTCCTCTGGTATAGAGTTATTTATTTTGCAACAGATTCTTCGTATGAACATATGACGCTGGACAAAATGAAAAATGCATTTTTTACCTTTCTTGTCCTATCTTCAGGTGGGAACAAACAAGAAGTTGGATTTTATAATGTTCGTCAACAAAGACTGAATATAAGCAGCCCGGGTTTTCTATGGCAAGGTAAAGTCCTCATGAAATCGCTTCAAAACCTAAATTACAAACTTGTTCAAAAAAGTTAAACTATAAATTTGTCGAAATGTATACTACGTCTCATTCCCTTGAGTTTTATTTAATAGTGTATGGGCAACGAATCGGTTACTCTCTCATCTTCAAGAGAATGACACGTGGTCACATTACAGTTGACTTTATTGGCAAAAGCCAACTGTAATTTAAACATTTGCTTTTCGTGGAGGCATTTAGGCCAACAATACAGTAAATGTATGGATATCTGCTATTGCCTTTGTTCCTTCCTTCCTTCCTACTTTCTTTTATTGATTGTTGTTTCTTTCTTTCTTTCTTTCTTTCTTCTGTTTAGGTGGTCACGTGCCAGTGTCAGGTACCATATACAAGGTGAAGATCCACCACGAATCCATCGCCATCACAGTCCCCTTCATATGTCTTGCATCTACTGGCATCGTATTCTGTCTCTGCTGTCTGGCCTTTAACTATTACTACAGAAAGCACAGGTTTGGACATGAACATAAAAAGAAGTTAAAATTAAGATGAAGATTGAGATAAAGGTGGAGGTGGTGGAGGTGGAGGTGGAGGTGGAGGTGGAGGTGGAGGTGGATTGGTGGTGGAGGTGGAGGTGGAGGTGGATTGGTGGTGGAGGTGGAGGAGAAGGTGGTGGTGGATTGGAGGTGGATTGAAGGCGGACGTGGAGGTGGAGGAGGATTGGTGGTGGTGGTGGAGGTGGAGGAGAAGGTGGAGATGGACTGGTGGTGGAGGTGGAGGAGAAGGTGGAGGTGGACTGGTGGTGGAAGTGGAGGAGTAGGTGGAGGTGGATTGGTGGTGGAGGTGGATTTGAGGTGGAGGTGGAGGTGGATTGGTGGTGGAGGTGGAGGTGGTGGTGGAGGTGGAGGTGGATTGGTGGTGGAGGTGGAGGTGAATTGGTGGTGGAGGTGGAGGTGGAGGTGGAGGTGGAGATTGGGATCAAGATTGTCATATAGTATAAAAGAAAAGCATACTCCATTAGATTTACATATGACTGTTTCGCCTGTTTTCCCCAGGTACATCAAGATGTCGTCACCTCATTTTAACAACGTCACGGTGATTGGCTGCATGTTGTGTTATGTAGACGTATTTCTCTCCACTGTCGATGGCTCTCAGCTTTTAAGAGGACATACCTTGATATGCTTGGTAAGAACTAGATAGGGAGAAAAGGAGGGGAAGAAAGAAAGCAAGCAAGGTAGGAAGGTAAGAAGAAAGCAAGGAAGGAAGAAAGAAAGAAAGGAAGCAAGCAAAGAAGAAAGAAAGAAAGCAAGCAATGAAGCAAGCAAGGAAGGAAGGAAGGAAGAAAGCAAGCAAGAAAGGAAGGAAAGCAAGCAAGCAAGCAAGGAAGGAAGAAAGAAAGCAAGCAAGCAAGCAAGCAAGCAAGCAAGCAAGCAAGCAAGGAAGAAAGAAAGAAAGCATGGAAGGAAGGAAAGAAGAAAGCAAGGAAGGAAGGAAGAAAGCAAGGAAGGAAGGAAGAAATAAAGGAAGCTATGAAGGAATGAAGGAAGAAAGAAAGGAAGGAAGGAAGCAAGGAATGGAAGGAAGAAAGGAAGCAAGGAAGGGAGGGAGGGAGGGAGGGAGGGAGAGAAAAAGAGCTTCCATCTGCATATGGAGGAGCATTGATGCGATGAGATCAAATCAATGCAGAACCAGTCTTGTAAATGTCATTTTGCTATTTTTCTCAGTTGCGTTCTTGGTTTCTCTCCACTGGCTTCACGTTGGCATTTGGTAGCATGTTTGCCAAGACGTATCGTGTATACAAGATTTTCACCAACACAGAACTCAAGAAAGAAGTAAGTTAGATTAGAAACCGACCAAAAATGTGAATATAGCTAGAAAACAATGATTGTATGATGGTGTCTTTTCTCCACCGCGTCTTAGATTTGCCAATGTACCATTTTCCCGCCAAAACACACACGTACGCGTTTCATCTTTAGAGTTTCCCGCCATATCCACAGGAATCCCGCATTTTAATAGTCCCCTTCACAGTTCCCTGCGCCATCTTGAAAGGTAACCGTGCTTTTGCATCCAAGCGAGACGAACGGTGAGCTTTCTATGAAAGAGTCATCGTTCGTCTCGCTTCGATGCAAATTAAGTCAAGGCTACCTTTCAAGATGGCGCTGGGAACTGTGAAGGGGACTATGAAAAAATAATGAAATCTGACGCCGAAAACATTATGACCAAGGTAAAGATCTTTATTCTTCTTGATCAGATTGGTAGCCTTGGGAACCACTTTCTTTTCTTTCGTTTGTTGGTCTTCTGGTTGGGCAACGCTGCGGTGTTGTTGGCCTGGCAGATCAAAGATCCTGTAGAGAGCATTCTTGACAAAATTGATAAACAGGTAAGCTACGTTTATCTAAACCAAGCATCAACTTTATCAAACCCTGAAACAACCTTTGGGCTGATCTAAGTCAAGGCACGGCTAACTCACAGATTGAACCCTGAAACAACCTCTGGGCTGATCTAAGTCAGGGCATGGCTAACTCACAGATCGAACCCTGAAACAACCTCTGGGCTGATCAAAGTCAAGGCATGGCTAACTCACAGATCGAACCCTGAAACAACCGGCTCTGGGCTGATCTAAGTCAAGGCACGGCTAACTCACAGATCAAACCCTGAAACAACCTCTGGGCTGATCTAAGTCAAGGTACGGCTAACTCACAGATCGAACCCTGAAACAACCGGCTCTGGGCTGATCTAAGTCAAGGCACGGCTAATTCACAGATCAAACCCTGAAACAACCTTTAAAACTATTTTTAAAAAATACGATATTTTCTTTCTTGGACAGCACACTGAACCACAAAACGAAGACATCATTTACGATGTCTATACTTATAAATGTCATTCACTGTATTACGCCAATTGGGTGATTGGTCTTCTCTGCTATCAAGGTCTTCTAATGTTATTCGGCATGTTCCTTGCATGGGAGACACGAAACGTTGAACATCCAGCTCTGAATGACTCGAAGAGCATCGCGCTTGCTGTTTATAACGTGTTTATGTTCTCAACGTTAGCGATATTTACGGAGTATTTTATGAAATATTCGCCAACGAGGCACCTACTCTCGAGGATTACTGTGTATGTGTGCAGCACGTCGACCATCTGCCTTTTGTTTGTACCAAAGGTGGGTTAATGTTTCATTTGCAGTTTTATAACTACTTGGCTGCTGCTGCTACTATTGCTACTGCTACTGCTACTGCTACTGCTGCTGCTGTTGCTACTTCTACTGCTACTGATACTGCTACTACTACTGCTACTGCTGCTGTTACTACTACTGCTACTGCTGCTACTACTGCTACTGCTACTGCTGCTGCTGCTGCTGTTGCTGCTGCTGCTGCTGCTGCTTATACTGCTACTATCGATTCGTCTGTTGCAACAATAGCACTTATCTTTCCATGCAATATAATCTCGTGACTAAAGCAGGAAACTATTATCATATTGCAGATCTATCACATCAAACATGCAGGCCGTGTTTCAAATGTCACTTCGATCAACGACAGTCAAGCACCAAGGGGCGACAACCAGATAGACAGTTGAAACATATGAATTTGAAGTAACCGACTCCAGTAATAGTATCCATTACACTGGGATTCTAACGTTTGTTAAATACGTTGGAGAAATGAAGAGAAATGAAGAGATAAGTTTAACGTCAGGTGCTCTTCCAGGAGGTCGACATTCCTGAATCGACTTTGTGCCCGTATTTTGAAGATAACTTGACCAATACAAAATGTTTTCTTTCTTTGATTTTGAGGGATGCATCCCTTCCTCGGCCGACTTCGTGCCCCTACATTTCGACGTGCAAGATATCCGACACAAAGTTCGATCTATTTTTGGTTCGGTGTTTTTGCGACCAGGTTCCCCTACAACGCAGCACCCCTCCTTGAGCAAATTCCTGGATCCGCCCCCAACACCGTAACCTTCCTTCAATGGATACCCCGAGGCAGACCAATCGTCACATCTTTAAATAACGTCTAAGCTTAATAATAACTCAATCTTCATCGAAACTAAAGTAATTATTATTAAACAAATTAATGCCCAGCATTATACACAAATGAATTTGAAATTATTAATTTCTGTAAACTCATTCTCATGCTCACAGAACTTCAAATCTCGGTCCGAAAACAAATGATTTTGGATTCTAAGATGCTTTATTAGCTAGTAATCAGATCATCAAAACTAAATAAAAACCATAAAGTATCAGTATTCTCTCCTCAATTTTCTATATAAAGGCATATTTCTTCGAGTTTCCTTCCAAACACTCGACTTAATAAATTCCGAACGGTTTGATTGACGGAAGAGAATCGGCAAACTCGCACAACAAAGTCGGGGGCGTAGCAATGAAATTGGTGGTAATGATAATACATACATTTTATTGGACTCCCCAATAGGGCTTTTCAGGCCAATTTACAAGCAATAATTGAAAATATAAACTATGGAAAACCTAAATTTACAATCAGTTGAAATTACTATAAATGTATAAACTAATAATGAGAAATATCATTAATATATAATTAAGCCATTCAAAAACTCTCCGAAAAAAAAACATCAAAATAATAAATCATTATGAGTTAAAAAAAGCTTAAAGCAAAAACGCTGTTTACAAAAAATTAAAATATTCCCAAAGAGAGACAAAGTCACGATGATAAGGAAAAGGCTTTTTTGAAAAGAAATGTTTTGAGTTTTTTCTTAAAACGTCGCAGTCTTTAACCGGAATTGGAGCAGCTATAACAAACGTTTTTTCAGGTTGAAACGATTGACTTCGGAAACTCAAAACCTCTAACGCCTAGTTAACTACACAATGAAGTATGGTTATACATGTCAGTTTCAATATTTTGATTCAGTAACTACAGTCCCAGTTTCTCTACAGCAAGAGCCTTGAGAGTTTTACGATCAATCTTGCCTGTCTTAGTTGCAGGAAACTCTTTGAATACCAGGGTATACCTTTGCTTTCTTGTCAATCCCAAGTCATCAGCTTCCCATTGTGAAGAAGCCCATTGGTCGAACTCAGTAACGCTCGATTCCAACTCACTTCCCGTTTTTGGAATCACACATGCGCAGATCTCCTCGTACAGGCGATCATCGGGTACCCCAACCACGACCACAGCTTTGATATCTGGGTAAAGAGACAACACGCTCTCCACCTCAACAGGGTAGATTTTATCAATTGCTCTAGTGATCACTTCGTGCATACGGCCACAGACATGAAGCCCACCTTGGTCGTCTATATACCCGGCATCATCGGTATGTATCCAGCCATGTGTGTCAATATCTCGCATTTCTGCCTTGGGATCTTCAAGGTAGCCACAGAAAGACACGCGAGATCTGACACAAATCTCTCCTTTTTGGCCAACAGCAACAACATCTTTCTTGTCGTTGACAATTTTGAGCTCCGTTGAAGGAAAGACATTCATGCTGTCGGAGGTATCTGCGGATGTGTCATCGAATGTCTTTATTGCCATTATTACCTCAGACATTGCGTAGTGGTTCTTCAAAGCACAGTTAGGAATGATTTTTTGCAGTTGCAAAAAGTGCTCTTTTGGAATCAACTGCCCGCCGGATAAAATGACCTTGAGGTTTCCAAGGTCAAAGTTCTTTGCACTTTGGGAAGATGTTACATCGCGAATGACATATGGCATAACAAATCCGTGCGTACACTTCTCATCTTGTAAAACACGCAAGATGAACTCGGTCTGGCCCTTTTTTACGGATGTTTTCGATGGGATGGTGACAAGCGTACAGCCCATGGCAAACACCAAGTTGAAGCTCAGGAAGAAACAGGCTGCGTATGTAAATGGTTTGTCATTGAAGATACGGGACTCTATATTCTTTGACTGTGCACTATCATTGCCAGAAATATTGGACATTGTCAGCGGTGTTACGCATGAATGAAAATGAAGTGGTTTTCTAGAGGAAAAATATAACTACATGGTTTCCAAGCACATATTTATATTTAACGATGATGTTAGTAAAACAATTCTTACCAAAAAATAGTTACTTGACAATCAAAAGAACAATTATTATTTTTCTGTTGATAAGCCTCACCACAGGAAGCCCATGAAGGACAAGAAACAAGTTTCAAACGTAAATCGTTACTTTAAGCTTCCTTATTGTATCTCAGCAGTCAATAGGAGCTTGTAAAAACAAAATGGCGATATTCAGGGGGTTGAAGCTGTTTGGAGCAGTTCTCTGTGGTTTCTTGTCATTTTAACTGAAAACTACGAGCTAACAACGCGTCGAATCGCTTAAAATTTAACCTAACTTCAAGCTTCTTGGGAACCTACATTCTGAAGGCATGCTGTCTATTTTGAGCGGTTTTGGATTTATGAAACACTCGTTTGGTGATATCGAGGTGGAGCTCTTTTACTTTTAAATTTTTTCGAGCTCAAATAAGACGATTTTGGGGTCAAGTGTGGCCAGATTTATAGAAGATGTATGGAATCTAGAGCTTTCGAAGCCTTTCGAAGGCAAGTAGTCCGGGAACCAATATGTCGCATGATTCAATGATCATTTTACGCTTATTTAGTAGCTTGTAGGGTGGGTTGTTTGTCGCGATGTGGAGCTTAGAGGAAATAAAACCCTATTCGCTGTAAATAGAGGAAGCTCTATATTCCCCATACATTTCCTATAAGACTCGGCGGCTATTTTGTAAGCTGAAACGCATCATTGCGCATGGATGAGCAGGCTCATGTCCCATATTTCTGGCAACGATCCATGCCAACTAGAAGGTCAAAACAACACATCCCGTGTGTAAAGGATTCATTGGTAACAGCATGGTTGGTGTATTGGATGGCCTTGGGTTCACCAGTACTACCTGAAGTAAATAAAGCCACAGCGTGGTCATCGAACTGGACCTTGTCTTGCTGTTTGTGCACTTCGCTTTCATCCAACTTTGTTATTCCAAGAAGACTTTTCAGATTTATCACGAAAAGGTCATCTTTTTCTGGGCCAATGTTGACTATCTTTCTTTTGTCGATGATTTTGTCAACTATTGCCAGTACTTTGTGGTCGTAAGCTGAGTCACCGCTGGGAAACACAAGAAAAGCTTGACATTTCAAACGTTGTATGGGGGTTCCCACATCTTCCTCACATTTTCCGTACATTGGAATCAGAATGGCGTTGGCACCGATCCTGTTGAGTGCCAAAAAGCACCAAGCAAACTCAATACAATTGGGAGCCATCAGAGCAACTCTCTGTCCTCTTGTGATACCAATGTGCAGAAGTAAGCCAGCTATCTCTACAGATTTGTCTTTCACTTCTTGAAAAGTGTAAACAGAGCGCTGGGGCTGGCCGTTGTTGTCATAGATGACAAACGCTTCTTTCTGTGGATGCAGAACAGTGTGGTAATCATAAAGTTGTGCCAAAGTTCTGTATTCCATTGGCCTGATTGCTGGTTTGTGAATGTAGCTTTTCTCTGCCATTACGAGGAGAACAGATAACAGTGAACGTGTTTCAATGAACAGAACACAATCGACCCAGAGGTCAAAGAACAGTTGTTTTGAAACACGTACGGGTCAAATCATGAGTCGTGAGTGGAGTTCAGTAAACCACAGGCAGCCCAAGCAAACTTTCTGAGCATGTATTATAGGCACCGCTGTTTGTACCTCATTCGTCTTTGTGCCCGTATTTTGAAGATAACTTGACCAATACAAAATGTTTTCTCCCTTTGATTTTGAGGGATGCATTCCTTTCTCGGCCAACTTCGTGCCCCTACATTGCGACGTACAAGATATCCGACACAAAGTTCGATTTTTGTAGCTTTTTTCTGCCATCATACGAGGAGAACAGATAACAGTGTGCAGCAAAACTCCTCTTACGAGTTGCGCATAACTCGAAGACACTAAAGGTTGTTTGTGTGTTCGAGTTTTCCGCACATCGCGTAACTCGAAAAAGGTAAGAAGTTTTAATGAATTCGAGTTACGCTCTACTGCGAATAAAAAAAGAATTTACAAAGAATAAATCGAAATTTTTATTCATTTCATTTATTTGCAATAAATCAATTAGCCATTTTATATAATTAGATATAAAAGTCAATAAAAATTTATAAAAGTAAATTTTATAAAGGTACAATTCAAATCAATTCATAAACTTCATTTGTAAATATATATATTTTATAATGTAAGCGCATTGAGGCTTGCGAAATGCGCAAGAATTGTTAATTAAATTAAATTAAATTAAACCAGAGTGAAGTTGGTGTCAGATTTTTGAGTCAGATCCGACTTTTGGATCTGTTGGCAGATTTTTTCCGGGGAACGTCACATCAGTCGATTTACAAAGTGCTCTATATTCGAAGTATAGTCTCGAATCAAGATAAAACCTTTACAACGCTTTAGATATAAGACAGTTCTTGAAAATGGTGGTCTTTGGAGATCGAAACAATCACTTCAAAGAAAACAAAGTGCGGTTTCAGATTTTTTGCAGGCTGTGTTATCTACTATCATGATCAACGGGACTTCGTGCCACGAATACCTTAGTAGTACTGCTTCCAAATATCAGGTTACAGCTTTTTTAATTCAACATAAATATACTTTGAACTATCTATAGTGAGAAAGAAATAACTATGTACAAACGTTGAGATAGTATACTCATCAGTTACGTTATATAGAACAAATCCACGAGCCCGTAGAGCAGTTTTTAAGCAAGCTGGATTAACTGGGTAACAAGACACCGTAACAATGAAAATACAATATTCGATAGTTCACACGCTATTCCTTTATTAAGTTAATCTGCCAGAGGTTACCGTATTTAGGAGTCTTCCTTTTGGTCGAGGGTCGAGGGTCGAGGGTACCACGTCGAGGGTCGAGGGTACCATGTCGAGGGTACCATGTCGAGGGTACCATTACAAATAAACAAAGAAACGTCATTAAAAAATATTGAAATAAAATATAAAATAAAATATGTTTAAATAATGGCCGTTTTGGCTTGCTTTGTAGCGTTGTACTGTGTTTGTCAGTCATCACTTCGGCAAAGGTCACGTACACGTTGTTAATGGTCGTCACGCTCCTCCGCGTGAGACTCAAAAATACAAATATAGTTCAACATTGCAAGAGTTATCCAAAATAGCCTATCTACTTCTGCAGTTTGTCAAAAAAGTATAAAACTTCCTTAGCGGAATTAAACCCTGAACCGTGTTGAGCACGATTCCAATAAATATACTGTAACAGGATACAATATTATGTCAGGTAGCCTGCTGTGTATTATTACTCGGGTTTTTAAAATGGCAAATTCAAAACTCACAAACCTCCAATGCGTGATCAAGTCGAATATCTCGCTTGTTTTCTAGAATTTTTAACTCAAACTCCGTATACAGAAGCGCTTGAATCTCAGCTTTCTGTAGATGTATAATTTATATACCTTTCTGAATTATTTTACTTACAAAAAACCGGCAATTCGTGTTCTTACGACACAACAAAATGTGTTCAAAAATGCTAGACTTTCTTTCAATCCCTTAATTTCAACTTATTAATTATTATAACTCGAATAGACCGAATATGACTTGTCCATTGCTCTTCAAACTTCCCACACAACTCCGTCATGTTATGTAGTTTAAGATGATACCACATTTATAGCGTTAAAAAAAATTTTTAATGACGTTTCTTTGTTTATTTGTAATGGTACTCTCGACATGGTACCCTCGGTACGAGTACCCTCGTACTTTTTAGATATGTACATAATTTCTATATAACATTTTTACATTACATATATATATATAATATCTATCATAATACTTTTACCTTAATTTATTATATCAAGCTATATACTTTATATTATTTCTTTATTTCTATATTTTATTTTAGTTTTTTTTTTCTTTCTTTTTTTTTTTCTAGAAGGCCCAGTGCAAGATTAGCTATGCTAAACTGGTGTATTTTGTAAATACTGTTTTAAACCTTCTATAAATAAAGTTTACTTACTTACTTACTTTCGACCCTCGACGTGGTACCCTCGACCCTCGACCAAAAGGAAGACTCCCCATGTACGGTCCTTAGCGTAATCCATATCAAAACTGAAGTACCTACACAATTATACAAGTACAAAGAAATATCCCTGGGTGCAGTCAAATATTTCTTGGGATTTTTACAGCACTCAGCAAACAACAGTTCTACGTGATATCCACGCAAGCATTTGCTAAATAATATCTTCGCGCAAAATTTCTTTGTGCGCGAAGATATTATTTAGCAAATGCTTGCGTGGATATCACGTAGAAATGGTGATTGCTTAGAGCTGTAAAAATCCTTGAAAATTTATCTGCTTGGAAAGGAATTTCATAATCAAGCCATCTGCTGTAACATGATTCACTGTAAGCGGCGTGACACAAAAAATCTGACTCAAAAATCTGACAGCTTCGTGGTCACGCAAGCGAAAAAACGTGCATCAAAGGGTTTACGAACATTTTGCACTAATTTACTTAGTTAAAAATGTGAACAGATCGACTGCGAGCCGTCTAATTTCCATTATTATAGATTTTAACCTCAATATTCAACCTCCATAATTACAAAATACTTTTTCCGCGATATGTTAGATCATATGATATATACATGGGACTCCCACATCTATTCAGTCACTGCTAAAGCTAATAGAATGCTTGGGCTACTTCGACGCACTTGCCCTATGCTAAGAACGGTAATGGTCAGAAGGACATTATATCTTGCCTTGGTAAAATCGCAGGTGAATTACGCAACTGAGGTTTGGTCTCCCAGCTTTATGAATCTAAAGGAAACAGTGGAAAGAATACAGCGTCGTGCTACACAGTGGATACTTCAAGTTAAGAGGGGGGATCTATCGTATAAAGAAAGACTTGTCAAGTTAAATCTATTACCTCTCACGTACGACCGAGAAGTCAAGGACTTAGTTTTTATCTACAAAATCTTGTATGGACACGTTAATTGTAATTATGATTGTCTAAATTATGTTAGCCACGGTCGCCATACTAGACGTTCAAATCTATCAACTCATGGAATCAAATACTTAGAAATACCTCCGTGTAAAACCGCTACTTTTCAAGCCTCCTTTTTCAATCGCAGCATAAAACTATGGAATATAATCTGTAAATTAGCTAAACCGGAAAATTTGTTAAGTGTGAAATCCTTCAAGAACTTTGTCACCTGTCTTTATAAAAACCAACTTACCACAGTCTTTGATGTAGAAAAATCATGTACTTGGACTCTAAGCCGAAACTGTGGCTGCCATTGGCACCAATAGAACACTACATTAAGACATTAAGACATTAAGATTTGATAGTCATTTTAGCTGTTTTTCTTTTTTTCTTATAAATTTTATTATTTCTCTTTTGATTGCGGGTTGTGCCAGTAGCATGGGACGGTATATGTCCCGTTTCGCACACACCCTTTTGACCATTTTTTTTCTCTCTCTCTTCTTTTCTGATATTATTATATAATTTATGATGTTAATATGGTCAATAAAGCTGTTAAAAATATATATATATATATATATTTTTGAAAAGTAGTGGTAATAAACAGATAATATAAATGAGAGTCAAAAACTTGAATTGATTGCTCTTTTAAACTTAGAATTCGCAGTAGAGCGTAACTCGAATTCATTAAAACTTCTTACCGTGTTCGAGTTACGCGACGTGCGAATAACTCGAACTCACAAACAACCTTTAGTGTCTTCGAGTTCCGCGCAGGGTGTTACAAAGACAAATGTTGGTGTGGTCGAGCGCGTAACTCGATGCGCGTAACTCGAAGCGCGTAGCTATAAGAATGCCCGCCCTCCTTTTCTTTGACGTCTAGGTCGATTGTGTTCTGTTCATTGAAACACGCGATCCGTTCACTGTTATCTGTTCTCCTCGTAATGGCAGAGAAAAGCTACATTCACAAACCAGCAATCAGGCCAATGGAATACAGAACTTTGGCACAACTTTATGATTACCACACTGTTCTGCATCCACAGAAAGAAGCGTTTGTCATCTATGACAACAACGGCCAGCCCCAGCGCTCTGTTTACACTTTTCAAGAAGTGAAAGACAAATCTGTAGAGATAGCTGGCTTACTTCTGCACATTGGTATCACAAGAGGACAGAGAGTTGCTCTGATGGCTCCCAATTGTATTGAGTTTGCTTGGTGCTTTTTGGCACTCAACAGGATCGGTGCCAACGCCATTCTGATTCCAATGTACGGAAAATGTGAGGAAGATGTGGGAACCCCCATACAACGTTTGAAATGTCAAGCTTTTCTTGTGTTTCCCAGCGGTGACTCAGCTTACGACCACAAAGTACTGGCAATAGTTGACAAAATCATCGACAAAAGAAAGATAGTCAACATTGGCCCAGAAAAAGATGACCTTTTCGTGATAAATCTGAAAAGTCTTCTTGGAATAACAAAGTTGGATGAAAGCGAAGTGCACAAACAGCAAGACAAGGTCCAGTTCGATGACCACGCTGTGGCTTTATTTACTTCAGGTAGTACTGGTGAACCCAAGGCCATCCAATACACCAACCATGCTGTTACCAATGAATCCTTTACACACGGGATGTGTTGTTTTGACCTTCTAGTTGGCATGGATAGTGCACAGTCAAAGAATATAGAGTCCCGTATCTTCAATGACAAACCATTTACATACGCAGCCTGTTTCTTCCTGAGCTTCAACTTGGTGTTTGCCATGGGCTGTACGCTTGTCACCATCCCATCGAAAACATCCGTAAAAAAGGGCCAGACCGAGTTCATCTTGCGTGTTTTACAAGATGAGAAGTGTACGCACGGATTTGTTATGCCATATGTCATTCGCGATGTAACATCTTCCCAAAGTGCAAAGAACTTTGACCTTGGAAACCTCAAGGTCATTTTATCCGGCGGGCAGTTGATTCCAAAAGAGCACTTTTTGCAACTGCAAAAAATCATTCCTAACTGTGTTTTGAAGTACATCTATGCCATGTCTGAGTTAGTAACCATGGCAATAAAGACATTCGATGACACATCCGCAGATGCCTACGACAGCATGAATGTCTTTCCTTCAACGGAGCTCAAAATTGTCAACGACAAGAAAGATGTTGTTGCTGTTGGCCAAAAAGGAGAGATTTGTGTCAGATCTCGCGTGTCTTTCTGTGGCTACCTTGAAGATCCCAAGGCAGAAATGCGAGATATTGACACACATGGCTGGATACATACCGATGATGCCGGGTATATAGACGACCAAGGTGGGCTTCATGTCTGTGGCCGTATGCACGAAGTGATCACTAGAGCAATTGATAAAATCTACCCTGTTGAGGTGGAGAGGGTGTTGTCTCTTTACCCAGATATCAAAGCTGTGGCCGTGGTTGGGGTACCCGATAATCGCCTGTACGAGGAGATCTGCGCATGCGTGATTCCAAAAACGGGAAGTGAGTTGGAATCGAGTATAACAGAGTTCGACCAATGGGCTTCTTCTCGATGGGAAGCTGATGATTTGGGATTGACAAGAAAGCAAAGGTATACCCTGGTATTCAAAGAGTTTCCTGCAACTAAGACAGGCAAGATTGATCGTAAAACTCTCAAGGCTCTTGCTGTAGAGAAACTGGGACTGTAGTTACTGAATCAAAATATTGAAACTGATATGTGAGCATACTTCATTGTGTAGTTAACTAGGCGAAAGGGCACTAGGGCACCTAAAGTGGTTGGATTTCTATAGTTTTCCCCCGATTATTTGAATCAAATGAACGTTATTTTTGTTTACTTAGCTCGTGTTTGTGTTCCTTTGCTGCTAAAGTGTAGTTTTACTCCAAAGGTCAAAGGGTTTGAATAACCGATTTGTACTTATTCCAGTAACGGCCGTTCGTACTAGTTTTGACATAGTCGCAATGAAAACTTGGTGGTTTGGATTGTTTACCGACGCAAAGGTCAAAGTCAGAGTAGCGGTTTGTGCTTGTGATTTCAAGATCCACGAGTCTTTCAGATAGTTTCAAATTTCTTTAGTTTCAAAATACGTTTCAAATTACGACCGCCCGAGTTCGGGCGACGATTGCCAGATGTTCGTTTGCTTACGTTGGTGCTGGATCTGTCATCGGTGTGTAAACTGAGTGCCACCGTACCTGCCAAAATAATTGGATTACGCGAGCAGACGGGAGAACAATGGATAGCTGGCTCGTTGCCTACCCCGGTACTTTTAATGGTACTGAAGGCGAATTTGATTAACTATATTAACGATCCGTGATTGACAGGCGGTTAAGTATTACTGACGTAACGAACATCGCGCGGTCGCGTTGCTGTTGTTACATACAGAGCCAAGTACGAAACGGCCGTTACTGGAAAATGTACAAATCAGTTATTCAAACCCTTTGACCTTTGGAGTAAAACTACACTTTAGCAGCAAAGGAACACAAACACAAGATAAGTAAACAAAAATAACGTTCATTTGATTCAAATAATCGGGGGAAACTATAGAAATCCAACCACTTTAGGTGTCCTAGTGCCCTTGCTAGGCGTTAGAGTTTCTGAGTTTCTGATGTCACTCGTTTCAACCTGAACTATGGAAGAAGAACGTGCAACTAAGACCCCGGACTAAGACAGGCAAGATTGATCGTAAAACTCTCGAGGCCCTTGCTGTAGAGAAACTGGGACTGAATCAAAGTTTTTTTAAATTGGCATGACTTTATTATATATTTTTGTCCCCTCCCTATGCGCGCTCTGATTGATCAGAAACTGTTTTATTAGTAAACACATGCCAACTAAGCGGGCTACAACATACCTTTTCTTTCTGTATTACATTTTTAGTTTTTATAAAATAGAATAAAAAATATTCATACACAGAAAAATTCATGCGTATTCATTTATGTGAACCTGATTTTTTCAGAATGAACTAATGCGGACACAAGTAAGTATATCCAAAGTAGATAAAATATCAATTTTATTGCTGTACAAAAACAACAGGAAAACAGCAATGAAAATCTGGAAACAATAAAACCATACATAATATATTTTCGATAAATAATCAAATTGTTTATTACTTGTTTTGTTTTGTTTTTCTTTTTTCTTTATTGAAGTTGCTTTATTTTGCCTTTTCTCGGAAGTAATCAGCTGGAGAAGAAAAAGAGAGAGAATGTAGTTAACTAGAAAGAAAGAAAGGAAGGAAGGAAGGATGGAAGAAGGAAAGTAAGAAAAACAGACAAACGGACAGTTAGACAGATGAACAGAAAGGAAGAATAAAAGAAAGGAAGGAAAGAAAAAAAGAAGGAAGGAAGAAAGGAAGAAAGAAGGAAGGAAGAACGAAGGAAGGAAGGAAGGAAGGAAGAATGAAAGAAAGCAAGGGAGAAAGGAGAAAGGAAAAAGGAAGGAAGGAAGGAAAAAAAGAAGAGAAAGAAAGAACACTTACCCAGTTTTTCAACAGCTTCAACACAAATACTTGGGCTCATTTCAGTAGAGTACAGTCCAATGACAAACAGGGTTGCAGTTTTGACTACTACTATTCCTGAACTTTCCTGTGGATATAATCAGGTAAAACTTGTTTTCAGATACATAAGCTATTTACATTCATCTTTAAGCCATGAGCATGATAGTCCTTGAGACAAAGTAACAGCCAGTCGTGATGAGTGGTCAAATTAGTTTTAGCTTGTTCAGACCCATTTCTGGCTCAACATTACTGGTCAAAATGACTGGCAAGGCAAACATTTGACTGGACAAGTTCCAATTCTGACTGGACATTGTCTGTTACTAGCTGTTTCTTTAAGCCCTGCATCAATTAAAGTCTACGTCTTGTATAGGTGCTTTTAAGTTTGCTCACTTTCAAGAGACTGGCAGGTAGGGAGATCAAGGCAAAAAATAAGATGGGTGGATGGTTGGAAAGGAAGAAAGGAAAGAAGGGAGGGAGGGAGGAAAGAAGGAAAGAAAGAAAAAAGTAAGGCAGAATGAAAGGAGAAACAGAAGAAAAGAATGAATTAGTGAACGAATAAATAGAAGTGAAAGAAAGAATGGAAGAAAGATTGACAGAAAAAGTATAACTCAACTTACATGTTTTCCATAGAGAGAAAACTTGTCAGCTCTTATACACTCGTAAACAACATCTTCAAACTTGAGTCCCTCCTTCCTTGTTCCGGCAGGGTCACCAAATGCATTCGCAATAGCATACATATTATCAAATGAAGGCTGTATGAAAAAGTACAGAGTTGGTTATGCACAAGTGAAAAAGGAAACAATCTATTGTAAGTGTTGATGGAGTGGTGGGTAATGGGTAACTTGGGGGGGGGGGGGGGAGGGTCAAGAGCCCCCAGCGTAGATATTAGTTACCATCATTTACTATTAGCCATTTTAAGGTTGAGGAAAAAACTGGGTCGGGTTGGTGTTGCAGTGCATTGTGGGACTGTTTTAGGGGATGAAATTGATGCCCAACCATCTTGGAAATATGTCACCTAAAACAGTCCCACAATGCACTGCAATGCCAGCTTAACACAGTTTTTCCCTTATAGATCTTGGTAGCGTAATGGTTTCGGATGATGGTGATAATGTTGAAAGGTTGGTAATGTAATGGTGTTGGATGATGGTGGTGGTGATGGTGTTGTTGGAGAGTGGATATGGTTCGTGAGGGATGTTGGATGGAGGAGATCGTGTGTGATGGATTTTGGTTTTGTATAGCACATGCTTTCAGCACAAAATTTTTGAATTCTGTAGTCTACATTTAGTCCCTTTTTACACTCTGTAAAAGAAAACAGGGGGAGGGTAGAGGCATTTCTGCATCCTGTGCAGCAACCAATAAGCAACTTCCCCTCCATTGAACATGAAAACAATATTGATTAAAAAAAAACACAGATTCCACTTACATGAAAGCCGACAGAACTGGCTCTCAAGGTAGTATCCTTCCTTCGTATGATAGCACAGTGCTTCACATGTCCCGTTGCGATAAGAGAATCGTGTAATAAAGTCTGTAGTTGATTCATATGTGCAAAGTCGTAAACTTAGTTCATACACTTTTGCTTTTCAAAAATATTTTTCAGCCTCTTGGTAACAGCATTTTTCGTTATTTATGCCCTTAAGACATTCTTGTCGTCGATAATTCAGCGAATTTTGACTAATTATTTTGTATCGTGAAGATTCAAGATGGCGCTCAAAACTACTAAAATTACTTTAGGGGGTGTAGTGAGATTTCCATTTTTTTATCAAATTTTATTTCTGTCTTCAATCTTTTTGAATATCAAAAATGAAACATTAATTACAAAAATTGTAAACGTGGTTAAAGTCTAGTTGGTATCTTAGGCTTTGGAAAAGAAAGAAATATATTTTATTAGAGATTTTATAAAGTACTTCGTACCCCTCCCCTGACAGCTGCCAATATTTTCCAAAGCGTCCTTGTCGTTATGGAAACCATTCTGTAAATTAACACGTGCAAAAATAGCGCATTCTCCCGTGGGATTGTGGTCTGCATTTTTCTCTAATATTTTGAATCATTGTTTACTAATCTTGGGCTCCGTGACAACATAATTCAACCAATATTTTCAAAACAAACTTCGATCTCAAAATGTCTAGAAGAAGAAGATCTGGAAATGGCAGAATTTCGGTCCACACGCCAGAAATTATTGATAACATTTTAGGAGAAAGCGTTGATCACATCGAGTCTCTCAAGGTGAAAACTCCTCACAACTAACTTTGGTTTCACTAAATACAATTGAATAACTCTTCTAGTTCTTAAAGTTATACTCTTATTTTATGTTCTAGGATAAAAAGCGAGCTCATAGGAGATCAAATTCAGCCATAAATCGCTCAAAAACTCCAGAAGAATCGAGAGAAATAAGAGACCAAACCGCGACAGAACAAACATTTAGAATCCAAAACTGGTTGAGTGAGAAGTCGGTTCGCAATATTCAAGTAAGTTTAGAAGTATTATTTATCAACTTATCGTATTTTATAGATTATTTAACTGGTTATTTAACACTTGATATGGCCTTATAGATTCAAATTTTCATAAGAAGTTATAATGGCGTCTGGAATATAAGTAAAGTAACCGTTCTAGCTTATTTTAATAAGAACTCCATAAACTAAGCTAACTTACTTCTAACATGAGTGACTTAGTTTATATTATTATATTACTTAAAATTGCCGTAGTATTCCCAAAAATATTCCCTTAACACAAAAAAGAAATAAGGATTTATTTTTCAAGTAAATTTCTGTATTTTTTACTCGAGTTTAGTTTCAAATTTTTATATTTTGATATGTATAAAATGAGTTTATAAATTGTCATAAAATTTTCATATTATGTATGGGTTTTTTTCATATTTTTTGAGAACCCTTCTAAAAATGACCAATGTATTTTCAAGAACTGTAGAGTATCCTAGCGGAAGGGAGGGGCAGGGGGGTAGTATGCGCAAGGCTGCTGAAAATTGAAAATTAACAAAAATTGTGTGTGTTGAAAGGGGGGGGGGGGAGGGGAGCTATAGATCCTACCCTCTACAGTACCTGTTATTAGCTATGCTCAATAAAGGTTGTTGTAATTGCCATCTTCATAATTCTCATTTTTTTTGGATAGTGTGTATAATATAAAAACTTTTTTTTTTAAGGAAAGAACAGATTTTGAATCAAGAGCCACCAAGAATATGTATACAACATTACTCGACAATGAAGGCACTTTTGTCAAGGTTAGAGAAAGATTTGATATCAGTTTTTAAACTCATTTTGATTTAATTTTTAAAGCAATAACTATTGAATTTGGTCTTCACATTATATGGTCAATTCAGCTAGTTTTGGTCTTAATAATTTATGATATCATGCTCCAACTCAACAAATAATTCAGTATTACTGACACTATAATATATTATTAACACCTTATATGCTGTAATCATGGAAAAATTGTTAACACCTTTAATTCTATGCTGTTGCTCATCAATATTTCAGGATGTTCAAAGATATCTAGACCACAAGACCTTCCTGGACAAGAGAAAGAAACAAATGCTTCATAAAAAATGGAGCGAGCGTGTCTTCATACCCATTCAAGTATGTACTGACTGACAGAATTGTTTATTATTTATCTTAAAAAAGACCTGATGTTATTGCTAATCATCACTGCAAGTACTGCAGTGGTGCAGCTCAACATGGTCAAAAGCTTTTTGGTGTTTTATGATGGATTTAAAACCTTCAATTCTAACAATACCTGGGCTGATCTACCTAAGCTAGGACAGTTGGCAGTTAGCGTGTTAGGTTTTGCAGAGGGAGGAAAACTGGGAAACCCAGAGAAAAACCCTTGAATCAAGAGAGAGACCTTACAATTCTCTACGCAACTTGTTTCATGATGTAGTTGCAAGACAAGCTGCAGAGAGAATTGCTCTGTGTAATCCCATCTTTACAACAAATTTTTTTTTGATTTTTGATTTTTTTTGTTTATCTTTTCAGCACCAAATTGATAGTGAAATGAATGGAGAAAACTACAAGAATTTAGATAGAAGAAAACGACAATTGCATAAGGAATATTTAGAGTATGGTAATAAAAAGGTAAAGAATACTAGTGTTTTACTTGCTATTCATTCTATTGTGTGCTCCCATTTGTAATTCAATTTCCCATCCTCCCTTTCTCTTTCCTTCCCTCCTCATATAACCTCTTCACCCCTTGGAAATTCAAGTCCCCCTCTGTGGGGGAGGTATGGTATTTTCTGGAATTATTAAGTATACCCTCCTGAGGTCCTCCCCACCCCTTGAAAATTCCAATCTTCCTCTGTGGGGGAGGTATGCATGCATTCTGGAATTACACAATATACCCTCCCTTGGAATTGCAGTCTCTCTCTCCATTGTGTGTGTTGGGGGGGGGGGGGGGGGGGAGGGGAGATGGTGAGTCCATGAGGAGGTGTGGATATTTTTCATTTCTTGTACCTATTTTTAAGTTATTTAGTCATAATTTTTATTTATGACTGATTTCAGGGTGTAGTTTTTCTTGATGTGATATCACCTGAGGAGTACGACCCACTTGTTTTGAATGCAAACCGACCAGCACCACTCAAGGTCAGTGTTGTAAATATCATCCTTGTCTTACGAGGGTAGCACTTTTAAAATAGCCAGAGGCTAACAAACCTGTGGCCCTTGTTCCATCATCAAATTGGAATTTAGAAGTTGATTTTGTGGAGGGAGGAAAATGAGAGAACCATGAGAAAAACCATCGAAGCACAGGAGAGAACCAACAAGCAACTCTACTCACATATGATGATGGGTCCAAGGATCAAAACCATGATAGTGAGAGGTGGCATATTGGCAGTGCACTTATTATTTATTAAAGTTCTTGTATGGCAAAGTCCTTAGTAAAGAAGAAACTGAAAATGTAGTGTGTTAATTGTTTCCTCAAATATCTTCAAAAATAGGAGTCAAATTGTAGAAATGAATGTACTGCCATGTATGCTAAACAATGTATTTGTGTATAGAAATAGTCACTATGGACAACCAGTATAAAGCATATTAACAATGAGGGACTGCGGAGGGGGAGGGGCTGGTAGGGCTCTCACCAACCACTTTTTCCCTTTTCCCATACTAGCCTTTTACATTTACCAATTTCTTAGCCCCACCACTTTTTAGGGTGCTCCATGGGCCCTGCAACAGGTCTCTGAGGGGGAAGGAAGGGAGGATTTGCCATTACCCACCACCTAAATCAATAAAATTGGGTCCCTATTTTGGTCTATTGTTTTGGCTTTGTCTCTAATGTTACTTCATTATTTCATCCAATTAAGCAACCTTTCATATCATTTTCCCCCAGGCTATAACTCATGAATTAGATGACTGTTTAATAGCCCAAAGAAAAACTGAAAGAAATGAAGATAGAGCTGCAATAAGATGTGCAACTGGTGAAATCAAAACTGACAGAGAAATAGAAGAGCTTTATCTCCCTAGTCCTCCAATGGTACCTCTGGGCAGACATGGAGTGCAGTGTAAAACCTGGCTTAGAATGCAGCTTCATGATATTGATAGTGATATACGAAAGCACAGTGGGTAGGTTTGGCAAATTGTAACACTATTCAAGTGCAGCTCAGCTTCCATTATACCTCATATTCCAGATGCGATATCAGGGCTTGAAATCAAAAATGGCCGGTCAGTCGTCGGTCATGGCTCGGTCATACCCCGTTTCTGGCTCAAATGACCAGTAAGGCAAACATTTGACCGGACAAGTTCCAATTTTGGCCGGGCACTGTCCGTTTGCCTGGCTGTTATTTCAAGCCCTGCGATTGTTCGATTCCAGATTCTACATTATTCTGGATTTTATCTCTTGGACTTGCAGATTCCGTACTTTGATTTTAACTTAGATTCCGCATTCCACTTCTTGGATTCCAGATTATATATATTGGATTCGAAATTCCGTTTGTTGGATTCCAGATTCCACATTCTGGATTCCGTAACTTGGAGTTCAAACATAGATTGCAGATTACATTCGTTGGATTCCAGATTACATATTTTGGAATCCAGTTTCTTAACTTGCAGTTTGGAGTTCAAACTTGGATCATCTTCATCCAGATTCCACATCTCCATCCAGACTTCCGCATCCTGAACCCAAAATTTTGTGGAACTAGGAATCTGTATTTTCTCAAATGTGACGACTTTGATATAACATTTCTTTGATTTTTTTTTTGCAGACAAAGAATGATTGGGACTCAAAACCGTGGCACAATAGACTTTCAAGAAATTAGCCAGTCGAAAACATCTCCAGAACTTCTTGACGTTGAACTCCGTGCACAGAAGAAAAGGCAGTATGCTGAAAAACATGCTTCAACTGTTGATTTTGAATGGCCTGAACTCCCGAGTATAACTAAAACGTCTTGCCAACCAAGAATACCCAATGTCTTACCATTTGCGAGTAGTTTTGACTATTATCCTGAATATTTCAATCTGAGCGCTAGTTTTTGAATTTAATGAATTACTGAATTTTGAAAGAATTATTTTATTTTTCCTTTTCCTGTAGTTTATTTTATTTTTTATTTTATCGTGGGGCTGTATTGGCGTCAACTGTTATAAGGCTACGAGATCGACCATTGAATTTTTCGATACTTGTGTTCAAGAGCATAATTATGGATTCTGATTGGCTGTTCGTGCGGTTACTCCATTTTTATTGGCAGTTGCGTTGGAGAATTTTGCATTTTGAGATTAAAATCCATAGAAGAACAATTTTGAAAGACGCGAAAATTTAAACAGAGAAATATGGCTTTTCCTTTTATTATACTTTTCAAAACTTATTAACTTTCATTAAAACTCCGCTCCTACATAATCAAATTGATACTGATGCGCGTAAACCCCATGAAAATGTTTACAAAGTCTTTTAAAAATCTATTGACTTTAGTATAATTTGCATGCTATAAATTTGTTGAAATCATATCTTTTTACATTTGCTAATAAATGAATAAAAGAAATTTAAAAGTTTGATGGGTTTTAGATCAGTTATTGACAGCCTGTCTCTGCCTAAACGCGATATGCCAACCAAGTTATAAAACTTTACACTGAAACAACTTGTGCGCAACTTGCTCGTATTTGGCGTTGTTTAATAACATCCAAAATGTGAAATCGTCTCAACAAGAAACTTTATTTGGTCTGTGAGCAAATTTGAATTAAAAAAATAAATAAATAAATTCCTTGGTTTTTACGAGGGTAGCACTAAATAGCCAGTGGCTAACAAACCTGTGGCCCTCGTTCCATGATCGAATTGGAATTTAGAAGTTGATTTTTGTGGAGGGAGGAAAACCGGAGAACCCGGAGAAAAACCCTCGAAGCACAGGAGAGAACCAACTAGAAACTCTACTCACACTCACAACACTAGTCCTGTGAGACTCGAACCCGGGTCGCATTGGTGAGAGGCAACGCTCTCACCGCTACGCCACCCGTGCTTCCCAAGTCCAATTAGAGATTTCGAAGTGAAAGGAAGCAGGACGAAGTAAGTAAATAATCTTTGAACTGTTTTCTTTTGTTAGAACTCATTGTGTGCAAGAGCCGTTATTACATAATCATATCGACATTCCTTTTTAGCTGTATAAAGTAGAACAAAAACTGTTTCTTGCTTGTTTGTTTTTGTTCACAAAAGGCCATCAAAAGACACGCAAAGTGGACATATTCTTTTACAGATATCATGGCCAAACTAATCTAGAAACATAAGTCAGTTTATTCTGATATTTAAACGAAGGGCGTCGACTGGGTGAAAACAATTTGGCGAATTTTTGGTTCCCTAATCTCAAAAGATGGTGAGCAAATCCTATAAGCACAGATAATAAGGATCAAAGAACAAGGAGTTGATTGAAAATTGTAATCTCTTTCCAAACTGTACAACAAATTTCTGCAAGAGCCCACGTTTCTCTTGGTCAGCACCGAGAAATGTTTTCTTGATGCTGACCAAGAGGACCATGGGCTCTGGGTACGAAATTGTGGTAGCCCAGGTTTGATTATTCAGGATGTAGAAAATAAATGTGGGAGGAGGGGTGGGGTAATCTTTGATCTCCTGGTCTCACGTGTTGATAGCCAGATTAGTGGTAGTACAGGTTGGATTATATCCAGAATGAAGAATAGTAATGTGGGGGGAGGGGTGGGGTAGTCTTTGATCTCCTGGTCTCAGTTGCAGCACGTCAGAATGCAGCTCAATTTGGAGGGCAAAACAAAAGAATTTCAAACTCCTGAAAATTGGAAACTATTGTTTTGCTCTCCAAATTGAACTGCATTCCGACATGCTTCAGGTTAGTGCACTGACTGCTACTTCTAAGTTTGGTTAAAACAATTACATGTATATTCATAATTAGCTTGAAGAATCAGACAATGATTGATGTGAAATTGATAGTTGGTGTAATCATTCCCAAGAAAGTAAAAGAGCAGGACATGATGGTCATGTTGGTGGTGTTACAGTGCGACGTGCAAAAGAAACGTATGACCACTTTAATATTTGCATACTTCTATGCACTATTATGCTTAGCTTTTTTCTGCCAAACAAGCTTTTTCATGCCTTATTTGGTAAAACAAGCCAGCTTCGCCTGTGCTTAGAAGTATGAGAATACATTAAATGTGGTCATACTTTTGTGCATCGCACTGTAACGAAGAATGAATGTTTTGTTCAATATTACCAATTCTTCGTTTACACATGACGACATAGCAGCCATGTTGAAAGAATTTGACAAAACACTTTGAATGCTTCCAATATGGTGGCCATCACCTTTGTTATTTTACTCCCTTGGGAATGATTGCAAAACAAGAATATGATGGCAATGACAGAACATGAAGACTAAGAACCAAGAAGCCTCAGTTTAGAATATAGAATTGCAAATTTATTTCTAAAGGAGCTTCTTGTCTGAGAAGATGTTTTAATATTCTATGGAAAACATGAGTTCCTTTCGATCTGATAATATCCTCCAGTAGAAGTATGCCATATCTTGCTTTAAGGTAGTAGAAATGTCGAGCATGCTTACTGTCCTTACTGGCGGCCTCACAGACGGACAGACAGACAACTGTCTTGTTGAACAGGAATACTAACATGAAACCCTTTTTTTACATCTTCGTTCTCCTCCCTCTCATCTTTCTTCGTTCATTCTTAACCTTCCTCGATTCTCCAAGACTTCTAAGTTCATTTTCTATAGCCTGCCTCATATCGATCTCATCGGGGATGTGAACATATCGTATTTTCTCTCCCAATAAAAATATCTTGGGAAACAACTCAGCTTGTTCGGATTTGTTTTTAAAGAATTTCGCATCTGAGAGCGTAACGTTCATAAATCCATCAACATGGCTAACTGTTCCTTCGACGTAGTCTTCATTTCGTAGCTCTATTGTCGTTTTGTGACCTTGTAAAGCTGATAAAAGACAAACTAAACTTCGTTCTTTGATGGCTCTTTCTCTACCAGCCGCCATCTTGGATTGTTTGGTAAATTCCACAGGAAGCCCAAGGTTTTGGGGTTGAAAGAATTGCCTTACAAAATTCTCGAACTTTTTTATCTTTTCAAATTTTCATCGATTAAAATTTTGGTTGCTTATGTACATTTGTAAAAAGGATATTATTGCATTTAAATTCAAGAGCAGTTACAATTTATCAACGCAGGTAAATCATGGTCCGTCAGAAATTTTATGGGCTTCCTGTGTCAATGTGTAAAATTATACTGTGGGGGAGAGGACTGGATAGCGAAAATTTCAAAGCTTTCTTTTCATGTATTTTATGTTAAAAACTTGATTTTTTTGAAGATTGACTTTAAAACCTCCTATACATATGACAAAAAAACCCTGTTTTAGCAGTATATACCTCAATAACTAAGGTATATAAATCGACTTACCCTACCCTAGTGAGTCTTGTTTTGTTAGTAGCGGGAATTTCAATATGGCGGATGAGTTGGAGGATTTGAAGTCTTGTTTTGCCTGTGAATAATTCTAAGAATTTAAGACTTATAGCCTCAAATGGAAGCCCAAAAGGTAAAAGAACACCTAGGCCTGGTTTATATATGTATATTAACGTGTCTTTGCGAAGATTCTTTTTGTATTTAAATTTTTATTTCGTTTTCAAACATAGTATTATTTCCTCGTCAGAAAAACAAAACAGACATCGCTGTAGACGATTTGTTGAAGAAATCCTGCTTTTTGTATCATCAAGGGAAGTTTAGAGAGTGTTTACAAACTCTGAGAAAAGGTAAATTTTGTTTCTATAACTACTTACCTACCAAACTACCTAGACCTACGTAAAGTGCCTACCTATCTACCTACCAAACTACCTAGACCTACGTAAAGTGCCTACCTATCTACCTACCTGCCTGCCTGCCTGCCTGCCTGCCTGCCTGCCTGCCTGCCTGCCTGCCTGCCTGCCTGCCTGCCTGCCTGCCTGCCTGCCTGCCTGCCTGCCTGCCTGCCTGCCTGCCTGCCTGCCTGCCTGCCTGCCTGCCTGCCTGCCTGCCTGCCTGCCTGCCTGCCTGCCTGCCTGCCTGCCTGCCTGCCTGCCTGCCTGCCTGCCTGCCTGCCTGCCTGCCTGCCTGCCTGCCTGCCTGCCTGCCTGCCTGCCTGCCTGCCTGCCTGCCTGCCTGCCTGCCTGCCTGCCTGCCTGCCTGCCTGCCTGCCTGCCTGCCTGCCTGCCTGCCTGCCTGCCTGCCTGCCTGCCTGCCTGCCTGCCTGCCTGCCTGCCTGCCTGCCTGCCTGCCTGCCTGCCTGCCTGCCTGCCTGCCTGCCTGCCTGCCTGCCTGCCTGCCTGCCTGCCTGCCTGCCTGCCTGCCTGCCTGCCTGCCTGCCTGCCTGCCTGCCTGCCTGCCTGCCTGCCTGCCTGCCTGCCTGCCTGCCTGCCTGCCTGCCTGCCTGCCTGCCTGCCTGCCTGCCTGCCTGCCTGCCTGCCTGCCTGCCTGCCTGCCTGCCTGCCTGCCTGCCTGCCTGCCTGCCTGCCTGCCTGCCTGCCTGCCTGCCTGCCTGCCTGCCTGCCTGCCTGCCTGCCTGCCTGCCTGCCTGCCTGCCTGCCTGCCTGCCTGCCTGCCTGCCTGCCTGCCTGCCTGCCTGCCTGCCTGCCTGCCTGCCTGCCTGCCTGCCTGCCTGCCTGCCTGCCTGCCTGCCTGCCTGCCTGCCTGCCTGCCTGCCTACCCTCCTACCTACCTGCCTGCCTACCTTTCTACATTCCTTCCTTCCTATTCAAGCCAACTATCAACCTTCCATTTGCCTTCTTTTTTTACTCAGTTCATTTTGAAGTGTTTGATACAAGAGAATGGAATCTTGAAAACAACCTGCTGTTTTGTGAGAATAAGGTATGAGATTCATTAGAACCAATCCAACAGTATTTTAGTAAGTCTTCCCCTAGTTATACTACAACTGCATCCATCTTTTCCTGTTTGTTAGCAATCTTTGCATATATATAAATGCATCTGTCCGTAAGTCCATCCGTATGTCTGTCCATCTGTCAATCCATCCCTTCCTTCCTTCCTCTCTTTCTTACTTCCATCCATTTATCCATGCATCCATTCTATTGCTTCCTTCCTTCCTTTCATCCACTCATTCACTCATTCACTCATTCACTCATTCACTCATTCACTCATTCACTCATTCACTCATTCACTCATTCACTCATTCACTCATTCACTCATTCACTCATTCACTCATTCACTCATTCACTCATTCACTCATTCACTCATTCACTCATTCACTCATTCACTCATTCACTCATTCCTTCCATCCATTCATTCATTTGCCCATCTGCCTCATTTTCATTTTTTTCCAGATTACTCATGCATCCAATTTAAACAATGTTGCTGACAAGTTTGAAAAACTCATTAAAAAAGTAACAGGTTTGTTTTGACATAGTGTTACACAGTTACACGTTTTCATCTGGGCCCTTCTAGATAAAATTAGAATTTAGAAGCTGATTTTTGCAGAGGGAGGAAAACTGGAGAACCTGGAAAAAAAAAACCATCAAATCACAAATTAAAAAAGAGCAACGAACTCCACTCACATATGACACCAAGCCCAGTAGTACTCCAACCTGTGTCGCATTGGTGAGAGGTGAGTGCTCTCATCACAACACCAGGTGCCAGTGTTTCCAGAGGCTAAACGAGTACAAATGAATCAGTAATCAGATATCACAGAGATATCATTATTAATAATAATAATAATATAATAATGGTTTATTCAATAGGATCCACTAGGTTGCTCTTCGCGTATTGAAAAGCTAAATATATCATAGAAAATTCAAAACTATTTATAGTAAGATATAATTGTGACATAATATGCTAAAAAATATTTATATTGATGTGAGGCCATCTATGAGGCCAAGAAATCCTCTAAAATAGCCGAACACCCCGACTGAAGCCATCACCAGATATTTACTGATTGAGAAAAGGGAATGTTGTCCAAATGAACATATTATTCTAACTGATTCATTTCTGTCTCTTTTGTGTCCAGGCATACCGCCTTGTCACCAGTCGCTGCTCCAAGAAACAAGTATTGCCATAAACTTCAGTTGTATTCTACTCTCTGGTCATGTGACTCACAGGATTGTCGATGGCGGTTTCATAGCTGGGAGTGTCCTTACAAATTGTATTTTAAGAGGTATTGTGTTTGCACATGTACTTAGGTAAAAACTACGCCCATTTAGCTTGGCTATAATGTTTTTTTTTTAAGCTGAGGTGACTAAAAGGATCTTTGTGTGAGCCACAAAGCACCACTTCTTCCCTCCCTCCCTCTTTCCCTCAGGATTCTTATATCTCACTCTACATCCATCCATCCATCCATCCATCCCTTCTTCTTTCATTCCCTTTCTCCCTATCTCACTCTCCATTCCTTCCACCCATTCTTTTGTTGTTTCATTTCCAGTATCACAAGCATTGGGTGTTGCCAAAGATGAGTGTTTTTCATCAAAAGTCATTTCAGCTCAAGAAACATTTAACAGCGAAACACTGTCAAATACAATCAAACTTACTAAGAAGTTACTACAAAGTACAAAGAACACTGATGTTTTTGGTGAGTACTTTTTAAAAAAGAATTAACCCCTCCACTTCCCCCACACTGGACCCTGGCTTTAGGCATAAATAATCAACAATCCCTCATCATATGGTATTTTTCTTTGCTTCGAGAGTTTTTCTCCAGGTTCTCCACTTTTCCTCTCCACAAGAATGAACTTTCAATTCGATCATGGAATTTTTTTCCTTACTTACAGTGCCCTTTATTTTATCGTGTTTCATACTGGCTGTTCTGTGGATTTCAAGGCATGAAGGTACAGTAAAGTTTGATGTTAGAAGTGTGTTCAACTGGCTAGTAGACTACTGTTAGGCTATTGAAAAATGCAAACGGTCTTGGATTATATTAAGAACTATATACCTCAGTCTTTACCTTAAGCATAATGTTTTCCCATTTCAGACCATATGTCATTCCCTAGAGTATTATTTCTTTGTTTAACAGTTGCACATGAGAAGACACATGAATATGGATACACCTCAAATAAAGAATCTTATTCTCAAGAGAATGACATGTGGTATTTATTTTCCTTTGTTTCGTTTCAGTTGATGCAGGATTGAGTCTTTTGAACGTTTTGGTTGACAGTCTATCAGATATGGACAGCAATAACTCAATATCTCACCAAGAGGTATGATATTCCAAGTTGTGACAGAAAAACAGGCGTAAAATATAAACAGACACAGAGAGAGAGAGAGAGAGAGAGAGAGAGAGAGAGAGAGAGGTCTTTCTTCTTTCCTCTTTTTCTCATCTTTTCTATTCACCATTTTCCACACATCGGTTCAATGGTCACAGACAAAGCATTCAAGCGAGGCTCCAAGGTAGTTTCAAAGGATTTTTTGAAATTTGAACTTTGCAGCCTCGACTGAATACTTTGTGTTTGACCAGTGAACCAATGTATGGAAAGTGGTGAATTTTGTAACACATATATCTAATCCTAGTTTCTACAGACTGTTTTGATAGATACATCATTTACGAAGCAAGTCTTCCCATTCTTTCTTCTGCCGTTGCCAAAGGAACATGGTAATTAGAAAAAGCTATTTTAAATATCAACACATCTTATCTATAAATCCTATATTTATAGAGCAAGAAGTAAGTGTTGTCAGCTGAAGTTAAAAGGCTTCAAAGCATATCTCCAATATTATATACAAATTGAATATAATATCGCTGTAAAAAATAATAATATGCATATCCATCTGACAAAATATAACAACTTAAGAAAAGCGTTAAACATTATGTGAAATTTAAACTTTTATTAATTTGTAATTGATCTCATGAGAAAGTTAAATAAAGGTGGGGGGGGGGGGGGAATCAACACAGTTGATTTTTTTTGTCTGGATATGTGTGTATGAAGCCTGAATTAAGAAATTTATGTTTTTTTCTGGCAGTTATTTTCCTGGCCGCTTTATGTCACAAATACTGTAAAAATGATCCTGTCAAGGCACTTGGGTTACTGGAGGGAACAGTTGGTAATGAATGCTGTAATACCCAGTCATATGTTCACTACCTTAAAGGTAAGGTAAACTTCTAGAACTCCATCCTTCCATCCATCCATGCATCCATCCATGCATCCATCCATCAATCCATCCATCCACCCATCCATCCATCCATCCATCCATCCATCCATCCATCCATCCATCCATCCATCCATCCATCCATCCATCCATCCATCCATCCATCCATCCATCCATCCATCCATCCATCCATCCATCCATCCATCCATCCATCCATCCATCCATCCATCCATCCATCCATCCATCCATCCATCCATCCATCCATCCATCCATCCATCCATCCATCCATCCATCCATCCATCCATCCATCCATCCATCCATCCATCCATCCATCCATCCATCCATCCATCCATCCATCCATCCATCCATCCATCCATCCATCCATGTAAACATCCATGCATCCATCCATGCATGCATAAATCGATCCATCCATCCATCCATCCATTCATCCATCCCATCCATCCATCCAGTTTCAGTCAATCATTGATTCTTCCTACTTTATATAGGTTTGATACATTTCGAAAATGATGACATAGACAAGGCATTCCAGTATTTTAACCTATCCGTAACTGACGCTCCTCCAATGGATGAAACCAGCAAAGCTCCTGGTCTTTCTATGCTGGGTTGCTGTCTTTCAAAGAAGGTAACTCATCCCCTCTCCTGAACGAGAACTGCTCTCTTTTCCTTTTGTGTAATGTTTTCCCATTTCAGACTGCGTGTCATTCCTTAGAGTTTCATTTCTTCCTTTAACGGTTGCGCAGGAGAAGACACATGAATATGGATACAACTCAAACAAAGAATCTTATTCTCAAGAGAGTGACACGTGGTCTGAAATGAGAAAACATTACGCGCCAGGTAAAGAGCTCTCATTGGTGGGAGCATCAAAGACATAATAATAAGAGTTTCTGGAACCAGGGTACACTAGCGGGAAAAAGCTCAATTTTTTTTCTTTTTCAGGGCAAGCATCACATGGCTATTGCCAAGTTGAAAGAAGCACTTAGTTGTGACTTCTCTCATCTTGACTCTCTCTTCTTCGTCGCTCAAGAATATCAGGCGCTTGGCCAACATGAACCAGAGATACAAAGTTTGAAGTATCTTTGTGAGGTAAGTATATCTGACAAATTTGTTAGTAAACTTCGTTTCCCGAAAAAAATCTTATTGTTAAAATCACCCAACATCGTATGCCCGGCAAGCCTCGTTATCAGTCTAGACACATACATATCTTTGCAAAAATTCCACAAAAATTCTTAGTTTCAAAAATTCATTTTTGCAAAGAAATGTGTGTCTAGACTGATAACGAGGCTTGCCGGGCATCACATACATTTCTTTGCAAAAATGATTAGTTTCAAAAGTTTCAAAAATCGTTAGTTTAAGAGCAATTTTTACGAAACTTTGCAATTTTACTATTATAGAGTGTGACAAATTTGATAGTAAACTCTTTTTTCTTGTAAATCAAATATTTTATAATGTCACGCTGGCTTGACATTGGTTTATTATGTGCTGCTCTTTTCAGTTTTGTGACTACTTGTCTTCTTATCTTCATAAGGCACTGGTAGTTCTTCGTCACAACCAAGATACTAATACGCAGTCGTCTCTACTACAAGGACTCTTCATACCATTTGTAGAAAAAAGGAGTGGAAGAATAGTAAATCTACGTTATGCAACCTACTGGTTTGGCAAACGATGCCTAGGGCTGGACAGGTATGGATCACGGGAACCAAGGGTGGCTTAGCGGTGGCACGCTCGTCTCTGAGGTCACGGGTTCGATTCCTGGGCTCGGCTTTACATGCAAGTAGAGTTTGTTAGATTTCTCCATTGATTTGAGGACTTTTCTCTGGGTTTTTCGTTTTGCTCGCTTCTCAAAGCCTGGTTGACTTAGATCAGCCCAGAGGTCGTTTCAGGGTTCAATCTGTGAGTTAGCCATGTCCTGACTTAGATCAGCCCAGAGGTTGTTTCAGGGTTCAATCTGTGAGTTAGCCATGCCCTGACTTAGATCAGCCCAGAGGTTGTTTCAGGGTTCTATCTGTGAGTTAGCCATGCCCTGACTTAGATCAGCCCAGAGGTTTCAGGGTGATAAAACTGAGTCCACTTTCTCTTATTTGTGTTCTGTTGTTATTCTATCAAACAGGTTCCAAGAAGCTGCAGAGGCTTTGCTTGAGGTTCTCAAAGAATCTCGTCATCCTTGCCAACCACAGGTAAACAATCGATCTTGTGTTCATCATGCCTCATATGGTGATGATTGTACCCAAGCTAGACCACAATGCACCTTATTAATCGAACTCAGACAAAGGCTTATTGTATATACAACTATTTCAAAAAGTTGGTGAAGGTTTGGTTGCATGTTGCATACCAATTCCGAAATGCACTATGGGTTATGTGAATGCAAGCAGCAAAAGGTCACGAAATTATGGAATTTTCCCAGACTTTGTCTGCAGGTTTTTCCAGCACATTTTCTTGTGTGCTGACATTATTTTTTTGAAATAGCTGTATATCATCTGAATAAAATCCTCAATGGCTTTTCTAATATTTTCTCTATTCCTTAGGCTTCTTCTCATTACGCGTTACCTTCAGTTTTACTGCTTCACCGTGACTGTGCATTTGCGTTACTAAAGTCTGACAGGGAAAAGGATTGCGTGACGATGTGTGATAATGCCATAGAGGAAGCGCAGGATGGGGAATACAAGATTGAACTTTGGGATAGCGATGATATTTGTAAGTTGCGTGACATATTTTTGCTGTTGACCAAAATTAAGTAATGTTCGTAGTCCGTCGAGTTTCTAGCACGTATTTGCTTTCTTCATCAAAATTAGAAATGTAGCTCCTTTCTGAACATTCACTACTGCAATCGGACATACTTTTCTAAGGGAATAAACGGTTTATACTGCAACAACCTTGAAGGGAAGCTAGTGATCTTCTATATAGATTTCAAGTGTTTTCAATGAACGAGTCCCGTAAATGACGTCACCAACAACTAGTCCCAGGCTCCCTAGGTCGCTCGGTTTTTACTTCGTTTTACCAACTTTGACCGTCAAAAAAATAATGAAATCGCAACAGAATCAAAAAAAAATTATTGATTATGTGATTTTTAGGGTCAGAACTTTCATATTAAACACAAACTGGCGAACCCTTATATGCACTTTAATGTTGATAGAGTAACCGTGCTTAAATAAAGGTTTCAATTCAATTCAATCCATTCTCATTTGTACTCATTCACAGCATCCAAAAAGAGAATACGAAATACAAGTGAGCACAATCAGCAATCCAGTGAGTTCCGTGCCTGTTGCCTTGAAATATTACTATGTAAATCTGCTGCCTTGTCACAGATGAACCAATCACTACAGTCGCTGGAATGTGTACAAAGGTAAGAAAAATAACACAGGAATCCCATGCATTGCCTAAGACTTAAATAAATAAATAAATAAAAATAGAAGGGATTCCACAGAGTGGCTCTTTTTCCACTGGATTCTAATTAGAATTTAGAAGTTGATTTTTGTGGAGGGAGGAAAACCGGAGATCCCTGAGAAAAACCCTCGAAGCACAGGAGAGAACCAACAAGCAACTCTACTCGACACGGGTGAAAAACGCACTGCGCATGCTCGGAAGTTCGTCGTGTTTACAAAGAAAACCATTGGAGATTTACCACTTTTGAGTAAATCGCTAAAGTTAAGGCCTTTGGTGGAAAATTAGTGCTTTTTTTTACTTACACATTACTTGAATTTTCTGCCGAACTTCCGAGCATGTGCAGTGCGTTTTTCACCCGTGTCACTCTACTCACATACAACACCGAGCCCGACGATGATAGTTTCGAAGGATAGACAAATTATCTTAATCACACGTGAACAGACTTTGTTTGGTGTGTTGTTCTCACTTTTGCCAAGAGGATTTTCTAAGGTTTTTTCAGTTTTTCCTTCAAAAAAATATTCATCTGATTTTAGTTAAATATTAGAGAATCACAATCAGAGTAAGTGTTAGATATTTTTGGGCACCACAAATCGACGTTATCGTTGTATTTACCTTATATGGTGATGTGTGAATAGCCAATCAGGGCAAGCGCTATATAATTAAATTATGATTATAATATCACGAACCAATCAGAGCAAATGTTAGATATTTTCGGACACCGCAAATAGATCGTATCGTTGTTTTTACCTTATATGGTGATGTGTGAATAGCCAATCAGGGCAAGCGCTATATAACTGAATTATAATCATAATATCTCGAACCATTCAGAGCAAGTGTTAGATATTTTCGCACACCGCAAATAGATCGTATGATTGCGTTTACCTTATAAGGTGATGTAACAGATATAACAAAGTGCAAGAAAGAAAAATTACGTTCGGATATCAATGTTATTTCTTATATTTCTTTTCAAATTCAACTACGTTTCTAAGTAGGCATGACAGTTTCCTTCTGATCATATCGCTGATTATCTCTTCCAAAATGGCCGCCATGTCTTTGTGCTAAGACTCTCCTTTCTGTTAAAATTAGAAGAAAATGGTTAATTTTCGTTAGCTATTTCTACTTATTATCTCTTCCAACATGGCCGCCATGTCTTTGTGCTAAGACTCTCCTTTCTGTTAAAATTAGAAGAAAATGGTTAATTTTCGTTAGCTATTTCTACTTATTATCTCTTCCAACATGGCCGCCATGTCTTTGTGCTAAGACTCTCCTTTCTGTTAAAATTAGAAGAAAATGGTTAATTTTCGTTAGCTATTTCTACTTATTATCTCTTCCAACATGGCCGCCATGTCTTTGTGCTAAGACTCTCCTTTCTGTTAAAATTAGAAGAAAATGGTTAATTTTCGTTAGCTATTTCTACTTATTATCTCTTCCAACATGGCCGCCATGTCTTTGTGCTAAGACTCTCCTTTCTGTTAAAATTAGAAGAAAATGATTAATTCTCGTTAACTAGTTCTATTATCTCTTTCAACGTGGGCACCATTTCTTGTGCTAAGCGGACTCTCCTTCGATAAAATTGGAGAAAAATATTATCATTTTCGTTAGCTGCTTGCAACACCGCTGTGTCTTGTGCTAAGCCTCCCCTTCGCTAAAACTGATTAGACTGAAATAATTAATTATCCTTCGCGGTTCTAATATGGCCGCTGCTTTTCAACGTTCTTTATTTATTTCCCGTTAATGAGGCTTAGGTGTGGCTAAGTTGATATATTTTAATGACAGCAAATTCGACGGATAAGGATATACGTCGCCGACAAACCTTCTTTGTAAAGCTGTTCCTTGACGTTCCCAACTGCGTAGAAGGACGTAATGAATAACTTTAGAAATTGGAAAACGTTCTTTTCAAATTCAAACCAAGTTAAGCCTGCTCTTGTTTTCACGGTCACTCAAACGCAACAAAGAAAAACTACAAGAAATGGCAAAATTGATTATTCAGTTTTCAAAACAAAGGACACGAGTGAAAGTAAGTCCGGAGCTGAGCTACATTCTGCGTCAACGTTCCATGAAGGCGCTGAGGCAGAAAGCATTGATAGGAAGAGAGAAAGAATTACACGCGCATGGTTAACAAGGAGGAATGGGATTTGTACCGAAATTGAGAAGACTATCTTCGTAGAAGGGAATTCTTTAAATCGCCTTCATAATAACTTGAAAGTGACGAAAAAGCTTGAAAGGAAAGGACTGTTGTTTTGAATTGCAATGACGTTGGTTCCTCAAGAACTTGAAAGTAACGAAAACGCTTGGAAAAAAAGGACTGTTGCTTTGAATTGCAATGACGTTGGTTCCTCAAGAACTTGAAAGTAACGAAAACGCTTGGAAAAAAGGACTATTGCTTTGAATTGCAATGACGTTGGTTCCTCAAGAAATATGATCACAAAAAAATGCGAAGAGAGACGAAAAGAGGGCAAATTGAAATTTCCCCAAGTGCCGGTCAGTTTTTCACAAAAATGAAAGAGATTTAAAAGATAAGTCATAAGAAATAACGGCGCCATCATATTGGCGAACCAAAGAAATATTTCATGTAATGTAAAAGCAATAATAAAGCTTTCAGTCAAAGTTAGAAGGGTTTTTAATACTGATATTAAATACGAATCATAACGAGCAAGAATCAAGGACCTTCCCTCTAAATTCTTTCCCCAAGAGCTCTTCCTCACAAGCCCTCACAAGAGTTCGTCCGTTCGTTTCCCCCCCCCCCCCCCCGCTCGTTTGTTCGTTCGTTCGTTATGTTTATCGTTCGTTCGTTCTGTCATTCGATTGTTCTTTCGTTAGTTCGTTCGTTCTCTTGTTAACTAGCTCGTTCGTTTGCCGGTTTGTTCGTTCAGCCGTTCGTTCTTTCGTTCGTTCTTTAGTTCTCGTTAACTAGCTCGTTCCTTTGTTCGTGCGTTCGGTCGGTCTATCGTTCGTTCGTTCTTTCATTCGCTTGTTCTTTCGTTGGTTCGTTGGTTCGTTCTCTCGTTGACTAGCTCGTTCCTTTGTTCGTTCGTTTGCTCGCTTGTTCTTTCGCTCGTGTTCGCCCGTTAGTGACACGAGTTAAAAAACGCACTGCGCATGCTCGGAAGCTTGTCGTGTTTACAAAGAAAACCATTGGAGATTTACCGGCGTTTAGTAAATCTTTGAAATTAAGACCGTTCGTGGAAAGTTAGTTCTTATTTTTTCCTGACACATTACTTTAGCTGTTTTCTTTCCCTGGTCAAGTAATACGAGAGAAATTCGCATAATATATATAAGACATGTAAATCTCCAATGGTATTCTTCGTAAACCGACACGACTCGTCTATGAATTTTCTGCCGAACTTCCGAGCATGTGCAGTGCGTTTTTCACCCGTGTCCCCGTGAGTTCGTTTGTTCACTCGCTCGCTCGTTCGTTCGTTCCTTAGCTCGTTCGCTCGCTTGTTCATTTGTTTGTTCACTCACTTGTTCGTTAGCCCGCTCGTTTCTTCGCTCGTTCGCTCGTTCGCTCGTTCGCTCGTTCGCTCGTTCGCTCGTTCGCTCGTTCGCTCGTTCGCTCGTTCGCTCGTTCGCTCGTTCGCTCGTTCGCTCGTTCGCTCGTTCGCTCGTTCGCTCGTTCGCTCGTTCGCTCGTTCGCTCGTTCGCTCGTTCGCTCGTTCGCTCGTTCGCTCGTTCGCTCGTTCGCTCGTTCGCTCGTTCGCTCGTTCGCTCGTTCGCTCGTTCGCTCGTTCGCTCGTTCGCTCATTGGTTTCATTTTTCACTTGCTCCTTCGCTCTCTTTTTTTTTTCTTTTTTTTTTTACTTCCCCAGCCAAGGACCTAAAATCTCGGACCAAAAACATTAAAAATGACGTAGAAAAAAACATCGAGTCACGAAATATATGTTCTCCTTGGACGACCTGTTTTCTCTAGTCTTTTGATTTTTGCAAAAGACGTAAGAAAAGCTTTATTTAACTTTATTTTTTAGAATTATTCTAAAATTAGCGACTTTATGACTCCTTAATTTACATACTGTGAGGTGAATGACAGCCGGAACGGCATTCTTTGAAGTGAACAAGTAAAACAAGTATTACAATGTGACTACTCCAAGCAAGGCCACCCAGGCAAATTTTCATACAAATTAGCCAATCACGATTGAGTATTTAAACAATAGAATCGGCACAAATTTTCACATTTTCCCTTTAAAAGCATACATTTTACTTCATACTTTATAAAGAACCAGCTTAGACTCCAGAATTTTTCACCATCCAGTTATTCAGAGTCAAAAACGTGATTTACGAATTTGATTTAAACTTTGTTTGGGTGGCCTTGGTTCGAGTAGTCGCACTGTATTAGGATCTGCTCGTGATTTGTTCTTTGTCTTTTATTGCAAATTGCAAATATCTCAGCGAACTATCTACCAAACCAGCGTTTCATTCTCAGTTCCTGGTTAAAAATGAGTTGGACAAGGCTGATTTTTTGCAAGAAAAACCAAGTAGAACCCGCTTTGGTTTTTCTGGCGAGTGACAATTCCGAAATACGACGCACGACAAAGAACAGTAGGAAGAGCAATGGATCAATTTCTCCATCGTCATACTCAAGCGACGATAATAGAAACGTTGTGCCCGAAAATTCTACTGAAAGTCGAGAAGAAAAGCTAGAGAGACTGGAAAGGATGTGGTTGAGAAGGAGGAATGGCATATGTGGAGAAATTGAGCGAAATACCTTCACTGGGAAAAGTCCCCTCAGCCGTCTTCGAAATAATCTTTCGTTGACGACACGATTGAAAAACGAAGGACTTTTATTTTGAACTCTGTAAGGACTTGTGTACAGTGATGGAAAGCAAAGAAGATAATATGATTGTAAATTAGAAATTTTAATATAATGGTCTATTACCTGCTTTGAGAATACGGCGGCCATCTTGTATCTAAATTAATGAAAAGGACCGTGTAAGAAATGCCGGAAAAAATCCTAGCTTTCTCTGCCATTTAATTTGTTTGTTTTTTGCTGAAAGCGGGCATGTAAAACCTTTTTTCATGTTTGCTGAAAGCCGGAGAACCGCTGAATAAAAACTTTCAAAACGCAAGATAGCTGCATGTAGTAGTCTGCTTATACTTGCTCCAAGTCTCTCTCGCAATTTTTTTCCGTTGGTTTTTTCTGGTTCAAATCGTGAACTTCCGGTTACGAGAGCTTTCCGAAGGAATGATGCGAAGGAAAAGAGAAAAGCGACATGTCAATCAAAGCCTTGCCAACATGATCAATATTAATGAGTTGCCGAGTTGTACAAGTCTCTCTCGCTTTTCTCTTTTCCTTCGCGTCATTCCTTCGGAAAGCTCTCGTAACCGGAAGTTCACGATTTGAATGCGATTTACCAACGGAAAAAAAATTGCGAGAAAGACTTAGAGCAAGACTGTAGTCTGCTCTAATAAAATAATATATATATTATATATATATATATATATATATATATATATATATATATATATATATATATATATATATATATATATATATATATATATATGTATTGTGGATTGAAGATAAATTAAAGACAAGACATCACTTTAGCTGTTACTCAGAGTTTCACGCTTACGCGATCATTAGACAGGCTTTATACATATATATATATATATCTGGATGTGTCTATTCTGACGGTAAAGTGCTCAATACATTGAAATGTAGAGCGTTATAGATTATAGATTGTAGATAGATCAAAGACAAGACATCACTTTTGCTGTTACTCGGAGTTTCACGCTTACGCGATCTTCAGACAGTGTTTTTAAATTTAAAACAGCAACAGTGATGTCTTGTCTTTGATCTATCTACAATCTATAATCTATATATATATATATATATATATATATATATATATATATATATATATATATATATAGATTATAGATTGTAGATAGATCAAAGACAAGACATAACTTTTGCTGTTACTCGGAGTTTCACGCTTACGCGATCTTCAGACAGTCTTTAATAAAGAATGATCCATACTGTAGTCTATATATACCTGAGGCGCTATAATCTATAATTGGAGTATTGTTATGTATTTACAATAGTGTTATTGTTCTATCAAGGTGCGATAATTTATGTTATCCGGCTTAAGTAATATTTGTTTTCGTGGCGGCATTTTGAAATAAGTTCTGATCTTTTGTTGAGAAGGTTGGCTTTATCTGCTTTAATAATGTTCAATTTTTCTGCTAAGCAGAGATTGCATTTCTTAGAAATATTATTGTAGGCTTTTGCTGAGGTGATGATTGACCATTTGATGTGGTAAATTTTCTTGTTGTCTTGAAGTGTCCAGATGTGTTTTGATAGTTCAGTGCTGTTGGCGTATTTTCTGTTTCGGAAAGATAGCTTGTGTTGCGTATACCGTTGTTTAAATGTTCCTTCTGTTAGTCCGATGTAGTTCTTTGCGGGTATGTCGTCTTCTGTGGTTACTCGTGCGTTGTACACTATGCTGGTTGTGAGGCAGTTGTTTTCTAGTGGGCATTGGTCTTTTTTTTCGGCAGTTGCAGTCGTTCTGTGAAGAGGTTGCGGGGCTGTTGTTAGTTATTTTCTTGTTGTGTTTGTTGATTATGCTTGTCATATTTTCCATGCAACTGTAGCTGACTTTAACGTTGTTCTTGTTGAAGATGCAGTGGAACTTGTGATTTTTAGGGAAGTGCTTCTGAATAAGGTTAAGGAAGGTTTTTCCTACGTTAGTTTGTACGTTTTTGCTGAATGGAGGGTTAAACCATATAATATTTCTCTTTCTGTTTCTTCTTTGTGGTGCAGATGTGTTATGGTTATTGTATGTGAGGGTTTCTGTGAATCCGCTGTTTTTTAGTGCTGTTTCGTAGAGTGGCTTAGCTGCGTTGAATGCTTCTTCGTTGCATGAAATGTCGGTTATTCTGCGGTTGATAGCTGCGGGTAGCTGTTTGATTATGGAAGGTGGGTGGTTAGATTTCGTGTTGATATACAGTGGCTCGTCGTTTGGCTTTCTGTAGGGGTAGTAGGATTCGTTTGTTAAGTTGAATGTGACGTCAAGGTAGTTTACTGCTTTCAGGTTGGTTTGTATGGTGATATTAAGGCCGTGTTTCTTAAATTGTCTCGTTATGTCCTTTCTTATTCTTTCTGCTTGTGGTCCAGTCGTGTTCTTAAAGATGGCAAGTCCGTCGTCCCTGTACAGTCCTATGTTGCCCTTTCCGTATTTGTCGCATAAGTTGTTGAGAATAAATAGTCCAACTAGTTAACATACTTCTGCTCCGTCGTAGCTTCCCATCGTGACGTCGAACATGTTGTTGTTGTCTTTCTTTATCCAGGCGTTACCGTTGTCAAATAGGAGGGATTTTCTAGCGTGCATGATAATGTCAATGTCTTGGCTGGTTATATTAGTGTGTTTCTTGGCGAAGTGGATTGCATTAGTTAAAAGTTCTTCGGTTATGGAGGGGTAGAAGCTTTCGATGTCAAATATGGCGAACGTGTGTTGTTGTTTGTTAGGGATGTTTGTGAACCAGTTGATTACGGATGACGAGTTTTTCCATTGATTAAGTGCTGTTTTGTTTCTTACGTCAGTGTTGATTCTCTCGAGGATTTGTTTGCTTACTCGTCCTATTTCGCTCTTGGCTGGGTTAATTAGTCTGCAGGTTGGGTTGTTTAAGAAATTTTCGTCGAAACTGCAGCAACTGCAATAATAGGCCATTTCACGGTTTTCGGCGGCCATTTTGAATTGTGGCAAACCCGGCAAAATATATAGAAATCTGTAACACTTTGATTCCGTAACTGATCCCGTAATTCCGCTCAGTTATCACGGATTTTCGAAATTTAAACTTTTTTCAAAAGATATTTTCGTTGTTATTTATGACCCTTAATATGATGGATATTGAAACGAATTGAGAAAGTAAGATTTTTGTTTTCATAATAAAACGACCGGCAAGATCGGCACGTGAGTTATGGAAATATAGAAAAAGGAGTGACTCGTAAATGGTAGTTAAAATACTTACATTGATCTTATTTTCAGTCCGACAGCTGCTGTACATGCCTGCTGGTTATTGAAGTTTAAATTTTGAAAATCCGATAAAATTGAGTGGAACTCCGGGAAGTCAAAGTGATCCAAATTTCTATGTATTTCGCCGACGAAAACCGTGAATTGGTCTCTGAGCATCTTTATGACGTCATATGGTTACATAAGTGATTGACACCTAGCAACAGTAACTAAGGAGTTTCGAGACCCTTAATTAGTTCGACGGGCAAAAAAGCCGACGACCTCTAGATGCTTAAGTGATTGACACCTAGCAACAGTAACTAAGGAGTTTCGGGACCCTTAATTAGTTCAACGGGCAATAAAGCCGACGACCTCTGGATGCTTAAGTGATTGACACCTAGCAACAGTAACTAAGGAGTTTCGGGACCCTTAATTAGTTCGACGGGCAATAAAGCCGACGACCTCTGCATGCTTAAGTGATTGACACCTAGCAACAGTAACTAAGGAGTTTCGGGACCCTTAATTAGTTCAACGGGAATAAAGCCGACGACCTCTGGATGCTTAAGTGATTGACACCTAGCAACAGTAACTAAGGAGTTTTGAGACCCTTAATTAGTTCGACGGGCAAAAAAGCCGACGACCTCTGGATGCTTAAGTGATTGACACCTAGCAACAGTAACTAAGGAGTTTCGGGACCCTTAATTAGTTCGACGGGCAATAAAGCCGACGACCTCTGGATGCTTAAGTGATTGACACCTAGCAACAGTAACTAAGGAGTTTCGGGACCCTTAATTAGTTCGACGGGCAATAAAGCCGACGACCTCTTTATGACGTCACATGGATGCTTAAGTGATTGACACCTAGCAACAGTAACTAAGGAGTTTCGAAGGTCCTTAAATAGTTTTACGGGGCAAAAATAACGACATCCTCTTTATAATGTCACATGCTTATATTATAGATTGACACCTAGCAACAGTAACTAAGGAGTTTTGGGACCCTTAAAAGAAGTACACTATCGCTACACCACAGGGTTGGCTCTCGTTGGTATCAATTTAATCAGTGAGGTTGAATATGGACGGAGAACTACTTTAAATATATCATTATTTTGTGCATTTTTTCAGGGTTTTTGATGTTTTAGATTACTGCATTCCCTCACTTAGGGAGGAAGATAATAACAGCGATAGAGAGCCCAAGCGAAGAAAACTCGAATCAGGTGCCTTGTAATAATCAAGTGAAGTAATGCTCAAGATTTACCGTAAAATCCCGGTTATAAGCCCCCACCCCCCCCCCCCCCCCCCACGGTTTAAATGTCTGCTAACACAAATATCCTTCCAGTTATAAGCCCCCCTGGTTATTAGCCCACTAGTCTGCTAACACAAATATCCTTCCAGTTATGAGCCCCCCTGGTTATAAGCCCACTAGTCTGCTAATACAAACATTCTTCCAGTTATAACCCCCCTGGTTATAAGACCACTAGTCTGTTAATACAAATATCCTTCCAGTTATAACCCCCCTGGTTATAAGACCACTAGTCTGTTAATACAAATATCCTTCCAGTTATGAGCCCCCCTGGTTATAAGCCCACTAGTCTGCTAACACAAATATCCTTCCAGTTATAACCCCCCTGGTTATAAGACCACTAGTCTGTTAATACAAATATCCTTCCAGTTACGAGCCCCCCTGATTATAAGCCCACTAGTCTGCTAACACAAATATCCTTCCAGTTATAAGCCCCCCCCGGTTATAAGCCCACTAGTCTGCTAACACAAATATCCATCCAGTTATAAGCCCCCCCCCCGGTTATAAGCCCACTAGTCTGCTAACACAAATATCCATCCAGTTATAAGCCCCCCCCCGGTTATAAGCCCACTAGTCTGCTAACACAAATATCCTTCCAGTTATAAGCCCCCCCCCGGTTATAAGCCCACTAGTCTGCTAACACAAATATCCATCCAGTTATAAGCCCCCCCCCGGTTATAAGCCCACTAGTCTGCTAACACAAATATCCTTCCAGTTATAAGCCCCCCCCGGTTATAAGCCCACTAGTCTGCTAACACAAATATCCATCCAGTTATGAGCCCCCCTGGTTATAAGCCCACTAGTCTGCTAACACAAATATCCATCCAGTTATGAGCCCCCCTGGTTATAAGACCACTAGTCTGCTAACACAAATATCCTTCCAGTTATAAGCCCCCCCCCCGGTTATAAGACCACTAGTCTGCTAACACAAATATCCATCCAGTTATAACCCCTCCTGGTTATAAGCCCACTAGTCTGCTAACACAAATATCCATCCAGTTATAAGCCCCCCCCCGGTTATAAGCCCACTAGTCTGCTAACACAAATATCCTTCCAGTTATAAGCCCCCCCCCGGTTATAAGCCCACTAGTCTGCTAACACAAATATCCATCCAGTTATAAGCCCCCCCCCGGTTATAAGCCCACTAGTCTGCTAACACAAATATCCTTCCAGTTATAAGCCCCCCCCGGTTATAAGCCCACTAGTCTGCTAACACAAATATCCATCCAGTTATGAGCCCCCCTGGTTATAAGCCCACTAGTCTGCTAACACAAATATCCATCCAGTTATGAGCCCCCCTGGTTATAAGACCACTAGTCTGCTAACACAAATATCCTTCCAGTTATAAGCCCCCCCCCCCGGTTATAAGACCACTAGTCTGCTAACACAAATATCCATCCAGTTATAACCCCTCCTGGTTATAAGCCCACTAGTCTGCTAACACAAATATCCTTCCAGTTATAAGGTCTTTGTAGAAGCAGAATAAGTCGATAGAAGTGCAAAAGTTTAGCAAATGCATTTTGACAATTTGTTTGCGACTCGTGACCCGAGAGCTTCATTCCTTGGCATTGCACGAAATTGCACGTTCTTGCTTACGAAAGAACGCAATCTAGAATCCCATCAAATATGTTAGGGACCCCAATGTACCTAGACACATGGGTCACAGGACACACATTACAAAACCCTAGCGCAATCCCTCCATCATAGGGGTCTAAATTATAAATTTATCTTTTCAGAGGATTCAGGAGGTGTTGTCGATATACCAACTACGAAATGTTACGATAACAAAGAAAAAGAATTGGAACGAAAGAAACTGCTTCAAATTAAGGTAAACATTTAGATTTTATTCGTTTGGGTGTGATGTTTTCCCATTTCAGACCACGTGTCATTCTCTTGAGAATAAGATTCTTTGTTTGAGTTGTATCCATATTCATGTATCTTCTCATGCGCAACCGTTAAAGACAGAAATGATACTCTAGGGAATGACATGTTGCTTGAAATGGAAAAACATTACATAAAAACAAATAAGGTATATTGCTTTTTCAGTATTAGCACAACTATGTAAATATTTGTAAAAGGGATCCGGATCGTCCATATACGCCGAATCGAAATATGGCGATCAATTTGAATAACTATTGTTTCAGACTGACTAGCCTCTCATACATGTAAAAACACTTTTATGTTTCCACGTGAACACGAGGCTAGTCAGTCCAGAACAATAGTTATTCAAAATGGTCGCCATATTTCAATTTGGCACATAAGTGTGACAAATCGTGGCACAAGATATGCCTGTCGTTTGGCTCTCGTTAGGCAACTTCTCGACCAATCAGAGCCAGCTTAGCCAGACGTACTCCACCCTTCCCACCCTCAACTAAGTTTTTGTGCCTGCATTGCTACTCTTTTTAGCTACTAAATAATTATTTTTACAGTCGCAAGCGCATATGATAAGATCGTCTGTACTGCAGACACTCGATCAGGAGAAGGAGACTTTAGAAGAACTGCACCAGAGTTTGCTTTGCGACCCAGGTATGCGTGTGTCAATGGTGAAAGGGTGAAATGGAAGGGAGGGATGGAGGGATGGAAGGATGGAAAAAAGGAAGGATGGATGGATGGATGGAAGGGGTAGTGAGGGAGGGAAGGAAGGAAGGTACAATGGTAGGAAGGAAGGAAAGAAAGAAGAAAGGATTGAAGGATGGATGGGTGGGTGGATGGAAGGGATAGTGATGGAAGGAAGGAAGGTACAATGGTAGGAAGGAAGGAAGGAAAGAAGAAAGGATTGAAGGATGGATGTGTGGGTGGATGGAAGGGGTAGTGAGGGAGGGAAGGAAGGAAGGTACAATGGTAGGAAGGAAGGAAAGAAGGAAGGATTGAAGGATGGATGGGTGGATGGAAAGGGTATTGAGGGAGGAAAGAAGGAAGGAAGAAAGGTACAATGGTAGGTAGGTAGGAAGGAAGGGAGGAAAGAAAGAAGGATGAATGGATGGAAGGGGGAGGGAGCAAGGAAGGAAGGATGGAAAGGAGGAAGCAAATAAGGAATTCAACGAAGAAAGAAGGGTGGAAGTGAATGAGAAAGAAAGAGAGAAAGAAAAAAAATTTACCCTTTACGTTATTAAACCAGAGAATCGTTTTGTACTTCTCAGATAACACAACCGCGCTCTACAGATACTCCAGGCTCTTGATGAAATTGGGTTCCAAAAATGTCGCCGCTTCTGATTGGATAAAATTCAGGGGACTGGACTCGAGCTCTAAAAAAACGAGACAAGATTTGCAAATCAGGTTGGTAAGACAAGGAGCCCTGTTATATTATATAACATCGTCATTATAACATCGTCATTATGCGAGAACAGACCTTGTGCATAATGTTGTCCTATATCAGACCACGTGTCATTCCCTTGAGTAATATTTCTTTGCCAGTTTCTTTACCAACTCTTGGAAGATACAAATCTAGACCCCTTGCACTAATTCCCACCTGGAGGTCAAAACAAAAGAACTCCCTTTTCTTGAGGTTTGAAATATTTTGTGTTAATAGTTTTCATTGTTTTGACCTTGCTACAACAGTTGTGAGCAAGTTGTATAGTAGGGTCGAATATGGCGCCTATGATGTCAAACGAGGAGAATGAGAATGTCCCGGACATCGAAATCCAATAGTTTCCACTAGCAGCATCCGGGACTGGAATACCCCGGATTCCAAAACACAATCATTATCACTAATGACATCCGGGACATTCTAGGACTCCTCCTTTGACGTCATAAACGCCATATTCGAAAAGGGTCTATTCATGATCTAAGCGTGGTGTCAGCAGATAGACGCATTAAGAGTTCCGCGCTGCTGCTCAATGCGCATGCTCAGGGGATTAAAAAGTGGGATGATATTTTGTATAATATTCAATTTTTCGGTATATTTGATTCAGAATTCGCTTAACGGTAAGCGGTCTTGAATATTTAGTGAAAATTGTACTTGACTAGGAAGATACAACTAAAATATAGCATATTTTACAAATTTTATCCCACTTTTTAATCTCCTGAGCATGCGCTTAGAGCAGTAGCGCGGAACTCTTGATGCGTGTATTGCATGCGACAGTTGTAAGCAAAAGTTGTACCGTGTAAATAGGCCTTTAGAGTTCCAAATTCCCCTTACATTTCACCAAGTTTATCTTCCCTTTCTTAATATTTTACTTACAGGGGCACAGACGCTCTGTTGTTCTACGATGTAACACAAAAAGAGTTGCAAGATATGGACGAATTGGCTTTAAAATACTGCTAAGAAGGCTAAGAGGTATTTTAAGCGCAACTTCTGTATACAGCTAATTGAAAAAACGTTGTCGTCGAACGGCTCCGCGACTATGCGACTAGCCCGGACGGGAGTAACAAAAATTACTTGTTAATTAAAGTGTGATAGTCAAAAAAACAAAAAAACAATGGAATACTCCAGTTTCACATTCGATGTTTTTGAAGACCACAGACTCATTTGTACAGGCTTAGCCTCGCTTATAAGTCAGCTATTCAACGACATCATTAAAAGTCCGTGGGATTTCAAAACATTGGTATTGTTCAACTTACACATTCTTTACATTACGGTTGACTTATGCAAATCATTAGCAACAGCCAACTGTAATGTAAAGAATGTGCAAGTTGAATAATACCAATCCCACGGACTTTTAATGGTGCCTTTGAATAGATGACTTATAAACGAGGCTAAGCCTGTACAAATGAGTCTGTGGTCTTCAAAAACAGCGGTTTCCATCGAATGTGAAACTGGAGTATTAGGGTCTACTAAAGTGTATTAGTCTAATATCTATTTCACTGGTTTAGTGATTTCACACTCTTTCATGGATTTAGTGTTTGCGCTCTAAACTATGAATATACAAATAATATAACTGAAGGGTTGCCCCCTGTTAAATTTAAAAAGATTTATTTGCAACCATAAACTTACATGCTTTTAAATTAAAATAAATAACGTCAAATTATATAAGCCCTGAATTATTACATCTAAGCTTAGAACTCCTATTGAGATATTCTTGAATAGATCTCTTTACCTTGGGCGTAATGTTTTCCCATTTCAGGCAACTTGTCATTCCCTAGAGTATCATTTCTTTGTTTAACAGTTGTACATGAGAAGACATATGAATATGGTACAACTCATACAAAGAATCTTATTCTCAAGAGAATGACACATGGTCTGAAATGGGAAAACACTACACCAAAGCTAATAAGTGTCTTCCCTTGACCATCATTTCTTTGTTTAGTTGCGACACATGAATATGGATACAACTCAAACAAAGAGTCTTATTCTCAAGAGCATGACACATAGGAAAACATTAGAGTGCAAACAATATATCTGTGAAACATTAGTATACTAAATAGTACAATTTTGTGCAAATTCAATTATTTTCTAGAGTAATTAGCACTATTTTGTGTTATTTAGTAATTCATATTTCACGGATATACCGTTTGCACTCTTAGCGACATTATTATCCTAGCTTAATAAGCTCGTAGCAAATCTATGAAATTTTGAGGATATAATTTGATTAATAAAATAATGAAATCAGCAATGTTAAATCTTATTAATATTGACTAGATTTTATATGATTATAAACATGATTCCAGAAAATGATAACACGTGCACACTTTCAATGTATAATAGCAATCCAAAAAATAAAAAATAATTAAAAATGAAGTTAAAATTCTTGAAATAGAGTGATTTAGCTTGGGTGTAATGTTTTCCCATTTCAGACCGCAAGTCATTCCCTTGAGAATAAGTTTGAGTTTGTCTTTTAAAACTTTCACAGTAAAAAAAAAAGAAATACTTAATCAAGAATGGCAAAAAAAGAAATAATACTCAAGGGAATGACGTGGACTGAAATGGAAAACATTTAGCCTTTAATATATCAATTCATTCCCATAAAACATGCCTCATACCTTCCCCTTCACGAGCGAGTTATTACCGGTAGCTCTTCTGAGGTTGAGGAAAAAACTGGGTCGAGTTGGCATAGCAGTGCATTGTGGGACTGTTTTGGATGAAATAGATATCTTGGAAATATGTCCCCTAAAACAGTCCCATGATGCACTGCAATGCCAACTCAACCAGTTTTTTTCCTCAAGGAACAGCTCATAGATATATTTTGTTACTACAACAAAACTACCATCCTTCTTAAAGACTTCCCCATCCATTTGAAACTCCAATCCCACTCTGGAGGATCAGGAGGTATGGATATTATCTAGAGTTATAAATAATATAATTTTTGTGCTTCAAGATATTTCCTTCCACAAATTAAAAGGCACACTACATGCCATTATACCAGCTTTCCTGTCTTCCTTGATGGGCTACATGAACGTTGAATGACAACACAAAATTATGATTATTAACTTTACATTTCTTCAGCTTGAATCAGTTATTTCAACAGCCGAGTGATCCTTGCCTCCATCAATATATCTATAGAATAAAAGCCAAATATGATGTATTTAGCATGGAGTATAAAATAACATTGGCAAGGCATTTGTGGGATGGTTAGGTGGTCAATAGAGTGTTGGTAAGGTGTCAGTAGAATGCTGGTGGAGTGGTCAGTAGAGTGTTGGGAGGATGTTGGTAGGTGGTCAGTAGGGTGTTGGTAGGTGGTCAGTAGGGTGTTGGTAGGTGGTCAGTAGGGTGTTGGTAGGTGGTCAGTAGGGTGTTGGTGGGTTGTCAGTAGGGTGTTGGTGGGTTGTCAGTAGGGTGTTGGTGGGTTGTCAGTAGGGTGTTGGTAGGTTGTCAGTAGGGTGTTGGTAGGTGGTCAGTAGGGTGTTGGTAGGTGGTCAGTAGGGTGTTGGTGGGTTGTCAGTAGGGTGTTGGTGGGTTGTCAGTAGGATGTTGGTAGGTGGTCAGTAGGGTGTTGGTAGGTGGTCAGTAGGGTGTTGGTAGGTGGTCAGTAGGGTGTTGTTAAGGTGTCAGTAGGTTGTTGTTAAGGTGTCAGTAGGGTGTTGTTAAGGTGTCAGTAGGGTGTTGGTAGGTTGTCAGTAGGGTTTTGGTAGGTTGTCAGTAGGGTTTTGGTAGGTGGTCAGTAGGGTGTTGGTACATGTAGGACGTGGTCAGTAGGGTGTTGGTAGGTGGTCAGTAGGGTGTTGGTAGGTGGTCAGTAGGGTGTTGGTAGGTGGTCAGTAGGGTGTTGTTAAGGTGTCAGTAGGTTGTTGTTAAGGTGTCAGTAGGGTGTTGTTAAGGTGTCAGTAGGGTGTTGGTAGGTTGTCAGTAGGGTTTTGGTAGGTTGTCAGTAGGGTTTTGGTAGGTGGTCAGTAGGGTGTTGGTACATGTAGGACGTGGTCAGTAGGGTGTTGGTAGATGGTCAGTAGGGTGTTGGTAGGTGGTCAGTAAGGTGTTAGTAGGTGATCACTAGGATGTTAGTAGGCTTTCAAAAGGGTGTTGTTGAGGTTGTCAGTAGAATTGTTGTAGGGTTTTAATAAAGCAATGATAAGTTGTCAAAAAAATTATATATTCTTACCTATATTTCACTACTCTTCCAAGTTGACCTAATTGGCAGACTTCGTTAGAAAAATGACAGGCAAACAAAAGCATGTTTCTTGGTTGCACTTTCCAGGCAAACCTCATGAATAACATAGAATATATACACAAAGCTGTAAGAGAATAGTATAAAAGTATTAGTATTGACCACACAAACTGTACAAAATTAGTGTTGTGCTTTATTTTTGAATAAGAAGTGTTTTATTTAAGGTGGCTTGACCCAATAATTTTTCGTGAGTACCGTCCGTGTTTGAAGCTCCAGTATAAAAACGCGTTGGGTTCGATTTCAAATCCACTTGAACACAATTCTTTCATAAAGATTGAATTATGATTTAGCATGTTTTTTTTTTGGAGAAATTGGACATCATTTCAATTGATTATTACGAAATATATGTTTTAGCCTTGAGTCCAATATTGTCCTTTAAAAGCACTCTCTAGCAAAATGCTTCATGCTGCTTACACCTTGACTCTTTGTCCCCAGTTGTGGAAAGTTTTATCAAAATTTGTAAGGCAGATTGCGAGATATCGAAGATTGTTTAAATAAAGTGGATAATTTACTCGAAAAATTTATTATTTCTTGGGTATCTTTTAGCAAAAAACATCGTTCGTTCTTTTCTCCTATATCTCTTGCTCACTATGTGGCAATTAAAGAGCAATCAAGCCATACGATCTTCTCAAAACGTAAAATATATGAGCCGGACCAAAAATTCAATGTTTACTTTTGGTCGCGGTTTTGTATACAATTTCACCAAAATACGAAAATCATAAAATTTGTCTATTTGTTTCTTAAAAAAACTTCATGGGGGCTTCAAGCTATTAATGTTTCGTAAAGTCTCTGATTTTCATGTTCATTGGGAAGTTTTTAAGGTAGTTAATGTAGACGCAAAGTTGAGTAATATTGAGATACCGCTCAAAGATTTTGTGCTCTGGGAGTTCTATTGTTTAAGGATTGGCACAACAAGACATTCCTTCACACCATTTGCATGATTTCACCGCGCTTGGCTGCCCTACGAATCATTTCCGAAGTAAGGTAATATATAGATCTTATTGATCGCTTTCTTTTCTTTTCTTTCCTTTTCTTTCCTTTATGTTTCCATCTCTTTCTTTTGAAACGCACACGGCAACGTTAACGAAATACCTATATATTACTATACTTCGGAAATGGGGACACAGATTCAAGGTGTAAGCAGCATGAAGCATTTTGCTAGAGAGTGCTTTTAAAGGCTAATATTGGACTCAAGGCTAAAACATATATTTCGTAATAATCAATTGAAATGATGTCCGATTTCTCCAAAAAACATGCTAAATCATAATTCAATCTTTATGAAAGAAATGTGTTCAAGTGGATTTGAAATCGAACCCAACGTGTTTTTATACTGGAGCTTCAAACGCGGACGGTACTCACGAAAAGTTATTGGGTCGAGCCACCTTCAGAAAAGCCTGGGTATAAGCTGTTCTAAGTTAAGACGCACCTTAAAAAAGACAAACAAGTTGCTATGAACGGTACTTACCACTTGTCATTTTGCCACTAATGTACTCGGGATCTTTCTTCATATCAGCCAGCGCAGCTAGGGGTAGTCCCCAATTAGCAACTGCAAAAGAATAATTTAAAACTTTTCAATGGATAACAAAGGAAATTTGCAGATCAATTATGTACCAATGCCGCAAAATCCTAGTTATAAGCCCTCAGCTTTTACTCATTTGTAAGGGTTCTGTAATGGGCTTATATGTCCTGACTTAGATCAGCCCAGAGGTTGTTTCATAGTTAGATCTGTGAGTTAAACATGCCCTGACTTAGATCACCCCAAAGGTTGTTTCAGGGTTCGATCTGTGAGTTAGCTGTGCCCTGACTTAGATCAGCCCAGAGGTTGTTTCAGGGTTCAATCTGTGAGTTAGCCATGTCCTGACTTAGATCAGCCCAGAGGTTGTTTCAGGGTTCAATCTGTGAGTTAGCCATGTCCTGACTCAGATCAGCCCAAAGGTTGTTTCAGGGTTCTGTCTTTGAGTTAGCTGACTGGAATTTTCACAAAATCTTTATTCATATAAGCACATATCAGAATTTTTGTAATAACTCATTTTTGATATGCAAAAAAAAATCATAAATTAATAAGACATTAAAATCTAATAATAAAATCAAAATTATTTCAAAGCTTTATGCTTTGTGAATAAATTATGAGCGTGAATGGATAATAATTTGAAAGTAATTATTGAATTCTGTCTTCATAATTTGACTCTTTTGTTCATAGAAATAATATTGTGAGGCATTAAACCATCGTAGTAAAGATCAAAATTTATAATCTGAGTCATAATGACCGAAGGAAAATTGTTTTTAAGTCTTTTTAGCCGTCGAAAGGTGTCTTTTATTTTAGTTGTTGTATCTTGTGTTAATAAGCCTGTTGAATCATGCAGACTCAAGAAACAAGAAACGTTCAAGAAAGGATAGCTTTGTACTAACCTGGTCCCCAGAAGTGCTAAAAGTCCAAAACATATTCAAAAGAAAAAGAAAAATTAGTAAACATGAGCTAAATTTAAAATTATACAAACTCAAAATACGATAAAATTCGTTGAGTCTTTGGCGACGTGGATGAAAAAACTTGAATTTAAATCATCTTACCGTGCTGAAAACAAAACCAAAAACACGCATTAAAACCTAGATAAGATAGTAAATATATTATTTTATGATATAAAGGGCCTACCTGCATAAATACTCTCGGAATTCCTTGCTTTTTACGTGGTCTAAACCACGTCTTAAAATTCTTGCCGCCATTCTGAAACAATTGTGAAACACTAGGCTTATTTTAACCAGGGAGGGGAGGGTTATGGATTTGCTTCGTACTTTTCTTGCATTAATCTTTAATTTATCTTTTTCATTTTATTTTAATTTCCTAATAAGATTAATGAAATTTTTGTCTTAAATTTTATTATTTTCATCAAAAATCTTTGTTTTAACTTGATTTTTCTAAATCGCGTGATAAACTGGCAATAATAGCTCTTTCCGGCACTTAGACGCATACAATTTGGCTGGTCTTCCTGTGTTGTCTTTTAAGTTATGACGTATTTCCGGATCCAGCTCACGAAAACCGCTAAAATAAAGCGAAAAATGTCCTCAATGATTTAACTTCCAACAATAGAACTTTAGACAAAAAATTCTGTCATGAAGAAAAAGTAAGAACAATCGGTTATAAAACTGCTCTTCGTTTTGGACCCGGAAGTCGTCTTTTCCATACAAGTGACGTCCACTTAGAAGCTCCGATATATTGACTGTCCGGGTCATTAGTGACTGGTACTCGCAGTATGTAATACTGATGCGATTTTTTTACGTTTTAATGGCATTTTTACACCAAATATATCGAATATATATGCTCAGAATCCTAAGCCATCCAAGCCATTCCTTGCAGTGAAAGATTTTCCAGTTCCTGAATGACAGCAAAAGCTTCAAGACTCACATTCTAATAAGCTTTAAACATCCAAAGACCAAAGAGCAACTATTCCAGAGCTTCTGAGTCCATAATTCCGATATCTACGCTCTAAAATCCGTTAAAATCGAATACAAAAGGTTTTAAGATGGATGTAAGTCGTTCTGAAGAAGCAAACATGAGTGATGACTCCGAGATTTTTGCACCTCCATCCATACCGGAAACTGAACTCCGAAACCCTTCCAAACTTAGTGGAAAAGCTTGGGGAAGGATAAAAAAATTCGTCCTCTGCAAATCACGTTTTCCCAGAAGTATATACTTCATAGTTGGCAATGAATTTTGTGAGCGGTTTTCGTACTATGGAATGAAAGCGATATTGTTCATGTACCTCACAAGGGTGCTGAAGTTTTCCAATAATACTGGAACAGCAGTATTTCATTCTTTTTCTATGTTGTGCTATTTTACTCCCTTGTTTGGGGCCATGCTGGCTGATGGATGGATTGGAAAGTATAGGTAAGTTATTGAGACTCAATAGACTGTATTAACTTGGGCATAACACCCAAGCTCAAATGTCGACATGCAAGTCAATCAAAACTAATCAGTCGGTACCTTTCATATTTTTGATTGGCAGCAATAAAAAAACAAATTCCAACAGGGAACTAGCAGAGTCCACATAATATTGAAAATTGCTGCAAGTACTGTTAATTATGTTTTCCCATTTCAAACCACTTGTCATTCTCATGAGAATAAGTTCTTTTGTTTGAGTTGTATCCATATTCATGTGTCTTCTCATGTGCCACCGTTAAACAAAGAAATGATACTCTAGGGAATGACACTGTGACATTGAAGTTGTGCATATTTTGATGATCAAATGAGACTTATTAATTAACCCTGAGTAAACATATCTGCAAGGAACACAGCCATTTTTGATTACTGTGATTCTCAATATTCTGTAAACTCGGGCATTTCAATGGCTTGCTGTGAAATTGTTTTTTTATTGCCATCAATCAAAACTAATCAGTCGGTAACTCGCAACTACTGAGTTCGCAGAAAAATTATATTGAACATTGTTTTAGCTTGAAGAAGGTTCTCATAATAAAATTTTTGTTACACATTCCTTTTTAGAACCATCCTGTATGTTTCCCTCATTTACGCACTTGGTAACCTAGTGGTTTCCATGACAGCACTCCCCCCACTTGGAATGGGTGAAGCAGCTGGCCCTGTGATTGGTCTACTCCTTATTGCCATAGGAACAGGTGGAATAAAGCCATGTGTTTCAGCATTTGGAGGTGATCAGTTCACCTCGGATCAAGAACATCTGTTGCAGAGCTTTTTCTCTGTGTTCTATTTTGCAATAAATGCTGGTAGTTTGTCGTCTATGCTCTTGACTCCTGTTTTGAGAGGTACATGTATAATTTATTAATGAATAAATTATTAAATTATTGAATTATTATTAGGAGTATGCATAGCTCCATTGCATATTGCATCAGAGCTAGAGGTCCATGGTTCGATCCTCAGGATCTCCTCGTCTGTTTCAACTAATTCAGTAGTCATTGTATAACAACAGTTGATAGTTGCATGAAGACACATTTGAGTGCTCAATAACTGAATAACTTATATTCACCACTTTCACATTCCCATAATACTTGTTGTTACAGACAATGTATGGACTTACCAAGAAATGTCATGGCTTTTACTCGTAAACCTGTTCAAATTTCTTTCTTTCTGGTTTTTGTGAATTCTGATAGAATCTATCATAGATGTATAAGTGTTTTTAGATGTTTTTTCTTCAATTCTTGTTAATTTTCATGGTAATATTAACGATTTTTTCTCGTTGTTGCCCCCCAAAAACGCAAAGCATTATGGGAATGTGAAAGTGGTGCATAATATACACATATTACCATACTGTGCCAGGTTCAAAGATTAACATGTCCTCATTCAAACCAATTTCAGGAGATGTTCAGTGTTTTGGAAATGATTGCTATTCCTTAGCATTTGGCGTCCCAGCTCTACTCATGTTACTTGCTATCGCATTATTCTGGGGTGGTCGTCATGGATACAAGAGAAGACCACCTTGTGGTAACATAGTGTGGCTTGTTGTCAAGGCAACATGCTATGCTTTGAAAAAGAAAATCTCTAACAAGGTATTGTATTTATTTTAGACCTTCCTTTCTTCCTTTATTCCTTTCTTCCTTTGTTTCTTCCTTCCTTCCTACCTACTTTCCTTTCTTCCTTAAATTCTTACCTTTCTTCCTTTCTTCCTTTCTTCCTTTCTTCCTTTCTTCCTTTCTTCCTTTCTTCCTTTCTTCCTTTCTTCCTTTCTTCCTTTCTTCCTTTCTTCCTTTCTTCCTTTCTTCCTTTCTTCCTTTCTTCCTTTCTGCCTTTCTGCCTTTCTTTCTTTCTTCCTTTCTTCCTTCATTCCTTCCTTCCTTCCTTCCTTCAATCCTTCAGTCCTTCCCTCCTACCTACTTTCCTTCCTTCCTTCTTTTCCTTCCCTCCTTCCTTCCTTCACAATTTCACTCATTCATTCACCTCTTCATGTCTTTATAATACTATTCATCACACAGGGAGTAAACACTAAGCCACACTGGATGGACCTGGCAGATGATAAGTATGATATCCAATTGATTGATGATATCAAAGCAATGTACCGTGTGCTGTTCATGTTCCTCCCTCTTCCCATCTTTTGGACATTGTTTGACCAACAAGGGTCCCGTTGGGTTCAACAGGCACTACAAATGGATGGAGACATAGGTAAGATCACTGTGGTGTGCGCTGCTAATGTGCCACCTCTCACTGCTGTGGTTGTGTGTTCAATCTTCATACCCATGATCGCATGTGAATAGAATTGCTTGTTGGTTTTCTCCTGTGCTTTAAGGATAACCTTTGCTGTACCATGTATGAGCATTCATTCATGTTTGAGCATTCATCCATCACCCCTGAAAGTGAAATCCTGGATTTTGTCCTCAAATATCCCAAAAATTAATAGTCAAGTTGTAGTAATGATTGTACTGTCTGTTTCCATGTATGCCAAAGAATGTATTTGTATAAAGAATTTGCCACTAAAGACACCCAGTATTAAGGATATCATCAGCTTTCTGAGAGGAGGGGAGGGGGTATTTACCGGTATTTACCAACAACTAAATCAATAAAATAGGGTGTCTATTCTGGACAATTGTTTTAACCTTGCATCTGAGTGGTCTATTGTTGTGCCATTGCAGGTGTTCTTGGGACAATCAAACCAGACCAAATGCAAGCCCTCAACGCCGTTTTCATCATTCTTCTGATCCCCGTCTTCGAGGGTATCATTTATCCATTAGTAAAGAAACCTCGCCCACTTAAACGAATGGCCATCGGGATGATCCTAGGAGCTCTGGCTTTTGTTATTGCTGGTATGGTACAGCTTAAAATCCAGGTATGAAATCGTGGTTTATTTGGGATGTTGGAAGCATTGGATATGTTGTTGAAATTGGGATCCCTGTGCTAATTTGGAAGTATTGAAAAATTTGGTTTGAATCCTTTGTGTCCATTGCACTCGCTTTGAGGCGTTTCAGAACGTTCAAAACAAAAGCTTTTGCTCTAATGGGAATAAACATGGCTGTTGTGTGAAAAAAGGTACATAAGCTTTGCCAGTGGAAGCTTTTTAGCTTTTTGAGTCTTTAATATTTTAATATTATTTATCTATCATTAGGCTTCTGAAATTGTCATCACCCCTCCCCCCTCGGGATACACTGATGTCCACTTGGTCAACACCGCAAGTTGCAACATTCTTGCCTCGATTCAAAATCATAGCATAGCCATAAAACCTTTGGGAAAATCTGAAAACCTCCGTCTAAACTCGCAGGAAAATATTACTCTTGCCATCAAAACTATTTGCGACAAAAGCTTTCAAAGAAACTTTACATTTCAAGTCAAAGAGAAACGTTTTTATGACATTTTAATCGGTTACCATGACAACGAACTAATTTGTCACCAAGTGGAACAAGACCTCACCTCACCACCACCCCCTGGGGAGTCGGAAATTTGCGCAGTTTCGATAGCTTCGGACGATATCTTCTTCTCTTTACAACTTGATGGTCAAACGATGTTGTCAAATATAACCGCAATGGATAACCTTAAATGTACAACAGTTCCTGCTAAAAAATACAAGCTTTATTTGAAGAACCAGAATTCGAAAATTGTTAGTAGTACAGAAGATATTTTACGAAATGGTGGAAAGAAAGTGGTTGTTGTAAAAGATTCTGATGGAAATGGCACTCAAAATGTTTTTATTTATGAAGAATTTGAGCCGCGAAGCGTCTCGATGTTGTGGCAAATTCCGCAGTACTTCGTCATCACTAGTGGAGAGATAATGTTCTCCATAACAGGTAAGGTAGAAAGACTATTTAGAGTGGGCTTCCTGTGTATTATATAATCTTGGAGGGAGGCTTTAAGGCGCGGAAATACGAGCAACAAAATCGTGCAATTTGTCGCGCAACATTGTTACATTGCAAGCTGCAGAGTAAATGTTGCTCGTATTACTACCTTGACAACAACATTTTTGTAGCGCGACTTTGTTGCAAGAGGTAGAAGCTCTTTCTACTCTCTGCAAAAATGAAAAATTGTTGCGCGCGAGGCGCGGTAATATGAGCCAACATTCGCTCTGCGCGACAAGCGGCACGATTTTCCCCCTCGTATTTTTAAGTACTAAGACAGGGCAATTCGGCGAAAACATAGTAAATTGTTCATCCAAGAATACCTTTTAATTGTCTCCACGCCTCCACAAGTGCTGTAATAACCTTCACTCCCCCACTCTCGCCTCAATTGGTGTTTTCGAAATTTTACATATTTCTGTTTGGCAAGTAAGAAATAAAACGTTTTTTTGTTGTTGCTCCGTTCAGTAATAGAACACAAAGTGATGAAAGCGCAAAAGAAGTGTGAAGAGGGAACAGTAAAAAGCTGTGATATTTCTCTTATCATACAGAAAGAAAAAAAAAATCCATTGTCGATTTTTCTCGCAAATACCCAACCCTTTTCTATAACTCCGGTCTGAAAAAGATTACCCCTTTCTGGAGAACACCCCCGTATAGTCAACTTTAGGGAGTCCCCCCCCCCCCCCCCCCCCCCCCAGGGAGATTTTAAAGCTATTTTCTTACAGTTCTTTCCAAAGTTGGCTGCGCGCGCACGAATGGCATTAGCAAACATACAATACAATACCTGATGCATGCAGTACAATTTTATTGAACACGTTCCCATGGGAGCTTTTCAGTGTCGTAAGCAAATAATAGTAATAATATATAATAAGAATAAGTGAGAAGTACTATATACTAGTTATACAATGGTTTCGAGTGGCATACCGTGGAATATCCCACGAGTCACTTGTAGTTTCTAGTATACATACGAGCCTTTAGGCGAGTGTGTATACAAAGAAAATACAATTGACGAGTGGGATATCCACGGCATGCCACGAGAAACCATTGTATAACCATTTTATCCCGCACTATAGAAAATGCAAATGCGTAGATTCAACGCGAAGTGCATGATGGGAAGGAAGAGTGGAATACCGACGAATATGCAACGGCTTTCCTGCTTTCCGATTGGCTGTATTTTCTATGGTGTGGGATAAAATATAATATAAATCAGAAGCCCTAAACCTATAAATACTAACTATAAGTTCATAAAAGATAAATGATAAAAATGCTAAGAATAAAATTTAACAATTCACCGAATTCGAGGTGATTATCGGTGAATATTTACAGAGCCGCGAGTCCTCGATCAAGCGGATGATCACCGAGACTGAGGTGAATAATCGTTTTAGTATCATTACACAGGTGATTATTCGAAAACATCGATTTATTTCTAAAATGTTGATATTTTCGTATTTTGAAAGAGGCTCGTATCAACAAACCTGTAGGTGATTATGGAGAAAATTTTCGAAGTTCTCGACCAATCAGAGCGCGCGATTTTCTATAATCATCTGGGTAATGATACTAAAATAGTGATATAAAATAGTTCAGATATAACGCGCGCTCTGATTGGCTGATAGCCGTGTTTACATGAGGCTATGTAAACACTGCAATTTCAGTGTTTCAGTGTTTCAATTTTATAAAACAAATAGAAAACGTTATGCCGTGTTTACATAGCCTGATATAAACACTCGGAAAAGTTTGGGAGAAGTCTTGAGCTCTGTGTAAACCTCGCCTGCATGCGGCTCGGTTTTACACAACAGCTCTCGACTTCTCCCAAACTTCCCTCGTGTTTATATCAGGCTATGTAAACACGGCAAACGTTTTCTATTTGTTAAATATAAGACATTCCAGGGTCGAAAACTCACATGCAATTATTTTTGGCTCATAAAAAAGAACCCGTTAAGAACCTACTCAGCCTGATTTCTCATTAATATAAATATATTTACACTCTTTATAGGTCTCGAATTTGCCTATTCTCAAGCCCCGGCATCCATGAAGTCTTGTCTCCAGGCTGCCTGGTTGATAACAGTTGCCATTGGCAACCTCATCGTTGTCATGGAAGCGGAATCTCGCATCATTGACACCCTGTCAACCGAGTTTTTCTTCTTCGCCGCCATGTTGGGCGTGGTCATGGTGGTGTTTTCAGGCATGTCTTTGTTTTATAGATACGTTGAAACGACTAAAGATGAAACTGTAGGCGATGCACATCAAGACACTGAAGGCATTATAGATATGGATGAGCTGAAGACGATTTGATATCGATACCCTTATCGATACCCTGAAACAACCTCTGGGCTGATCGAAGTAAGGGCACGGCTAACTCACAGATAGAACCCTGAAACAACCTCTGGGCTGATCTAAGTCAGGGCATGGCTAACTCACAGATAGAACCCTGAAACAACCTCTGGGCTGATCTAAGTCAGGGCATGGCTAACTCACAGATTGAACCCTGAAACAACCTCTGGGCTGATCTAAGTCAGGGCATGGCTAACTCACAGATCAAACCCTGAAACAACCTCTGGGCTGATCTAAGTCAGGGCACGGCTAACTCACAGATAGAACCCTGAAACAACCTCTGGGCTGATCTAAGTCAGGGCATGGCTAACTCACAGATTGAACCCTGAAACAACCTCTGGGCTGATCTAAGTCAGGGCATGGCTAACTCACAGATCAAACCCTGAAACAACCTCTGGGCTGATCTAAGTCAGGGCATGGCTAACTCACTGATTGAACCCTGAAACAACCTCTGGGCTGATCTAAGTCAGGGCATGGCTAACTCACAGATCAAACCCTGAAACGGAACTTTTAGGAAATACCGATGCCACTTCAAAATATTATGTCGCCAAGGCAACGCTATTAAATAGTAGCACTTTATTTTTAACCACAAACCATTTATGTTTGATAGCCTCTCGACAACAGAACAAAATTGAAAAGGCTCTCTTACGGTTATTGTAAGCCCTGCATTACTTACTGGCTGGAGAGCAAACGTTTTTCAAAAACATCTGAGTATTCGTAGTTGGGGTATCAGACCACATACAGGTGTCTACGAAATGAAAACTTAAATTCTTTCTTTGAAATCATTCACGCCGAAGTCACTTTCTAAAGCTGAATATGACAGTAATAATAATATTTGAGCATCAACATTATAATTGAAACAACGTTCATCAAATAATAAGACCCCATATTGGATTGATATTAAAAAGTGATCAGTGAGATTTTTTTCATTGCTTCATTCAGCCTTTGGTGGTGAGATTTTGACCAACGTAACGCTGTGTTAGTTCTTGTGCTACCTCTGGCTACGACGTTAATTCCCACACAGACAAAGCTTAAGAAAGGGTCCCAAAATGGTCTTCAAAAGTTTCAAAGTCAAAGTTCGTTTTTTACTGCAAAGTTTTCTTATTTTCCAAACTCTCAACCCCGTTGAGTGTCACCAATCTCTCTTCACCAAAATACCGTTCTTCAAACTCGATGGTGACATCATTCAGACCATTGCAGTGCCAAATATTTCTAAGTGTTGTTGGAGATGTGACCGTGTACCATCTTGTTTATCTCTGAACATAGCTGATCGGCCTGGCATAGATGGTTTGTACGAATGTCGGTTGCTAAAAGATTGGACAGCGAACAAATATTCTGGACTGATAAATGCATCCCAATATTATAATTACTATACTCGATTGACGGTAAGTAATCGACAATAATAGTGACCATCATTAACCCACACATTGTATTGAGCCCTGAAACAACCTCTGGGCTGATCTACGTCAGGGCATGGCTAACTCACAGATTGAACCCTGAAACAACCTCTGGGCTGATCTAAGTCAGGGCATGGCTAACTCACAAATCAAACCCTGAAACAACCTCTGGGCTGATCTAAGTCGGGGCATGGCTAACTCACAGATCAAACCCTGAAACAACCTCTGGGCTGATCTAAGTCAGGGCACGGCTAACTCACAGATAGAACCCTGAAACAACCTCTGGGCTGATCTAAGTCAGGGCATGGCTAACTCACAGATTGAACCCTGAAACAACCTCTGGGCTGATCTAAGTCAGGGCATGGCTAACTCACAGATCAAACCCTGAAACAACCTCTGGGCTGATCTAAGTCAGGGCATGGCTAACTCACTGATTGAACCCTGAAACAACCTCTGGGCTGATCTAAGTCAGGGCATGGCTAACTCACAGATCAAACCCTGAAACGGAACTTTTAGGAAATACCGATGCCACTTCAAAATATTATGTCGCCAAGGCAACGCTATTAAATAGTAGCACTTTATTTTTAACCACAAACCATTTATGTTTGATAGCCTCTCGACAACAGAACAAAATTGAAAAGGCTCTCTTACGGTTATTGTAAGCCCTGCATTACTTACTGGCTGGAGAGCAAACGTTTTTCAAAAACATCTGAGTATTCGTAGTTGGGGTATCAGACCACATACAGGTGTCTACGAAATGAAAACTTAAATTCTTTCTTTGAAATCATTCACGCCGAAGTCACTTTCTAAAGCTGAATATGACAGTAATAATAATATTTGAGCATCAACATTATAATTGAAACAACGTTCATCAAATAATAAGACCCCATATTGGATTGATATTAAAAAGTGATCAGTGAGATTTTTTTCATTGCTTCATTCAGCCTTTGGTGGTGAGATTTTGACCAACGTAACGCTGTGTTAGTTCTTGTGCTACCTCTGGCTACGACGTTAATTCCCACACAGACAAAGCTTAAGAAAGGGTCCCAAAATGGTCTTCAAAAGTTTCAAAGTCAAAGTTCGTTTTTTACTGCAAAGTTTTCTTATTTTCCAAACTCTCAACCCCGTTGAGTGTCACCAATCTCTCTTCACCAAAATACCGTTCTTCAAACTCGATGGTGACATCATTCAGACCATTGCAGTGCCAAATATTTCTAAGTGTTGTTGGAGATGTGACCGTGTACCATCTTGTTTATCTCTGAACATAGCTGATCGGCCTGGCATAGATGGTTTGTACGAATGTCGGTTGCTAAAAGATTGGACAGCGAACAAATATTCTGGACTGATAAATGCATCCCAATATTATAATTACTATACTCGATTGACGGTAAGTAATCGACAATAATAGTGACCATCATTAACCCACACATTGTATTGAGCCCTGAAACAACCTCTGGGCTGATCTACGTCAGGGCATGGCTAACTCACAGATTGAACCCTGAAACAACCTCTGGGCTGATCTAAGTCAGGGCATGGCTAACTCACAAATCAAACCCTGAAACAACCTCTGGGCTGATCTAAGTCGGGGCATGGCTAACTCACAGATCAAACCCTGAAACAACTCTGGGCTGATCTACGTCAGGGCATGACTAACTGACAGATCAAACCCTGAAACAACCTCTGGGCTGATCTAAGTCAGGGCATGGCTAACTCACAGATCAAACCCTGAAACAACCTCTGAGCTGATCTACGTCAGGGCATGACTAACTGACAGATCAAACCCTGAAACAACCTCTGGGCTGATCTAAGTCAGGGCATGGCTAACTCACAGATCAAACCCTGAAACAACCTCTGAGCTGATCTAAGTCAGAGCATCACTAACTCACAGATTGAATCCTAAAACAATCTCTGGGCTGATCTAAGTCAGGGCATGGCTAACTCACAGATCAAACCCTGAAACAACCTCTGAGCTGATCTAAGTCAGAGCATCACTAACTCACAGATTGAATCCTAAAACAATCTCTGGGCTGATCTAAGTCAGGGCATGGCTAACTCACAGATTGAACCCTGAAACAACCTCTGGGCTGATCGAATTCAGGGCAATGCTAATTCACATGCAGATTGTACTTTAGCGTGATGCATAGAATATATTCATATCGAGTTTTATGACTGATGGGCGCAACCACCGGACAAACAACCAGGGCGAACTTCCTGTGTTTTCTAGCGGTTCAGCTTTTCAAATTTCCTCTATTTTAATCTTATTTTCGGGAACGTATCCTATATATATCTTTGTAAGAAATTGTCTTTCTTTGTTTCTTTTAAAGTACAGTAGTTTTCATGTTTATTTGGCTTTTTGATGAGAAAGAATAAAGATGATTAAATGCAAAATTAAACGCGTGGTCCCTGTTTTTTTTTTTTGTTTTTTTAGTTCTTTTTCTTTTTATGAAAAGTTTTCTTTTCATGAAAAGTACTTTTTAATTTTTTTCTTAAAGCAAAAAATACTGACAAACTGAGAAATACTTTCAACAAAAATACTTCTTGTATACGTCATCTCTGGCCAACTAAATGGCACAGCCGTAATATGGATGCGCTATGGAATTCTAGTTATAATTTGCGAATTCCAATATGGTTATCAGGCATATCTTTTTTTACAACAAAACATATTCATTATTTATATCTTTTTTTACATCGTTATTCGTGGACCTTGGCGTGTAACTGCAAAAATAAAATTGTGTTAAAAGCAAACTGATGAACGAGTATATGAAATTCGCGATTTCGATTCTTAAAATTCAATAAAAGTATGAATGTATTGATCTAAGCAAACTTTTGACCGGTAGCAATCTTACCACTGATAATAGGTTTGCTTGTTTCGTGAGATTTCAGAAGCTGTAGACCAGATGTCCGCTGAACGTCACGCAGAGGGTATTGTTACGGATATCAAAAGAAATAATGACAATATTGCATTTAAAAATGGAATCTTTTACCTTAGGTTTTATATTTTCAGTTGGATATTTCTTTGATTCGAGCAAGATTTATCACCACCATCATTATCACCATCATCTTCATCATCATTATCATCATCATCATCACCATCATCATCATCACATCATCAGCATCATCAGCATCATCATTATCATCATCATTACCATCATCATCATCATCATCATCATCATCATCATCATCATCACCATTATCATCACCGTCATCATCATCACCATTATCATCATCATCATCATCATCATCATCATCATCATCAATCATCATCATCATCATCACATCATCATCATCATCATCACTATCATCATCATCACCATCATCATCATCATCATCATCACATCATCATCATCATCATCATCATCATCATCATCATCATCATCATCACATCATCATCATCACATCGTCATCACATCATCATCATCACACATCATCATCACATCGTCATCACATCATCATCATCATCACATCATCACCACCACTGGTACCATCATCATCACATTATCACCACCACCATCACAGTCACCATGCCATCACCAACATCATCATTATTATTATCATCATCATTATCATCACTATCATCATCATCCTATTCCTATTAATTCTAACCTTAACATTCCAGGAAATATGCATGTCCAACAAGTGTCTGAATGGAGGAACGTGTGAAGCCATTGACTACGATGACTTCCGGTGTCGCTGCCCGAAAGGATTCAAGGGAAAACTTTGTGAAGAAACATGTAAGTTTGGTGATGATTTGAAAAATTGAATAATTCTTTACTTCACATCGGCTTTGGGGGGTAACCGGTCAACAAACTGTCAGAAAATCTCTTGTCTGTCTGTCTGTCTGTCTGTCTGTCTGTCTGTCTGTCTGTCTGTCTGTCTGTCTGTCTGTCTGTCTGTCTGTCTGTCTGTCTGTCTGTCTGTCTGTCTGTCTGTCTGTCTGTCTGTCTGTCTGTCTGTCTGTCTGTCTGTCTGTCTGTCTGTCTGTCTGTCTGTCTGTCTGTCTGTCTGTCTGTCATGGTGATCTATAATTATCTCATCTAATTGGTAGATGAATGGCTGAAGATTAACACCAGTCCTGTTTGCTTTGGAGCAAAAGACTCATCATTTGGCCGCTTTTACATCAATCAAAGGGGATTAGTTAAAGGAATCAAGCTTGTACATTTATCTGGTTTCGTAGCCACTGCTCCAGAGATAGAACAACAAAGCAACTGGGGTTCTGCAGGTCAGTATAAAAGGCTCTACGCCATCATAACCAACAGCAACGACCATAGAATCCTTCCCCAAGATGAATTCATCACTGACTCTAACGTGTTATCCTACGCGCTGCCTTACTCCGATTATCATTCCAAAGAGCTTATTTTTAAGAACTTTACCAGCCCTCTGGTGGTAACCTCTGGTCAGGAGTTTCGCATTTGGTACGGAGAAGACTTGACTAACATTGGCGAAGATGATAATGTAGGAACATCGTGTGCTGACGTGTACGTGCTTGGATTGTTTGACTGATATTAGAAAACGAGATGGAGAGAAGTGATCAGTGGTGTCCTTAACGAGAATAAAAGCCATGCATACGAAATCAGTAATCATAAAAAGCAGAAAAAAGCTAATGCAACTATGAATATAACTCTTTGTAGTCAAATATTTTAGATGCTGGATATTTTATGGATGGTTATCATATGATAAATAGGATATTGTATGTGGTGGTACACCCCCTGTCATGCATGTCTGGGGCCTCAGGTTTGATACCAACTGAAAAGAGCGGGAAACTTTTATGTCTGACAAGTGGTACACACGTTTACCGAAAGAACCGAAAAGAGCTAGCGGGAAAAGTGGCTTGCCCTGGGAAACGATCAAACTATAACTAGTTATAAAAAGCAGAAATATTGTTAGTAATAGCGCTCTTTATAGTCAGAAATTTTAGATGCTGGCCGATATTTTATGAATGACTATATAATAAATATATCACATTGCATGATAACTTGAAAAGTCCAATTTTATCTTCTCATGTCGAATCAAGGGTGGTTGGGGGCTTGAGGAAGCTTTTAAACCCCCCCCCCCCCCCCCCCCCGCACTCACACACCCACAAACATTTTTTTAGCCAAAAATGATTTTCTATTACGAGAATAATGTTTGGTCATGAGTTTAATTAAATACAATGAATATGTTGCAATTGCTCCTCAAAACACTGGAAATCGAATTTCTGCTCGGTCAATTTCAAAATGTTCAGGGTTGGGTCGGCCTTCCTTCGGACCCCCAGATCAGTCCCCCCTCTCCCTATCCCCCTCTACCCACCCCCCCCCCCCTCCAATCCCCACCCGTCTCTCCTTTTCCGTCCGGGTTTGGGAACCAATCCTAACGAGAATAAACCAGGAACGCCTGGCACACAATACTTCAGACTACTTTTGTGGAGACCATATCGGATATGGAGATAAGAACGGAGGTAAGTGCTAGATCATGATCAAAATAATAGCTCTAGAAAATAGACAGAAAGCATCCATAGGGTAAACTACATTTTACTACATTTTTTAAGGACGTTAATATCGATAATTCGTAAAGAAGTTCAAAAGTTGCCACTCAATCTCCTATAGACCCCTTGCACGATCGAGACGTCAAAGCAGCTCAAATTGGAGGACAAAAAAAGAATCTCAATCCCCTGAGAATTGAAACCTATTGTTTTTTCCTCCAAATTGAGCTGCATTCCAAAGTGCTGCAAGGGGGCTATTTCTACAATGTCCTTGTAAGATTGAACCTCTCAGCAACTTGATCCAGAAGGCAAATGGTAAATAGACCCAGCTTGCAGCACTTCGGAATGCAGCTCAATTTGGAGTACAAAACAATAGGTTTCAATAGGTTTCAATTCTCTTATACCCCTTATAAAACGGTAAGCTTGTGTACACTTAATATACAAGAGGCAGTGAGCATGCATGCAGATATATAACGCAAAGACTGTCTATTTTCAATGAAGCTTATGATCAATTCATGAAGTATCTATATTATTATATTATGTATATATTTTATATATTGTAATTAGTAGTTAGTTTTTCTGCAGGTCAACATCGGGACTTAACGTCTTGCCTATTTTATAACCTGCATCAGCAAATAAACTATGTATATATTTATGTTTCCAATCCATTCTTTTGCATAATTTTTCCCTGCAGGAACAGCAAGAGGAAGGTAGCTTCTTCTATGGCACATTTCCAAAGGATTTCCTTTGGGGCACAGCAACAGCAGCCTACCAAATTGAAGGTGCGTGGAATGAAGATGGTAAAGGGCCGAGTATATGGGACACCTTTACACACCAAGATGGTAACATCCACAACAATCAGAATGGTGACATAGCATGCGACAGCTACCACAAAATAGATGAAGATATAGCGTTGTTAAAGAACCTTGGAGTCAGCCATTATCGATTCTCGATCGCTTGGTCAAGGATCTTGCCCGATGGAAGAGCAAGCCACGTCAATACCCTAGGGGTCCAATACTACAAGAAACTCATAGATCAACTACTTGCTAATAGTATTCAGCCAGCAGTGACACTTTGCCATTTTGATTTACCTCAAGCTCTTCAAGATATTGGGGGCTGGTTGAATCCAGATATTGCAGATATATTTGCAGAGTATGCAAGGGTTTGTTTTAAGGAGTTTGGAGAGAAGGTGAAGCTGTGGTTTACAATCAATGAACCGAACGAAGAAGCAGTCCAGGCCTATGGATTAGGTCTTTTTCCACCAGGAATCAAGGATATGCAAGAAGGAGTTTACAAAGGTGCACTAGTTCGTACTTACTAGGTGATCTAGGGGAACTATAGGGGCTGGTGTGTGTGTGAGTGTGTTGGCCAGGAGTGGGGTGGGGGTGCAGTGAGCATGTTTTGAATCCAGATATTGCAGATATATTTGCAGAGTATTCGAGGGGTTATTTTAAGGAGTTTGGAGAGAGGGTGAAGCCATGGTTTATAATCAATGAGCCGAATGAAGAAGAAGTGCAAGCCTATTATTTACATTAAGGGAGAGGGCTGGTGCAAGCACACATTTTTGTCTCCGGTAGCCCCATTCTTTGTGGTGCATAAAAAATGCTACCCCTCTCTATTTGTGCGAGTCTCCCTTCTTGTAAATAATGACTAAACCCTGATGATGATGATGATGATGATGGTGATGATGATGATGATGATGATGATGATGATGATGATGATGATGATGATGATGATGATGATGATGATGATGATGATGATGATGATGATGATGATGATGATGATGATGATGATGTGATAATGATGATGATGGTGAAGATGATGATGATGGTGATGGTGATGGTGATGATGGTGATGGTGATCATGATGCTGATGATAGCGATGATGATAATTCGATGATGATAATTTGATGATGATGATGATAAACACTAATAAACTTGTGGCTCTCAACCAACCAACCAACCAAAAATCTATTGAACAATCCAATAAACTGACAAAAAGTGACAAAGCCTATTGTTAAAATGGTTGGCGCATTAACATCACAATGGCAATATTTAAAAGTTACGTAAACCTGTTTAATAATTCTTGATTGAAAAATTTCCTACTGTAACCATAGTAATGGTAATGTATTGTCATGTATGTTGCAGCTGGTCATAACATGTTACGAGCTCATGCCAAAGCATGGCGTGTTTATGACAAAGAGTTCCGCACCAATCAAGGTGGACGAATAAGCATCGTAGTTGTATCGCAATATTTTGACCCCAAAACCCAAAAGGATGCTGATATCCAAGCCGCAGAGAGAGGTCTACAGTGGTATATTGGGTGGATGGCTCACCCCATATTTATAGGTGACTACCCACCAGTGATGAAAGAGAGAATAGAAAAGAATAGTAAAGCAAAGGGCTTGGCTTCCAGGTACATCCATATAACTTTATATTTTCAGATTATTTAGGGGTTTGGGATATACTGAAGTGAGTTGGAGAGAAATTCTAAAAGTACCAAGAATAGAGAATAAAGCCCAGTTCCATTCTCAGTCCATTCCTTCCTACATCCCATCCATTTATCCTTCCTTCCTTTTTTCCTCTAATATTTCCTTTCTTCTGATTCATTTTTTTCCTTTATATCTTCTCTCCTTCCTTCCTCGTTTTTCTTCCATTTTCTCTGTTTCCTGCCATTTGTTTATTCCTTCGATTCCCTCCCTCCTTCATTCTCTTCTTGTATTCTCACTTTTCTTTTTCATGTATAACATTCACTACTAGATTTCCGCAGTTCAGTGAGGAAGAAAAGAAGTTAATCAAAGGAACCGCTGATTTTTTTGCTTTGAACTTCTATTCAACAACCATAGCTGAACATCAAGACTTGTCATCCAATCCTGATTTGGTATGGGACTATGAAACTGACCAGGAAATCAATGGAACAAGGCGACCACACTGGGTCAGAGGTAAGCTAAGTATGAGTACGACCCATATCTTCAGTGCAATTGGTGATACATACAACATCAATTCATGGTGGGCAGCACTGTTAACTTACAGTGCAACATGCCTAATATAACCGTGGCTGCCCAATAGACCTCATCGGCTTGTGTCATTCCCCAGAGTATCATTTCATTGTTTAACGGTTGCGCATGAGAAGATACATGAATATGGATACAATTCAAACAAAGAATCTTATTCTCAAGAGAAATAAAATATTTGCTGACATGACTCTGAGCTCACATCAAAGTGTACAAATTATCGTGGTATTTCTAAATAAAATACTTTTAAAAAATTTAATTGGGTGGCCAAATGCACGGTTAGGCACATCGCACTATAAACTGTGGTATACAGCTTTTTCAACAAAAAAATGTGTTGGATGTTGTATGCCCAGCCCAAAATGCACTATGGGTGAATTCAATTTCTTCATTTTCTCTCTGTCCAGGTGCCCCAGATTGGCTGTACTGTGTCCCATATGGCTTACGTAAGATCCTACTCTGGATAAAACGAAACTACAATGACCCAGAAATAATGGTCACTGAAAATGGCTTCAGCTGTTATAATGAAGAACAACTAGAAGGACCAGAAGCTCTGGAAGATACTGACAGAGTTTGTTATATCAAGGGATACCTCAATGAAGCCTTGAAAGCTTGCGTTCTTGATGGTGTCAGACTGAAAGGCTACTTTCTATGGTCTCTAATGGATAATTTTGAGTGGGCAGATGGTTACCAGTATCGGTTTGGGATTCATAGAGTTGATTTTAAAGATGAGAAAAGGACTCGAACACCAAAGAAATCGGCCTTGGTGTACAGGGAAATAGTAGCCAATAATGGGTTCCCTCAAGCATGAAGTGACAAAAGAAAGAGTGAGGAGAAAGAAAGAGAAAAAGACAGAAAGAGAGGGAGAGAAAAATATAGATTGATTGATTGATATAACAACTTCTTTAGTAGTATATTAATATATTTTTTTAGCTGAAGCGAAAACACTGATTGTGTTAAAAGCACATAAAATAAATTTAATTAATAACAGTTTTATAAGAAATATAAAATTTATTCATTTGATAAAAATTATACAAATTTATTGCAAGTTTAAGGGGAAAAAATGAATGTAGTAGGTCAATGCATGCAGTAGAGACAAACATTTACTAACTCATAGCTGACAGGCTCTATATAAATACAGCTCATAGCTAGAAAGAAAGAGATGAAAAAAAAAGAAAGAAAAAAAGAAAGGAAGGAAGGGAGGGAGGGAGGGAGGGAGGGAGGGAGGGAGGGAACTTAGGAGGAAGTGAAGTGCATGGTAAAGCAGGAAAGAAAGAAACAAGTACAATTTTAACTTTTAGCTTTGTGCAGTGAATATTTTTCTGTTTTTTGTCACCATTAAATTGTCAATAATTATCCATGTGCACTATTTAAGTGCAATGTTTTTTTTCATTTGGTTCAACTGTAAAACTATCCATTTATACACACATATACTCATGGATAAGTTCTGAATATACTAATTTTAACAAAGTATATTACCTGAAAAGCTACAAAGCTGAGACCAGCAATGATTATGGGTAGATAGATTTTACATAATTTATTTCAACCATTTGAAAACTATAAACCCCTTGCATGTGACGTCAAAGCAGCTTCATTTGGAGGACAAGACAATAAATATATAAAAACAAAAAAAATATCATGAGAATTGGAAACCTATTTTTTGTCCTCCAAATAAAGCTGCTTTCCAAAGTGTTGCAAGGGGTCTATTGATGTAGACTTCAGATCTTTTACCAGTTACATTATTCACCTCCTGTAAGCAGCCTTGAGCTGCAATTTGTGTCAAAAAGCTTTACTTGTTGGATATGAACTGTTTCCCCATGATCCTCAACGGTCTCAGCTTTGTAGGTTTTTGGTGACTACTTTATTACTATACGTGTATAGGTAACTTTTCATAAAAAGGCAAAGAAATCTATACACCAGATATGCTGAATGGGTTTTATAATCATATAATTATACTGGAGGGCTGGCTTCAATCTCATAACAGTGATTTGTTGATAATCTGAGCCCTGAGTGACAAAACCTTACCCCTCCCTCCAAAGTAGAGTCTCTGTGACATCTGAGGCAAGGACTTTTGTGGAAAATGACCTTTGACTTTTCAGTTCTACATCTCTTCCACGCTCCATTTATGTGCCATAGTTTCAGTTGCTTTCTTATTGGCTAACATAACAAATCGTTTGTTTTCAAATCCATTGGATCGGTCGACACCATCCCATCGGTAGCCAGGGGGGATGCGGAACCTGTTTGGTGGAGGAGGGGGTCCTTTGTAGGTTGGCTTCTCTGGAAAAGATAGGAATTAATGTATATAGAATGATTAGATCTTGGGCACTTTAAGAAATTAACAAGATGCAGAGATTAACGTTTGACACTGTTACAGCTGCTGTTTCTATCTCTGCTGCCACTGATACTACTGCTGTCTTACTTCTGCTGCTGCTGTTCTTGCTACATGTACTACTGCTAGCTGCAACTGCACTGCTACTGCTGCTGCTACTGCTACTACTGCTGCTGCTGGTACTATTAATACTGCTACTTGCTTTGAATGCTACTACTACTGGTGCTGGTGCTACAGCTACTGCTGCTGCTACTACTGCTAATGCTACTACTACTGGTGCTACTGCTGCAGCTACTACTGTGTCTCCTTGCTGCTGCTACTACTGCTAGTGCGGCCGCTGTTACTGCTGCTGCTGTTACTGCTACTACTACTACTGCTAATGCTGCTGCTACTACTGGTGCTGGTGCTACAGCTACTGCTAATACTACTGGTGCTACTGCTACTGCTACTACTGTGTCTGCTTGCTGCTGCTACTACTGCTAGTGCTGCTGCTGTTACTGCTACTGCTGCTGCTGTTACTGCTACTACTACTACTGCTAGTGCTGCTGCTACTGCTAGTGCATGGTGCTGAGATACTGAACAAGTTTACCTTTAATTCCAGACTTTTTCTTCACTGTAGATTTCTTCTTCTGCATGTAAGCTAACATGGGATCATCTTCTCTTTCTTTGTCTTTCAGCAAGATATCCAAGTCCTCATCATCTTTATACCGTGCCAGGGGTTTATTTACCTCATGGATGTAATCTTCTATCTTTTTCTTGGCTTCTTGTGTTTGTACAACTCTGTAAGAAAAAAATATATAATGTAAACTCGGCAATTGGACAGTTTGATGAAGGAATGCAATGGCTCGCTGGCTACCTGGATGGATAGAAGAATGGATGGATGGATAATAGATGATTGGGATAGATGGATGAATGGAAGGTAGAATGGATGGATGTATGGATGGATGCATGGACTCATGGATGGATGCATGGACTCATGGATGGATGCATGGACACATGGATGGATGGATGGACGGTTGGACACATGGATGGATGGATGGATGGTGAATGGAAGGATGAAAAAATGAATGAATAGTCTGGTGGATGATTCATCAAGGGTCTTCCTGGAAAAACAAAGCACTGACTTACCCTCTGCCCCATTCTTTAAATTTCTCATCATGTATCGCCTTCTTTTTGTCTTCCTCTCTTTTCTTTTGCTCTTCAGCCTCAAGGTTTCTTATCTTTCCACTTTTATCACGATGAACAGTTTTTGCATCTTTACCAGATTTCCGACTGTCCATTTTCGCAAACGCTTCATCTTCACGTTTTCTGGTTAAGGCATTTTCTCTTTTTAAATCTGCTGCTGAAAGCAATCCTGCTTTTCTGTCTGTAAATCAATTATCATAAGCAAATTATATTTATCATAAAGTAACATGGTAACTATTCTAAATTAGAATGACCAAATGTTTATAAACAGTTGTATGTGGTGTTAGAGCATGTGCCATCTATCTGTGAAAAAAAATCAAAAAAGTATTGTCTAATTGCAGCTATTTTGTACAAAATAGTGGATATTACTGCCCGGAGCAGATTCCTCTACATGTTTGGTTCATGCCCAAGTGAATTCTTAGTAGATAGCTAAAATTAGTCTACTGTTATGCACTAAATACTGAGAGTTTCAGTTTAGTGTGATGCTCAAAGATTTTTGATGAACAGTTATAACACTAAAAATTCGAAGTTTGATATGAAAACATTGATGTTGTCAAGGTGAATCTAGGAAGTTGTGAAGGACATGCACATGCGTATTTCACAACTTCACGAATTCGCCTTGACAACATCAACATTTTCACATCAAACTTTGGGACTTTTAGTGTAAGTTACAACTGTTTGTCAAAACTCTTCGAGCATCACACTCAACTGTAACTTGCAGTAGTTAGTAATTGTTTCACGGATATATGGCATGCACTATATATGTAAATAGACCACACCTGCTTCTTGGTCAGTGGAAGTGGAACCCCTTCCTCCTCTACTGCGAGGTGGTGACAGGTCAGGTGACTCTCGTCGCCTTCTTCTTGGTGGTGATTGGTCAGAATCATTGCCCTTAGAACCTCGAGGTGGAGAAAGATCTGAGGAGTCATGTCGACGTCTTCTTGGTGGTGATTGGTCAGAATCACTATCCTTAGTGCCTCGATGGAGAGAGAGATCAGGAGAATCATGCCGTCGCTGCCTTGGTGGTGACTGGTCAGGGCTGTCATGTCTGTTCTGTCTGACCGGAGAAGTATCAGAACTGTCATGTCGCTGTCGTGGTGGTGGCGTTAATTCAGGGGAATCATGTCTGGACCTTTTAACACCTGATGGCGAACCACTACCTACTCTGAGGGATAGACTAGAATTTCTCTCACTTGACACATAGCTACTATCCCCTCCCCTGGATGAGGGGTCTTTTGATCTTTTGTTCAACAACCTGGTTTTATCTCTAGAAGGTGAAAGATCTGGACTTCCATGATTTCTATGCCTGGAGGGTGAATTATCTGGGGTATCTGCTCTTGACCATCTTTGAGGTGAACGATCTCGTGAGTCAGATCTACGATTTGGCGAGCTTGATCTTCCGTTTTTCTTGTCCTGAGCCCCATTATCTGAATTCAAAGGAGCCCATTTAGACTTCTGGTCATCCTCTCGCTTCTTATAAACGTCTAAAGAGATTGCTTCAACGCCATCTTCATCGTAGACGACAGGAGCTTCGTCCCCAGCAAACTCTTCCTCCTTGACTTTTGATTCTTCATCTTTCGGCTGTAAATCTTTCCAACTTACATCATCATCGACGATAACCGAACGAGCAAACTTCTGTGGTGGTTTAGGCTTCTTTTTTCTCTTCTTTTTCTTTTCCTCGTCTGCTGTGGTTGATAAATAACGTTTTAAATACTCAGCTTTTGAAATGGCCGCCATCTTTGTTCCTTTGCACGACACACAGGGAACCCATAACGACAAAACGAGATTTTGAAAACTCAAAAATCACATTGGCGCCAATAATAATCAAAAAATTAGCTTAAACCTTCAAATATCTTTGAAATTTTAATACTTTATTCTGTTATATTTTTTTCTTAAAATACTATTAATACTAAGTTAATAAAAAGATGAAAATATCACATTGGGCTTCCTTTGGATTTTGGAGCTCGAACTAAAATATGAGATTTAATTAGAAAAAAAATTATATTTGCAATGGCTTTTCGTTTTCTAAATAAACTAGAAAAGCGTCTAAATCGTAGAACATATTTAGATAAAAATATTTTCTATAAAAGAGTTCATGCGCGGGCTTCCTGTGTGCTCGAAGCCACAAGAAGACAAGATGGCGGATTGGGAAGAAATCAAAAGATTAGCAGCTGACTTTCAACGCGTTCAAATCACTAGTACGGCTCATAAACTATCAGAAAGAAACTGTGTAGAGATAGTACAGAAGTTAATCAGTCTAAAACTGATAGAAGTGATCTATACAACGGATGGGAAAGAGTATTTAACGCCACAACAGTTGGAGAAAGAAATCAAAGATGAGCTTTTCATTCACGGAGGTGGGCGAAAAATTAATTTTTTTTCTTATTTTACGAGCTTTTATTTTAGATAATTTTACACGTATTTTCTTTTGTACAGGACGAATAAATTTGGTGGATATTCAACAGGTATGGAAGTATGAATTTAGTGATTCTATTTTTGTTTTTATTGAAGTGTGACTTTGAAATCAGCTGACGTGTCTTTCGAAAAGATCGTAAAAATGTGAATATTTTTATTGAATTTTTCTTAGCCGCATAAAAAAGAAAGCAGCTTTGGAATTACTTCTACAGCTAAGATATTAATTTCTTGATATTGATAGAGCGGATAAGATTTATAAACAGAATTAAATTAGGGAACATACTGTAACAGAGCGACGCTCCAGTTGATAATAATATTATTGGACATAACAGCATCAACTTATCCACTGGATAAGGATTTAAAAAAGGTGAAAAAAGTCTACGTGGTCTGTATTACTAAATGCAAGGCCAAAGCAAGTGTTGCGGTATTGCGGTTTTTACTTTTTTCTGTGCAGTTTTGCGGTATTCGAACTCCCCTTTTGCCCCCCCCCCCCCCTTGTCTTTCAAAATAGTCACCATATCATCGAAGTAGTCCATCATAATAAATTATAATGATCCTATTCATTGTGTTTCTTTGATTGAATCAAACTATATAAAGTTGATTCTTTCTTCATCATTAGGCCATTAATGTTGACCTCAGTCACATTGAAAACAAAGTAGGAGAAATTCTTCGCCATGACAAGAATCTTATTCTCATTCAAGGAGAACTTATTGAAAGGTATTTTTATGAATAACAAAGTATTCTAAATTATCAGTGATGATTTTATTTGTTAACTAGGAATCGATGCCAACCCTACCTAGCCAGGGGTGGATCCAGAAATTTGCAAGGGGGAGGGGGGTCCAAAATGAAAAAAGTGAAGATATAGTGAGATCATCAATAATCCTGATCTGACATATTTAACTTGCACTTTTGGGGGGTGTCTGTTGCACCAATGGACACTCCCTGGATCTGCCCCTGCTAGCGTCGGAACAATCAAACCCCTGGATCTATACTTGTGGGTCGATCTGTCTGTATGGGTCCCTACCCAGGCTCTTTGGTTACACTACCTAGGATCTTGGGGTTGTTGGATTTAATACGATCTTGTAGTACTCTACCTTGGGCTTTGTAAAGAAGTCCTCTTTATTTCGCTCTATGTGATTGTAGGGAGTATCTTGACCGAGTGGCTGAAGAAATCAATGAAACTCTACAAGAATCTGGACAGGTTTTTGTTTCTGAGTTTAGCAAGACCTTCACCTTGCCAACAGATTTTGTACTTGAGGTTGGTACACTGTCTTTAATGAATGTCTTACTTCATTCTTTGTCCTGTGCAGGGACATTGAACCTGCACATTGAATTATGATAAATCTAATTAATTTTATGAAGACTTTTAGTGTAGATATTTACATATTTATCACAGTATGTCTTGTCTATGCTGCATAACAGTGCTCGATACACAGAAGTGCAGAGCATAAAATAATATAGTATAGTCGAGATTAAAGAAGAGACATGTTCTCTGTTACTCCGAGTTTTATGCTTGCGCATTCATTAAAGTCTGTCTGATGAGTGCGCAAGCATGAAACTCGGAGTAACAGAGAACATGTCTCTTCTTTAATCTAGACTATACTATATTTACATATTTATATATTATTATTCGAGTTTCATAGTTTATGGTTAAATTATATTTGTATTTTTTATGCAATTCAGCTTTAGCTGCATAAGTAGATTTTCAATAAAGCATCTACAGCTGTACCGTATCTATCTATCTCCCCAACCATAGCAGAGAGAGGCCCAGTGCATTAACAGCACACACTACAGAGCCGTAGCACCCACAGGAGCCAGGGGGTAGGGGGCATGTCCAGTTTTCCCCAGAAAAATAGAACAAGAATATCAATATAGATCTATTGAGAGAACATCATGAATTAGACATATTCATTTTTTTGTGATTACGTGTTGCGAAGTGAATTTGGGTCCCCAGTTTTTCAAAGTTTGTTACCACCCAGCAGCACCATGTTTCCTGTATTAATTAGTAAATTCATTTGTAGTCTGTGCTGATTTTTGTGTGTGTAATGCTTCAGGTAGTTGAATCAAGGCTGGGAAGCATCATTCAAGGCCAGCTTGACCAAATGGACAGAAATGTGCTCTTCACCCATGCATTTGTTGCTAGACAAACAGCAAGGATCAGAGGAGTACTGACAGCGATCACAAGGTTTGTCAAAAATACTCAAAATTTATCATGATTTTATCAGTCGTGGCAACTCCCGATAATAGCTTACTGTAGTGTATGCTTGCCATTGTAAACCTTTGAAGATCTTCCGCCAGGCACACACTGAGATAAGAACCTTTAAAACTGTATCATTTTCTGTCTCTTACTCCAACCGTCACACTATAGTGTACACCCATCAATTTTGATTATCTTTTGTCTGGTCCCCCCCTTGACCTGCCTGGCTTGATTGAGACTGCCAGGAGAAAGCGCTCCCACCAGTATAGCTCTCCAGATTGCTGGAACGTTCAAGCCACTTCACCATGTCAAGGTGATAATCTGAATGAAGTGGCCTTTTGCAGTAGTTTGCACATAATGTTTATTTTGATATCTGAATATTTTAGGCCAACTCAACTATCTTCTCTTATTGGACAGTATGGATTTCAGGAAGAGTTATTCTACTGTAAGTAGAGGTTGATACAGGATTGGTTTAGAAGGGGTCAGGATTCATTGCTTTTGACATCAATTGGTTTATCATTATATCATCAATGTCATCATCATATTACCATCATCATCATCACCATTATCATCATCATCACAATTAGTGTAATCATCACCATCATAATCATCATGTATCATTATCATAACATCATCACCATTATCAGTCATCATAAACAGCATCATCATAATCATGTAACATCATCATCAACACCATCGTCATCATCATGTGTCATCATGTATCATCATCATTTATCATCACTACCATCATAATAATAATAATCATAATCATAATCATAATCATTATCATAATCACCATCATCACCATCACCATCATCACCATCATCACCATCATCATCATCACCATCATCATCATCACCACCATCATCACCACATTCATCATCATCATAATCTCCATCATTATCAGCACCTCCTCCATCATCATCATCATCATCATTATCAGCACCTCCTCCATCATCATCATCATCATCACCATCATCATCACCACCATCATCACCACATTCATCATCATCATAATCTCCATCATTATCAGCACCTCTTCCATCATCATCATCATCATCATCATCATCATCATCATCATAACCATTTTCTACTGGCAGACTTGCTCCATCCTATAATTCTAACCATGAATATAATGTTGTCCTCTAAATCTTGTAGCTGTCATTGGTGATCTTCTATCCAGTCAGCGCATAGTAGGATCGACACAGGGGCGACAGGATAAAGTATCATTTGTACCAGATATCTACACACAGACTCAGAATAAATGGGTCGATGATTTCTTCAAACAGAATGGATATATTGGTACGTTATGATAATAAAGTTTAACTCCATGTTCTCGTTAAGAGTCACGTCGCACGTCACGGCCGGTCACATCACGGCCGGTCACGTCACACAATAAAGACATGCTTATGTTGTAAATATTTCTTACAGAGTATGACGCACTTACAAGGATGGGCATATCTGATGGCAAGCAGTTCCTTAAGAAGCGTTACCGTGGTAACGAGCTCTTTCTTCCTACCTGCTGCGTGGGTCAGCTTGTGCAAGATCATGTTCACGCTGCTATTGATGAAGGCTTGGCTACCGTTGGATGGATTGACGTCACAGTAAGTAAAAATTTTTATTACTGGAAATTGGAAACATTTTGTTGCCATACGTACCAATCTTGTTAAATTTATTCATCTCGCATACATAAAATCCAGTGAAGCATTTCAACCAGGTGATCTGGAATCTAGGCACGCAATACATTGTTTGTCACAGCGAAAAATTTTCAAGTGTTTTCTATTATCTCTTGTCAAAATTAAACATTTCTACCAACAGCTACGAAATATGGTAAATCGTATTTTTGGGAATCTTTGCACGGATGAATATTATTTTCCTTATTTTCTAAGAAAAGCTGTTATAAATCAAGCCGAAAACCTGGATCTAGTAAACATTGAGCTACAGTACGAAAAAAATGTTCGCTTATTGGCTATTTTTTTTCGGCCTGAGATGCGTGAGATCACCTGGATCCCTTGGTTATACAAAATTTTAAAAATGTAAAAAACGATTTCTGGAATGAGACTTTGTAAGAGAATAAAAATTTTTTATTTTTTTTAATTTTTATTTTTTTTTATTTAAGTCAATATTTATCCAGGAATGTCCAGTTTAGCAAGGCTAGTTTAAATGGAGTCCTGATGGTGTCTTGGAGGGAGGGGGGGGGGGGGAGAGGGGGTTAACCAAAAGAAAAACTCCACTTATTATGCTCGAGTCTGATCAGTGCATTATTGTGCAGCACTAGCTAGTTGGAAAAACCTCCAAAACTGAAAAAAAAATTCTTGCTTTTTTTTACAGCCACTTTTACCCACACCTTTTACCTCAGAAGATGCGAATCATTTCCTTCAGCATTACCTCAAGACCACAGGTAGAACTACAGCACAGATCTTGTGTGATAGCTACGTGGCCAGTGAAAGTTTCATTGATGCCTGTAGAGCCCCATTTGATAAACTTATGCAGAAGAAAGCTGAAAAGGTAAAATAATCCAAAATTAATAGTCATAGTTATCAAACCCTGAAACAAACTCTGAGCTGATCTAAGTCAGGGTATGGCTAACTCACAGATTGAACCCTGAAACAACCTCGGGGCTGATCTAAGTCAGGGCATGGCTAACTCACAGATCCAACCCTGAAACAACCTCTGGGCTGATCTAAGTCAGGGCATGGCTAACTCACAGATCAAACCCTGAAACAACCTCTGGGCTGATCTAAGTCAGGGCATGGCTAACTCACAGATCAAACCTTGAAACAACCTCTGGGCTGATCTAAGTCAGGGCATGGCTAACTCACAGATCCAACCCTGAAACAACCTCTGGGCTGATCTAAGTCAGGGCATGGCTAACTCATAGATCAAACCTTGAAACAACCTCTGGGCTGATCTAAGTCATCATCATCATCATTTATTTTTATTTGTAGGACGCTGTGGAATCACCAGCTTTGTTATCAGAGCTATCCAAACGAGACATGGCAAACCTTAAAGGTGGTGCTAATGCTGTTAACCGACGAGAAACCAAGAGAGAAGAACGAAGAAAGACTGCATCCTCTGGAAGCAAGGGTGGAGGAGGAACGGGAGGACGAGGAGGTAGAGAAACCAAGACGAAGAAGGTGAATATTAAATGTTATTGAGTTGTATAGTTGAGTGGAATGTAGTGTAGTGTTGTGTGGTGTGGTGTGTGGTGGGGTCTGGTATGGGTGTAGTACCAGGGGCGTAGCCAGGGGGCTCGGGCCCCCTCCTCCATCGTGCTTGCCGTTTTTTGTTTTTTTTTTGTTTTGGCCGTTCTTTTGGTTGGTGTTCTGAAAACGGGTTTTTGGCAAAATCCTGGCTACGCCCCTGAGTATATCGTGGAGTGGGATGTGGTGCGGTGGAGTGTGGTGGGATGGGGTGGGGTGGGGTCTAGTGGGATTTGATGTGGTGCGGTGCTGTGTGGTGTAGTAGGGGTGTGGTGGGGTGTAGTGTATGGTGTGATGCAATGTGATGGGGTGGGGTATGATGTGGTGTTTTGTGGTGGGATTTGATGTGGTGCGGTGTTGTATGGTGTAGTGGGGGTGTAGTGGGGCGTAGTGTATGGTGTGATGCAATGTGGTGGGGTGGGGTATGATGTGGTGTTTTGGGGTGAGATGTGGTGTGGTGCGGTGTAGTGGGGTGTAATAAGTTAATACAGTAAAATGAAAATAAGGAACATTACGAGGGGGATTTGTTTTTTTCAAGGTCAAAGACAAGAGAGTCAAAGGAGGAAAATCGGAAGATCCTGATGACAATGAATACCCCGACAGGAACACGAACCCCGAGGAATTACAGTTTATGAATATAGAAGAGGTAAGTCCACACAGTCGAGTGAATCAGATAACAAGACTCGTAATCCCACGGGGGAGGGGTACACAGGTCTACACTGTTTGGTCTTTTCCTTTGAATGGCTCGAAATAGCGGTCTGCCAATGGCTGATGTGCAGGCCAAATATTACTAATGCCAGGCATAGATAATTTTGAACAAGTACCAAATGGAAAATAATATGACAAGTGAACTGATTTTATCAAGTTCATTCCTTAGTGATTCCCTTTTATTCCTGTCTCTAACAAATTCAGCATTTTTTTTTTCATTTCGAGCCCTGCCGATTTTTTTTTCCTTTTTCCTTTTCTTCATTTGGAGCTTTGCCGATTTATTTTATTTCAAGCCCCCCTTTGTTTTCGCCCATCAGAGTATTCTCGTAACTTTAAAAGAAAATAACTTTGAGCTGGATCTAAATATACAGTTGACACTAGAGCGTTACTGCGCCGGACCGAGACGACTACAAACGCGGAACGTCTTCTCCTGTTTTGGCTTCCATCAATCAAATTCACTACGGTCTGAGTTATCAATTTTTGAATGACGGGAAACCCAAACTTCTGAAAGTTGTCAAGATCGCATAAACATGTAAAGATCTCTAATTTGTATTTCTTTTTAGATAACGAAGATATTACAAGATAAAAATCCTGACTGCGATGAAGAGTTTATGACTGAAGTTGCTGAACAGCTACATAGGTATGTTATATCTTGTGTCCTGCAGGGGCGGATCTTGTGCGTGATGAACTGATCTTGTTCAAATGAAACACTTGGCGCGCGAAAAACTATAGCCTCCTACGCAGACGCTCTTAGGGTCGTCACGCAATAGAGAAACGTTGCGTGACGACGTGACGACCCTAAGAACGTCTGCAAAGGAGGCTAGAAAACTACGGCACGTGTGAAATTGCACGTGATCACAACGTGATATCAGAATATGGGTGTGATGTTTCGCATTCGCACTCACTCCACATTCGGAAAAAAAGCGAGATGCAAGTACGAGGGAAGTAGAAAGGGGGGGGGGACGCACACTGGGACCTTGTCAAAGACCGACGTTCTTAATAACTCTGTCGTTATGGTAACAGACCGCTGACCCGCTCATACCAGCAAGTTGTCCGAACAGTGTTCCAGAGTTCCGGTGACAAAAAGAGGAAGAGTCACTCAGAGGTACAAGAGAAGGTCAACACCCTGATAAACAGTGCCAAGTTGTTTGATAAAGGAATCAAACTTTTTGACGGTGAGGAACTTTACATCTGACGTCATTTCCGGTCTCTTAAGAAATTTTTAATTTTGACCAACCTAACGAAGATAAATATTAGAATACATTTCTGGCTTGATTATTGAGGTATAGACCCCTTTCACGTGACGTCAAAGCAACTCAATATGGAGGATAAATTTCAATTGGAACCTATTGTTTTGTCCTCCAAATTGAGCTGCATTCCGACGTGCTGCAAGGGGTCTAAAAGAGCCTTTAAAGCCGGGAGTACGTCACTCCTTAAAAATTCCATAACAAATTTCTGGGAGGATCACTTATTAAGTTTTGCTATATTCAAAATGGCGCCTGACCTGTAGAACAGATGATGATTGGCTGGAGTAAAGTTTGCATCACTTCACATCTCATATGCCCTGTCTTTGACTCTTGGTCCTTTGAACAACAGTTAGTTGTCATGTTTAATATTTCAAAGATCGTTTAGCAATTTTCTCATCATTAAGGCTTTTTGTCGAGTAGCGACTTGGTTATCGATATACCATTCGCGGAAGTGAAATTTTACTTCCGGTTGCATTAAAAATTGCCATTGAAACCCTTGCTATTATTTTGTTTCAGCAGACGATGTACAAGTCCACCTATCGAGACATCTGTTAAGAACTGTTTGTACTGACATCGTGAATCTTATTGTAAACATGCTGGCCGCTGACCACATGCTTGCTGTCACAGACGAGAGTTCTTTATCACCAGAGGTACATCTAGGATCTATTCATCACTTTCCATACATCGTGGATAAAAAGTTAAATTTTACACCGTAAAAAATAAGAGAGATCACTTACTGACGTTTCGGACGCTAGTCCTTCGTCGGAGTAAAAGAGAGAATGGTACATCGGTTCACTGGTCACAGACAAAGCACTCAATCGAGGTTGCAGAGTAGTTTCAAAGGATTATTCAAATCAGAACGTTGCAGCCTCGACTGAATGCTTTGTGTTTGACCAGTGAATTGGTGTATGGAATGTGGTGAATTACTTACTGTATATCAATCATTTGACTATCATCTGGATGTAGTTGACTGGGGGCAAGCAATCGTTGACTGGGGGGTGGGGGAGGCAACTAGTGACTATTAAGTCAAATCGTGTCATAATAACTCCTCAAAGTATTCTATCTGACTATTTCTACAACATGAAACCAGAAAACAACCGAAGATACACAGAAAAACCCCAACATTCTCCAAGCCGGTAAAAATGCAGATATAACCGGAAGTGACGTTTATTGTTAGCAAGCAATTTGAGCTTCATGCAAAAAACCTCAGTCTCACGAATTTGAAAAAAAAGTTTTAAAATGCTTTAGAAATTCACAAATTTCTGTAATTTAAAATATTTATCTATTTATCTGTGTGTACTGAATGGTTCAGCATTTTAGTGGATTTTACTTCACTCACAGACCTAAGAATGAACTGAGCTTCATTCCTTTATTATTCCTTTTCTTTCAAAACAGAATCGAATGAAGATCATCTCCAAGATGCCAGAGCAAGTCAAGTCTCCACTAGCCAAGTTAAATACTTCACTGAACGCCAAGGTAAGACAAGAAGAGGCATAAACAATTAGTACGAAACAAATAACAACAAAAATAACAACAACAACAACAGTAGCAACAGCAACAACAACAACAGTAGCAACACTGAACAACAGCAGCAACAACAACAGCAGCAACAACAATAGCAACAGGAACAACCGCAACAGGAACAACAGCAGCCACAACGACAACAGCAACAACAGCAGCAACAACAGCAGCAATAAGCACAAATGATATGATCATTTATATTTTTTTCCAGGAGACTTCAGATTTTTTCAATCAGTTTGAGGTGGTCTCAGGTCCAGATTTGTGTGAATTTATGATCAAGAAGTTGGATAAAAAGAGAGAAAAGTAAGTAGAGGGATATTTTTTCCCGTTTCTTTCCTCGTTAATGAGATTCCTTCCTTCCTTCCTTATCCATCCTTTCAATTTTCCTTCCTTCCTTCCTTAGAATTACCCCTCCAAGTACGGCCTTCGTTCCCTTTTTGAACCACGCAAAACGGGCATTCCAAATTTTCTAAGAATATGCAGCTCTCTACCCTGAGCGTAATGTTTTCCCATTCCAGACCACGTGTTATTCCCTAGAGTATCATTTCTTTGTTTAACGGTTGCACATGAGAAGACACATGAATATGAATACAACTCAAACAAAGAATCTTATTCTCAAGAGAATGAAACGTGGTCTGAAATGGGAAAACATTACACACAACCTAAAAAGGTCTATAGAATGAGCAATCATCATATTATTTTTCAGACAACTTACCATGGAACACAGAGCCGCCCTTCAAGAACAGCTTCGCCAAGAAGATGAGCCCGCAATGGCTCTTCATCTTGCAGCGGTCTTACTATACCAACACTTCACTTCCGCCCCTATCCACGCCCCCGGCCGATGTGTCCCACAAATCATTTCGTCCCTCGCCTCACATTTGACCCCAGAACAACACGAGACGCTGACTCGGTACCAGTCTCTTGTTGTAAAGCGCCTGACAGGTGGTCCAGTTACGGACGAGAGTGAGCCTGGTGAAGAGGAAGCTGGCGAGAAAAGCGCTGCAGCACTTTTAGAAGAAAAACTTCAAGAAATCAAAGATATGGCACTAAATATTAAGAAATCTAACAACAAAGAAGAAAAATAAACCAAATCCCAATAAAGTAAATAAAAATGTAGAGATTAAACAGATTTCTCGAAAAACGTATTTTTCGTTTGCATGTTCCGTCACCTCGGCCATGTTGGTGGTAACTTTTTGTTAATACTACCAATATGGTCGCCATGCCTCTTGACTCACTTGAGAATGCTTCCAAACCATCTTTAACAAGCTATCACCGAAACAGGTCATCGCAAAGATCTGATTTTTGAAATTTTGGGTCAAATATTTATTTAATAGATTAGGGCCAGACTCAGTGCCGATGAAGCGCAAACATTTACGGCTACATATACCGGAGATTTTGGCCCCGACATCGCTTATAGTCCGCATGGTGGTAGTCTATGACAATCAACTTAAATTGTTTGGGGGTGGGCACACTCTTTTGGCTGTGTTCATCCATGTGGGAGTCGTTTTGGATTATTCATTTTTGTTAATGAATGCTGTTGGACATGCGCAGATCAGCTGGTCTATTATTACTCTTTTTTTTCCTGCAACATTTGAAAAAAAATTAGAGGGCAAATCGACGCCAAGTAGTAAGGCTCTCTGGGCGTCCTGTGGTGAAAGTAGTAATGCTCTCTGGGCTTCCTGTGGTGAAAAGTTGTATAATGCGGTCAGCGGTTGCTCCATGAACAGTTCAAAGGTTTCACGTGTTGGTTTTGTGAGTTTTTAACTCTTTTTCCCCCCGTAAAAATATATATTTTACCTCTAAGATGGAGAACCATATACGAAAACTAAAGAAACTAAAGAAAAGAAAGGAAAAGATGGCTAAAGAAAAGCAAAAATCGGGTGAGTAATTTCTAAGTTTTCCTCAACTTGATCGAAGCCATGAGTAAGAAAAATATTGAGATTAAAGTTAGTTTCTTTTGGTTGTTTTTCTGTTTTTTTTACCAGCTATTTTTTCGTTATTACTGCAATATTCTGTATTGGCATCTTGTTATAATAATCTTCTAGTTATAGGTGAAGTTTTCTTAATGAAATGTTTGATATTTTATACGAAAACTTAGTGATAATAAACAACATTACAAAGTTGGTTGACAACACGTGCTTTATATTCTTGGATTCTTTAGGGTTAAATCATTATAATTTCGTACTTTTCTGTGCTTGTAGTGAGCCAAATCGAAGCAAGTGAGGAAGAAGCAAAGCCTGATGGCGAAGAAAATGTCGAAACTCCTTTACCTTCTGGTGAGTGGTATGATAAATAGATACATATGAGTTTAGCAGTGGCATCTCTACAGACTATCTATTTGTCCACAGAAATTCCAATTCGAATTAATTCGAAAGTTATTTTTGCTGAGGGGGGAAAAACTGGAGAACCCAGAGAAAAACCCTCGAAGCACAGGAGAGAACGAACAAGCAACTCTACTCTTCTTACATATAGTTGACACCAAGTCCAGTGGGACTTGGACCAGGGTTGAATATTGTTGAGAGGCCATATATGTAACATTACAATATTTGTAATGTAAACTAATTATGAAACAGGAGTAGTTCACTTCTTGGTTGTAGACTTGTATGTCTCCATAGGAACAAGCTAAACAGGTGATGTAGCAGTCGTAGACTCCTCTCTTCTCTGGGGTCTTAGGTTTGATTCCTGGACTCTATGTTGTATATCGAGTAGAGTTTCTTGGGTCTCTCCCTCAAGGGTTTTTCTTCCAGTTTTCTGGTTTCTACTTCTAAATTTGATATTTGTCTAAGTTAGCCCTTCCCTGACTTACTGTAGGTTAGCCAGATTAGCAGATCCTATTGTTTAAATACATTACTCAATTGTGATTGGCTAATTTGTATGAAAACTTGTTTGGTGGCCTTGATTGGTATAGTCGCACTGTAAAAATTATCAAAAGTTTTCCATATCAAACCTACATTTGTATTCTTTTTACTTTCTAGACACAACTCTACCAGACAGCACTGAGTTTAAATCACTGGAAGGAATTGTAAGTGAGAAGACGCTGAATGGAGTGAAAGAAATGGGATTTACACACATGACGGAAATACAACACAAGAGTATTGCTCCTCTGTTAAAAGGAAGGTAAGGTTGAATAATATATTCATTATATATTGAGTTAAACCCTCTTTGTCTAGTTTCTTGTGACCTTTTTTGTTACTAGCCTTACAATACTACCAATGTCACCGAAGTGGGTTGTTACGCAAGAAAAACATGTCACAGTCATGCCCTAAAATGTCTACGACTCCACTGACAAACATCAACGTTTTAGTCTGCATTCCTTTCTCCACGGGTCGGCATCCTTTTGATGAGTTATAGAGAAGAAAATTATCAAAAAGATACCAACCCGTGGAGAAAGGAATGCAGACTAAAACGTTGATGTTTGTCAGCAGAGTCGTAGACGTTTTAGGACGTGCCTGTGACATGTTTTTCTGACGTGACAACCCACTTCAGTGACATCAGTAGTAACATTTTGTCATGTTCATCCTCAGAGATCTTCTCGGTGCTGCTAAGACCGGTAGTGGAAAAACACTTGCATTTCTTATACCTGTGGTTGAACTGTTGTACAAGCTGGGATTCAAATCACGAAATGGTAAGGACATGTTTGATAATTTAAACAAAATATCAACATACACCACAAGCACTATCACCAACAGCAAAAATATGTACATACACCACAAGCACTGCCGCCAACAGCAAAAATATCTACATACACCACAAGCACTATCACCAACAGCAAAAATATGTACATACACCACAAGCACTGCCGCCAACAGCAAAAATATCTACATACACCACAAGCACTATCACCAACAGCAAAAATATGTACATACACCACAAGCACTACCGCCAACAGCAAAAATATCTACATACACCACAAGCACTATCACCAACAGCAAAAATATGTACATACACCACAAGCACTATCACCAACAGCAAAAATATGTACATACACCACAAGCACTGCCGCCAACAGCAAAAATATCTACATACACCACAAGCACTATCACCAACAGCAAAAATATGTACATACACCACAAGCACTATCACCAACAGCAAAAATATGTACATACACCACAAGCACTGCCGCCAACAGCAAAAATATCTACATACACCACAAGCACTATCACCAACAGCAAAAATATGTACATACACCACAAGCACTGCCGCCAACAGCAAAAATATCTACATACACCACAAGCACTATCACCAACAGTAAAAATATGTACATACACCACAAGCACTATCACCAACAGCAAAAATATGTACATACACCACAAGCACTGCCGCCAACAGCAAAAATATCTACATACACCACAAGCACTATCACCAACAGCAAAAATATGTACATACACCACAAGCACTGCCGCCAACAGCAAAAATATCTACATACACCACAAGCACTATCACCAACAGCAAAAATATGTACATACACCACAAGCACTACCGCCAACAGCAAAAGTATCTACATACACCACAAGCACTACCGCCAACAGCAAAAATATCTACATACACCACAAGCACTACTGCCAACAGCAAAAATATCTGCAGCACCATAATAATAGCAATTTAGCAGCAAAATCATCCTGCACAATCATTAATTCCAACATCAATAGCATTACTACTAAAGAAATAGAAAATGTGGGAGTTGGCAGAACACAAGAGAAGTGTATGAAGAAGCATATTGTGTAGCATCTCCAAGTGCTATATACCTTCATACAGCACAGCAAGCAAGTTTTTATTTCTTTTTATAAAATACAATGAATTAGACAACTATGATTAGAGTTGCCATTATTTTGAAATGATATTAGTGATGAAATGGATAGTGTGCAAAATCAGAACACAAGATTTAAAACAATTATTTTATTACAACAACAAAAAATCAAAAAGAATGTCACCTCCACCAGCACCATAAACAACAGCTAAAACATCTCCACAACCACCAACACCAAAATGCCGTCAGCATTGCCACCACCAGAGTAATTATTGCTTATTCACATTATTATTAATGCTTCAATAATTTTATAAGTAGCGATTTTGAAAAACATAAAGTTATAAATAAAAAAGAGTATAACGTGACGTTTCGGTGCTCAGCCTGCACCATTCTCAAGCAATAAAGTGAAAAATTATAAAGTCAATGTCTATATACGAAAATATTAGTACACAAATTTGCAATTAAACAAAGAGGTTAGCCCTAAGGGAGTCCGACTGCACGTTCAAAGTGGGCCGTCTATCTTGTATCAACAACATACAACAACATATAGCTTCAATAATTAAATTATTAATAAATTAAAATAATTATTAATTGTGTAATCTCCCACGATGAGACTAACTCTTGGAGAGAACCCAGAGAATTTATATGTTTAAATAAAAAAAATTATTAATACCTTTCTGGAGTATGATATTCAATTCTGATTTTACATAATATTAATTGTCAGGTACTGGTGTAATAATAATATCGCCGACACGAGAGTTATCTCTTCAAACCTATGGAGTAGCGAGGGACTTGCTAAAAGAGCATAACTTCCCCTACGGCATAATAATGGGCGGAGTCAATAGGAAAACTGAAGCGGAACGTTTACAGAAGGGTGTCAATCTGTTGATTGCAACTCCTGGAAGGTTATTGGATCATTTACAGGTTAGCTACTGTTCTTTACCAATAACCAATAGACCCCTTGCAGCACGTCAAAATGCAGCTCAATTTGAAGGACAAAGCAAAATAATTTCAATCTCCTGGGAATTAGAACCTATTGTTTTGTCCTCCAAATTAAGCTGCATTCTGACGTGCTGCAAGGGGTCTCGATTGCTGGTGTTTGTATTTTTAAAGTCACACAACATTATTTCATCAATGCACAAACTCCACCTATCCAAACATCAAAGTGAAGCGCCGATACCTAATTGGATAGCGGTAAAGTGCACAATCAAAAGATCTCAAAAAATGTCAAAAAGAATTTAAAAAATTATGGAAGTCTTCACTGTACAACGCGTAGCACAATATATAGCACCGTATTAATTTTTTTCTTTTCCTGCAGAATACTCAGGGATTCATTTTCAGTAACCTGCAGTGTTTAGTCATAGATGAAGCAGACAGGATCCTGGAAATAGGGTTTGAAGAAGAAATGAAACAAATTATCAAAATCCTACCGAGTAAGTTGGAAATACCTGTATGTACAATCAGACACTAATTTATCTAGATACTGGTTTCAACAAGGGAGGTAAACCAAAGAACCCAGAGAAATACCCTCGTGGTCAGAAATACCCTTGTGTTCCAGGCTGGTTCTTTATATAAACAAGGATTCTTTTTTCCTTTTTTTTTCTTCCAGCCTGCTTGGAGCCATTGTTTACTTACAGTAGTTATGCGTGATTCTTGATACAACTGTCAAACAAAAATAAGCCTGAAGCGGGAAATTCATGATGTGTTTCGTATAAGTGATTCATCCGATTCGTCAGGCAAATCATGCATGTAGTTTAGAGCCTGATTCAAGTCCGATTTGAAAAATTGAATCAGCCTGATTCACAAAATTTTTTTCAGATTTAAATCGGGCTCAAATTGATGCACTAAAGTATGCATACGATTTTTTCCCTTGATACATTCTGACGAAGAATCAGATGGGCATATAAATGGGCCTTAAACATAACATTTTTTTCTGATGTTACTGTAAAATATTACTTTCTAGACAGTCATTTTACTTTAATTTAAAATTTTTTTTTTTTTTTCAAAGTCATCTAAATAGGTACCAGAAATGTTTCTTTGAGAAATTTTACCTTTTTTCAAGAGATAAATTTTTGTTTCTTATGTTTCAGGTAAAAGACAAACAGTTCTTTTCTCGGCAACACAAACTAAAAAGATTGAAGATTTAGCAAAATTGTCCCTAAAACGATCACCACTGTATGTTGGAGTTGACGACCATAAGGAAACATCAACAGTTGATGGACTAGAACAGGTAAAAACGGCATGCTTTTCGGCCAACTCGCAGATCAAACCTGAAACAACCTCTGGGCTGATCTAAGTCAGGGTATGGCTAACTCACAGATCAAACCCTGAAACAACCTCTGGGCTGATCTAAGTCAGGGCACAGCTAACCCACATATTGAAGTGGAATTTAGATTGAGAAAAGCCCACAAATCAAGGGAGAAACACTAGAAACTCTACACACACCCATGTACATGTAATACAGAGTGTAGAAATCAAAGCCAAGATCCCTCTAGGTGAGAGGCGAGAGCACCACTGCCAAGTCACCCTTGATTTCAGCTGTTTTCTAACAATTGATTATTTTTTACCCAGGGTTATATTGTTGTGCCATCAGAGAAGAGATTTCTGGTTCTCTTTACATTCCTCAAGAAAAACAGAAACAAGAAAGTTATGGTGTTTTTCTCATCTTGTAATTCAGTGAAATATCATTCAGAATTGCTGAACTACATCGACTTACCAGTATTAGATATTCATGTAAGTAAGACTGCTGTTGTTGCTGATGTTGTCCTTGTTGCTGTTGTTGCTGCTGTTGTTGTTATTGCTGCTGTTGTTGCTGCTGATATTGCTGCTGTTGTTGTTGCTGTTGCTGCTGCTGTTGCTGCTGTTGTTGCTGCACACTGATGCTTTTGTTGTTCCTGTTGCTACTATTGCTGCAGCTGCCATTACTGCTGTTGCTGTCATTTTCTTTTTGCTGTTCAATTGCTGGTTTTGCTCTTGCAATCATTCTCATGGAAATGAAGTGTTGCTAGGTTACAAGAAATGTTTCACACATTTTTTTAGGGAAAACAAAAACAACAAAAAAGAACCACCACATTCTTTGAGTTCTGCAATGCAAAAGCAGGAACACTTCTGTGCACAGATGTGGCCGCAAGAGGCTTGGATATCCCAGAAGTAGACTGGATAGTACAGTATGATCCCCCGGATGACCCAAAGGTTAGTTGCCTTTCGTCATGAAATATGCAAATAATTTATAAAGCATGGTTGGTATGTGCTGTTATTGTGCCACCCCTCACTATCAGTTGATCAGTCAGTCAGTTGATCAGTCAGTCAATCAGTTGGTCGGTCAGTCGGTCGGTCGGTCGGTCGGTCGGTCGGTCAGTCGGTCAGTCGGTCAGTCGGTCAGTCGGTCAGTTATTCAGTCAGTCAGTTATTCAGTCATTTATCAATCAATCAATCATAGATCTATTATTTTTAATTCTCTCTCTCTCTAGGAATACATTCACAGAGTTGGCAGAACAGCAAGAGGTGTAGATGGCCAGGGGCATGCTTTATTGTTCCTTTTACCAGAAGAACTAGCTTTCCTTCGATATCTTAAACATGCCAAGGTAATTATGATATGAGAGTATGCATGCTTCTGACTCAGGTTTTTTGAAAGCATATTTTTTTCTTTAACAGTGTTGTTTTTACATCTTTTACATTCAACTTCTTGTGCCCCTACAAATATTATTGGCCCTACAGCTCTGTTCCTTGACTACAGACTCAATTACTCAGGGTTAGCCTCATTGCAGTGTCTAAATATTCACAAATTATACCAATGGTAAAGTAAAGAATGTACCACTTCAACGACACAAACACTTTGAAATTCCAAGGACCTTCACTGGAACACATGAATATTCTACACAAAATTGAGGCTAACCTTGTGAAATGTCAACACCTTCATAAGCATCTTGAAATCTTTTTTGATGAGCATCTTATTCTGATAAAAAAATATAAACGCTATCTAAGAGGAAGAGATTGCTGATAGAAAGCTTTGTTGCTTTTAAATTAATTTTAGCCTCAGTAACCTTTATTCCTTAAAATTTCTTTTATTTTCCTCCTCAGGTTCCATTGAATGAATATGATTTTTCTTCTTCTAAGATTCTTAACATACAGTCTCAGGTAGGATATGGAATAGATCTCTTCAGCTTGGGGGTAATGTTTTCCCATTTCAGACCACGTGTCATTCTCTTGAGAATAAGATTCTTTGTTTGAGTTGTATCCATATTCATGTATCTTCTCATGCGCAACCATTAAACAATGAAATGATACTCTGGGGAATGACACATGGTCTGAAATGGGACAACATTACACCCAAGCCGATGAGGTCTATTCATTTACCTACTAGATTTTGCTTCACTGGGCCTCTATCATGTCAGTGTGTCTATCATATTCTCTTTCTATAAACATTGACACAGCTTGGCATTTGGCCCACTAGACTGAATGTTTTAGTGAGGGGAGTTTAATATTTGGCCTTGTATATTGATGATAATTTACGATATCATGCTCAACCTAATCCAATAATTGTTTATTATCATTTATCCCACACCATAGAAAATACAGCCAATCAGAAAGCAGGAAAGTCGTTGTATATTCATCAGTATTTCACTCTTCCTGTCCATCATGCACTGCGTGTTGAATCTACGCATTTGTATTTTCTATGGTGTGGGATAAAATGGTTATACAATGGTTTCTCATGGCATACTGTGAATATACCACTCGTCACTTGTATTTTCTTTGTACACACACTCGCCTAAAGGCTCATGTGTATACTAGAAACTACAAGTGACTTGTGGGATATTCCACCATATGCCACTCGAAACCATTGTATAACTAGTATGTATCATCATTATCATTACCATCTTCTTAAGCACCAGTATAATGATCACTAATGCCTTGCCTATATTTGATATTTTAATTTGGTATCCTTATTCTTTCATAACAGTTAGAAAAACTGATAGAAAAGAACTACTACCTTCACAAGTCAGCTAAAGACGCCTACAGATCTTACCTACAAGCATATGCCTCCCATCAACACAAGGCTATTTTCAATGTTAATACCCTGGATTTACAGAGAGTTTCTCCAGCCTTTGGTTTTACTTGTCCCCCAAGTGTCAGTCTGAGTATCCTTTTGATCTAAAATTAATCACATTATTTAATAATGGTAATAGAACTGAGTGAAGTGCAATTTGGGCTGAAATCACAAGAGTGATTACAAAATTGCACGACCATGTAGTGGGAGTGCAATTTGTTTTAGGATCATGAGTGTGATTTCAGCCCAAAATTGCACGACACAAAGTTCTATTACCTATTAATCATATCCATTTTGAAATCTATATATATATATATTCAAATACTCAACAGTAACTGTTATATGTAGCTTCAAAAGTGATTGGTTGTCAAAATGATGCTATTAATGGTTCGAAATGGTTCTGTGTCCTGACTTAGATCAGCCCAGAGGTTGTTTCAGGGTTCAATCTGTGAGTTAGCCATGCCCTGACTTAGATCAGCCCAGAGGTTGTTTCAGGGTTCAATCTGTGAGTTAGCCATGCCCTGACTTAGATCAGCCCAGAGGTTGTTTCAGGACTCGATCGCAGTTTATTTCCTTGACTAACTTCATTCAGATGTCCACAGTAGCAAGGGAGAGAGAATCCAAAGACGTGGTGGAGGTGGAGGATTTGGATACAAGTCCAACGAAACCCAAAGCAAAACAATGTTTTTCAAGAAAAAGAAAGGCAAAGACAGTCGGCAGTTCTCTAGATGAGCAGTATCTCGTTTAATGTTGCTATTTTATTCCCCTCATTCTAAGTTTTATCAACCTTATTTAGGGAAAGGGAGTGGTGGGAGGTGGTAGTTTCTCCCCTTGGAAGCTATGACATTTTTGTTTGCAATTGAATTATTAAGAAAAATATAATAGATAAAGAAATGATATTCAAGGGACTCTTTTTTCCATTTTTTTCACTTCCTTTCTTCCTTCCTTCCTTACTTCCTTGCCACCTTCGTTGCTTTCTTCGTTGCTTCCTTCCTTCCTTTCTTTCTTTTCTCATTTTTATTCATTCTTCCTTTGTTCACTGATTTTTTCTAGATTTTTATGATCTTGGGAAAATATTTTTTCTATTTATCTTCCTTTTTCTTATAAACATTGAGAGTTCACAAAAATTAGGTTTTCGGAGTTGATAGGGAACTGATCCCACTCCGGAATCCATCCAAGTCCATGGTTTTCGATTTTCTCGAAAATGACTTTTATTTTTTTCGTTTTCTTCGTCAAAGCACATTCAAAAATGTATAATCATAAATAAATGTTTGATCCTAAATCCAGAACTGCAAATCGATCAATAGAAAATGTGTGTAAAATATGCCTTAGAGGGGAGGTGTAATTATCAATATTGTGCTTGGGGGAGGGGAGGGGGAGGTATTGTAGCCATTTCCGGTTTTATCAATTCCTGAAACTTCGATGAACCCGTTGATGCAGAAACATTATGACGGAAATTTCACTTCACTAAAAGGTAAGATTCGTCGTTATCCCACCTTAAATAAAATAATATTCCATTATATATGTGAAATTTTAACATCTATTAAGTAATTAGTGGACATTCCCAGCGAAATTTTGAGGTTCGTGATATTTTATTTTAAATTTCTCATTCAAAATCCTCAAGTGTCCCGTGTCCTTGTTCTACGAATAGATAATTAGTGAGAAAGATTTTTTCCTCCCTCAGTCAGCTCCGCAAAAATCAACTTTTGAATTCTAATTCGACATATATAAGCTTATAGAAGGGATTATAGATGAAAATCAATCTGTGTAACTTCCTAGTAACCCTACCAAATTGTGAAAGTAATGATTTACAGTAGTAAAAATGTTGGCAATCGAAAACGTTATAGCTAAATTCCAGATTATAAAGGACGAGAAAACGAATCCGTTTGAACGATATTTGTGGGGGGGGAAATAACTGCTACAAAACGAGAAGAGATAGAATTGCTCCAAGTCGACCTTTCTTCGCTGGGTTTGCATAAATTTTCTAGTTGAGAACATAACTTTTAAGGTCGCTAAGCGAGCAACTTTAATGGCATTGCAAACCAACCATGAAAAAAAAAATTGGAAAAACTAGAGTAGAGATTGCCAGTTTACTTATATGTCTTAAAACAAAAGGCTGAAAGTAAGGAATTTTTTTAACCTATCTGTTGACACGAATAATCTAAGAATCACATATAAACTGGAAAATATGACTTGAAAGGTTTGAAGTAAAATTTTAAATCTAACACCAGTTTCGCATTCGATATAAACCGCTGTTTTTGAAGACCACAGACTCATTTGCACATGGTTAGCCTCGTTTATAAGTCAGCTATTCATCCACTGAAAATCCAATTGGAATTTTATAGATTATTTTTTACTTTTGACGGTAGATTTCAAAGTTTCTTCGGAATTTCCGAAGTTCAATTTAACAATGAACTTTGCCGCTTGAATTTAAGGAGAAAGACTTCAAACAGCGTTTTCTAAGCTTTTGGCAACCCGTTGTATTGATATTTTTGCACTGGGAAATTGATGAATAAATAATGAACGGCCTACCAGCCTAGGCCTACGAACCACAGATGGAATCTGGACTCAATTTGATAAATTTATTTCCAAGCAAAGAACCTTCTGGACTGACCTGAATCAGGGCACGGTTGACTCACAAATTGAACCCTGAATCAACCTCTGGGCTGATCTAAGTCAGGGCATGGCTAACTCACAGATGAATCCCTGAAATAACCTCTTGGCTGATCAAATTCGGGGCATGGCTTACTCACAGATTGAACCCTGAAACAACCTCTGGGCGGATCAAAGTCGGGGCATGGCTAACTCACAGATTGAACCCTGAAACAACCTCTGGGCTGATCTAAGTCAGGGCATGGCTAACTCACAGATTGAACCCTGAAACAACCTCTGGGCGGATCAAAGTCGGGGCACGGCTAACTCACAGATTGAACCCTGAAACAACCTCTGGGCGGATCAAAGTCGGGGCACGGCTAACCCACGGATCGGATTGAATTGGAATTTAGCCTGTTATAGGTTTTAAATAGGGAGAAAATCTTGAGAACTCTGAGAAAAACCCGATTCAAGAGAGAAACCCAACACACACTACTCACGTGATGCCAAGTCTAGGAATCGAACCCGAGACCCAAGAGGCATGTGCACTACAGATAAGCGCCACCCTTGATTCACTAAGAACTGTCAGATCAAAGCGTCCGTTTTGCGAATTCCATGGAGGTCACTTTTACAAAGGATTTGTGCTTATGTAGTATAAACATGCAGTTCGTATTAAAAGTTGCCGTAACTCGGAAATTATTTTTATCCACTTGTGTATGCCAATTATATGTTTTAGAATGGAGAGACTTGGATAGCAGGAAAACGGTTCCCACGCTGTTGTTGATGTCTTTTGACAGCGGTTCCAGCAACAACAACAAAACTACGATGACTTCCTTGGATCAAGACAAAAGACAGATACGAGAAAGTCTCAGTCAATTTCCAGCCAGTTCATCATGTGCTCCAACCATTTCATTACTTGTTCCAACCAATCCATCATGTACTCGAGACAGTCCATCTCGTGCTCCAGCCAGTTCATCACGTGCTCCAGCCAGTTCATCAAGTAGTCCAGCCAGTCCACCACGTGCTCCAGCTAGTTCATCATGTGCTCCAACCACTTCATCATGTACTCGAGACAGTCCATCACGTGCTCCAGCCAATGCATCACGTGGTACATCCAGTTCATCACGTGGTACACCCAGTTCATCAAGTGCTTCATCCAATTCATCACGTGGTACATCCAGTTCATCACGTGGTACATCCAGTTCATCACGTGCTCCAGCCAGTCCATCTCGTGCTCCAACCAGTTCATCACGTGCTTCAGCCAGTCAATCATGTGCTCGAGATAGTCCAACACGTGCTCCATCTAGTTCATCACGTGCTTCAGCCAGTCAATCATGTGCTCGAGACAGTCCATCACGTGCTCCATCTAGTTCATCACGTGCTCCATCTAGTTCATCACGTGGTACAACCAGTTCATCACGTGTTCCATCTAGTTCATCACGTGGTACAACCAGTTCATCACGTGTTCCATTTAAATCATCACGGGCTTCATCCAATTCATCACGTGGTACATCCAGTTCATCACGTGATACATCCATTTCCTCACGTGGTACATCCATTTCATCACGTGCCCCAGTCACTTCATCACATGCTCCATCCTGTTCATCCCGTGCTTCAGCCAGTTTATCATATACTTCAACCAGTTCCAAATTAGATAACACTGGAAACATGTCACGCAGTACTTCTAGGAAATCGTCAAGGTCTCCCAAACACGATAACCGTGGAAGATCCTTGCGGTATGAATCGGTAATGTCGAGTGAGCGTTTACCTTCTACATCAAGAAAAAGGTCTGCAGCAGAGGTAGAAGAAGCAAGAGGTCGGGAAAGACATTCACCGTACTCGAATAACGATCAGAGAGAGTTGGAGACACCAGCTAAGCATTCTGCCAAACTTCCGAGATACAGTCCCGACGTGAATAAGGAGCCGAATCCTCGACAAAACTCTCCAAGACTGTCTAGTATGAGACACCCAGACGAAAGAAGAAAAGGAGAATCTGGAAAAAATACACATGTTGGAAACCGCAAGCGCAAAAATGATGGAAATAGATATGACGAAGGGAGAAAAGTGAAACGGACAGTCAATACAAATAGTGTTGACAACCCCAGTCCCAGAGAAAGGGAAGTGAAACCAATATCTTATACCGCCCTGAAAATAATTTGCGATATCACTGATAATGATGAAGCCATGTTGAAAATCTCCAAGATGGTAGAAAGATATACTGTTCTTCTGAATTCTACAGAGGAAATTCGTGAAGGTCTTTTCAAGTTGATCATCGATAGCCTAGTGAAGATCGTAAAGTCAACAAATCGTCCAACTCAAGTTATGTGTATTCTTCTTCAAACGCATCAAACGTTTCTAGGGACCCATCTTACTCCTTTTATTTTAAAGTTGTCGGATAAGAAAGAGCAAAACCTTGAAGAACTTATTTTAAAGCTTGTCACAATCATTGAATTCATGTTGCAACGCATTCCGGCGGAGATAGTGTACAGTGTGCCAATATTCCAGTTGATGGGCGTGGCAACACAGTTTCACACGGAAGGCCTTGTAAAAGAGAATGTCAAAGATCGAATAAAGAAAGCCATTTCTTTGTGGGAAGATGTGAAGAAACAAATAAGTAATAAAGGTGTAAATGAAAAACCTCCCAATGACTTCCGTGAGTTGAGTGTTGTTCCCGTTGATAAGGATTTTCAGTCTGGGACAAAGCCTTTCCTACGCGCCAATGTTATAGACAATGCTTACAATGATGTTGAACATTACTTGGATGTTCAGTTCCGACTGCTTCGAGAAGATTTAATTATACCCCTGAGAGATGGCGTGAAACAACTGCGAAGGGAGAGAAAGATGTTGGAAAAAGGATCTCAAGGTGGTCAAGAAACCACGAAGAAAAGACGACAGGTATTTGTCTATCAAGATGTGAAGATCCTTAACCCTGTGTGCAATTGCAAAGGCGGTGTATATCGAATCCGCATCAATATAAGCCATCCAGCTTTGAAACGTGTGCGATGGGAAAAATCGAAGAGACTAAAGTTCGGCGCCCTCGTATGTCTTTCTCCAGATTCTTTTCAAATGTTGTATTTTGGCGCAGTGGAGGAGCGTGAACCAGCAGATCTGAAGTACGGAGAAATACAGATACGCTTTGACAACTGCAATGTGCAAATGATGCGTCATTTCATAGAAAATAAGACAAGTTTCCAAATGGTTGAGAGTGAGTCGTATTTTGAGGCTTACAGACACAATCTCAGTGCTCTACAAAAGCTAACAGATGAAAACTTGCCTTTTAAGGAATACATTGTTTTCGGCAACAAAGATGTCTTACCACCGAAGTACCTTCTTCTTGATGATGCAGAGAAAGAACCAAACGACGAAGAAGGAGAAAGAGAAAATTTTGCACACCAGGAAAGTTTATCGACTAACAAGGAAACAGAGATTGAAAAAGACGAAGGCGATTTGTCGGAGGGCGAACTGGACCCCAGAACAGTTTACTTTGATCTGAAAACCATTTGTGATCCACAATTTTTAGAAGACATCGACCAAAATATGTCGCATGTTCCAGTATTGGACTGTGACCAATGGCCAAGCAAGGAAGCACTAGGACTTGATGACTCGCAGTACCAGGCATTGCAGCTGGCACTCACCAGCCGCTTTGCGCTCATTCAGGGTCCACCAGGTACCGGTAAGACCCATGTAGGGCTAAAGATTGCACATGCCCTGCTTGATAACCGAGATCTGTGGAGTGGAGAAGACAGGTCTCCTATTCTGATGGTTTCCTACACGAATCATGCCCTGGACCAGTTCCTGATGGGGCTTACAAATAAAGAAGGTTAGTTACGTCCTCTCCTCTACCCTGCCCTGCCCTGCCCTGCGCTGAGCTCTCCTCTCCTTTACTCAACTCTCCTCTACTCGATCTCTCTTCCATTTCCCTCCTTTCTGTTCTGTTTTCTTTTTATTTATTAAAGCTGTATGTAGTATTATGAAGGGAGCAAAAATTAATATTCCTATTCCGCGCATGCGTAATATTCTCATTTCTCCTCTCTTTGTCGTTGCGCAATAAAGTTTGACATGGCGAAGTAGCGTCACTGAAATTTTTTTTTTATCCTTTCTTAGGAATTGTTCGAGTTGGAGGTCGTTCAAGAGAAGAAGCGCTGTACGAATTCAATTTGAAGGTGTTAAGGAGAAAGACCCGCCTTGAGAATCGTAGTTTGTTACCCTTTCAAGAACAAGAGGGTATCCGGCTAAATATAAAAACTATTGAGTCGAACTACTCACCAAACGAGGCAGCTTCACTACTCGCTCAGAGCGATAAAGCCGTTTTATCGGTGAAAAAACTGGAAAAGTTTATGAAACCTGAGCATTTCGAAGCGCTGAAGCCTTTGGATTCAAAGTACACTTACTTTCAAATGGATCAAATGTTGCTGAGATGGTTAGAGGTCGAGGTCCATTCCCAAGACCAAACACGCAAACAAAAAGACGAGTATTTTCAGATGTCTTCCTCTAAGGAGTATATTGACGAAGATGTTGCGGTTTTTGACACAGACGAAGGAAAGTCTATCGTTGCTTGTTACATTGATAACGCTGTTGCACCAGACAAGCTAAGAAATTGCCTCGAGAATACTTACATCATGAATGAGAGAAGAGAAATTGAAATTGATGACATCTGCAATCTCAGGCTTGATGAACGATGGAGACTCTATCGACTGTGGCGAGATCGCTTGGAAAATGAATGCCACAAAAGAATCCTGGACAGCCAAGATGCAGGTTATGAAACAGAGCTGAAGAAACTACAAGAAAGCAATGACGATGTTGACCTCATGGTCTTTCAGAATTCCAGAGTTATTGGCATGACAACAACTTGTGCAGCGAGATTTCATTCACTTCTCCAACGAGTCAAACCAAAGATTGTCATTGTGGAAGAAGCCGCTGAGGTACTGGAGGCTCACATATTGACGTCACTTCCTTTGGATTGTGAGCACGTGATTCTTATAGGAGATCACCAGCAACTGCGGCCAAGTTGCACGGTGTATGACCTGGCGAAGAAGTACAACTTGAATATTTCCATGTTTGAACGGTTGGTCAAACTCCGGATGCCATGTGTACGGTTATCGGTGAGTACTGTTGCAAATTTTCAGATAATCAGGAATATTCTACCCCCACCCTTGGTCATGTGCTCCAATTGATGTAACCCTCCCATACCTTCGCCATGGAATATTCTACCCCTACCCTTGGTCATGTGCTCCAATTGATGTAACCCTCCCATACCTTAGCCATGGAATATTCTACCCCTACCATTGGTCATGTGCTCCAACTGATGTAACCCTCCCATACCTTAAGCATGGAATATTCTACCCCTACCCTTGGTCATGTGCTCCAACTGATGTAACCCTCCCATACCTTAAGCATGGAATATTCTACCCCTATCCTTGCATGGTCATGTGCTCCAATTGATGTAACCCTCCCATACCTTAAGCATGGAATATTCTACCCCTACCCTTGGTCATGTGCTCAAATTGATGTAACCCTCCCATACCTTAATCATGGAATATTCTACCCCTACCCTTGGTCATGTGCTCCAATTGATGTAACTATCCCATACCTTAAGCATGGAATATTCTACCCCTACCCTTGGTCATGTGCTCAAATTGATGTAACCCTCCCATACCTTAATCATGGAATATTCTACCCCTACCCTTGGTCATGTGCGCCAATTGATGTAACCATCCCATACCTTAAGCATGGGATATTCTACCTCTACCCTTGGTCATGTATTCCAATCGATGTACCCCTTCCATACCTTAAGCATGACCCCTACTTTTGGTATTCTTGAATTGTTATATCATGAGCACAAATGGCCTGTCCGACCTTTTGTTCTCCGAAAGCCGTTTTTAAAATAGGCGTATATCACTTTCACAGGAACAACACCGCATGAGACCGGAAATCGCATCTCTTATGAAGCATATTTATGAAGACCTTCAAGATCATCCCTCTGTTAAGGAATATGACAATATTCGAGGGGTCGAACATAACGTTTTCTTCATCGACCATAGGTTAGTATGATATCTATGATAATTAGATATCAAATGCCACATGCAATCTGGCAAAGCAATTTGAGAAATTTCAGTAGTTGCAGTTACAAATTCTAACTCATTGTCAAAAAGGTTGTCCTGTGAAAAAATACTTTAAGACCAAAAGAAGTATCACGTGATGATTTGTTTATTTGTTTCAAACTCTATAAAGAGTAAAAATGAACAGAGAATAATAATTATTAACTCTACTTATACAATGATTGCTGGTATCGAGCATTTAGAGCGAGTGTATTAGGTATCACTCATCTTTTGGTCTAAATGTCTTTTTTGGTGGACAACATTAATGACATTGACTGTATCTGTTGTTGCAAGTAGAAGTCCGACTCTTGCTCTCGTGAATATTCCTTTGCGTTTTTGCGAGGATAATATCTTTTATTGTTCCGGATTCATGGTCAGTGCACGCTGCAAATTTCGGACGGATTGACATCCACGAAAAACTACTTTTTCCTGAAGGGAAAGCATAAGGTTCTTCGATTAACTGCTAGGGAATATTAGGATCAACCCATGTAAACTACTTGAGCTGATTATTTGTTTTACACTACACAGACATCAAGAAGATAACAGCGAGGATTCCTTCAGTCATTTGAATGAACACGAAGCTCAGTTTGTGGTAAGGCTTTGTCGTTATATCGTACAACAAGGCTATACAGCAAGTCAAATAACCATTCTCGCACCCTACCTTGGTCAGATGTTTAAGATCAAAGATTGCATGACTCCAGGCGATGACGACTTGAGAAAGCAGGTAAAATTTTATAATTTTAGACTGCATGTATTCAAAAACTGTTGGGAACAACAAACCAGTACAACTGAAACAACCTCTGGGCCGATCTAACTCAGGCACGACTAATACACAGATCGAACCAAGAAACAGCGTCTGGGCTGATCTAAGTCAGGGCACGGCTAACTCACAGATCGAACCCTGAAACAACCTCTGGGCTGATCTAAGTCAGGGCATGGCTAACTCACAGATAGAACCCTGAAACAACCTCTGGGCTGATCTAAGTCAGGGCATGGCTAACTCACAGATCGAGCCCTGAAACAACCTCTGGGCTGATCTAAGTCAGGACACGGCTAACTCACAGATCGAGCCCTGAAACAACCTCTGGGCTGATCTAAGTCAGGGCATGGCTAACTCACAGATAGAACCCTGAAACAACCTCTGGGCTGATCTAAGTAGCAGGGCATGAATCTCTCAGGGCACTGATCCCTTATAGAGAATCATTTTCTATGTTTTTATTTATTTGGACTAGACACGGCTGACGACCATAGACAACTACCAGGGTGAAGAGAATGACATCATCCTGTTATCCTTGGTGCGTAGCAACGATACTGGTCACGTGGGATTCGTCAATGACATCAACAGAGCATGCGTGGCTTTGTCACGTGCTCGTATGGGTCTATACGTCATTGGGAACTTTGAACTTCTGACATCAAAGAGTGACATATGGAAGAAAGTTGTGGATGATTTGAAGAAAAGAGAGCAATTTGGCGAAGAGCTGCCCCTAAAATGCCAAAGCCATGACAGGAAGGTAACCTGCATAATATGTTTCATGAGAGATGCGTAAATACGAGAAAATTTTGGCTGCCTAGATAAGCAAAAGTGGAGAGCAGTAAAATTTTCGACTAAAAATCTGATATAGATATAAAATAAATGTAAATGAATAACTAATTATTTTAGTGTAATCTCCCTTATTGATGAGTCACTAATCGCGGGGGAAAATATGGTTAAAGAAAACAAATTAGATTTTAGTTTTTGATTATACTTTGCTCCACATGTAATATTGTGGACTGATTTGATTTGTGCTTTTTGAATTTCGGATAATTTTGACAGATTCTCGTGAAAGAACCAAAAGATTTCCAGGAAAAGGTACCCTGTGGTGGATGCCATGTACCTTGTTTGTGTAGACTAGACTGTGGACATACCTGTACATTGTCTTGTCATCCTTATGATAAAAAGCATGAAGAATTCAAGTAAGTACAAATTGATTGACCCAAAACCCCAGGTGAGAGGTGAGTGAACTATCACTACACCGCCCTTTATTTTTGAGAAAATCAATAAAGGACGAAAGGGAATCCGTAGGGAGGGTGAACCATGCAACAACAAATATAGAGCATGTAACGACGAGACTTTATTTATTTACTCACACGATATTCCTTTTGTAGATGTCTTGAACGATGTGCAAGAACAATTATAGGATGCGAAAATGGGCACCAATGCGAAAAGGAATGCTGGGAACGTTGTGACTCTGACTGCAGCTATCTTGTCGCCAAAATACTTCCATGTGGTCATACCAAGGAAAAGGCACGATGTAGTGTTAGCATCCAAAGACTCAGATGTGACGTAAGATGCGAAGAGAAACTTGAATGTGGTCACCAATGCCAGGCAAGATGTAGCGAATCGTGCACGACAGCATGTCAGGAGCTTGTGAAGCGCAGTGATTGGCCTTGTGGACATGAAGTTACTATAGCTTGTTCAGCCACTCCCTTTGACTGTCCTGGTCCTTGTGGTATACCTAGCTGTGGACATGAATGTTCAGGACATTGTGGTGAGTGTCTTCAGGGAAGAGTCCATCGGCGATGCACAAAAACGTGTGGTCGAGTACTAGTCTGTGGTCATGAGTGTCACGCCAAATGTACCATCACTTGCCCGCCATGTACAAACAAGTGTGAAACCAAATGCAAACACAGTGAATGTAGAAGGACATGCGGTGAGGCTTGCGTCCCTTGTAGTCATCAGTGCGAATGGCAGTGTAAACACTTGAAGTGTACCATGAAATGTGGGGAAATCTGCGATAGGTCACGCTGCAACAAGCCTTGCTACAAGATAATTGAAGAATGTTGTCACAAATGCCGAGGATTATGCAAAGAAACCTGTGTATGCGTTAAATGTCATAAAGATGACATACAAGAAATCTTTGGAACAGAAGATTTTGAAGATCAATCAGTGAGATTCCTTCGATTAATAGACTGCAAGCACATTTTCGAGGTTGAAGGAATTGATAGATGGGTGGATACGGAGAATAGCGGTTCAGAAGAGAACACAGCGGTCCAGATGAAGGTATGTTTAAAACTAAGTAATTCCAACTTTCTGATAAGATTGCTAGAACTTCTAACGTAACTGCGCGACATCATTATGCCAGCTGAGCGGTAAATTTTGTTTCAGCCAATCACAACACGTCTGGCTGTTTTGCCACCGGCCCTCGTGTAACCCAAATTTCGCACGGTCGGACGGCTGCTTTTGTTTTGAAAGATAAAAACTTTTACTATTAGCTGGGCAAAAAGACTTTTTAACAGGTTTTACCATAGAATTACCCTATTGAATATTTTTTAAAGCATTGATTAGTAGTTGCGTCAGAGCCGGCAATTTTGTCCACTCATGCTTTGCGCGCCGGGTTCACCGCTCAGCTGGTGTAGAGTCTAGATTCGATATATATTCTAAAATTTTTACTTTATCATGAAACTCGAGTAATACTTATTGTACGGTACAGGGAAATGATTAGCTAATACATATACTGCTATAAATAGTACGATTTGCCATACATAATGTTCCTCGTTGTTTATTCATGCTTTAACTAGATAGTTCAGACGTCGAACTTTTGCTGCGTCGAATATAATTGCCTTTGAGGACAGCGACTAAGTAAACGCCGAGAACTACCATATATATAAGACATCAGCTCTTCTATTTAGCGCCAGGAGATGATATGTGTTAAATTTGGTCTACATACTTTTACTTGTTTGGAGAAAAACCGCACTCGACCTTAAAGGCAATTAGATTCGATGCAGCAGAAGTTCGATGTCTGAACTTGGCCTAAGCTTCTTGCTAAACGAGGAAATATTCCTCCATGATATTATTCAAGTTAAAAGAGGGCAAACAGTATTCATGAATAAAAATGAAAAAAATACGCCTTGTTTTAGGAGGGTATAGGTGGGCGTATGATGATAGAATTGTCAACCAGAAATCTATTGGCGATCCAATAAAGCAAAGTGACAAAACCTATTTTTAAAATGGTTGGCACATTAACATCACAATAGCAATTTTTATAGACATTACGTCCACCTATAACAGATAAATTATAAGCACGGAGGCTTATTTCCAATTAACCTCAACTCAGGTTAGTTTCCAATCTGTTCCTTAATTCCTGATCAAATTGGAATTTAGAAGTTGATTTTTTGGAGGAAGGAAAACCGGAGAACCCGGAGAAAAACCCTCGAAGCACAGGAGAGAACCAATACGAGTATTTCAGCCGGCAAATTATCCAAATTAAGGGCATTAAGGGATTTGTATTATCTGCTTTTTCTCCAGACTTGTCCTATCTGTAAAAAGGCAATTAGGACAACATTGCGCTACAACTCCGTTATCAAAAAGCACATGAAAGACGTCGAAAAAGTCAAGAAAGTTATACTTGCTGATCAACCAACTGTATACCGAAGACGACAAGAACTGCTAAAGAAAATACGCAGTTACGTCAAAGATGTAGGACCAAGCTCAGCCGAAGTAAGACATAAACGAATATGCGAGTTTCTGGAGAAATGCATCCAAAAGTGCGAAACTAGCTTCGAGTTGACAAATCTGGAAAACCAGGTTAAGCTTTTGGAACGATGCAAAAGAGTTCTTGGAAAATCAAAGATGACGCCGAGAGAAAATCTAAGTACGACAGGCACCATCAGAACAAATGTCTTTTCTACCTTGAATTACTTAAAGCAAGAAAGAATTATTGGTAGTAATGCTGAACGCGAGCTGAGAGACATTCATCTTGAAATAAGCAGGCAAAGTCTTCGTCTCCAGGCGTGCAGTCTCGTGGAGGAAGCAGAAGCATTGAGTATCACATTCGACCCCGAGGAACAAGAGCACGTAGATAAAATACAAAGCAAATTATCTCAGATCTCTAAAATCGAGGAGGAAGATTTAGAGGAAAATTTAAAGAAAATAAGAGAAATTCGTTCTAAGTATCGTATGGACCAACCAACCCGCGAAGAGAAGAACCAAATAATCAAAGCCATGGGGCTGTCCAAAGGTCATTGGTATAAGTGTCGTGAGGGACATGTCTATGCTATTGGTGAATGTGGTGGTGCTATGGAAACGGGAACATGCCCAGAGTGTCACGATGTTATAGGAGGAACCTCACACAAGCTTATAGATGGGAATGATGTCGCCACAGAAATGGATGGTGCTCGGCATCCTGCCTGGTCTGAGCAGGCTAACATGGGAAACTATGATCTGTAACATCTGCAAGATTAATACGATCACAACCTCTTAGCTAAATGAAAAAGGAAAAGCAGAGGCAGAAATGGTTTGGCAGAGTTTTTGATTAAACAATGGTAATTCATATTGCACACAAATGGTAGTACCACTAGCAGTAGGTACAGTACTTTTTCATCTCGCCAAAATTCTTTTAAGTAAGGTAAGGAAAGGGAACGAGATCTGAAGTGAAAAAGTGAAGTGGACACCGAGGCTTTTTTTGTCTTTATCTGGAAGGATTTTGGAAGCTTTCAGAAAATATTATGTATTCCTTTATGGTAAAATATTGTTAATTAAGTCCGTGCAAAATTTGAGGCAGCGGTATAAGGGTCCAAATCCTCTCCTGATACCCTTGCTGTGATGGTGAAATTTTGGTCGATAACATTTCTTTAAAGTTAAGAAAATTAACAAGATTTTTTGTATTTTTAGTATAGTTTAAACATATTGTATAGGTTTTGGGATATGTGATTGTGCAATGTTTTTGTCGATAAAATTGCTTAAAAGAATTTTATTGACAAAGCTTTTTTAATTTTAAAGCTGAAAATCACCGTGATTTTCGGAATTCACTAAGAGTTTTGTATCTTCTGCATAGTTTAAACAGACTGTATACCTAGGTTTGAAGCTAAATGATTGGGCAATTTTTGTCAATGAAATTTCTTTAAAGTTGACAAAATTTATTATAAAGTTTTGGAGCAGAATAGACTCCTTGCAGCACGTCGGAATGCAGCTAAATTTGGAGGGCAAAACAAAAGAATTTCAAACTCCGGAGAATTGGATCCTTTTGTTTTGCCCTCCAAATTTAGCTGCATTCCGACGTGCTGCAAGGAGTCTATTCACAAAGATTTTTGTATTCTTATTATAGTTTAAACAGACTGAATAGGTTTTAGGATATATGATTGGGCAATTTTTGTCGATACATTGCTTTGAAAATGACATAAATCTTTTTAGATTTTTGTATATCTAGTATATAGTTTTTATCGGGTTTTAAGTTTTTGGTCAATAAAATTTATTTAAAAAATTGATTTAAGCTTTCTGAGTTTTTGACTTTTGATCAAACAAACTCAAATTCTAAAATCTCATATGATCCACGCCGAGAAACCAAAGCCGTGCTACAGCGTTGAGAACCGGTGAGAGTTTTAATATTCACTACACCACCCATGTCACTAAATTTACGATAGACAAAAGGGTTGTTTTTGAGCTCAAAAGCTTCAGTTTTCAACCAAATATACTAGAGAAGGACATCCGTCAAATTTTCAGTATAGTGAATAGACCCATTCATTTTTTATCTTTGAATGCAGCTATTTCAACAACGAAAAAGAAAAATTGAGGGGCGAATGGGAAAAGGCGATCGGTGATTGGAGATTACACGTCCGAAAGGAATTGTAGGGTAATTAGAATTTCTTCAAATTCATTTACCTAAACAATGCCATATAAGGTCCTGGCTGAATGGTGTAGGCATTGTGTAGGTGTTTAAGAATACCTGTTTGTTTTTTTTTAAGCTCATTTCCTTTCGACTTTCGGAAACGGTTTTGTATCGTGGTATCGTTTCATTTTCTTGTATCCGTTGCTCTTGATTGTGATTCGTAATTCTAGTGATAAACAAGAAAGTAAAATAAAGAATCAGTGCTAAATATAGGATAATAATAATAATAATGGGGAGTTCTTATATAGCGCATTTCACATCGTCTCCATGCGCTTTACAATTTTTGACCAGTGGAGGACTTTACGGGCTGCATATTAAGGCGCTATTAGCAGCCGTGCAGCTTACAATCATGAGTGAATATGGGATCTTCACGACTGAAGGATCACAGACGAAGCAAGGGCTGCCAAAGATCACAGACAAGGTAGGCACATCTTGCAAATATTCCACTGTCTATTGTAATATGTATACACTTGCACCTCACCTCTGTGTCAAGTCCGATTCCTGGACTAGATATCACATGTGAGTGGAGTTTGCTATGGTTCTCCCTTGATTCGAGGGTTTTTGTTCGGTTTTTGCTCCTCCAAATCGATCTGTGAGTTAGTCGTGCCCTAACGACAGAGGTTGTTGGACTATTCATTGAATTTGAGGATTTTGAAGAAGTATATGATGTAAATACTATAGAGCTGTTAAGTTGTGGCGTATTTCCGGGTCCAACTACTCGAAAACACCGCTAAAATAATATGCTTATAGTTACAACGAAATTGGAGGTTCCATTTAGCTTGATGTAATTATATATATATAGAAAGGCCATGCAAACGTTAAAGTGCACATTTTTAAGATATACTCCTCAATTAGAAGGAATATTTTTATGTCAAGGATAATCTATAGACACCTTGCAGCACATCGGAATGCAACTCAATTTGGAGGACAAAACAATAGGTTTCCAATTGGAAATCGAAATTCTCTTGTTTTGTACGGCTCCAAATTGAGCTGTTTTGACGTGAAAGGGGTTTATCCTCTACTTATCACAAATATCCTTTTGACCAATCTTTGATTCATCTTTTTTCTTTTCAGAAAACAAAAACTTGCTGACAGTCAAAACGAATCACTCAAAATGAACGCCGAGAAGGTTAGCTTATTGGTTAGTGCTTGTATTACCTACGGACATCTTGGGTACTTGAACTTAGAAGATCAAGAGTTAATCTGCCTTTACAACGAGTGTCTAATCATATCGCAGTACCTTGAGGATGAGTTAAGTGTTATTCAGTTGTACATGCTTCTTGATGAGTTGGAAGGAAAAAAATGTTTTGAAAATATTTCAAAATATTTGAGCAAGGCGAGGAACGTTTCAGAACGAAAAGTTTACGAAATGGTGACAGCACTTGCGTTTTGGTTAATGGCGACAAGATATACATTGTTGTACAAACTCCATAAAGCCACTGAGTGGTGTGAAAAGGCCATCAACATTTCAAAAAACCTAGGTATCAAAGAGATAGAGGAAAATGCATACCAGCTCCTTTCAGACATTTATGGGAAACTAGGCAAATATCATGAATTGAAGGAATGTTCAGAAATCCTCCTAACAATCGGCAAGGAAACAAGAAACAAACAGTTAGAGGGCACTGGATACTTACACTTAGGAGTCGCCTACTTTAGATTGGGTAAATGGAATGAAGCCATATCATATAGCGAAAAGAGTATAAGACTTGCATCACAAATAGATAATAAGGAGCTTTTAGGAGCAACATATTTAAACATCGGACTTGTTTATCAAAACCTAGGTAACTACGACCAGGCACTGAGTTATTTAGAAAGTAGTTTGCAAATTGTAAAAGAAATAGGTGACAGACAGGGAGAAATGGCTTGTATGGTAAATCTGGGAGATATTTACAAGGTATCATGCAAATACCAAGAAGCCGTCAACGTTTATCAAAAAGGCTTAAGCATAGCCATGGACATCGGTGACAAACTTGGTAAAGGACTTGGGTACACACATTTGGGACGCCTCTACTTGGCACTAGGCAAATACTACAAATCCATCAAATGTTTTGAACAAGGTCTTAAAGTCTTCAAAGACATTGGAAACAGATTTGTAGAAGGGGAAATATATAGGCAATTTGCAATAGTGTATACTAGTGTTGGAAAATACCAAGAGTCTCTTGAGAACCTTAAAAAGAGCCTGGTGATCGCCATCGAAACGGGACATAGGAAGGGTGAAATGATCTGCTATGGAAATTTAGGAATCGCCTATAAAGAGTTAAAGAAATATGAAAAAACAATGGAGTACCATGTCAAGTGCCTGAACTGCAGTCTTGAAATTGGTGACAAGATGGTAGAAGGATTTACTTATCGCCTCATTGGGTGTGTCCACCTATCTTTAGGCAATCCGGAAGAGGCAATTAAGTACTTTGAAAATAGCTTAAATATTGCCACAGCAACCAAGGACAAGGAAGAAGAAGGAAAACATTGTTATTATTTAGGATTGGCATATTTTCGTATGAAGAAGTATGACGAAGCCATTAGGTATGAAGAAAAGAGCATTAATATTGCAAATAACATTGGAAACAAAAATATAGCAGGATTTGCCTACAACGCCCTTGGCTCGGTATACTACACTCTTAGTGTGAGTTTTGATGAGGAAGGTGATGAAGAAAAGTGTCAAGATGCAAAACAAAAATCGGAACAAAACTTGAAGGACGCTTTGCAATGTTGGGAATGGGAGTTCAGTCATTTAGAAGACCTAAACGATTTCAAGATATCCATTGTCGATAGATTCATTAACACCTACAAGCTGCATACGAGAGTGCTGATCGAACGTCAAAAGAGAGAGGAGGCTTTGTTGATTAGTGATCGAGGACGAGCACGTTCATTAGGAGATATTCTGGTTTCAAGGTATGATATCACAGAAGAAAGAGCCCCCAGCCAAGCACCACTTGACAGCACTGATGTAGAAAGAGTTTTGTCAAGTAATCAATTCTGCATTCTGTTCTTTGCCATTGACATAGGAGATAAAGACTTGTATGCTTGGGTGTTAACACATCAGAAGCCCATAGTTTTGGTTAACAATAAGAACCAAGTATTGACTGCAGTCAAAGCATTGAACGAGTTTTACTTGATGAAAGAAGTTCAAACTATGAGATGCGAAAATAGATCTTTTGAATCAACAGAAGATTCTAGACTTCCCAACGTCAGCAGAAAAATACAAACTAAAGAATCATTGATTCAATCAATTGAAAGAAACGTAGATCCAGTTGGGGAACCAGAGACGAGCGCAACTGAGCAAAAAACAGATCAACTCGAGGTCTTGTTCAGTTTGCTCGCTACTCCTGTGATGCAACACCTCCAACAGGAAGAGATTGTCATCATTCCTGATGGGCCTTTGTAGATGGTGCCATTTGCAGCTCTGAGAGATCCAACTACAGGGAAATATTTGTCTGAAACAAAGAGTATTCGTATCTCGCCATCACTAACCACTTTGAAAGCTTTACAAGAATGTACTGTTGCCCACCACAGTAAAACAGGTGCGCTCATAGTTGGAGACCCAGATGTTGGAGAAGTTGTGTTTAATGGTGAAACGAAACAATTCTATCGACTTCAATCAGAAAAACGCGAGGCTGATATCATTGCAGCCATTTTGAATGCCAAGGCATTGACTGGATCACAAGCAACTAAAGAAATGGTCAAGAAGAAACTGCAAGAAGGTGCTGCTGTCATCCATATTGCAGCACATGGAGACTCAGAGCATGGACACATAGCCCTTGCCCCTCCACCCAGAACAGATGCAACGAATATTCCAGAAGAACAAGACTACATGTTGACAATGCAGGAGGTACAAGAGATTGGTGTTACAGCACAACTTGTTGTCTTAAGCTGCTGTCACAGTGGTCGTGGTGACATCAAGGCAGAGGGAGTGGTTGGAATGAGTCGAGCCTTTCTTGCTGCAGGAGCTCGTGCTGTTGTAGCGTCATTGTGGGCCATTGACGACGAAGCTACTCTGAGTTTCATGGTAAGCTTCTACACGTTTCTAAAGATGGGAGAAAGTAAGTAAAAGCCTAAAGAAAGCTATGGATGACATAAGAGCAGAAGGATACGAAGATCCAATGTACTGGGCTCCTTTCTTTCTTATTGGTGATGATGTCACCATCAGTGTATGATAAATGAGAGAGAACCAAGATTACAGTGAACCAAAGTACTGGACTCCTTTCTTTCTTATCGGTGATGATGTCACCATCAGTGTATGAGAAATGAGAGAGAACCAAGTAGTTAGAATTAATTTGCACGAGGGTGTTTTTCGTAGAGCTCATACCACGAGCACGTAGGACGGAGTGCTATTGGAGCTCTTTGAAAAACACATGCAAGAGTGAAAATTAATTCAAATTATTATATGATTATCAATGAAATACCTATATTTCTTTATTTCAAAAATTTGATATTTTCACATGAAAATATCATCACTATGGTGACATACTTCTTATAGCAGAAAAAAGCTCGAAAAATATATCTTTTCTTTTTCATTGATAAATATATAATAAACAGAATATTACATGGGCTCTTGGAGATACGAGTTTTATCTTCTCGTGTTAAAAATCTCTAACTCGTTCGATGCGCTCACTCGTGAGAGATCTTTTCAACACTCGAAGATAAAATTCAATTCTTCGCGCGCCCATGTAATATCCTCTATACAGTAAAAACCCGCATGTAAGAGCCTGTATTTTTCCAAGTTAGTCTAGACAGGCTCTTCTTATATTATTGGTGTTTACTGGAAAATCAGGATATGTTGGATCATAGAAAGGATTCTTATCTTCATTAGGAAGAAAAGGTGCTTGTTTCTGATAGAGTATTGGTGCGGTCTACTGTTTGTATAAAATATGCATAAAATCATGATGGAAATTCTTAGCCTAACAGGTTCTTAATCACTAGGTTCTTACATGCGGGTTTTTACTGTATTACACATTGGCTGCTCATTAATAACATGCATGAAAAATATTTAATTTACACTATTTTTAATTTGCACTGTGTAATATAAATTGCTTTTTTCTGCTGTGTTATTGGTTAACAGCTCTGCTCTCAGCCAATCAGATTCGAGTAAATTTTGCATGTATATAATTAGTTTATAAACAATGAGAGACAACGATTGAACTTAATTCCTTACAGTGAACTTGTTGAACTGGACTTTCATAATGATATAGGTTTTTGTACTGTTTAATAGACGAGTAGGAGTGTTTTATCAGGTTTAAAACCACGACCTGATAAAACACGATCTACGAGTTTATTGAACTACTTATGAAACGTCTAGGTGTATACATTAATGTTCTACTAAAATTTTAAAGATAAAATTGAATTTGGCTGAGAAAATTGGAGTTAAAGTTTATGCAAATCAGGACAATTTCGTATCAGATATACGACCTCCTCCACGGACAATGATTTCTATTGTGTTTTCCTCATTAATTATTCATGAGTTTTATAAAATTTGTTAATTGTCATAGAAATGTCTGCACACTTTTAAGGTGCAAATGTGTTTAATCTGCTTAATGGGTTTATATAGAGCGGTTATCGTATGAGTGGGGCATATACGGCACTGACTTACAGCACGTACACGGTACGACATGCCGTAACATTGAAATGGCTTTCCATTATCTTTATATTTCATCGAATCACAATGCGTAATTATGTAATTACGGTTACGGAAATACAGTCAATGTAATTAATGTTGTCCACCAAAAAAGATATTTAGACCAAAAGAAATGTCACGTGATACCTAATACACCCGCTCCAAATGCTCGATACCAGCAATCATTGTGTAAGGAGAGTTAATAATTATTATTCTCTGTTCATTGTTACTCATTATAGAGTTTCGTCCGAAATCTGCAATCTTCAGAGACTGCAAAAATCTGCAATTGAATTGGCCGTATGATAACTACGACTGGACCCCCTTATTGGTTCTGCGGCTGGAGCCTTTTCACTTTTGTTCTGTTTTTGTTTGTTTGTTCATATCAATCTTGGATCCGCCCCTGATAAGTGAATGTCAATGTGCATGCTCAAAACTCGTGGTTTTGCTTGCAGTCACCCCAACCGGTAGCTTTGGGTGTATTTTAGGGAAATGATAAAAATCAAAATTTATATCAACACTTAAAGATAACAATATTTCTCATTTTCATTTGTGTTTAGTTTAATGCATCACTAAATAACATCTGCAAGTTAACATGTATTTTGTTTCTCTAAGTTGTCGAGATAATTCCCGAGATTTAATTCTGTGCTTGCATGTTTTTATGTTTCTATATCGTAAGAGCAGTCACAATCATCAACACTCAGCTTTGAGTAATCCACTCTATTGTGATGTTTTTTCGAACATTTTGCTCCGTTTCTTCTCGGGTCATCACAGCGTTGAGAGCCCGTGCAGAACACAAAGGCACAGTTGCACCATTGACGTTCATTCTTGTCAAACCTTTTATATATGTAACAAAAGGTTTTGACCCCGTTGTACACTATCCTTTGAGTGACTATATTAAAGGTCACATCGCCCCCTAGAAAATGAATGTCAAATTTAGATAAGAATTTTTATAGATTTAGCTGAAACCTCTCGAGATTAGCTTAAGGGATGCTCGGTTAATTTCGTACCGTGACCGCTCAAAAAGAATAGTTTGTGGAATAAAGCTCGAGAGATAAAAAGGAAAGAAAGAAATGAAAACAATTATTATTCTATTATTAGTTCAATTTTTACACCGTGTTTAAGTTTACTTCTTATTAGACCTTTATTTTACCACTATTTTCGACTTCTTGCGCTTTAAAACAATAGATAAGATCAAAGATTGTACGGAATTTGAACAAAAGATGCTTGTATTTCATTGTTGTGATTAACAACGAGTCGGGCCATGCACAACACTTACGTATGCTGAAATTATGACTTGACTACAACTATTGTTCAACAACAATGAAATACGAGTATCTTTTGTTCAAATTCTAAAGATGTTCAAATTCCGTACAATCTTTGATCTCACCTTTTGTTTTTAAAGTGCACGAAGTCGAAAATAGTGCTAAAGCAAAAAGGTCTATTAAGTTGTTGAGTTTAAAATCAACATTGTCAATGATATCCCTTTCTGTCGAGTTCTAAGTTTAATTACATCCTGATACCAGAATCCCCTTCGAATTCTTTTTCTTATTCAAATGTTTGAACTCCTTTGGGAGTCGCAAGATAATGGTGTTAATTAGTCCAACCAAAGGAACTACGAAAAAAATAGTATGGTATCAATTCTTGGGGTGAATGTTACATCATAGCCGCCATGTTGGTTGACGATAACAAAGCATTTCTCATTAGCTTCTCTTGTTAGATCAACCAAGATGGCGGCTGTTTCATTGCAATTAATATCTCAAGGGATTTTAAGTCATGTGGTTGAACCTCAAGAATACGAAATAAGACGAATATCATGGAGAATAGACCCCTTGCAGCACGTCGGAATGCAGTTCAATTTCGAGGGCAAAACAATAGTTTCCAATTCTCAGGAGATTGAAATTCTTTTCTTTTTTCCCCTCCAAATTGAGCTGCTTTGAGACGTCACGTGAAAGAGGTATAATCTCTAGCTTGAAGCTGAAAAATTGAAATTAAAAATATCTTACTTGTGTCAATAAGGGGCTTCTTGTCTTTCAAAGTTTTGGCATAAACAGACAAAACCAGCATCATCACCAGCAAGCTGAATACAACGAGTTTCAAAGCCATTTCTCCAGATACAAGACTGTTGTAAGAGTTCGAAGTACTTCCTAAAGTAATAACAAGGTTAATGATAAAGTTGAGGACCTATACTACTTTAAAAGAACGGAGGATTTTCAAGGCTGCTTTTCATAGATGCGGAGTAACTTGAACCATAGGACAAAACCTTCTGCAATCAAATTTAATCGATACCCTGAAACAACCTCTGAGCTGATACAAGTCGAGCAAAGGCTAATTCACAGTTTGAAAGGCTTTGAGGAGGGAAAACGTAGAACCCGTATAAATACCCTTGAAACAAGGGAAAGACCTAGAAAAAGATTCAATCACGTGTGATGCCGAGTCCAGAAATCGAACTCCAAGATCCCAGAGGTAAGAGGCGAGTGCATTACCGCAATGCTGCCCTTGATTGCCTTGATTTTATCTTTTGGGAAGTGAAATATCTTTCTTCCAAAAACGGTGTAATGTGAAATGATTCAACAGAAATTCACTGGAACACATGAAGCTTACCCTGAACAATAGAGAACTCACAACTGTGGAGTGGGCCAAGATACTTGAATTATGATGGCGAAGAATCTAAAAAGTTGGATTTAGTTATTCTTACCTTATTCTGGAATCGCTCTATAAAGGGTGGACTGATAATGGCATAAGAGTAAAGACGTTTTTGCTTATATAATCTACTTTTTGGAAATCCAACTAAATAATTAAGTTAAGTGACAGACATTGGAAGATTTCATATATCAAAATCTTGTCTTGTTTCCACGTGTGATTTCACATGCTAGCTTTTCTTGTTTTGCACGGTGGAATTTCATTATAAATTTGCGTGCTGATTGGCTAAAGCTGACATGTGCAAGAAGGTATTTTCGTGGAATTGCATAAAAAAAAACCTGTTTCGAAAATTAAATTAATGTTGAGGAAATTTGCTGGATGACGATTCACATTTATATTTAGCGTGGCAGACAAACCAGTCAAGCCATCATATCAGGTGTCAACTCACTGACATATTAATGACAAAATTAAATTTCAAAAAATATATGAGGAATTTAACACAATTACAGATTTAAATTAAGGAATTTTTTCTTTTCTTCTCCTTTTTTTTTCTTCATTCTTCTCTCTCTCTCTCTCTCTCTCTCTCTCTCTCTCTCTCTCTCTCTCTCTCTCTCTCTCTCTCTCTCTCTCTCTCTCTCTCTCTCTCATTGTTTTATCATAACCATATCAGTGCCCATTCAAAAAACCCAAAAGAGATTTGGAAAGCCATAAATCAAATTACCATACTATCAGTGAAGTCCAACAACATCACATATACTGATTCTAAAGAAATGGCTGAAATTTTCAACCAACATTTCACTGAAGTAGGTCCTAAACTAGCCTTAAAATTTAATGAGTCATCAAAGCCATTTCAAGATTATCTTCCTCAGGTTTGCTCTACTTTTGAGCTAGAGCCCATAGACTTGGATACTTTGCTTAAAGCATTATCTACTCTACCGACGAATAAAAGTACTGGGCTTGATAACATACCTTGCAGACTTCTGAAGGAAGCTGCACCGTATATTGCAACATCTTTGAAAGCTATATTCGATAGGTCTATAGAAACTTGTGTATTCCCTGACGACTTTAAGAAGGCCAAAGTCACACCTTTACATAAGGCCAATGAAAAAGAAAACCTGGATAATTACAGACCTATATCTGTAATTCCAGCAGTAGCTAAGGTCTTTGAACGGCTAGTGTTTAATCAGCTATACCAATATTTTAATGACAACAATTTGCTTACCAAATACCAATCAGGTTTTCGTCCATTTCACTCTACACTATATGCTCTTTTGGACGCTACAACTGAATGGTATTTGAATATTGACCAAGGAAAAGTTAACTCTGTTGTTTTCGTCGACCTATCGAAAGCATTCGATACGGTCGACCACGAAATTCTTATTAGTAAATTATACCACTACGGTATACGTGGCACAACTTTGAATTGGTTTAAATCCTATCTCTGCAACAGAGAACAACAATGCTATGTAAATGGTCAGCTATCAACTGCCATGAAAATCAGATGCGGTGTTCCTCAGGGTAGCATTTTAGGGCCGCTTCTTTTTCTTATATACATAAACGACCTGCCTGGCTCTCTAAGCTTCTCAACTGCACGTATGTATGCAGATGATACTAACATATCTACAACTGCTGCAACGTTCAGACATCTGATTCAATCAGTTAATATTGACCTTTCAAATATGAGAGAATGGCTTTTAGCTAACAAGTTAAGCCTTAACGTTACAAAAACAGAACAAATGTTTATTGGCTCGCACTCTAATTTAAGTAAAATAACTTCTTCCCCCCTTATATTTATTGACGATGTTCCGATCAAAAGGGTAAAAGAAGCTAAAACTCTGGGTATTAAGATTGACGAACGCTTATCATGGGCAGAGCATATAGAGTATATATCCAATAAGATATCATCGGCTATTGGGGGTTTAAGACAAGTAAGACCTTTCATTCCCCAAAAAACAGCATTGACAATATACACGTCTTTAATCCAACCATTGTTTGATTATTGCGATGTTGTATGGGGGAATTTGTCTTTAACCTTAGCTGAAAGGCTTCAAAAACTACATAATCGTGCTGCTCGCACGATAACGTGCAGTAGCTATGAAATTAGGTCAGTTGAAGTTCGTAGTAAATTGAACTGGCCTACATTAAATGAGAGACGAAAATATCATACTGCCATTGCCATGTACAAAATATTACATGGTACAGCCCCTTCGTATTTGAAAGATTTATTTAAATCGTTTGAAGGGACTGTATCATATAAACTACGAGGAAAAGAACACAACCTTCTTTTGCCTTTACCTAAAACAGATTCCTGTAAAAAGAGTTTCCTGTATTTAGGGGCAAAAGTTTGGAATGATCTTCCTTTTGAAGTTAAAAATAATAAAACATTAGCAAGCTTCAAAAAAGCCCTTCTCAACCAAGAGTCTTGATTGTTAATGTTTCGTAAATTGAAATTTGTTAAATATCTCTATTTTCTAGATACATATGTATATATTTCCTGTAAATATTTTCATATAATTTTATTTGTAATTTTATAACTCTGTATAACTCAGCTTCCATGAAAAGCAATTGTTTTATAATTGATGAAATTCTGAGTATAATAAAGTTCATTCATAAAGTTCATTCTCTCTGGCTAACAAACTTAGTTTAAATGTCGTAAAATCTGAATACATGCTAATTGGTTCTAGATTTAAAGTCTCAAGCTTTGGCAGTTTTGCTCCGATCGAGATTAATGGCTCAGAGATTAAGAAAGTTACTTCTCTTAAACATCTTGGTGTCTATATTGACCAAAATCTAAACTGGGATACACACATCGATCATCTATGTAAAAAGGTTGGCAAATCAATTTACGGTTTAAAACAAATTCGGGATCTAGTTCCAGTTACTACCCTTATAACAATGTATAAAGCATTAATACAGCCCACGTTTGACTATTGTGACCTTGTATGGAGCAATCTGAACAAGGGTCAAGCAGATCGTCTTCAAAAGCTACAGAACAGAGCTGCACGCATCATAACCTGTCAGGGCTATGATGTGAGATCTGCTGACATTTTGCAACAGTTAAACTGGGATAAACTACATGAAAGACGAGATGAAAGACTGTGCTTATTAATGTTTGACATTCTGCATAATAAATGTCCATCATATTTAAGTAATCTATTTAATATGAGGTCTTCGGACCAAATGACTATAAATCTAAATTAAGAGGGAATGATCAAATTGAAATGCAATATATCCCAAAGACAGATTTTTTTAGGAGCGGTTTTTATTACAGAGGGACTAAGATGTGGAACTCTCTCCCCTCTGAAATAAAATCTGCTCCAACAAAGAACTTGTTTAAAAAACGTTTGTCAAGTTGGCGTGCTGTCAGTGCTCAGTAATGTTTTTTCTCTCATTATTTCATTATTTCATTATCTATTTCTTAATTTTATTTAATTTAAGTATTATTATATATTATATATTATTACATATTAACGACTCCCATGTAAAGAAGTTTTTATACTTATGGAACTATCGTTTTTAAATAAAGGTGCTATCTATCTATCTCTCTCTCTCTCTCTCTCTCATTCTCTAGATCGTTTACCATTTAAGCAATAGAAACTAAGTTCTATGACTCTACCGGTGAAAGAGCACGCGGGATGTTGGGAGTAACACGAGAAAAGTTCAAAAACCACGAGCCGGAGTTTCTATTGCTTTTATGATATATATTTTTGCTCAGCAAGTCTCAAATTCTCCATTATTTTTCATTGAAGATTTTATATAACAAACAGAACATTACATGGCCGCTTGGAGATTCGAATTTTATCTTCTCGTGCTGATATCATCTATCACTCGTTCGCTGCGCTCACTCGTGAGAGATAATATCAACACTCGAAGATAAAATTCGTATCTCCGCGCGACCATGTAATATCCTCTATATAATATTCATTCACGTGGTCATGGTCAACTGAATACTTTGATATTTACCAAATAGTACTTATAAATAATTAGTGTTATTTAATTTTATTTAGCTTCCACGCTTTTCTAAATTGCACGCTAATAAACTCAAATCAAACAAATAACAAAACGTTGAAGACAAATAGATGACAATGTCAAAAAATGAAACAAAGAAAGCAATCAAAAAATGATAAAACCAATATAATATGCATTTAATAACTGGTTCTGAAAAAAAGCTGCCAACAGGTTGGATATACAATGATAGTACGATTTAAACGATAGATTACAAAAACAAAAAACGGAACAAAGCAAGCAAGTTAAAAATATTATGATAGTACAATTTAAACGATATATTACAAAAACAAAAAACGGAACAAAGCAAGCAAGTTAAAAATATTATGATAGTACCATTTAAACGATATATTACAAAAACAAAACAAAGCAAGCAATTGAGACAAGAAATGAAAAAATATTTATACCGTATATATATAACGTGATTGGATGGCGCCTAAAAAATGTTTGATTCCTTTGTTTTTACGCGTACGAAGAGTGCTTGGACAGTTATGAAAAAATGTCCCAAAAAAACCTCGAAATGTTCACTGTAATAACCGGTTCTGAAAAAGAAGCTTCAAACAGACTATATATACAATCAATTTAAACTATAGATTTTAATGTTCTTTTATGGGTTGATTGTTGAAGATGATGACAAGAAATAAAAAATAAAAAAAAGAGAAAAAAACGAAAATAAAACTTACAATTTTAAGAGTTCCACTTTAATTCAATACAATCATATTTTTGGGGAACTGTTCTGCCACACTAAGGCTGGCCTTCCTTACTCGACACTGGACGAATTTTTAGCCTTTTAAATATTTGCCCATTAAATACAATTTACACGAAGTCGTCTCGTCTGCTTACAGCACACGGAACGGGATCCAAATTTACACGGCTAGGCGTTTGAACTTTCGTTCGGATAGCACAGTTATGTGTAAACGAACGCCTACACGTACAACTTCTTGAAAGATTATTAAAAAACTCGTCTCGTACCATGTAAGGGCAGCCTAAATTGCTTCCTCGTGGTATATAAAGATACTTCTACTGAAAATTTCATCTTTTTGTGGAAACTCGAAAAAAATTGGTTCATCGAGATTTTGCGCAATCATCTTTTCGTTAGATTAATAGAAATTCAAGGTATCGCTCTTCAACTGAGTCATCCAGTATTTTCTCCATTTTTTGTCTAATGTTGCCAAACAAAATCTAGAATTTCTTTGGCTGTACATTGACAGTTTCAGCTGTAACATTAAAAGATTATAGGACATCGTATCCTTTTCAGCTGGATAGTTTGATGGTAGTCGTGCGAAAGAGAAAGGTTGAAGCCGTGATTTGAAGGCGCTCCAGTCCTCTGTCTGCCATCCTTCGTCAGAGCCGGCATAAGCACAGGTAGCCCAAGCTGGGTTTCTGTGGTGTCATATTATAAGAAAATGTATGGGGATCTATAAAAAACCTCAATAAAATCGTCAAAATGTGAAATAAAGTAAAGAAATCTTAGCTGACCTTTGAGAAGTTATACCTCTATCGCACTGCCTGGTTAGAATTCGGATTAGCTTGGGCTACCTGTGGCATAAGGAGCCATGCAAAGGGTTCAGTGAAAAATATAATTCCCCTTTTTACCAATGGAGCATTTTCGAATTAGTTAAATACCACTGTGTTCCTTGATTACAGACTCCTTTCCTCAGGGTAAGCCTTATTTCAGCGTCTAAATATTCACAAATACCAACGGTGAAGTAAAGAATGTACAACTTCAACAATACAAACACTTTGAAATTCCACGAACCTTCACTGACTGGAACACATGAATATTCAAAATGATTCCATACGAAATCCAAATTGCACTATTTTTGGACCATTGATTTAACCTTGCCCTGTATATCATCTGTGCCACTCGGATTGGTCGCTATTATGTCAACAGTCCATCATTTGCATAACGAAAGCAAAGTGTAACAGTCGTCTCGGGTTTCAAGTGAAGAAGAAAGCGAACCCGCCGTGCCTTATACCGTTAAGTGATCTTTAAACTCGATATTCCTGCTCTTAAAAAGGTAAGTTTTCAAAATTATAAAGTCTAATTTACTTTGAATGCTACTTAATCGAAATTTAGATGAATAAATAGTCGACAAACTTGCTATGAACTGTTCAAGCTTGTCAAGCTTAGTCGCCTTTACATAAACAAATCAAGGCATCTTTATTGCCCTTTAGTGACTCGAATCGAAAGTACTTTTGAAGAATAATTTTATCTTAATGAGTAAATATGTCCTATTTTTCTGCTAACTAGAGTGAAGGCACTAAATTCGTGAAATAAAAATTGCTTGTTAAAGTGTAATAGTCAAATAGGCCAACCGGAAACAATGGAATTAGGGTCTACTAAAATGTATCTAATATATTTTTCGCAGGTTTAGTGATTTCACTCTATAAATATACGTCCATATCTTTGGTCCTTTAGCCTATTAGGCAATTATTTTCCCTATACGATAAGCTTAGTTCCCTTCCGTCTTACTAACAGACTATAAAAAAGAAAATAGGCGAGAAAAAAAAAAAGTATTTACTAAAATAATGTCCCATAATCTCCCCACACTTTTATAATTCGGTTGTAAAGATATTAGCAGTAAAAGAAAAAAAAATCCTATAGAGTAACGATTAGAATTTATTTCAAATGGCAGTGACCGCGGAGTATAGTTTTGAGGGGGGGGGGGGGGGGCTAACCTTGGGACCTACCCTTGGACCTCCTCCCCCTTGAAAATTTGGGGATTGAGGTTCTTGGAAATGCAACTTCCAGTGCCATGGTTTTAAGGGTCAATTGTAACATATATATTACATTAAAGTCATTTCAAAGCTTTAGGCAACTCATAGCAGAAAACATTTTTTTCCTAAAAACGTGTGTTAGGGGTGGGAGAGGGGGGAGGGGAGAATTTGATGACTACATTTTGTAACGTTAGACCAGATTTGTTTTTGCTGTGACACTGCAATACTCTCGCATGTCTTGCGGGGTAAACGGAATAGACTTAGGGGTACTAGGGGTACAATAATTGTTTTCTTGTGGAAGTGAAACCGGCGCTTAATTTTCCGTTAAACTTTGGTCAGCCCAGGGTTTTTTCAGGGCATCGATAAAATTCAAAGTTTTTTTGCTCAGTAAGTTATGAATTTAAGACGTATAGCGAAAGTTATAACTAAGGCTAAGGTCAAACGTTGAACTTCTCATGAGCCGAACGCATTGAAAACAATGGATAATAAGGTGATTTTCTTTTATGTCATTAGGTTCGGCTCATGAGAAGTTAGACGTTTGACCTTAGTGGCTAAGAGCCAGTTCCCTATAGGTGGACATGTCGTGACAGTAGTTGGGTCCGAAATGAACTTAGGACGTTCCACGCGCGCATCCTTTCTTAGTACGTAGGAATTGAGCACGCGCTCATTCTGATAAAGTCCTTTAAATGTTTTGATATGCAAAATATCAAGTGAACAAGTCGGCTTTCGCTTCTTCTGTATAAATATATTAAGGATTTGAATGTTTTAATAAAGATAATAATGAAACATTCCCTGCTTTTCTAAAACTCCAGTTTAGGTTTTTCCAGCACCTCCTGGACACATATCGTACAAACAAACATAAATTATAGCCATAGATGAATGGTCCTTGCAATGGATACCTCAAAAATCAGGCTATTTGTCAGCGCTGTCATGAACTATGGAAGTCTTGGACACTTGGACCTTCGCAACGAAGACCTACTCAATTTCTATAAAGAATGTCTTATCATGGCTCAATACTTTGGCGATATCTCTACTGCCATTCAGTTATACTTGCTGCTTGGGTTATTGAATGAAAAAATGAAAAATGTTGCAGAGTCATTAATATATTACGAACAATTTCTAAATGTCGCAGAGGAACTAGGTGATGAAACACTTAAGTTAGAGGCTTGCACCCAATTAGGGAGTACATATCAGAATTTAGGAAAATATGACGAGGCTATCAAGTGTTTTCAAAAGTGCCTTGACATTGTCATGGCAACTGGAGACAAAAAAGAGGCGGGAATTTTCTATAAAAAATTAGGGAGCCTTTACGAGAAAATCCGTCAGTTCCAGCAAGCTATAGTTTACTATGAAAAATTCCTGGAAACTGCATCAGAAATGGATTCTAAGAAGGAGGAACTAAGCGCTCATAAAAAGTTAAGCACGCTGCATTTTTGTCTAGGGCAATACCATAAGTCAGTGGCGTATTCAGAAAAAGCTCTTGAAATTGCTCAAGGCTTAGGTGATAGAAGAGAAGAGGGAGACACTTATGGAAACTTGGGAAACGCTTACCATAAGCTAGGCAAGTACCAAGAGGCAGTCCATTGTTTTGAAAAATATTTGGAGTTTGCAAAAGAAGTAGGTAAGAAAGGGGTAGAAAGAATAATACACTGGAACTTGGGATGTGTGTTCAAAAAGCTTTCCAAATACCAAGATGCTATTGTCAATCTCGAAAAATTCCTCGAGATTTCTATCAGTATGGGTGACAAGAAAGGAGAGATGATGGCCTATGGTAACCTAGGAAACCCTTACGAAAAGTTAGGCCAATATGACAAGCTGATTGAAGTTTCAGAAAAAAGTTTGAAGATTGCACAGGCATCAAAAAACGAAGAGGGAGAAGCAGTAGCCTATCTACACTTGGGTGTTGCCTACCAGACATCAGGGGAGCTCCAAAAAGCCAACGAGTTTCTTGAAAAGAGTCTAAAGGTTGCCCAAGAAATTGGCAACACGAAGGTCGAGAGTCATGCGCATACAAACTTGGGAAATGTCAATCGAATGCTTAGAAAGCAAGACAAGGCCACCATGCATTATAAGGAAAGCATGAGGCTTAGCAGGGAGAGGAAAGATAGAGAGGGAGAGAGTGATTCCTATTTGAATATTGGAGTTCTCAACGCAGGGTCTGGCAGGTACCAAGAAGCCATGGAGTGTTACCAAAAGAGCCTTGATATCTCTATGGAAACAGGGAGCAAGCATGGAGAAGGAACAGCCTACATGAACATGGGAAGTGTTAGCTCAGCATTAGGCAAGTACCACGAGGCAAACGTGTTCTTTGAAAAGGCTATAGCTGTCTTCAGTAGTGTAGGATACAAGAAACGAGAAGGAGAAGTACACAGAATCCTTGGGAATTTTTACGCAAATTTAGGAATGTACGAGAAATCTTATGAAAATTACGAAGAGAGCTATAACATTGCTTTGAAGATTGGCGATAAAATTGCTGAAGTAGCTGCTTTGGGCAACAAGGGATCTGCCTCCCAGAAACTAGGGAAGTTCACCGAGGCCTTGAAGAACTATGAGGAATGCCTGAAGATTGCTCAAAATATCGGTGACAAGATCGGAGAAGGGAGGACATCAGCCAATATTGGGAGTCTTCACCAGTCACAACGTGAATATGACAAGGCCCTTGAATTCTATAACAAAAGTCTAAGAATTGCTCAAGAAATTGGTGACATGAAATCCCAGGCTCATGCATATGGAAACTTAGGAGGTCTTTGTGTTTTGATGGAAAAATACGACGAAGCGATTGAATATGGTGAAAAGAGCTTGAGCATGGCCAAAGAGACAGGCGAGAGGAGGATCGAAGGAAAGGCTTACAACAACCTTGGTTCAGCATACCACCACATTAGTAACGATACGAAAAAAGATGTAAACACACGTCAACAAGCAAAAGAAAAGGCGATCTATTACTTGCAAGAGGCTTTGAAGGTCTGGGAATGGTTATACCGCCATCTAGAGGACAAGGATGACTTCAAGATATCCATCGTTGATACTTATATTATTACCTACAAGATGCTTACAGCAGTGCTTATCGAAAACCAGCAGATAGAAGGAGCTCTTCTGGTTTGCGATCGGGGAAGAGCTCGTGCTCTAGGTGATCTTTTGTACTCTAAATACGGTATGAACAACGGAGAAAGCACTTCCGTCCTGGAAAAGGTGGACATAGGAAACGTTTTATCTGCAAATGTTTCCATTTTGTCGTTTTCTTTCAACAAGGGTATTGTAGCTTGGGTTTTAGCTCCGCAACCTGACACACCCTTGCATTTCACCGAATGTGACAATAGGCTGTTGGTTACCCATGCTGAAGGTCATATTTTACCAAATGGTGGAAAAATCGAAGACAAAGATCTGCAGAAGGTCATTTATCAGATTATCAACAGGGCCTTCAAAAAGATGGAAATCGATGAGGAAGTGAATTGCGAAGGAAAACCTCTGGAATCCCTTGGAAATGGTGACAATGTCAACAACTTGAGTGATTCCAGTGATGCTAAGTCATCGTTGCCTGGCTCTTCAGATAAAACAACCCTCAGTACTATGGATAGTGACAAATCAGGAAGCGAAAGTCAACAAGAACAGGGTGTACTTGACAGTAATCATGTTAACAACTCTGACGGATCTAGTGATGTCAAACCATCGTTGTCTGGATCTTCACATGAAACAACCCTCACTCATATGGACGATGAAAAAGCAGCAATCGAAAGTCAACAAGAGCCTGGTCTACTTGAAAGTGACCATGATAACACCTCTGACAGTTCCAGTGATGTCAAGCCATCGTTGTTGCCTGGGTCTTTAGTTGAAAGAGTCGTCACTCCTGGAGATAATGAAGAACCATCAAGTGCTAGTCAGCGGGGCATGGATCCTCTTGAGATGCTGTACACAGCATTGATTGCTCCAGTGATGCAAAACCTCGAACCGGAAGAGATCGTCATCATTCCTGATGGACCTTTGTACATTGTACCATTTGCAGCTCTGAGAGATCCAACTTCTGGCACTTATCTATCAGAAACCAAATCTATTCGCCTTGTGCCGTCATTATCATCATTAAAGACATGGAAAAACAGTTCAAGAGATAAGCACAGTAACAAAGGTGTCATAGTTGTCGGAGATCCTGATGTTGGAGAAGTCATCTTTAAAAAGGAAAAGAAAACGTTTGAACGACTTCCATCAGCAGAAAAAGAGGCTAAAGTGATTGGGAAAATTTGGAATGTTACGCCTTTGACTGGATCACAAGCTACCAAAGAAATGGTCAAGAAGAAACTACGAGAGGGTGTTGCTGTCATCCATATTGCAGCACATGGAGACTCAGAGCATGGACACATAGCCCTCGCCCCTCCCCCCAGAACAGATGCAGCAAGTATCCCAGAAGAACAAGACTACATGTTGACAATGCAGGAGGTACAAGAGATTGGTGTTACAGCACAACTTGTTGTCCTAAGCTGCTGTCACAGTGGTCGTGGTGACATCAGGGCAGAGGGAGTAGTTGGAATGAGTCGTGCCTTTCTTGCTGCAGGAGCTCGTGCTGTTGTAGCGTCGTTGTGGGACATTGACGACGAAGCTACTTTTAATTTCATGAAAAGCTTTTACGCGTGTCTAAAGATGGGAGAAAGTGCAAGTAAAAGCCTGCAGAATGCCATGGATGACATAAGAGCAGAAGAAGGCTACGAAGATCCAAAGTACTGGGCTCCTTTCTTTCTTATTGGTGATGATGTCACCATCAGTGTATGAGAAATGAGAGACAACCAAGATTAGAGTGAACCAAAGTACTGGACTCCTTTCTTTCTTATTGGTGATGATGTCACAGACATTTAATCACCAAATATTACTCAAAATAGTTCTTCGACGCATGTCTAAAAGAACACCTACCCCATTGACCAAGGCAATCAATTAAAGCCATTTACACACCCACCAAAAACAAAGAACTAAACAAAACAGAAAAAACGAAGGGATTCTCTTACATAAGGGCGGTTAGTCATACATGATATTTGGAACGACTCTACTTCCGAACACACGATTAATCATTGGATAAAGGTGTTGGGACAAAAATCTTCGTTTTAGTACATGGCCCGATATCTGGAAACATGGAACGAAATAGATTAGTCAACGTAGCAAAACCAATAACCCATTTGAGTAGAGTAAAACTCCATTCCAGTGTATTCAAAAACTCGATAGATTTTTCCAGTAAAAATGTTTGAAATGAAAACAAAATATTACTTTAGTTAATTCATTTTCACATTTTTTTAATTCATATTTTTACATTTTACTTTTAAAATGCTATACTTATCTATTCTTGTTAAATAAAATTTTACAAGTGACAAATTTTAAGATTTAGGCTTATCTATTCTTGTTAAATAAAATTTTACAAGTGACAAATTTTAAGATTTAGGTTGCTACTTTATCTATATACAGAAGTCATTTCCTGAATAGCAAATTTTCAATACAAGCATTGTTGATCTTGGATCGGGGGCGGTGTTTTCCGTTCATTTTAGGCTAGTAATGAGATTCATGAGATTCATTCAGTTGATTGATACCAAACAATAGAATTCTCTCTGGTTAATAGCACATGACGGGCAGAGTTTCCTGTCATTGTGGGCTGGTAATGAGATTCATGAGATTCATGCAGCTGATTGATACCAAGCAATAGAATACTCTCTGGTTGATAGCACATGACGGGCAGTGTTTGTCTGTCATTGTAGGCTGGTAATGAGATTCATTCGGCTGATTGATACCAAGCAATAGAATACTCTCTCGTTAAAAGCATATGACGGGCAGTGTGTTTGTCATTGTATTATCTTATTTTGGTGTTCAATAAAAATCGTGTTATATCGTATCGTAGTTATCATATTATTAGTATTAACGATCTAATGCCTTGTTAATCAGGGTCTTGACCATTTTCCAACTGTAAAACCTTAACTTTTGACTTCGGAAAAAATAAATGAAAGGATTGGCGGTCGAGTTTGAAAGAAGAAAAGTAAAAGAAAAAAGACGCGCAGAATCAACAATTTGAATCTCATTTTGATCCATGCTGGAAACGTCACAAATGCGTATTATTATCCTGATGATTATGTAAGGAACGAAGGATAATATCAAGGTTATTGTTACCATGGCAACAGTTTTCATCCCGTGTCTTTCAGTTTTGGTGTCAATGTTTGTATTGAAGGACCTTGACTCCGCTTGGATTTTAACGACATGGGCTTTTGAAATACCGTATAGTTTGATGTATAGAGAGATCATGAACGTACATATTGAGAGTGCGTATACATACCAAAGTACACGAAACATTTCTCCTATCACCAAGGATGACAAAGACATTCCAATCCCAAAGAATATACTAAACAGCCAGCTCAAAACGATTGCACATTTGACTCGAAAGTGTGTAACAATCATGATGTATCTTAGAGGTCGGGTTATAGCGATGTATTTGTCCAATGTGACTAGGGCAAGGTTTGTGAGACTTGCAGTGAGTGTAACAAATCCAGTGGCCTCGACTAATACTGCATAAACCAAATGGCAGGACGAAGGACTGTTGTTAAGTGCGACAGAAATGGAACGGACATAGTTAGGTTGCAAGACAAGTCCTACCAAGAGGTCTGCGACAGCAAGGCTTGTTATCAATAGATTGGCAGGAACTCTTAGTTTTTTGTAGAAGATGACTGTCGAAATAACCGTAAGATTTCCGAGGATTGTGAGGATTGTTATGACAATGTTGATCGTCAGAAAAAACGCTGCTAAACGTGGACTAAACTCGACTAGGTTCTTTGCAGCTTCTGGGTACGAGGAATGGACAGTACGTTGAGAAATTCCCATCTCATCGCCACAGCCTGTCAGATTACTATTGTTCAAAGCCATGATCGTTCCTTTAGTTCAAACTGGATCACTCGCCAAAGGGAATGCTGAAACTAATAATAATAATATGAATCATTAAAAAAGGTAAATTAATATAACTTCCCATCCATCCATCCATCTATCCATCTATACATCCATCCATCCATCCATCCACCCATCCATTCATCTATCCACTAATCCATCCATCCATCCATCCATGCATCCATCCATCCATCCATCCATCCATCCATCCATCCATCCATCCATGCATCCATCCATCCATCCATGCATCCATCCATCCATGCATCCATGCATCCATCCATGCATCCATCCATCCATCCATCCATCCATCCATCCATCCATCCATCCATCCATCCATCCATCCATCCATCCATCCATCCATCCATCCATCCATCCATCCATCCATCCATCCATCCATCCATCCATCCATCCATCCATCCATCCATCCATCCATCCATCCATCCATCCCCCTCGTCCTTTCCACCTCCTCCGCTTTATCGATCGATCGATGGATTAATCCAATCCTCCCATCTTATCCCGTCCTCCCATCCATACATTCGTCCGTTCTGCCTCGCTTTTTTGTATTTTAATTTTTCTTGGTTTTGTTGTTGTTTTTCTTAGCAATCGTTTCAGTGCTGTCTATTCACACGTGAGAAAACGACATTTGCTTTTAACGGTAAAAAAGACTATGGAAAAAATGAATAGAAACAAACAGAAGCGAACAGTCTAGGAAACATCTTAATTTACAGGACATTTCGAGGTTTTCACATATTGTTTTTCTTTGTTTAAATAAGTGAATAAAACCACCAAAGAATGACGTCTTTCCACTTTTCCAGGGCAATTGAATAAACGGTTTTTTAATATTAAATTTAAAAATTGACACCGTTTTTTATCTCGATTATATATGGTTTCCTTATTATAAGAAATTAACGCTCCACGAAATTAAAGTATTGGAAATTAGCGCGACTTAAATTAACGCGAATTGAGGGCAAAAATACTTTCAAATGAAGAAAATTAACGCGAAAGAGAAGCCAAAATTCCCATTTAAATGAAATTAACGCGATGGACACAAAGATAACTCATCTGAAAGTAAAATGAAGAGCTTGAAGAATGAAAAACGAAAATATAATTTCCGACAAAAACTGAAATGTTGTTATAAAAAGTGACTAGCTGTAATGTTCAGTTTTAAAATAAATATTTTTTCAAAAGTAGATTAAAGATAAAATTACTAGAAATTGATATCGTGAAAATTAACGTTTCACTTTATTAATGAAATGGAAATTAACATTAAAAGAAATGAACACGTCTTAAACTAACGCGATTTTTTAAAATTCGCGTTAATTTCATGGAGGGTTAATAACCTATAATAAGGAAGGATTGTAAGACGGAAAGTCAGGCGAAGTAAAGATATTTCGACACTCAATTCTCGATTCCACTTATTCTTAATAGGTTTTGATACCACTTCTACCAGAATCCACTAACCCTTCCATTTCTTTTTCTTATTCAAATGTTTGAACTCCTTAGATTTGGGAGTTGCAAGACTGATAATGGTCTTAATTAGGCCAATACAAGGAACTATACGAAAAGGATTCTGGTAGTAGTGGTATCAAGACTGTGGTAATAAGGGAAATAGAGTTGAGTGTCGAATGATCTCTACGCGAATGAAGTACTTTGTGCTTTTTAGGAAATGCATTTTTCAACAAAGAAAAATCTCAAAAACCACAGGAAAGATGTTTTAGCATTGCGCCCCTAGATTCCAAAGTGTTTTCTATTATCTCTTGTCAAATAGAAATATTTTTTCCCAAACAACTACGACGAAATATGCCATTTCTAAAAGATATTTGGTGAATCTTTCCACAGATGAGTTTTTTTTTTTTCATTTTTGAGTAAAAGGTATTGTTTATTGAGCCGAAAACCTGGAACTAGGAAATATTGAGCTACGAACTGTTCGCTGATTGGCTACTTCGTTTGGAATGAGACAAACAAAATCACCTGGCCTTCCATCAACGTAATCAAGATTTTGTCCTGAGATTAAGAGCTTAAGAGTTATGAACAAAAGATACGTTTTTAAAAAGGCTTGCTGAAAACTTTGTGTAGGTAAGTTTTAAATGCCAAACACTGCAAATTATTTATTATTCTTCCTAAAAGCAATTTTCTCATCAAAAAGTGCTTTGGGAATGCATCCTTTTTCATCTTTATTATAAAGGCTTTAAAATCGTTCATAAGCTTATGTGGTTATAATGTAGTGGGCAGTTCAAGAGAACCTTTTTCTTAATTTTGCTGCCATAGCACCTGCAAGCAGACCATATATTTTAGTAAAATGCTCTTCCGCGTTAAAAGTGTATTCATCATTAGAAATTCCAAATTTTGATAACGAAAAATTCCGTTGCTCTTTTTGAAAAAAAAAAACAACATAAAAATAAAAACATAAAAATAAAAATATAAAAATATAAAAAATAAAAATATAAAAAATAAAAATGAGAATGAGAATGAGAATGAGAATGAGAATGAGAATGAGAATGAGAATGAGAATGAGAATGAGAATGAGAATGAGAATGAGAATGAGAATGAGAATGAGAATGAGAATGAGAATGAGAATGAGAATGAGAATGAGAATGAGAATGAGAATGAGAATGAGAATGAGAATGAGAATGAGAATGAGAATGAGAATGAGAATGAGAATGAGAATGAGAATGAGAATGAGAATGAGAATGAGAATGAGAATGAGAATGAGAATGAGAATGAGAATGAGAATTATATTTTAAGGCCGTTTTCCGAACTCGCCGCTGTTGAACCTAATAACGTATAATGAGCTAAAAATAACTACTTTGAAAATCTTGACTGTTTTCAAGAAAACGTTGTGAGCTTTTCGGGATCCGCGCCTCTCTTATAAAACTGGAGTTCGATCAACAACTTTTAACTATTGAAGTTGATTCATATATAGTACGAGTGATGACAATTGTAGACGTCTTAAAAAACGGTTTTCTGCGAAATCCTTCCTTTTTTCATTTCAAACTTCCGTATGATTTTCGATACAAATTCATCCAGTTTTCGCTATGCAATCGTAGTTTAATTTCCTAAATACTGACCTTTCTATATTCTATCCATATATTACTCAAGTTACATGATATTTGTTAGAGTAAATCTACAGAATTCCAACCCTCGGGGAAGAGAGAGAATTATCAACACATCAAACAAATATTTTCAACCGATCTAATGTAGAACTCGCAGAGGTGATTGACTGGCGAACATTTATCCTTACACCTTAAAACAACTCACACAGCTTCTAATTTATTGTAATTTTAGAATAGCCACATCAATGTTTACAATAAATTCGTAAAAAAAACACGAATGTTAAAAACAAACTCTAGTTTAATTCGCAATATTAAACTAGTCGCTAATTTTAAAAAAATGTTTGTTTAAATATTTGGCTATACTTACTCGTATTTCGCTGTTTTTCTTCTTCTGGTTAATCTTGCTTAATGAGCTTGAGAAAAAAATGAAATTAACAGCTCAAACACAAGAGAAAAATTAGTTTCTTCGCTTGAGAAGAACGCACAACTTCGGGGGAAAAACTGATGTCTGAGAAGTACAAAAAGGCCTTCTTTACGACATGACACAATAAACGAATATATAAAATGGCATGTTCTTGAACAGAGTATGAATAAATAAAGATCTTCCTATAAGGAAATTTAAGAAAGCAAAAGATGTTTAAAAATAACTAAACAAAAGTGTTTTTAAACAATTAACAACCAATCATTAACCATCAAGAATTAATTTCAACCATGGCAAGGCCTTCTTTTCGTGGATAGGAAATTAAAGAGGCCGTGAAATATTTGAGAAATAAGAAATAATCAAAGACAAAGAAAAAGGAAACCAAAATGATATAAAGGCAATAAATTGCATGATTTGGAAGATGATTATGGTGATCAAATGTCTATGCTTCATCCTTCAAAAAATTAACCTTTCAATGAAAAAGTGCAAACGAAAATTATTGAAGGTTCTTCGTATTTCCATCATTTAAATCTCCTCTGTCCCATTTTGGAATCAACTCCTTTGTTTGAAGTATTCCCATAACAGTGTATCTTGTCAATGTTGTCCCATTTCAAATCATTTGGGAATAAACTCCTTTGTTTGAAGTATTCCCATATCAATGTATCTTGTCAATGTTGTCCCATTTCAAATCATTTGGGAATAAACTCCTTTGTTTGAAGTATTCCCATATCAATGTATCTTGTCAATATTGTCCCATTTCAAATCATTTGAGAATAAACTTCTTTGTTTGAAGTATTCCCATATTAATGTATCTTGTCAATATTGTCCCATTTCAAATCATTTGAGAATTAACTCCTTTGTTTGAAGTTTTCCCATATCAATGTATCTTGTCAATGTTGTCCCATTTCAAATCATTTGAGAATCAACTCCTTTGTTTCAAGTATTCCCATATCAATGTATCTTGTCAATGTTGTCCCATTTCAAATCATTTGGGAATAAACTCATTTCCTTCAAGTATTTCCATCAATGTATCTTGTAAATTTTGTCCTATTTCAAATCATTTGGGAATAAACTCCTTTGTTTGAAGAAATCCCATATCAATGTATCTTGTCAATGTTGTCCCATTTCAAATCATTTGGAAATCAACTCGTTTGTTTAATATCATCCCATAAGGTGTGAAAATGGGTCAAAATTGATCAAAACCATGGGCTATAGTCCATGCTTTTTGTTCGAAAATTGCAAAAAATGACCTATTTTGCATGCTTCATAAAATATTCATATAATCCCAAAAGGTGTAAAAATGGGTCAAAATCGATCAAAACCATGGGCTATAGTCCATGCTTTTTGTTCGAAAATTGCAAAAAATGACCTATTTTGCATGCTTCATAAAATATTCATATAATCCCAAAAGGTGTAAAAATGGGTCAAAATCGATCAAAACCATGGGCTATAGTCCATGCTTTTTGTTCGAAAATTGCAAAAAATGACCTATTTTGCATGCTTCATAAAATATTCATATTATTCCAAAAGGTGTGAAAATGGGTCAAAATCGATCAAAACCATGGGCTATAGTCCATGCTTTTTGTTCGAAAATGGCAAAAAATGACCTATTTTGCATGCTTCATAAAATATCCATATCATCCCAAAATGTGTGAAAATGGGTCAAAATCGATCAAAACCATGGGCTATAGTCCATGCTTTTTCTTCAAAAATGACCTATTTTGCATGCTTCATAAAATATTCATATCATCCCAAAAGGTGTGAAAATGGGTCAAAATCGATCAAAACCATGGGCTTATAGTCCATGCTTTTTGTACGAAAATGGCCAAAAATGACCTATTTTGCATGCTTCATAAAATATTCATATCATCCCAAAAGGTGTGAAAATGGGTCAAAATCGATCAAAACCATGGGCTATAGTCCATGGTTTTTGTTCGAAAATTGCAAAAAATGACCTATTTTGCATGTTTGAGAATTTATTCATATAATCCCAAAAGGTGTGAAAATGGGTCAAAATCGATCAAAACCATGGGCTATAGTCCATGCTTTCTCTTCGAAAATGGCCAAAAATGACCTATTTTGCATGTTTTATAATTTATTCATATCATCCCAAAAGGTGTGAAAATGGGTCAAAATCGATCAAAACCATGGGCTATAGTCCATGCTTTTTGTTCGAAAATGGCCTAAAATAACCTATTTTGCATGATTCAGAATTTATTCATATCATACAAAAGGGAGTGTAAATAGGTCAAAATCGATCAAAACCATAAGCTATTGTCCATGCTTTTTGTTCCAAAATGGCCAAAATTGACCTATTTTGCATGCTTCATAAAATATTCATATAATCCCAAAAGGTGTAAAAATGGGTCAAAATCGATCAAAACCATGGGCTATAGTCCATGCTTTTTGTTCGAAAATAACCAAAAATGACGTATTTTGAATGTTTTACAATTTATTCATATCATCACAAAAGGTGTGAAAATGGGTCAAAATCGATCAAAACCATGGGCTATAGTCCATGCTTTTTGTTCAAAAATGGCAAAAAATGACCTATTTTGCATGCTTCATAAAATATCCATATCATCCCAAAATGTGTGAAAATGGGTCAAAATCGATCAAAACCATGGGCTATAGTCCATGCTTTTTCTTCAAAAATGACCTATTTTGCATGCTTCATAAAATATTCATATCATCCCAAAAGGTGTGAAAATGGGTCAAAATCGATCAAAACCATGGGCTTATAGTCCATGCTTTTTGTACGAAAATGGCCAAAAATGACCTATTTTGCATGCTTCATAAAATATTCATATCATCCCAAAAGGTGTGAAAATGGGTCAAAATCGATCAAAACCATGGGCTATAGTCCATGATTTTTGTTCGAAAATTGCAAAAAATGACCTATTTTGCATGTTTGAGAATTTATTCATATAATCCCAAAAGGTGTGAAAATGGGTCAAAATCGATCAAAACCATGGGCTATAGTCCATGCTTTTTTTCGAAAATGACCTATTTTGCATACTTCATAAAATATTCATATCATTCCAAAAGGTGTGAAAATGCGTCAAAATCGATCAAAACCATGGGCTATAGTCCATGCTTTTCGTACGAAAATGGACAAAAATGACCTATTTTGCATGCTTCATAAAATATTCATATCATCCCAAAAGGTGTGAAAATGGGTCAAAATCGATCAAAACCATGGGCTATAGTCCATGCTTTTTCTTCAAAAACGACCTATTTTGCATGCTTCATAAAATATTCATATCATCCCAAAAGGTGTGAAAATGGGTCAAAATCGATCAAAACCATGGGCTATAGTCCATGCTTTTTGTTCGAAAATGGCCAAAATAGACCTATTTTGCATGTTTTATAATTTATTGATATCATCCCAAAAGGTGTGAAAATGGGTCAAAATCGATCAAAACCATGGGCTATAGTCCATGCTTTTTGTTCGAAAATGGCCAAAATAGACCTATTTTGTATGCTTCATAAAATATTCATATCAACCCAAAAGGTGTGAAAATGGGTCAAAATCGATCAAAACCATGGGCTATAGTCCATGCTTTTCGTACGAAAATGGACAAAAATGACCAATTTTGCATGCTTCATAAAATATTCATATTATCCCAAAAGGTGTGAAAATGGGTCAAAATCGATCAAAACCATGGGCTATAGTACATGCTTTTTCTTCAAAAACGACCTATTTTGCATGCTTCATAAAATATTCATATCATCCCGAAAGGTGTGAAAATGGGTCAAAATCGATGAAAACCATGGGCTATAGTCCATGCGTTTTCTTCAAAAATGACCTAATTTGCATGCTTCATAAAATATTCATATCATCCCAAAAGGTGTGAAAATGGGTCAAAATCGATCAAAACCATGGGCTATAGTCCATGCTTTTTCTTCAAAAATGACCTATTTTGCATGCTTCATAAAATATTCATATCATCCCAAAAGGTGTGAAAATGGGTCAAAATCGATCAAAACCATGGGCTATAGTCCATGCTTTTTCTTCAAAAATGACCTATTTTGCATGCTTCATAAAATATTCATATCATCCCAAAAGGTGTGTAAATGGGGCAAAATCGATCAAAACCATGGGCTATAGTCCATGCTTTTTGTTCGAAAATTGATAAAAATGACCTATTTTGCATGCTTCATAAAATATTCATATCATTCCAAGAGGTGTGAAAATGGGTCAAAATCGATCAAAACCATGGGCTATAGTCCATGCTTTTGGTTCGAAAATGGCCAAAAATGACCTATTTTGCATGCTTCATAAAATATCCATATCATCCCAAAATGTGTGAAAATGGGTCAAAATCGATCAAAACCATGGGCTATAGTCCATGCTTTTTCTTCAAAAATGACCTATTTTGCATGCTTCATAAAATATTCATATCATCCCAAAAGGTGTGAAAATGGGTCAAAATCGATCAAAACCATGGGCTATAGTCCATGCTTTTTCTTCAAAAACGACCTATTTTGCATGCTTCATAAAATATTCATATCATCCCAAAAGGTGTGAAAATGGGTCAAAATCGATCAAAACCATGGGCTATAGTCCATGCTTTTTGTTCGAAAATTGCAAAAATGACCTATTTTGCATGCTTCATAAAATATTCATATTATTCCAAAAGGTGTGAAAATGGGTCAAAATCGATCAAAACCATGGGCTTTAGTCCATGCTTTTTCTTCGAAAATGGCGAAAAATGACCTATTTTGCATACTTCATAAAATATTCATATCATTCCAAAAGGTGTGAAAATGCCTCAAAATCGATCAAAACCATGGGTATAGTCCATGCTTTTCGTACGAAAATGGACAAAAATGACCTATTTGGCATGCTTCATAAAATATTCATATCATCCCAAAAGGTGTGAAAATGGGTCAAAATCGATCAAAACCATGGGCTATAGTCCATGCTTTTTCTTCAAAAACGACCTATTTTGCATGCTTCATAAAATATTCATATCATCCCAAAAGGTGTGAAAATGGGTCAAAATCGATCAAAACCATGGGCTATAGTCCATGCTTTTTGTTCGAAAATTGCAAAATAGACCTATTTTGCATGCTTCATAAAATATTCATATTATTCCAAAAGGTGTGAAAATGGGTCAAAATCGATCAAAACCATGGGCTATAGTCCATGCTTTTTGTTCGAAAATGGCGAAAAATGACCTATTTTGCATGCTTCATAAAATATTCATATCATTCCAAAAGGTGTGAAAATGGGTCAAAATCGATCAAAACCATGGGCTATAGTCCATACTTTTTCTTCAAAAATGACCTATTTTGCATGCTTCATAAAATATTTATATCATCCCAAAAGGTGTGAAAATGGGTCAAAATCGATCAAAACCATGGGCTATAGTCCATGCTTTTTGTTCGAAAATTGCCAAAATAGACCTATTTTGCATGTTTTATAATTGATTCATATCATCCCAAAAGGTGTGAAAATGGGTCAAAATCGATCAAAACCATGGGCTATAGTCCATGCTTTTTCTTCAAAAACGACCTATTTTGCATGCTTCATAAAATATTCATATCATCCCAAAAGGTGTGAAAATGGGTCAAAATCGATCAAAACCATGGGCTATAGTCCATGCTTTTTGTTCGAAAATTGCAAAAATGACCTATTTTGCATGCTTCATAAAATATTCATATTATTCCAAAAGGTGTGAAAATGGGTCAAAATCGATCAAAACCATGGGCTTTAGTCCATGCTTTTTCTTCGAAAATGGCGAAAAATGACCTATTTTGCATACTTCATAAAATATTCATATCATTCCAAAAGGTGTGAAAATGCGTCAAAATCGATCAAAACCATGGGCTATAGTCCATGCTTTTCGTACGAAAATGGACAAAAATGACCTATTTTGCATGCTTCATAAAATATTCATATCATCCCAAAAGGTGTGAAAATGGGTCAAAATCGATCAAAACCATGGGCTATAGTCCATGCTTTTTCTTCAAAAACGACCTATTTTGCATGCTTCATAAAATATTCATATCATCCCAAAAGGTGTGAAAATGGGTCAAAATCGATCAAAACCATGGGCTATAGTCCATGCTTTTTGTTCGAAAATTGCAAAATAGACCTATTTTGCATGCTTCATAAAATATTCATATTATTCCAAAAGGTGTGAAAATGGGTCAAAATCGATCAAAACCATGGGCTATAGTCCATGCTTTTTGTTCGAAAATGGCGAAAAATGACCTATTTTGCATGCTTCATAAAATATTCATATCATTCCAAAAGGTGTGAAAATGGGTCAAAATCGATCAAAACCATGGGCTATAGTCCATACTTTTTCTTCAAAAATGACCTATTTTGCATGCTTCATAAAATATTTATATCATCCCAAAAGGTGTGAAAATGGGTCAAAATCGATCAAAACCATGGGCTATAGTCCATGCTTTTTGTTCGAAAATGGCCAAAATAGACCTATTTTGCATGTTTTATAATTTATTCATATCATCCCAAAAGGTGTGAAAATGGGTCAAAATCGATCAAAACCATGGGCTATAGTCCATGCTTTTTCTTCAAAAACGACCTATTTTGCATGCTTCATAAAATATTCATATCATCCCAAAAGGTGTGAAAATGGGTCAAAATCGATCAAAACCATGGGCTATAGTCCATGCTTTTTGTTCGAAAATTGCAAAAATGACCTATTTTGCATGCTTCATAAAATATTCATATTATTCCAAAAGGTGTGAAAATGGGTCAAAATCGATCAAAACCATGGGCTTTAGTCCATGCTTTTTCTTCGAAAATGGCGAAAAATGACCTAATTTGCATACTTCATAAAATATTCATATCATTCCAAAAGGTGTGAAAATGCGTCAAAATCGATCAAAACCATGGGCTATAGTCCATGCTTTTCGTACGAAAATGGACAAAAATGACCTATTTTGCATGCTTCATAAAATATTCATATCATCCCAAAAGGTGTGAAAATGGGTCAAAATCGATCAAAACCATGGGCTATAGTCCATGCTTTTTCTTCAAAAACGACCTATTTTGCATGCTTCATAAAATATTCATATCATCCCAAAAGGTGTGAAAATGGGTCAAAATCGATCAAAACCATGGGCTATAGTCCATGCTTTTTGTTCGAAAATGGCCAAAATAGACCTATTTTGCATGTTTTATAATTTATTGATATCATCCCAAAAGGTGTGAAAATGGGTCAAAATCGATCAAAACCATGGGCTATAGTCCATGCTTTTTGTTCGAAAATGGCCAAAATAGACCTATTTTGTATGCTTCATAAAATATTCATATCAACCCAAAAGGTGTGAAAATGGGTCAAAATCGATCAAAACCATGGGCTATAGTCCATGCTTTTCGTACGAAAATGGACAAAAATGACCAATTTTGCATGCTTCATAAAATATTCATATCATCCCAAAAGGTGTGAAAATGGGTCAAAATCGATCAAAACCATGGGCTATAGTACATGCTTTTTCTTCAAAAACGACCTATTTTGCATGCTTCATAAAATATTCATATCATCCCGAAAGGTGTGAAAATGGGTCAAAATCGATCAAAACCATGGGCTATAGTCCATGCGTTTTCTTCAAAAATGACCTAATTTGCATGCTTCATAAAATATTCATATCATCCCAAAAGGTGTGAAAATGGGTCAAAATCGATCAAAACCATGGGCTATAGTCCATGCTTTTTCTTCAAAAATGACCTATTTTGCATGTTTTATAATTTATTCATATCATCCCAAAAGGTGTGAAAATGGGTCAAAATCGATCAAAACCATGGGCTATAGTCCATGCTTTTGGTTCGAAAATGGCCAAAAATGACCTATTTTGCATGCTTCAAAAAATATTCCTATCATCCCGAAAGGTGTGAAAATGGGTCAAAATCGATCAAAACCATGGGCTATAGTCCATGCTTTTTGTTCGAAAATGACCTATTTTCCGTGCTTCATAAAATATTTATATCATCCCAAAAGGTGTGAAAATGGGTCAAAATCGATCACAACCATAGGCTATAGTCCATGCTTTTTCTTCGAAAATGACCTATTTTGCATGTTTCATAAAATATTCATATCATCCCAAAAGGTGTGAAAATGGGTCAAAATCGATCAAAACCATGGGCTATAGTCCATGCTTTTTGTTCGAAAATGACCTATTTTCCGTGCTTCATAAAATATTTATATCATCCCAAAAGGTGTGAAAATGGGTCAAAATCGATCAAAACCATGGGCTATAGTCCATGCTTTTTGTTCGAAAATAGATAAAAATGACCTATTTTGCATGTTTTATAATTTATTCATATCATTTCGAAAGGTGTGAAAATGGGTCAAAATCGATCAAAACCATGGGCTATAGTCCATGCTTTTTGTTCGAAAATGGCCAAAAATGACCTATTTTCCATGCTTCATAAAATATTCATATCATCCCAAAAGGTTTGAAAATGGGTCAAAATCGATCAAAACCATGGGCTATAGTCCATGCTTTTTGTTCGAAAATGACCTATTTTCCGTGCTTCATAAAATATTTATATCATCCCAAAAGGTGTGAAAATGGGTCAAAATCGATCAAAACCATGGGCTATAGTCCATGCTTTTGGTTCGAAAATAGATAAAAATGACCTATTTTGCATGCTTCATAAAATATTCATATCATTCCAAAAGGTGTGAAAATGGGTCAAAATCGATCAAAACCATGGGCTATAGTCCATGCTTTTGGTTCGAAAATGGCCAAAAATGACCTATTTTGCATGTTTCAGAATTTATTCATATCATACCAAAAGGAGGGTAAATGGGTCAAAATCGATCAAAACCATGGGCTATAGTCCATGCTTTTTGTTCGAAAATGACCTATTTTGCATGTTTCATAAAATATTCATATCGTCCCAAAAGGTATGAAAATGGGTCAAAATCGATCAAAACCATGGGCTATAGTCCATGCTTTTTGTTCGAAAATTGCCAAAATAGACCTGTTTTGCATGTTTGATAATTTATTCATATCATCCCAAAAGGTGTGAAAATAATTCAAAATCGATCAAAACCATGGGCTATAGTCCATGCTTTTTCTTCGAAAATGGCCAAAATAGACCTATTTTGCATATTTTATAATTTATTCATATCATCCCAAAAGGTGTGAAATTGGGTCAAAATCGATCAAAACCATGGGCTATAGTCCATGCTTTTTGTTCGAATATAACCAAAAATGACCTATTTTGCATGCTTCATAAAATATTCATATCATCCCAAAAAGTATGAAATTGGGTCAAAATCGATCAAAACCATGGGCTATAGTCCATGCTTTTTGTTCGAATATAACCAAAAATGACCTATTTTGCATGCTTCATAAAATATTCATATCATCCCAAAAAGTATGAAATTGGGTCAAAATCGATCAAAACCATGGGCTATAGTCCATGCTTTTTGTTCGAAAATTGAAAAAAAATGACTTATTTTGTATGTTTGAGAATTTATTCATATCATCCCAAAAGGTGTGAAAATGGGTCAAAATCGATCAAAACCATGGGCTATAGTCCATGCTTTTTGTTCGAAAATAGATAAAAATGACCTATTTTGCATGCTTCATAGAATATTCATATCATTCCAAAACGTGTGAAAATGGGTCAAAATCGATCAAAACCATGGGCTATAGTCCATGCTTTTTGTTCGAAAATGGCCAAAAATGACCTATTTTGCATGTTTCAGAATTTATTCATATCATACCAAAAGGAGGGTAAATGGGTCAAAATCGATCAAAACCATGGGCTATAGTCCATGCTTTTGGTTCGAAAATGACCTATTTTGCATGCTTTATAAAATATTCATATCATCCCAAAAGGTGTGAAAATGGGTCAAAATCGATCAAAACCATGGGCTATAGTCCATGCTTTTTCTTCGAAAATGACCTATTTTGCATGTTTCATAAAATATTCATATCATCCCACAAAGTGTGAAAATGGGTGAAAATCGATCAAAACCATGGGCTATAGTCCATGCTTTTTGTTCGAAAATAACCAAAAATGACCTATTTTGCATGTTTTATAATTTATTCATATCATCCCAAAAGGTGTGAAAATGGGTCAAAATCGATCAAAACCATGGGCTATAGTCCATGCTTTTTGTTCGAAAATAACCAAAAATGACCTATTTTGCATGTTTTATAATTTATTCATATCATCCCAAAAGGTGTGAAAATGGGTCAAAATCGATCAAAACCATGGGCTATAGTCCATGCTTTTTGTTCGAAAATGACCTATTTTGCATGTTTCATAAAATATTCATATAATCCCAAAAAGTGTGAAAATGGGTCAAAATCGATCAAAACCATGGGCTATAGTCCATGCTTTTTGTTCGAAAATAACCAAAAACAACCTATTTTGCATGCTTCACAAAATATTCATATCATCCCAAAAAGTGTGAAAATGGGTCAAAATCGATCAAAACCATGGGCTATAGTCCATGCTTTTTGTTCGAAAATAACCAAAAATGACCTATTTTGCATGTTTTATAATTTATTCATATCATCCCAAAAGGTGTGAAAATGGGTCAAAATCGATCAAAACCATGGGCTATAGTCCATGCTTTTTGTTCGAAAATAACCAAAAATGACCTATTTTGCATGTTTTATAATTTATTCATATCATCCCAAAAGGTGTGAAAATGGGTCAAAATCGATCAAAACCATGGGCTATAGTCCATGCTTTTTGTTCGAAAATGACATATTTTACATGTTTCATAAAATATTCATATCGTCCCAAAAAGTGTGAAAATGGGTCAAAATCGATCAAAACCATGGGCTATAGTCCATGCTTTTTGTTCGAAAATAACCAAAAACAACCTATTTTGCATGCTTCACAAAATATTCATATCATCCCAAAAAGTGTGAAAATGGGTCAAAATCGATCAAAACCATGGGCTATAGTCCATGCTTTTTGTTCGAAAATAACCAAAAATGACCTATTTTGCATGTTTTATAATTTATTCATATCATCCCAAAAGGTGTGAAAATGGGTCAAAATCGATCAAAACCATGGGCTATAGTCCATGCTTTTTGTTCGAAAATGACCTATTTTGCATGTTTCATAAAATATTCATATCATCCCAAAAAGTGTGAAAATGGGTCAAAATCGATCAAAACCATGGGCTATAGTCCATGCTTTTTGTTCGAAAATAACCAAAAACAACCTATTTTGCATGCTTCACAAAATATTCATATCATCCCAAAAAGTGTGAAAATGGGTCAAAATCGATCAAAACCATGGGCTATAGTCCATGCTTTTTCTTCAAAAATGACCTATTTTGCATGCTTCATAAAATATTCATATCACCCCAAAAGGTGTGAAAATGGGTCAAAATCGATCAAAACCATGGGCTATAGTCCATGCTTTTTGTTCGAAAATTGCAAAAAATGACCTATTTTGCATGTTTGAGAATATATTCATATCATCCCAAAAGGTGTGAAAATGGGTCAAAATCGATCAAAACCATGGGCTATAGTCCATGCTTTTCGTTCGAAAAAAGAGAAAAATGACCTATTTTACATGCTTCATAGAATATTCATATCATTCCAAAAGGTGTGAAAATAGGTCAAAATCGATCAAAACCATGGGCTATAGTCCATGCTTTTGGTTCGAAAATGGCCAAAAATGACTTATTTTGCATGTTTCAGAATTTATTCATATCATACCAAAAGGAGTGTAAATGGGTCAAAATCGATCAAAACCATGGGCTATAGTCCATGCTTTTGGTTCGAAAATGACCTATTTTCCATGTTTTATAAAATATTCATATCATCCCAAAAGGTGTGAAAATGGGTCAAAATCGATCAAAACCATGGGCTATAGTCCATGCTTTTTGTTCGAAAATGACCTATTTTGCATGTTTCATAAAATATTCATATCATCCCAAAAAGTGTGAAAATGGGTGAAAATCGATCAAAACCATGGGCTATAGTCCATGCTTTTTGTTCGAAAATAACCAAAAATGACGTATTTTGCATGTTTTACAATTTATTCATATCATCACAAAAGGTGTGAAAATGGGTCAAAATCGATCAAAACCATGGGCTATAGTCCATGCTTTTTGTTCGAAAATGACCTATTTTGCATGTTTCATAAAATATTCATATCGTCCCAAAAAGTATGAAAATGGGTCAAAATCGATCAAAACCATGGGCTATAGTTTATGCTTTTTGTTCGAAAATTGCAAAAAATGACCTATTTTGCATGCTTCATAAAATATTCATATCATTCAAAAAGGTGTAAAAATAGGTCAATATCCATCAAAACCATGGGCTATAGTCCATGCTTTTTCTTCGAAAATGGCCAAAATAGACCTATTTTGCATGTTTTATAATTTATTCATATCATCCCAAAAGGTGTGAAATTGGGTCAAAATCGATCAAAACCATGGGCTATAGTCCATGCTTTTTGTTCGAAAATAACCAAAAATGACCTATTTTGCATGCTTCATAAAATATTCATATCATCCCAAAAAGTGTGAAATTGGGTCAAAATCGATCAAAACCATGGGCTATAGTCCATGCTTTTTGTTCGAAAATGGCCAAAAATGACCTATTTTGCATGCTTCATAAAATATTCATATCATCCCAAAAAGTGTGAAAATGGGTCAAAATCGATCAAAACCATTGGCTATAGTCCATGCTTTTTGTTCGAAAATGACCTATTTTCCGTGCTTCATAAAATATTTATATCATTCCAAAAGGTGTGAAAATGGGTCAAAATCGATCAAAACCATGGGCTATAGTCCATGCTTTTTCTTCAAAAATGACCTATTTTGCATGCTTCATAAAATATTCATATCATCCCAAAAGGTGTGAAAATGGGTCAAAATCGATCAAAACCATGGGCTATAGTCCATGCTTTTTGTTCGAAAATAACCAAAAATGACCTATTTTGCATGTTTTATAATTTATTCATATCATCCCAAAAGGTGTGAAAATGGGTCAAAATCGATCAAAACCATGGGCTATAGTCCATGCTTTTTTTTCGAAAATGACCTATTTTGCATGTTTCATAAAATATTCATATCATTCCAAAAGGTGAAAAAATGGGTCAAAATCGATCAAAACCATGGGCTATAGTCCATGCTTTTTCTTCGAAAATGGCCAAAATAGACCTATTTTGCATGTTTTATAATTTATTCATATCATCCCAAAAGGTGTGAAATTGGGTCAAAATCGATCAAAACCATGGGCTATAGTCCATGCTTTTTGTTCGAAAATAACCAAAAATTACTTATTTTGCATGATTCATAAAATATTCATATCATCCCAAAAAGTATGAAATTGGGTCAAAATCAATCAAAACCATGGGCTATAGTCCATGCTTTTTGTTCGAAAATTGATAAAAATGACCTATTTTGCATGCTTCATAAAATATTCATATCATTCCAAAACGTGTGAAAATGGGTCAAAATCGATCAAAACCATGGGCTATAGTCCATGCTTTTGGTTCGAAAATGGCCAAAAATGACCTATTTTGCATGCTTCATAAAATATTCCTATCATCCCAAAAGGTGTGAAAATGGGTCAAAATCGATCAAAACCATGGGCTATAGTCCATGCTTTTTGTTCGAAAATGACCTATTTTGCATGTTTCATAAAATATTCATATCATCCCAAAAAGTGTGAAAATGGGTGAAAATCGATCAAAACCATGGGCTATAGTCCATGCTTTTTGTTTGAAAATAACCAAAAATGACCTATTTTGCATGTTTTATAATTTATTCATATCATCCCAAAAGGTGTGAAAATGGGTCAAAATCGATCAAAACCATGGGCTATAGTCCATGCTTTTTGTTCGAAAATAACCAAAAATGACCTATTTTGCATGTTTTATAATTTATTCATATCATCCCAAAAGGTGTGAAAATGGGTCAAAATCGATCAAAACCATGGGCTATAGTCCATGCTTTTTGTTCGAAAATAACCAAAAATGACCTATTTTGCATGTTTGAGAATTTATTCATATCATCCCAAAAGGTGTGAAAATGGGTCAAAATCGATCAAAACCATGGGCTATAGTCCATGCTTTTGGTTCGAAAATGACCTATTTTCCATGTTTTATAAAATATTCATATCATCCCAAAAGGTGTGAAAATGGGTCAAAATCGATCAAAACCATGGGCTATAGTCCATGCTTTTTGTTCGAAAATGACCTATTTTGCATGTTTCATAAAATATTCATATCATCCCAAAAGGTGTGAAATTGGGTCAAAATCGATCAAAACCATGGGCTATAGTCCATGCTTTTTGTTCGAAAATAACCAAAAATGACCTATTTTGCATGCTTCATAAAATATTCATATCATCCCAAAAAGTGTGAAATTGGGTCAAAATCGATCAAAACCATGGGCTATAGTCCATGCTTTTTGTTCGAAAATTGCCAAAATAGACGTATTTTGCATGTTTTATAATTTATTCATATCATCCCAAAAGGTGTGAAAATGGGTCAAAATCGATCAAAACCATGGGCTATAGTCCATGCTTTTTCTTCGAAAATGACCTATTTTGCATGTTTCATAAAATATTCATATCGTCCCAAAAGGTATGAAAATGGGTCAAAATCGATCAAAACCATGGGCTATAGTCCATGCTTTTTGTTCGAAAATTGCCAAAAATGACGTTTTTTGCATGTTTGATAATTTATTCATATCATCCCAAAAGGTGTGAAAATGGGTCAAAATCGATCAAAACCATGGGCTATAGTCGATGCTTTTTGTTCGAAAATGACCTATTTTGCATGTTTCATAAAATATTCATATCGTCCCAAAAGGTATGAAAATGGGTCAAAATCGATCAAAACCATGGGCTATAGTCTATGCTTTTTGTTCGAATTTTGCCAAAAATGACGTTTTTTGCATGTTTGATAATTTATTCATATCATCCCAAAAGGTGTGAAAATGGGTCAAAATCGATCAAAACCATGGGTTATAGTCCATGCTTTTTGTTCGAAAATGGCCAAAAATGACCTATTTTGCATGTTTTATAATTTACTCATATCATCCCAAAAGGTGTGAAAATGGGTCAAAATCGATCAAAACCATGGGCTATAGTCCATGCTTTTTGTTCGAAAATGGCCAAAAATTACCTATTTTGCATGCTTCATAAAATATTCATATCATCCCAAAAGGTGTGAAAATGGGTCAAAATCGATCAAAAGCATGGGCTATAGTCCATGCTTTTTGTTCGAAAATGACCTATTTTGCATGCTTCATAAAATATTCATATCATCCCAAAAAGTGTGAAAATGGGTCAAAATCGATCAAAACCATGGGCTATAGTCCATGCTTTTTCTTCGAAAATGACCTATTTTGCATGTTTCATAAAATATTCATTTCGTCCCAAAAGGTATGAAAATGGGTCAAAATCGATCAAAACCATGGGCTATAGTCCATGCTTTTTGTTCGAAAATTGCCAAAAATGACGTTTTTTGCATGTTTGATAATTTATTCATATCATCCCAAAAGGTGTGAAAATGGGTCAAAATCGATCAAAACCATGGGTTATAGTCCATGCTTTTTGTTCGAAAATGGCCAAAAATGACCTATTTTGCATGTTTGAGAATTTACTCATATCATCCCAAAAGGTGTGAAAATGGGTCAAAATCGATCAAAACCATGGGCTATAGTCCATGCTTTTTCTTCGAAAATGACCTATTTTGCATGTTTCATAAAATATTCATATCGTCCCAAAAGGTATGAAAATGGGTCAAAATCGATCAAAACCATGGGCTATAGTCCATGGTTTTTGTTCGAAAATTGCCAAAAATGACCTTTTTTGCATGTTTGATAATTTATTCATATCATCCCAAAAGGTGTGAAAATGGGTCAAAATCGATCAAAACCATGGGCTATAGTCCATGCTTTTTGTTCGAAAATGGCCAAAAATGACCTATTTTGCATGCTTCATAAAATATTCATATCATCCCAAAAGGTGTGAAAATGGGTCAAAATCGATCAAAACCATGGGCTATAGTCCATGCTTTTTGTTCGAAAATGACCTATTTTGCATGTTTCATAAAATATTCATTTCGTCCCAAAAGGTATGAAAATGGGTCAAAATCGATCAAAACCATGGGCTATAGTCTATGCTTTTTGTTCGAAAATTGCCAAAAATGACGTTTTTTGCATGTTTGATAATTTATTCATATCATCCCAAAAGGTGTGAAAATGGGTCAAAATCGATCAAAACCATGGGTTATAGTCCATGCTTTTTGTTCGAAAATTGCCAAAAATGACCTTTTTTGCATGTTTGATAATTTATTCATATCATCCCAAAAGGTGTGAAAATGGGTCAAAATCGATCAAAACCATGGGCTATAGTCCATGCTTTTTGTTCGAAAATGACCTATTTTGCATGTTTCATAATTGATTCATATCATCCCAAAAGGTGTGAAAATGGGTCAAAATCGATCAAAACCATGGGCTATAGTCCATGCTTTTTGTTCGAAAATTGCAAAAAATGAACTATTTTGCATGCTTCATAAAATATTCATATCATTCCAAAAGGTGTGAAAATGGGTCAAAATCGATCAAAACCATGGGCTATAGTCCATGTTTTTGGTTCGAAAATGGCCAAAAATGACCTATTTTGCATGTTTCAGAATTTATTCATATCATACCAAAAGGAGTGTAAATGGGTCAAAATCGATCAAAACCATGGGCTATAGTCCATGCTTTTTGTTTGAAAATGACCTATTTTGCATGCTTCATAAAATATTCATATCATCCTAAAAGGTGTGAAAATGGGTCAAAATCGATCAAAACCATGGGCTATAGTCCATGCTTTTTGTTCGAAAATGACCTATTTTGCATGTTTCATAAAATATTCATATCGTCCCAAAAAGTATGAAAATGGGTCAAAATCGATCAAAACCATGGGCTATAGTCTATGCTTTTTGTTCGAAAATTGCCAAAAATGACGTTTTTTGCATGTTTGATAATTTATTCATATCATCCCAAAAGGTGTGAAAATGGGTCAAAATCGATCAAAACCATGGGCTATAGTCCATGCTTTTTCTTCGAAAATGACCTATTTTGCATGTTTCATAAAATATTCATATCGTCCCAAAAGGTATGAAAATGGGTCAAAATCGATCAAAACCATGGGCTATAGTCTATGCTTTTTGTTCGAATTTTGCCAAAAATGACGTTTTTTGCATGTTTGATAATTTATTCATATCATCCCAAAAGGTGTGAAAATGGGTCAAAATCGATCAAAACCATGGGTTATAGTCCATGCTTTTTGTTCGAAAATGGCCAAAAATGACCTATTTTGCATGTTTGAGAATTTACTCATATCATCCCAAAAGGTGTGAAAATGGGTCAAAATCGTGGCTATAGTCCATGCTTTTTGTTCGAAAATGGCCAAAAATTACCTATTTTGCATGCTTCATAAAATATTCATATCATCCCAAAAGGTGTGAAAATGGGTCAAAATCGATCAAAAGCATGGGCTATAGTCCATGCTTTTTGTTCGAAAATGACCTATTTTGCATGCTTCATAAAATATTCATATCATCCCAAAAAGTGTGAAAATGGGTCAAAATCGATCAAAACCATGGGCTATAGTCCATGCTTTTTCTTCGAAAATGACCTATTTTGCATGTTTCATAAAATATTCATTTCGTCCCAAAAGGTATGAAAATGGGTCAAAATCGATCAAAACCATGGGCTATAGTCCATGCTTTTTGTTCGAAAATTGCCAAAAATGACGTTTTTTGCATGTTTGATAATTTATTCATATCATCCCAAAAGGTGTGAAAATGGGTCAAAATCGATCAAAACCATGGGTTATAGTCCATGCTTTTTGTTCGAAAATGGCCAAAAATGACCTATTTTGCATGTTTGAGAATTTACTCATATCATCCCAAAAGGTGTGAAAATGGGTCAAAATCGATCAAAACCATGGGCTATAGTCCATGCTTTTTCTTCGAAAATGACCTATTTTGCATGTTTCATAAAATATTCATATCGTCCCAAAAGGTATGAAAATGGGTCAAAATCGATCAAAACCATGGGCTATAGTCCATGGTTTTTGTTCGAAAATTGCCAAAAATGACCTTTTTTGCATGTTTGATAATTTATTCATATCATCCCAAAAGGTGTGAAAATGGGTCAAAATCGATCAAAACCATGGGCTATAGTCCATGCTTTTTGTTCGAAAATGGCCAAAAATGACCTATTTTGCATGCTTCATAAAATATTCATATCATCCCAAAAGGTGTGAAAATGGGTCAAAATCGATCAAAACCATGGGCTATAGTCCATGCTTTTTGTTCGAAAATGACCTATTTTGCATGTTTCATAAAATATTCATTTCGTCCCAAAAGGTATGAAAATGGGTCAAAATCGATCAAAACCATGGGCTATAGTCTATGCTTTTTGTTCGAAAATTGCCAAAAATGACGTTTTTTGCATGTTTGATAATTTATTCATATCATCCCAAAAGGTGTGAAAATGGGTCAAAATCGATCAAAACCATGGGTTATAGTCCATGCTTTTTGTTCGAAAATTGCCAAAAATGACCTTTTTTGCATGTTTGATAATTTATTCATATCATCCCAAAAGGTGTGAAAATGGGTCAAAATCGATCAAAACCATGGGCTATAGTCCATGCTTTTTGTTCGAAAATGACCTATTTTGCATGTTTCATAATTGATTCATATCATCCCAAAAGGTGTGAAAATGGGTCAAAATCGATCAAAACCATGGGCTATAGTCCATGCTTTTTGTTCGAAAATTGCAAAAAATGAACTATTTTGCATGCTTCATAAAATATTCATATCATTCCAAAAGGTGTGAAAATGGGTCAAAATCGATCAAAACCATGGGCTATAGTCCATGTTTTTGGTTCGAAAATGGCCAAAAATGACCTATTTTGCATGTTTCAGAATTTATTCATATCATACCAAAAGGAGTGTAAATGGGTCAAAATCGATCAAAACCATGGGCTATAGTCCATGCTTTTTGTTTGAAAATGACCTATTTTGCATGCTTCATAAAATATTCATATCATCCTAAAAGGTGTGAAAATGGGTCAAAATCGATCAAAACCATGGGCTATAGTCCATGCTTTTTGTTCGAAAATGACCTATTTTGCATGTTTCATAAAATATTCATATCGTCCCAAAAGGTATGAAAATGGGTCAAAATCGATCAAAACCATGGGCTATAGTCTATGCTTTTTGTTCGAAAATTGCCAAAAATGACGTTTTTTGCATGTTTGATAATTTATTCATATCATCCCAAAAGGTGTGAAAATGGGTCAAAATCGATCAAAACCATGGGTTATAGTCCATGCTTTTTGTTCGAAAATGGCCAAAAATGACCTATTTTGCATGTTTGAGAATTTACTCATATCATCCCAAAAGGTGTGAAAATGGGTCAAAATCGATCAAAACCATGGGCTATAGTCCATGCTTTTTGTTCGAAAATGGCCAAAAATGACCTATTTTGCATGCTTCATAAAATATTCATATCATCCCAAAAGGTGTGAAAATGGGTCAAAATCGATCAAAAGCATGGGCTATAGTCCATGCTTTTTGTTCGAAAATGACCTATTTTGCATGCTTCATAAAATATTCATATCATCCCAAAAAGTGTGAAAATGGGTCAAAATCGATCAAAACCATGGGCTATAGTCCATGCTTTTTCTTCGAAAATGACCTATTTTCCATGTTTCATAAAATATTCATTTCGTCCCAAAAGGTATGAAAATGGGTCAAAATCGATCAAAACCATGGGCTATAGTCTATGCTTTTTGTTCGAAATTTGCCAAAAATGACGTTTTTTGCATGTTTGATAATTTATTCATATCATCCCAAAAGGTGTGAAAATGGGTCAAAATCGATCAAAACCATGGGTTATAGTCCATGCTTTTTGTTCGAAAATGGCCAAAAATTACCTATTTTGCATGTTTGAGAATTTACTCATATCATCCCAAAAGGTGTGAAAATGGGTCAAAATCGATCAAAACCATGGGCTATAGTCCATGCTTTTTCTTCGAAAATGACCTATTTTGCATGTTTCATAAAATATTCATATCGTCCCAAAAGGTATGAAAATGGGTCAAAATCGATCAAAACCATGGGCTATAGTCCATGCTTTTTGTTCGAAAATTGCCAAAAATGACCTTTTTTGCATGTTTGATAATTTATTCATATCATCCCAAAAGGTGTGAAAATGGGTCAAAATCGATCAAAACCATGGGCTATAGTCCATGCTTTTTGTTCGAAAATGACCTATTTTGCATGTTTCATAATTGATTCATATCATCCCAAAAGGTGTGAAAATGCGTCAAAATCGATCAAAACCATGGGCTATAGTCCATGCTTTTTGTTCGAAAATTGCAAAAAATGAACTATTTTGCATGCTCCATAAAATATTCATATCATTCCAAAAGGTGTGAAAATGGGTCAAAATCGATCAAAACCATGGGCTATAGTCCATGCTTTTGGTTCGAAAATGGCCAAAAATGACCTATTTTGCATGTTTCAGAATTTATTCATATCATACCAAAAGGAGTGTAGAAGGGTTCAAAATCGATCAAAACCATGGGCTATAGTCCATGCTTTTTGTTTGAAAATGACCTATTTTGCATGCTTCATAAAATATTCATATCATCCTAAAAGGTGTGAAAATGGGTCAAAACCGATCAAAACCATGGGCTATAGTCCATGCTTTTTCTTCGAAAATGACCTATTTTGCATGTTTCATAAAATATTCATATCGTCCCAAAAGGTATGAAAATGGGTCAAAATCGATCAAAACCATGGGCTATAGTCTATGCTTTTTGTTCGAAAATTGCCAAAAATGACGTTTTTTGCATGTTTGATAATTTATTCATATCATCCCAAAAGGTGTGAAAATGGGTCAAAATCGATCAAAACCATGGGTTATAGTCCATGCTTTTTGTTCGAAAATGGCCAAAAATGACCTATTTTGCATGTTTGAGAATTTACTCATATCATCCCAAAAGGTGTGAAAATGGGTCAAAATCGATCAAAACCATGGGTTATAGTCCATGCTTTTTGTTCGAAAATGGCCAAAAATGACCTATTTTGCATGCTTCATAAAATATTCATATCATCCCAAATAGTGTGAAAATGGGTCAACATCGATCAAAACCATGGGCTATAGTCCATGCTTTTTCTTCGAAAATGACCTATTTTGCATGTTTCATAAAATATTCATATCGTCCCAAAAGGTATGAAAATGGGTCAAAATCGATCAAAACCATGGGCTATAGTCCATGCTTTTTGTTCGAAAATTGCCAAAAATGACGTTTTTTCCATGTTTGATAATTTATTCATATCATCCCAAAAGGTGTGAAAATGGGTCAAAATCGATCAAAACCATGGGTTATAGTCCATGCTTTTTGTTCGAAAATGGCCAAAAATGACCTATTTTGCATGTTTGAGAATTTACTCATATCATCCCAAAAGGTGTGAAAATGGGTCAAAATCGATCAAAACCATGGGCTATAGTCCATGCTTTTTGTTCGAAAATGGCCAAAAATGACCTATTTTGCATGCTTCATAAAATATTCATATCATCCCAAAAGGTGTGAAAATGGGTCAAAATCGATCAAAAGCATGGGCTATAGTCCATGCTTTTTGTTCGAAAATGACCTATTTTGCATGCTTCATAAAATATTCATATCATCCCAAAAAGTGTGAAAATGGGTCAAAATCGATCAAAACCATGGGCTATAGTCCATGCTTTTTCTTCGAAAATGACCTATTTTGCATGTTTCATAAAATATTCATATCGTCCCAAAAGGTATGAAAATGGGTCAAAATCGATCAAAACCATGGGCTATAGTCTATGCTTTTTGTTCGAAAATTGCCAAAAATGACCTTTTTTGCATGTTTGATAATTTATTCATATCATCCCAAAAGGTGTGAAAATGGGTCAAAATCGATCAAAAGCATGGGCTATAGTCCATGCTTTTTGTTCGAAAATGGCCAAAAATGACCTATTTTGCATGTTTGAGAATTTACTCATATCATCCCAAAAGGTGTGAAAATGGGTCAAAATCGATCAAAACCATGGGCTATAGTCCATGCTTTTTGTTCGAAAATGGCCAAAAATGACCTATTTTGCATGCTTCATAAAATATTCATATCATCCCAAAAGGTGTGAAAATGGGTCAAAATCGATCAAAACCATGGGCTATAGTCCATGCTTTTTGTTCGAAAATGACCTATTTTGCATGCTTCATAAAATATTCATATCATCCCAAAAAGTGTGAAAATGGGTCAAAATCGATCAAAACCATGGGCTATAGTCCATGCTTTTTGTTCGAAAATAACCAAAAATGACCTATTTTGCATGCTTCATAAAATATTCATATCATCCCAAAAGGTGTGAAAATGGGTCAAAATCGATCAAAACCATGGGCTATAGTCCATGCTTTTTGTTCGAAAATGGCCAAAAAAGACCTATTTTGCATGCTTCATAAAATATTCATATCCCAAAAGGTGTGAAAATGGGTCAAAATCGATCAAAACCATGGGCTATAGTCCATGCTTTTTGTTTGAAAATGACCTATTTTGCATGCTTCATAAAATATTCATATCATCCTAAAAGGTGTGAAAATGGGTCAAAACCGATCAAAACCATGGGCTATAGTCCATGCTTTTTCTTCGAAAATGACCTATTTTGCATGTTTCATAAAATATTCATATCGTCCCAAAAGGTATGAAAATGGGTCAAAATCGATCAAAACCATGGGCTATAGTCTATGCTTTTTGTTCGAAAATTGCCAAAAATGACGTTTTTTGCATGTTTGATAATTTATTCATATCATCCCAAAAGGTGTGAAAATGGGTCAAAATCGATCAAAACCATGGGTTATAGTCCATGCTTTTTGTTCGAAAATGGCCAAAAATGACCTATTTTGCATGTTTGAGAATTTACTCATATCATCCCAAAAGGTGTGAAAATGGGTCAAAATCGATCAAAACCATGGGTTATAGTCCATGCTTTTTGTTCGAAAATGGCCAAAAATGACCTATTTTGCATGCTTCATAAAATATTCATATCATCCCAAAAGGTGTGAAAATGGGTCAAAATCGATCAAAAGCATGGGCTATAGTCCATGCTTTTTGTTCGAAAATGACCTATTTTGCATGCTTCATAAAATATTCATATCATCCCAAATAGTGTGAAAATGGGTCAACATCGATCAAAACCATGGGCTATAGTCCATGCTTTTTCTTCGAAAATGACCTATTTTGCATGTTTCATAAAATATTCATATCGTCCCAAAAGGTATGAAAATGGGTCAAAATCGATCAAAACCATGGGCTATAGTCCATGCTTTTTGTTCGAAAATTGCCAAAAATGACGTTTTTTCCATGTTTGATAATTTATTCATATCATCCCAAAAGGTGTGAAAATGGGTCAAAATCGATCAAAACCATGGGTTATAGTCCATGCTTTTTTTTCGAAAATGGCCAAAAATGACCTATTTTGCATGTTTGAGAATTTACTCATATCATCCCAAAAGGTGTGAAAATGGGTCAAAATCGATCAAAACCATGGGCTATAGTCCATGCTTTTTGTTCGAAAATGGCCAAAAATGACCTATTTTGCATGCTTCATAAAATATTCATATCATCCCAAAAGGTGTGAAAATGGGTCAAAATCGATCAAAAGCATGGGCTATAGTCCATGCTTTTTGTTCGAAAATGACCTATTTTGCATGCTTCATAAAATATTCATATCATCCCAAAAAGTGTGAAAATGGGTCAAAATCGATCAAAACCATGGGCTATAGTCCATGCTTTTTCTTCGAAAATGACCTATTTTGCATGTTTCATAAAATATTCATATCGTCCCAAAAGGTATGAAAATGGGTCAAAATCGATCAAAACCATGGGCTATAGTCTATGCTTTTTGTTCGAAAATTGCAGAAAAATGACCTTTTTTGCATGTTTGATAATTTATTCATATCATCCCAAAAGGTGTGAAAATGGGTCAAAATCGATCAAAACCATGGGTTATAGTCCATGCTTTTTGTTCGAAAATGGCCAAAAATGACCTATTTTGCATGTTTGAGAATTTACTCATATCATCCCAAAAGGTGTGAAAATGGGTCAAAATCGATCAAAACCATGGGCTATAGTCCATGCTTTTTGTTCGAAAATGGCCAAAAATGACCTATTTTGCATGCTTCATAAAATATTCATATCATCCCAAAAGGTGTGAAAATGGGTCAAAATCGATCAAAACCATGGGCTATAGTCCATGCTTTTTGTTCGAAAATGACCTATTTTGCATGCTTCATAAAATATTCATATCATCCCAAAAAGTGTGAAAATGGGTCAAAATCGATCAAAACCATGGGCTATAGTCCATGCTTTTTGTTCGAAAATAACCAAAAATGACCTATTTTGCATGCTTCATAAAATATTCATATCATCCCAAAAGGTGTGAAAATGGGTCAAAATCGATCAAAACCATGGGCTATAGTCCATGCTTTTTGTTCGAAAATGGCCAAAAAAGACCTATTTTGCATGCTTCATAAAATATTCATATCCCAAAAGGTGTGAAAATGGGTCAAAATCGATCAAAACCATGGGCTATAGTCCATGCTTTTTGTTCGAAAATGGCCAAAAATGACCTATTTTGCATGTTTGAGAATTTACTCATATCATCCCAAAAGGTGTGAAAATGGGTCAAAATCGATCAAAACCATGGGCTATAGTCCATGCTTTTTGTTCGAAAATGGCCAAAAATGACCTATTTTGCATGCTTCATAAATTAATCAGATCATCCCAAAAGGTGTGAAAAAGGGTGAAAAACTATGAAACTTAATGACACTATGCTCATTCAAAAAACTTTAATATTTCTTTGTATAAAATTTGAACAAAATATAAATTATTTGATTGAATCTTTTATAAAATAAGATTGGAATCCATTTGAAAAATGAATTTCAATTTTTTCTTTGTTTAAAATTATAGTACAAAAGTAGGAAAAAGCTAATAAACACAGGGATCCCATTAAAGTATTCCCTCGGTGTATCCTTCATCTATAGATCCTTTGTAGCACTTTGAAATGCAGCTCAATTTGAGGGACAAAACAATAGGTTGCAACTCTCAGGAGATTGAAATTATTTGGTTTGGTTTTTCAAATTGAGCTGCATTTATGTCACGTGTAAAAGGTCTGTATGACGTAAGTTGTTACTGCCCCCTCCCCTCTACAGTTTCAAGATGGCCATGTCTCTAACCCTAGGATTTCAATTGCTATTTGACAAGTTTGGAAAGACCCACAGATACAAAGTCTCTATACATTGTTGTCCACCTCCCCAATGATTTTCCATTGTCTTTTAACTTACATCCCCCTGATTTCTAACTTCTCTTTTGAGCCATAACTTGAGGTTGTAGGGGGAGGGGGGAGTTCAAAAATTAAATGAATTGTCAACTTTTTTTTCAGTTCGTTTTTCTTGTAGTTTTTTTTGTGTGTGTGGTCTAGCTCGGGAGAATCATCACCATATGATGAACACAAGATGGTTGTTCCCCAGCTAGACCAGAATGCATTTGCTATCTTAGTAAAAGCCAAACAAGGTGCATTCTGGTCTAGCTTGGTTACAATCATCATCATATAAGGCATGATGAACAAAATATGTTTGTACCCAAGCTAGACCACAATGCATTGCTATCTTAGTAAAAGCCAAACAAGGTGCATTCTGGTCTAGCTTGGGTACAATCATCACAGCTGCTAAAAGGGGTTTATTTAATAAAAATTCTTAAATATAAACTTCACCACTGCGATTACCACTCAAGTCGAGTACATCCTCAACGCTGGATCTTTTTCCCAATTTCTCTGATTCTTGGCTGTTTTTTCTTTTACCATCAACGTCATCCTTCACACCATCAGTCAAATCATCTGTCGATCCATCACTAAAATTCCAAAACCCTTTTCCACTTGTCTTTCTGGATAGGTCTTTTTTCTCTGGCGACTCGCTCGTGAGAGCGTTTGATGGTTTTGAGACTGCGAACCGTGAGGGTATAGGGGTAGAGTTCTGGTTAGATGATGTGGTATCTTCAATTGATGATGATGAGGGGCTTGACAGCGCCAGGTTTGTATGGCCCTTTTCATCTTCAGGCTCCTGTTTTGACTGTGTTTTCTAGTAGCGACAAAAAAGATTATGATGAGATGGTGATGATGATGATGATGAGATGGGGATGATGGTGATGATGATGATGATGATGATGAGATGGTGATGGAGATAATGGTGATGATAGTGATGATGAGATGATGATGGTGTTGTTGTTGTTGATGATGATGTTGATGATGATGATGATGATAATGATGATGATGATGGATGAAGTCAATAGACAAAATACATTGAAAGCATTGAAAAATGAAGGACAGTGTAGTATTAGTACAATTGCTCTTTGCCTAAGGGGTCTTGGGTTTGATTCCTGGACCCAGCATTTAAATGTGAATAGACCTCATTAGGTCCTGTCCCCCGGGGTCAACCCTTTAAGAACATGTGTTATGTGTCATAAGATTCTTTGTTCGAGTATTATCCATATTCATGTGTCTTCTCATGTGCAACCATTAAACAAAGAAATGATACTCTAGAGAATGACACATGGTCTGAAATGGGAAAACATTATACCCAAGCTAAACAGGTATATTCTTGGTACCCAAAATACAACATGAAATCAACATAATAGATATCCGATAATTCCTTGTAAGCAATGCATCAATGCAACACCATCATTCCTTTCTTCATGCACATTTATTTGAGTGACTTCAGGATTGTGCGTGACCCACCCACCCTCAAAACATTAAGTGGCGCGTGATGCCAGCATAACATGTGAATATACTGCTGTCTCAATCTTATTTTCGGCTTTTCCATATCTCATTTTGTATTCATGTGTATAGAGGCTTTGCACCATCACGTGATGTCAGCCATGACAGGAGGCACAACAATAGAGTCTTTTCCCCTGAGAAACTGAATTCTTTCTCCTGTAAATCAGATTAGACCAGATTCAATAAGCCAATTCACAGTTTAAGAATCGTTTTCAGTGTGCATGCGATTTTATCCCGAATTTCTCACCTTGTTTTGTTTAATTAAAAACAAAAGAAGGTTTAAACAAAAGAAGCTGAGAAATTCGGGATAAAATCGCATGTGCATTGAAAACCATTCTTAACTGTGAACTGGCTTATTGTCCCTGCCTCCTGTCATGGCTGCCATCACGTGATGGTGCAAACCCTTTATTACAGGTACTGACAATATCTTCGTTACTATTATCATCCCCTTCCAAAAATCACTCCCCTCCCCCCGGTAAAAAAGAAATGGCCCATACTGACATTATAAAATTCATCACACATACCTCCACTTGAAATCTTGAGGATGGCAGTTGTACATTCACATTACTAACAGGACTTGATCCATTAGATGTGGTGGACTGGGCACTGGGAGTGACCGCAAACCTTGATAATTTGGGCTCAACATCCTTATTTGGATTTTCAACAGGAAGTGATGATGATGGCAAACCCTTTGATTTTTTTTCTATATTTTTTGCCTTAGAAGCAGAAGTTTCATGAGAATTTGATTTTTCTAGGTTTGAGACAGTAAATCTTGCAGGAGGTTGGATATTTACAGTTGGTACCTCTATCAATGGTGGTTGGCTTTTCTCATTACTAACTGCATCCTCTGTACTGATTGGTTCAAATATTGTCAATAAATGTGAAGAAGGGACAGGGGATTGTTGTGGTCTGTCTCTTCTAGATCCCACATCAGGGGGGTTAAAGAGATTTGATAAAGAAGCTGGAGTTTTGCTACTCGTTGATGGTGCTTTAGGTTTCTCCACTCGGTCTGTGCTCGAACTGTTTTGCAATTGGCTGAAAGCTACTCGTAAATGTTCTGGAATTTTATCAGGATTGGTGTGTCCAAACCCAATGTTATCTCTCGCCGACTGCCGAAGCAATGGCGAATCATCATTAGATGAAGAATCCGAAACTCTTTCGGATCCAGTATCATTAATTTCATCCTCCATATCCTTTGAAAATGAAACATTCTTTTTGAAGGCACGGCGCCTCGCATGTGCCAGAGAAACATCAGACTGACTCCGCCCAACAGGAGTTCCAACTAGACTATCATTATCAACTAGCTCCATACTAGGAGGTCTGTCTTTCACCTGTAAACCTGGTAAAATAGTTGTGCTTCCTGTAATATCTTTGGACTTCATACTGTGTAATCTTAGAGCCATTTCTGGATACAATGCCCCCATGTCTTTTTCAGACACTTCGCTTAGAGTGTCCGGTCTATCGACCTCAGGTCGGTGTGATGATCTTCTCAAGATGGATTTAACTGGGAGAGTTGTCCTTTTCTTATTGAAAGATGGATTTCTTGACACAATTTCACGAGCTTCGTAGGTTTCAGCCATTTCTTTTTCATCTTTGTCTTTATTAGGAGCAGTAGTGACAGTAAAACGCCCAATTGTGTAGGTTCTGTTTGTGAGTAAAGAATGTGCCGTCCAGTCTTCAAGCTGGAAATTGAAAATACAAAACCTCAGTTAACTTGGATACGAAAAAAACACGGATTAAATTAAATTAAATTAAATATAGGATAAAAAAAGATAACTTTCAAAGGCCATTTTCTTGAGAAAGATTATTGCCTGCAGTTATTGTAACCATAAAATATGATGAAGAAATGAACAAATCATTCACATGTCTTGAGTATCATGTCTTTGTTTAAATTTAAGTGCACCTAACCTCTGATACAATACTTTTTGCATAGATTCTACATGAAGTTAATAGTTCAATGGTGAAATATTTTTTCATTTGAGTGTTGCGTCTCTACATTTACATATATTGGAAGTATAAACTTTAAAGTTTATAATGTAGAGATGCAATATTCAGATGAAGAAATATTTCATTATTCAACTATTAACTTCATGTAGAATCAAAACTGAAAGTATTGTATTAGGGGTTAGGTTCACTTTAATGGTTGTGCACAAGAAGACACATGTATATGGATACAACTCAAACAAAGAATCTTGTTTCCTAGAGAATGACATGTGGTCTGAAATGGGAAAAAATTATGCCCAAGCTGAAGGGGTCCAATTGATTCAGAAAGAGAACCCTTGAAGTACTTAAATTGGCTTCTAAATTTTAATTTTAAAGAGTCACAGAGAGAAGTGATTATGACCCAACCCACTCTTGGTGTTACTGTACATCTGGGAATCTAAAATCATATTATGAACTGTTAATTGTCAGAGGGCTACAAGTTTATAAGTGCCTTTGTACTATCAAGTACAACCCTCATTAAATAAAGGCTTTATTATTATTATTATTATTATTATTACTATTATTATTATTATTATTATTATTATTATTATTGACATTTTATTGAATTTTTAAACTTTTTTCTTACAACTTTGCAGGCTACTGGCCTAAGCTAGGTTGTGATTAATTACATAGATTATTATCATTATCATTATTATTTATGCACTGCCCTGACTTGCATCCAACGAGGAGTCCAGAATCACCTGCACATGTGCTTTTAAACCTGATAAAACACTCCTGCTCATTTATTAAACCATACTTATAACACATTTTTTAACATATTTTAACACATTTTTATATTATATATTTCAGTATTATTTATTAGAACTAGGATTGTTTTGCCTTCGTTCGTTTTATTATAGCTTATGTTAGTCTGACTTATAATTTTCAACTATATTTTATACTTAATTATATAATTATGTAAAGGGCTTTGGGCAACTAGTGGATTTAGCACTATATAAATAAAGTTTATAATTATTATTTATTATAATAATATTGAAATATAGGTTTGTACTCACACTTCCTAGATTGACATCATCTTCACTGATTCCATCAAATGGATCATCCAAAACATCTTGTACTCCTTGTAAAGTACCGAAAACAAACGTTGAGATCAAAGATATGTAATATGGACCCCACACATTCGAGGATGCCTTGCCGACGAACACATAATATGGAGATAACACTAGAGGCATGACAAAGATGAAAACCTTGGTGAACGAACGAATTCCCCGTGGGGACCGGTACTCGCGGACTACTCGTAATCTTTCGAAGGCCCAAAACATTAAACTGAAATACAATACAAAGTTAAAAGAAGTTAAAAAAAGTATTCAGGATTCCTTCAAGTACCAGAATCAGAATCTAACAGTTTTGTGAGGGAATGGGGAGGGGAGGGAAGCACACTTTGGCACCCAATTTCTCACCAAATCCACAGGAACTTCATCGCTATAAGCCATGGACAGAACCATCTAGATTTGCAAGAGGGCTTATCTGTTAACCGACATTTAAAACTCATCGTCATGATAAGTTTGGGGTTGGGTCTGGGGTGAGTCCTGGTCGCCCCAGGCCACGCCCAACCCTGCAGGTAACCATGGGAATTGGGCTACTGCTCCCCACCCAATACCTGTCCAACAGTGAAGTATATATTTACCTAAAGGTAGACCTACCACCAACAGAGGTGTGTGTGTGTTGGGGGGGGGGGGGGTGGTGGTTGGGGGGGGGGGGGGGGTGGGATTGCCTCAAAAACAATGGCCAATAACCTAGTTGTGGTAATATTTATTACAGCACTTTTCATATTTCTGCGACCTACCGACTCCAGACATCTGGCATTTTAGATACCGTCAATCAAATTTACGATGGGCCGAATTCATTCCGATCGCGAACGATAAAGAAATTCCCATTTGAAAATGGCTGTCTAGTTAGGGGAATTTCCTTATCGCTCGATCAGAATAAACTCGGCTCGTAGTAAATTTGATTGACGCAAGCCAAAATGCCAGATGTCTTGAGTCAGTTAAGTCGCAGAAATATGAAAAGCGCTGTAATGCTTTGAGACCAAATGATGTCCAAAAGCAGAGGCAATAATATGCAGGATTTGTAATATTTCACCAGTCTGTAAAATTAAAAAAATATATAATAATGACTTACTTATGGCAATGAATGACTCTCTGCATCAGTGACCCTCCATTATCCATTGCTAACCGTAGTTTCTCATTCATCTGACTTATATCACTAAAATCTTCATAAATAACCTGTTAAATACAAGCAAATCAATTAATGGCTCATAAAACATCAGTCATTCATTCACTCTGTCAGTTAGTCCGTTGGTCGGTCAATAGGTCAATCGATCATGTCAGTCGGTCAGTCAGTCAGTCACAATCAGTCAGTCAGTCAGTCAGTCAGTCAGTCAGTCAGTCAGTCAGTCAGTTTGTCAGTCAGTCAGTCAGTCAGTCAGTCAGTTTGTCAGTCAGTCAGTCAGTCAGTCGGTCAGTCAGTCAGTCAGTCAGTCAGTCAGTCAGTTTGTCAGTCAGTCAGTCAGTCAGTCAGTCAGTCAGTCAGTCAGTCAGTCAGTCAGTTTGTCAGTCAGTCAGTCAGTCAGTCAGTTTGTCAGTCAGTCAGTCAGTCAGTCAGTCAGTCAGTCAGTCAGTCAGTCAGTCAGTCAGTCAGTCAGTCAGTCAGTCAGTCAGTCAGTCAGTCAGTCAGTCAGTTTGTCAGTCAGTCAGTCAGTCAGTCAGTCAGTCAGTCAGTCAGTCAGTTAATCGTTATGTCATCATTTAGTTTTAGATAAACCATCACAACCCACCTGTAAAATAAAACTTCTTTTGCTTAATTTTTCTGTTAATAAGTATTCTTTTATATTCAATATTAATCCTTTGAGTTTATTGTTAACTGCTTTTAGAAATTCTTGAGAAAGCCCTGAAACACAAGCAAAAATAAAGAATATCATTTGTCATGAACCTCTGTAAGAAATACAAGCTGCTGCATTTGCATTCAGCACACTAACTATTGCGCTCTCACATGGATCAAACTATGGACCTCTTGCTTAGGAGGCAGAACACTAACCAACCAAGACACACTTGCTCCTTAAAACAAGTGTGTGAGGTCACTGAAAATCAAACTATGGACCTCTTGCTTAGCAGGCAACACACTAACCAACTAAGCCATGACCAAGCCACACTTGCTCCTTAAAACAAGTATGTGAGGTCACTGAGGATCACACTATAGACCTCTTGCTTTGCAGGCAGCACACTAACCAACCAAGCCACACTTGCTCCTTAAAACAAGTGTGTGAGGTCACTACTATAGACCTCTTGCTTAGCAGGCAGCACACTAACCAACCAAGCCACACTTGCTCCTTGAAACAAGAGTGTGAGCTCACTGAGGATCAAACTATGGACCTCTTGCTTAGCAGGCAGCACACTAACCAACCAAGACACACTTGCTCCTTAAAACAAGTGTGTGAGGTCACTGAGGATCAAACTATGGACCTCTTGCTTAGGAGGCAGCACACTAACCAACCAAGCCATACTTGCTCCTTAAAACAAGTGTGTGAGGTCATGGAGGATCACACTATGGACCTCTTGCTTAGGAGGCAGCACACTAACCAACCAAGCCATACTTGCTCCTTAAAACAAGTGTGTGAGGTCACTGAGGATCAAACTATGGACCTCTTGCTTAGCAGGCAGAACACTAACCAACCAAGCCACACTTGCTCCTTGAAACAAGTGTGTGAGGTCACTTAGGATCAAACTATGGACCTCTTGCTTAGCAGGCAACACACTAACCAACCAAGCCACACTTGCTCCTTAAAACAAGTGTGTGAGGTCACTGAGGATCAAACTATGGACCTCTTGCTTAGGAGGCAGCACACTAACCAACCAAGCCATACTTGCTCCTTAAAACAAGTGTGTGAGGTCATGGAGGATCACACTATGGACCTCTTGCTTAGGAGGCAGCACACTAACCAACCAAGCCATACTTGCTCCTTAAAACAAGTGTGTGAGGTCACTGAGGATCAAACTATGGACCTCTTGCTTAGCAGGCAGAACACTAACCAACCAAGCCACACTTGCTCCTTGAAACAAGTGTGTGAGGTCACTTAGGATCAAACTATGGACCTCTTGCTTAGCAGGCAACACACTAACCAACCAAGCCACACTTGCTCCTTAAAACAAGTGTGTGAGGTCACTGAAAATCAAACCATGGACCTCTTGCTTAGCAGGCAACACACTAACCAACTAAGCCATGACCAAGCCACACTTGCTCCTTAAAACAAGTATGTGAGGTCACTGAGGATCAAACTATGGACCTCTTGCTTTGCAGGCAGCACACTAACCAACCAAGCCACACTTGCTCCTTAAAACAAGTGTGTGAGGTCACTACTATAGACCTCTTGCTTAGCAGGCAGCACACTAACCAACCAAGCCACACTTGCTCCTTGAAACAAGAGTGTGAGCTCACTGAGGATCAAACTATGGACCTTGATCTTGCTTAGCAGTCAGCATGCTAATTGTAACTAAAACTTAAGGATGTTCACAGGCATTGTTTGTGCGCATCTGTTCTGTGCATATTGCATGACAGCACTTGTGGCCTATGTTTTCAAGATCAAATTCCATCATTCTCGTTGCGAAAACGATTTTGATCAGCTATATCTTGAAAACAACAATGGTGACCCCATTTTTTATTTTAATATATTTTATAAAAAATTACATTCGGTAAGCTGTCAATGTTCCCAGTTTGATGAAAAAATGATGCGAAAATCATAATAAAAACACATAATATTTGGATGAAAATTTCAATCTAAATTACGGCCAAAGCATCACAGATTATGGTGCATGGTGCCTCGAAATTCAAGCCAAAAACTACAAGTTATTCGTATGTATTCATAAATATTTACACATAATATTTATCCATAGGTTATTAGACGGTTGTTTGAAAAAACGTTTACCAATCCATTAAGTTTTTCTATCAAAAAATGAAAGTATTTTTTCTCTGTTTTGGAAATACATGTATATAATTTACTTGCCTGCTTTCACATGCCAGTCTCTGTGGCAGAAAAATAAGATGACTAAACCCCCTTTGAATAATGCTAAATCTTCTAACACATGCTCTCTCCTCTGGAAATCAGCTGTGAAGAGAAGTATTTTACATATTCATTTAAAAACATATTCATACACAGTCACTGTACACCTTTCCAAAACAACAAAAAACTTGTGTGTACTTGATCACAGACTCATTTACATGTACATGTACACAGTGTTAGCCTCCTTTCAGTGTCAGAATATTCAAAAATACCAACGGTAAAGTAAAGAATGCACAACTTTAGCAATACAAACACTTTGACAGACTTTTGACAGTGAGTCGGTGGGATAAAAATAAATAAATTCATGTACATGAAGTAAGGGACAGTTGTGAGAAGTATTACACAGACTTTCACTGGAACACATTAATGTAAACTTATAAAATTGAGGCCAACCCTGTGGGTAACAGTAAACAATATGACCCCCAAATTGGTGTCGGTAGGGTATTGGTCAACACCACACTATTAACTTAAGCCATACTGTGCCATTATATTAGTCTACCGACATCTGCTCGGAAGCAACCAATTAGCAACAACCTACCATCAATTTTTCAACATACTTTTTTGTAAACCACCAATAACCTAGTGTCTCTTTTTCTGCAAACTACCATCACTTTTTCAACTATTTTGTAACCACAGGTCGATTGCACCAAAATTGTTTGCTGATTAATATCAACTTTTCAATTTTCATATTTTTTTATATTTTCAAGAAATTAGAGATTTCTATTTAAGGTAGATTGATACATGAGAGAAGGTGGACTCAATACAAACTTTTTTCATGTAGTGGTGAGAACATTTTTTTTAAATGGACTGTTCTTAACATATTTCTAGCCAGCTGAGCCAACAACTAATCGTGCAAAACATATTGTTGATCAAAACCTGTGGCCTTTCACTCTGTTTTGAAAATCATTTTTCAAGTAGGTTTAGATAAATCACAGATAAAATATCACATGACTATAACTTTTGGACTTTTCTGAGACTTATATTGTCAGTAGTGGATTCAATTGTCAATAGTTTTCAAGTAGAAAAAAGTGCTCGAACAAAGGCCGGCAAAAGAAATCACAATAGACTGTGATTGGTTAGAAAACTTATAAGGCTGCTCAGCTGGAGGCCATGTTCACGGCTTTCTCATTTCAAACTGATGAGTTTGACTGTAAAACTGGAGTAATACTAGTACTAGTGTCACTCAAAAATGTATAATTTAAGAGTGGTATAACTTAAAATGTATAAAATTCTATGGTTTAACTTACCATTTATTGAAAAAGCCAGAGGGAATACAATCGGAGAAACAAATAATGCAATATTAACATCAAGATAAAGATCTGAAACAAAAATAAATAAATCTAAATCTAATTATTTATTAATTAGGAATCATAATAATCTATCTATACTTCAAGTTTTTTTTATTTGTATTATTTTCATAAGATAAGTCAAAATGAAAAAAAAATTACATCATTGTCATTTGGTTATTGTGTCAGGGATATATGTACAGTACACATCACAGTACAGGTTACAAAGATATCTCTTTAGCTTGGGTATAATGTTTTGCTTAATTATCTCAGACCATGGAGTGTCAATCTAGATCATTCTTTTGAGAATAGGATTCTTTGTTTCATTTGCATCCAAACAAAGAAATGATACTCAAGGGAATGACACGTGGTCTGGATTGGGCAAAACATCACGCCCAGGGAAAAGAGGTCTATTACAGTCAGTGGTTTGAATCAAGACTGTGTAGGAAAACTGCAGAGCCTGGAGAAAAACCCTCAAAGCACAGGAAGAACAATGCTTCTATTTCATAATATGGAATATTGAATATTGTTTCCTTCGATCTAAAGAATTAGAATAATTTCCCAAGATTTATAAATCAAATTACAGTACAATGTACTGTATGCTGCGCGTTCCCTATAATTTCTTAACTAACTGGTAATAAAGAAAAAAAATATTCAAGAGAATTAAGGTGTTACAGTCAAGACAGCTCAAGCGTACCCCTGTAGGCTCAATTAATGATTTCATTATTTGAATATTGAGTTGATTATTCACTCTGAGATTTCACTAAAAAATCGGAAGACTCCAAACTTCACATTCATTTCACGCTAAAATTCTAAGGGATGCCTATATATAGCCTTTCTGGGGAGTTTTTCTACCTTGGCATGGCAATTGTGTTGTTGAAGAATCCAATCAAAACTCAAGTAGATAATTTATTTTCAAGTTTGGAGTCAGAGTGAATTATGATCTCAACATTTCAATAATGAATTCATTAATGGATTCTAGGGGGTACGCTTGAGGCATTTTGACTGTAAAAGGATAACAATTTACCCAAGACAAAAATGGTCTAACTCTTAAATTTAACCTCAGTATACGTATCTTACCTAGTTTTTGACATGTATAGGTCATCAATCCTGTGAAAAGACAAAAAGAGTATATTCAAGTATTTCAAACAAAATAAATTGAAACAAAATAAATTGACAAGAATCTTTATTATTCAGTTATATATATAATATTTCATAAGAGGTTGGTGTAGGTTCTGTTGCATGTTGCATTGTGCTGCTTGTTGCATGCTGCATGTCGCATACCAAGCTTGAAATTTATCATAATCATATGTAACTAAGCACAGAAGAAAATATGCTGGAAAAACCTGCAGACAAAGTCTGGGAAAATTCCATATTGTTATGAATTCGCATCTCGAAACTGCATTGTTGCTTGAATTAACATCACCCATACACTGCATTTCGGGCTTGGTATGCAACAAGCAACAAAACCTTCACCGACCTTTTTCGAAACAGCTGTACATGCATGCACATGTCAGAGAATCAATGTTGCATTCATAATAATATCGCTCTAGCTATTTTTCTATATTCCATAAGTTAATTACACCCATTTTCCTAATTAGCTATAATTCAAGCCCCCTGGATTTTTGGCTTCTGTCAATCAAATTTTCAACGGTCTGAGCTAGCTGCAACAGAGGTCTTGGGCTGTGTTGGTCATGTAATTATTAAGATTAGTGTAAAGGACTGTCGACCCCCAACTTCAAGAGAAAATTCAAAAATTTGTCAAAAGAGACAATCCGTTAGAGTACAGCTATGATTTGTGTTACATACAGTAGAAGTAGCCAAAACCAGCAAGAACACCACAAAAATATCCCAATCTTGCCACCACTAACCATGTGTGAAGCTAACACTTAATTCCTAAGTGCTCTCAGGCATTACGGATCATATATATTATCATGGTAATTATTTCACACATTTTTCAACAGCAATAATAATGATAAAATAAGCAATACAATTGTCTATTTTTGAGGAGAAAAAGAAGTTGACACGCTCAAAAACAGTTTTAAGCATGCTTAAAGCTTTTATATAATACAATTTAAATAATATATGTATATATTGTATAAACTTTTCTGGACCAGTCTGAACTTATAATTATAACAAGTAAGCTTAAATACTGTCCAAATTATTACGTAAGCTTAATATTTTCCAAACAAAACACTGGAAAACATTTTGTAGGTAGAAATAAAAACCACAAGTTACAAATGAATAATATCCCAAGTTTTTTCACGCAACAGATGAAGATAATGACATCTGAAGCACATGCTGTATTTAAGCTTTAAAATGGAATACGTTTGCAGTTAATGAGAGTATAAGAAATGATGCTAAATTTGCACAGAATTTGCTCAAATCTTTTGTCCTCTTGAAACGATTTTAGATCTATTTTTTATGCGTATTTAATACTCTCTAAGTAACTATAGGAATAAACAGATCACTTCAAATTTACAAGAACAGATCAGAGTCATAAATATTCCAGCAAGACAGGTACGATTTGATCAAGTGTTCTAGAAGAAATATAAGCTTAACCCACGCACGCTGAAAAAAAATTCAATTTAATCTTACCTGATAATATAAGTTGCAGGACCAAGACAGCAGTTAGATTGTTGACAAAACTCTTAAGAATCTGAATTAAGAAGAATTTATCCCAATTAAAATAAAATAATTCAGGATCACTAGGAAAAACTAGGAAATGAGGCTTAGAAAATGGTGTAGAAAACTTACCCCTTTATCGATAAACATTTTTTTGAACGAATAAGCCCATCCTCGTATTCCTTTCCTCTTTGTAGATCTAGTTTCACCCCATCTGTATATATCCCGACGTCCTTCTTCTATATAATCTTTGTCTAGGGAGCTGAGAATACTCGTTTTACTTTGGTGGTACGACATTTTGATCAAATTTAGAAGCAGTAAAACTACTTGTTGCAAAATTAATTCCCCAGTTGAGATCTGCTCGTAGCCTTCACCAAATCAGCTGGAAGTAAGGTAGTTTGAAAGTAGAAGACATTGATTCTTGCTTGAATTCAGGTTTAGGAGAAAATTGTGGAAGAATACATGAATTTGTTTCTAGTTTCACCGGTTCTGTTGCTTGTGTTATCAGCTTTCGACTCGAATCACGTACTGCCATCCATAAAACGAGCACACGACTGCACTCCGAATACCATCCGATGCCATCCGACTTCTTTCGCGAAATCATCGTCTCCTTTCACCCCGGAAAGGTAAAAATCATTGCAGTTTTCTATCAAACATTTTCGAGTTTATTAAAGGTTTGAAACATTATTAAGATATATTTATGTCTTTTGTTTGAAATTCCGTCACACTTTCAATCATTTTGGTAAATATTTGCGTATGGTCACGTGATACACACACAGGGAGCCCAAGGGATTGGAGGAGACATGGAGGATTTGAATGGGTAAGAAATAAATAAAAAATAAATTTTCTTAAAAAATTATCTTGAAAAATTAACCTTCCTAATCTTTATGAAAGGAAATAACTATTTTAATGAATGAAAATAGAAGAAACTTCAGCGATAGAAACGATGAAATTTAGGAGCAGTTCAAAGCATAAGCCCCGGATGACAGCTAAAAATAAACGCCAGTAATATTATTCTTGAAGCATTTATTTGCTTAAGTATAAGAATTAGCCAAAGAACAAGCTAGCAGGTCTTGTTTAATCAAAAAACAAATAAAAACGACTTTAAAACAATGGCAAAGCGTCCGTTCTGATCAAGGGAAGATCAAAGAGATTATCCGACATGACATACCAAAAACACGAAGAAAACAAACCAAAGCTTGAACTCTTATTTCAAAAGCTACGTCGTAAAATATTAGTCCGTTTAATTTTGTAATCAGCTGGTTAGTGAATTACAGGGTTTCATACGAGCTGACATTCCAAGAACGATAGAAGAACGAGTTGACGAAGATATTAAACCAAGAACTTACTAAGGCTATTCTTGAATGTACGTTTGCTCTTGTCTCGCTCATTTTTAAAAGGTTAATCGCCAGAACTTAGGTAAGTTGACAGACAAACTATACGAACAATTGAAAAACAATGTCGAAACCCCCTCGAAACACTGTCAAAATCACCTAGGTCAGTTTGCTGTGTCTGGTCTATGTACAGTGTTAGGCTTGAAGTGTGGAATCAGTTTGAGTGTCGGTTGGTTGCCAACGAGGTTCACCGCTCGTTGGTGATTTTAAAAAATCGCGTCGCCTGTGCAACCAAAAAAATCGCTCGTGTAGCCACGGCTTAAAGCTACGGACACACGGTTTAACAGTGTGCGCAATGTTACTGGCAATCGATGCTGTGGCCGTGTGACACGACGGAATTTGTTGCGCGCAATGCTACTGAAGTAGAAAACGATCCTACTTCAGCAACATTGCCTGCAATATTACGAGCAATGTTGCACCGTGTGTCCACGCATATTTTTTAATTTTGATCAATGATACCCGGGACTAGAAGTCCATAAATTCTGCCTGGACATTTAGTTCGCTTTGTTGTGATATGACTGTTTCCCCCCCATTTGCATTGCCCTACGCCTCTTCATAAGTATCGATTTATGCTCTTACTGATCAATTATTTACTATTATTTCATTTAATGAATTTTAATTTTCAAATCAGATTTGTCTTCCAAATTCATCAACTATGAGCCGAAAAGTCAGTTTGTTCTCTATCAAAGAAGAACGACCACCAAAGTCGATTTTAAAGCCCTTGCGCAAGTCTTCAGTCCAAAAAGAACCCGAGAAAGAAGAACCGTCGAACCCCGAAAAAATCCCATCAACAATCTACAGCGTTATTGCAGCTAAAAATGTTTCCAAAGGATTAAAAGAGAAATCCAAGGATTTGATGGTCTTGAGAAGGAAGCGAGGGGATTGGGGAGAGTTTGATATAGCGCATGCGTGGTCGCCCGAGGATTTCGCGACTGATGATGGCCGTTCGAGTAGAAATACCGCCAGTAGACTGGAACGGGAAGAAACTAGTGCCAGTGATTTTTTTGTTAACATGCCGAGGCCTTACGTTATGAAACCGGTGAAACATTTCCAGGTATGTGTTACCGATATTAGCAGTAGCAGTAGCAGTAGCAGCAGCAGCAGCAGCAGCAGCAGCAGCAGCAGCAGCAGTAGTAGCAGTAGCAGCAGCAGTAGCAGCAGTAGCAGCAGTAGCAGCAGTAGCAGCAGCAGTTACAGCAGCAGTAGCAAACCTTACCTTTTCTTTATCATAGGAATACAAGCTTAAAGCTATTATCAAAGATCTCCTCGAAGAAAACCTCGAAAACAAAGTCTACGATCCAAACGTCTGCAAACAACTGACTGTACAACTTTCAGACCAGCTAAAGGAGCGAGTCAAACGATTGCGTTACCCGCGTTACAAATATGTATGTCAAGTAATCATCGGAGATGTGAACAACCAGGATGTACGCATCGCTAGTAGAGGAGCATGGGATTCCTCTGTAGATAGTTATGCAGTACATGAGTTCAAAAATTTTACACTTTATGCTGTGGGTATTGTTTTTGCAATATATTTCGAATAAGTAAACACACACTAGAGAAAAGCTTTTGCGCATGCGTGGATTTCAGCACGTTCTTCAGCAAGAATCCAAGAATCCCAAAGCGCTTTTAAAGTGAGAACTGAAATAGCTGTTCGTTTTCTCTATCTGAACAAACAAAAACATTCACGATCACAGTAAACTTTTTTGAGACCAAGACATTGTATATATACAAAAACAATATGTGAAAGAATCTACCATTTCGACGATACGGCGGCCATCTTGAATCGCAAGGCATCCAGAAGGCAACACAAAACAAAGATGGCGGATAATATCATTTCGATATATATTTGTTTGTAAATTCTTTCTTGTTCCTCTTCTTAATTCATCTCTTGTCAATTGTCTGGTGGTAAACTGTTAATGACGACATTACTGTAACAGAGCTTTATATATTTTCCCCCTGAAGATGGCCGCCGTATCGTCGAAGTAGTCCATTATCTTCATGTTTCAAGAACTGATTGTAAGGCAAGCAGGTTTGAAAGTCAAATTTACATGTTTTTACGATATCAGTAAGACGTAATAGTCTAATTTGCATACGGACTATGAGCATGCGCAGATGTTTTCCACTAGTGCAAGCTAGCCCATCCAAACTTTTTACGTGGGACATGAAATTTGGAATTGAAATTTCAGTATTCTTAAATCTTCATAAATTCTTATTTATCTTCTACTGCTTTTCATATATATAGTGGCTAAAATAATGATCTTCAAAATGATGATTATTTCATATTTTATTTATGTACCAATAATATCATGAAGTATTAATAATCACTACCAAAACACCTAAACCCAAAAAGCTTTTTTCTTTTAATCAATTTATAAAGATCAATAATTATTATCAATTATTTCCAAGCGATTAAAAATTGAGGAACAAAAGGCGTCAAACCGTTTCTCAAAATATTTTTTAGATAAAATTCTTACCATTTTTTGTCAAATGATGAAGACTGTGGTTTTACGGTCGAAACTTCTTGAAGTAAAAAAGTTATTAATTCCGAGTCAAATTACTATTTAATCTTTAAAATTTATGGATTTTTATGCAAATTTAGCATTTTTAAGTTAATAAAGTTCAACAACTGCCATTCCTTGCGAGCTTGCAATTTGGGCGTAGTGTTTTCCCATTTCAGACCACCTGTCATTCCCTAGAGTATCCTTTCTTTGTTTAACGGTTGCGCGCGAGAAGACAGATGAATATGGATACAACTCAAACAAAGAATCTTATTCTCAAGAGAATGACACGTGGTCTGAAATGGCCTTGAAACATTACCCCCATCTAGAAGGAAAAACGTTAGTTAAAAGATCACTTTATATCGTTGATTTTCGCCTTCTGTATTCATAATTATCCAAATAACTGGGATCATATTCTTCTAGGATCACACTTGGCTCTCTTTCATCTTCAAAATGGACACTTTTGACACTCATATCTGACAACATCCGGGTAACCCTGCCATGTGCGCCGCTGATTCCATTCACTGCAAGCTCATCGTCATCCAAAATCGTCTCCATACTCGTCGGTCCACTTGCCCTTCCATTCAAAACATCTTCACTTGAATTCAAATAAATCCCATTTTTCACAAAAACTGACATTTTTCTCACTTTTCTTTCTGGTGAACAAATTTCTACAGGATGTTTTTCGGAAATAAATTTCGAATTTTCCGGACCACTAGCAGTCGATGACGAACTCAAATACGAAGTGCACGACCGCTGACTTATGTGACTGATTTTCCTCAATTCAGTTTCCGAGGTTTCTATAGTTCCCATACTCCTGACCGGGTTTAGATCGATATTTTTTTCTGGTTTGAACAAAATAACGTAAACTTTCGGTAAGAAAACACAACAAAGTGTCACTGTTACGGCGATAATCAAAAACGTGCTGACAAGAATATCTTTATAGCGTCCTTCGGTTCCATAAAACGATAGAAAAAACACCAGAACATCCGTAGATATTGTGATCATTGTAAATGCAATGAATCTCGCTTCATTGTGGCTCCCAGGGACTTTCCTTGTGAGATATGCTTGGTAGGTACATACGAGTACAATCCCCGTGTTGTAGGTCCACCATATTGCTGTGTTGTAGTTGGCGTACGTTGCGGTGAATTTACATTGTACGGAAGCTTCGTTTGTTTCGTCTGGGTATATCGTCTCCATCGCCTTACCATCAGATGTCATGACGATAATGATGCATATTATGATCTCTATGCTTACGAAACCAGCTATGAACAATAGCATCCAATTGTCGCTTAGGAAAGGTGGTGTTCCTGGAAGAAATGAAAAATAAAAAACTTCTCTTGAAGAATAGTTTGAAATAACTGATCTTGCCTTGAATGTTTTTTGTTTTTGTTTGTTTGCTTGCTTTCTATTGGTTGTTTTTTGTTTTGTTTGCTGTTCGGTTCGGTTTGTTCGTCTGTCCGTCTGTCGTCCATTCGTCCGCCCGTCCGTTGTCCGTTCGTATGTCCGTCGTGCGTCCTTACGTATTCACCATTTTTCAAACATCGGTTGAAATAAATTTTAACTCATTTGAATTTGTGGCCGCAATTTTGGAGAAGGGTCAATTCTTTTTAATCAAACGAATTAGTATTTCAACACAAACATTTTTGTTTCTTGTTATCAATTCTTACCATTTCGCATCGCTTTCTTGCTGAAAATCCGATGAATGCGATTCGTCTTGGTCAACAAGGTCCCCACAATGGTACAAAAACTAATACTAAACGAAAACATCACAGTCATACACAACATCTCACTCTTCTCAAACAACGAAGCCAACGAAGTCACATATCCCAACAGAATCCCACACAACAAAACAAAACTAAGCCTCCTGCTTGACGATCGCACTATATGTGTATCCCCGTACCAAAAGAATACCATGGCAACGAAAATGACTGTGATTGAGCCTAAAGTTGTTGCTATGGCAACGGCGATTCCGGGCGTGTCGGTGATGAGAACTGAGGTTGGTTGGATTGGATTGCAGGATGAGTGGTTGGTGTTTGGCCAATAGCGAGGAGGACATTTTGTGCAGCTTGTGTTGACTGGGTTGTTGGAGATGTAGTTACGTGTGCATGGCTCGCATTTCCAACAGCAACGCTGAAAGGAATAATAAATCACACTCAAATTAGAAAAGTACCGAGTGTTGGAGAGCTGCCCGTCATGTGAAATCAACCAGAGAGGTTATTCTATTGCTTGGTATCAATCAGCCGAATCAATCTCACGAATCTCATCGTATCATCAGCCTACAATGACAAACAAACAATGCACATTTCTACTAGAAACTTTCCATTCGCGCGAGACCAGAAATGACGTGTATTAATATCAACCTGTACAAAAGTATTGGCCGAGAGAAGTCTAGGTATTAATCCAAACCTGATTTTGCTCTTCGCTTCGCATCCAATGCCCTGGCGGACATCTTCGTCCACAGACTGACACAGGTATCCCAGTACTATTATAAGTCAAATTCCATATTTCCCAAAGCATTCGCTCGTCTATTGTCAACACAGAAGAGTTCCCAGCAACGGCATCATCTTCATCATCGACGTCAGAATTATTAGACTTCCATGAGCCAAACTTCATCCACTTATCGGTCAGCGGATTTACAATATTGATGTCATATGTTCCATCGCTGTCGCCATATTTGGTAAACGAGACGGGGTCACGTGTTAGACCTTTGAATTTGACTGATTGGATATTCTGGAGGAAGACGTCTCCATTCCTGGAATTTTGAACAAAAATTTTACCAATGAAATTTTTCTAATTCTTGGTTTGCGATCACTCCCAAGGGAGTAAAATACTACTAATAATAATATAATATTAATAATAACTTTATTATAGCCCTTTACAGAAGTTTCAAAGTGCTTTACAAAATTACATGATCAAAAAATCCTAAAAATAAAATATGATAATATGAAATGTATATGAAATGATAACTATTTACTAATAAAACTATCTACAAATAAGCATTTAAAAGGAAAAACTACAGATCTAATATATATTATAAATATGCTTCTTTAAATAAATACCTTTTAAGTTTCTTCTTAAAAATATTTACACTATCACATAATCTTATATCCTGAGGAAGATTATTCCACAACTTAATGGGACCACAGACGGAAAAAGCTCGTGATCCATACGTCTGTAATTTAAACTTAGGTATAGCTAGTAAACCTTTATTAGATGACCTAAGAATACGAGCCGGTTGATAATTATGTATTAACTCACTAATATAAATTGGTGAAATAATATAAATTGGTGAAATAAAAGCCGTGGCCGCCATGTTGGAAGATATAACATAAGAACCACTGAAATATCTTCGTCAAATTCTTCCAAAAAGGCGAATAATAATATGACGAATAATCTATAATGATCATAAGTAATAATTACGCCTCTGGTTGGAAAGTATGCAGTTGCATCTACACCTGCTCAATGGCCGCCATCTTGGATTTTATAAATACGTGACTACGGAAGAAGTTCGTGACTAAAATCAGTCCCGTTAATTCTCAAATCTCGGTTTACATAATATATATTTCGCAGGCACGCTAGCTTTTTAGAATCGCCTTTTGTCCGGTCGTAATGCTAACTCGTTTTCGTTTCAAATCCAAATTTGAAAACTATTTTTGCCGACCGTCCACACAATGAAAAAAATAGCAACTGAAATATCACAAACATATGTTCAGTTTAAAAAATATATACTCCGTTTTTTCGCTGCCGTATTGAAGCCGTCGAGAGAACTTCGTTTTCAAATATGTCTGTATACTTCTAGAAATCGTTTTCGGAGGACATTAGCGTGAAATTAAGGCCAAAACACATTGAAATGTGAGAGCTAGGATTTCAAAGAAAAATGCGTTAGTATGGGTGAGGATTGAGTGGAGATAATTTTAAATTCAAATAATTTTTACCGCCGTTAAACTTGTTATAATTTTCTAATGAAAAATTATTTACTTCAAAATTTATCAGAATTGGCAGAAATTCTGTACAAAAATAAGAAAGTGGGTAGTGGCAGAGGAAAAAACATGTCCGCCAAATCATTAACTGTTTCTAGTTATCAGGTAATTCTATTTAAACAATTCTACTCATCTACTTCTGAAAGAACAGTTGTGTTTACCTAAGCAGGAACTGTGTTGAATTACTATCGATTTGAAATGTCTGTTAGCAAACAAGTTTCAAAACATGAATAGGAGAAATGGCAAGACTTGGATATAAACAAAACGTGTACTTCAAATTATGAATAAAAAAATTAAAATGGTTTTCCAAATACGCTCTTAATGTTATCTATACACGTTAAGTTTCTTGTATAAGAAAGATCAGTTAAGTTTCTTTTTTAAGAAAGATACATGCTGTTTTTAAGAAATTAAATTTCAAAGCGGATAAAATAATTTTTTTCCTCAATTCGTTATGTAATTTCGTTCAAAATGTGCAATTTGAAAATTTAAAAAAAAATCTTTAAAACGATTTCCTTTTAAATTAAGATTTCCTCTAAGAAACATTTTTGGTGAAAATAGAGAAAAACCCCGAGAGTCAAGGGAGAGACCTAACAAACTCTATTCACAAACAATTCGCTTTAATGAGGTGGCGGCCATATTGTTTGAAACAATAGGTTTTGAATCCCTCGGGTCCCCTGCCCTCGCTTTGAGATGTTCCAGAACGTCCCAAACAAATGTTTTAGCTCTAATGGGAATAAACATGGCCTCCGTGTGATAAAAGTCTATGCCGAGTTCAAGCATAGGTATTGAACCCGATAACCCAGAGGTGAGAGGCAAGTGCAATACTGATATCCCCTATCCTTTTCATCCCCTAGACTTGCCTGTTAAGCTCTTCAAATCTTTGCATTGCATTTCCACATCCATTAGCTTGGCTGCAATTCAACATGTTATGCAATCCATACGCAACGGCATACACAGCATCAATGACGTATGGAACGAATAACGAATGACAAAACCTTGTTGTTTCATAACGACTTTCTTCTTCCCACTTCGAGAATCGTAAAGATTCATTAATATTTTTCGTAGAGAATTCTTCAGTGATATCATGGATGGAAACTCCTTCGTTTGTATGAGGAACAATGCCAATTAAACGTCTTAACATTTGAGGCGAGCAGTTAAACTGTTTAATAGAGCCACTAAAATAATCAGGTGAAATGAAAACATACTCTTTCATATTCGTTTTGTCGAACTCGTTCAAAATCAATTCTGTATCTTGAATTGTGGTAAATAAAACGATTCCTCTTGCTTGTCTCTCAGATTTAATGTCATTGACGATTTGGTCAAGGTGTTTTTTGCTTGAATGGATATTGAACGAAGCTTTCGTCGCTTTACAGATCTTGGCAGCCACTGAATTCTTGGAAAGGACGTACTCAAATGTTTCAAAAGCTGAGCGTCCGTAGTCGGTATCCGAATACAAAACATGAATAAAATTCCATCCAAACTTAAGTATCAAATCAACAATCGCTTTTGATAATAGAATATCAGACGAAACTGTTCTTAAGAAATATTTGAAGCGAATACGGTTGTTCAGAAGTCGACTTGTCGAAGAGAAGTCGACGACAGGGATATGGAAAAGACCTGCTAAGTTTGTAACTGCGATGGCTACATCGCTTGTTCCTGGACCAATTATCGCTACGGTATCTGAAATATCCTTCTGTATTTTCAAAGGGCATTTGCTCGTCTGGATATTCTTATCTATAAAGCTAAAATTCAGGGAACTACGAATAGCAAAATCAACGCTATCACAAGTATCTTTGAGGTCTGCTCCGAGTTCCACTCCAGGGAGCAGATTTTTGTCGTTGTTGATCTTCTCAATCGCATACAACATCGCTTTCGCTTCCTCAAATCCTCTTCCATTCCAACGTCCAACACATTCGAGAGAATTCGTAGAATTTTTAGCTGCAAAATGGATAGCAAAAAGTCCTCCAAGAATAAAAGTACCGTTTCTGTAAACTCCTGGTGAAGTCTTCATAGATTCGTTGTGCGGGATACCAAACTCAGAAGTCGAAGATTGTAATTGAGAGTAATATGGAAATGTTGCTAAAAGAGTTATCAAAATAAATACCCTGCTCAACTTTCTAGACATTGACATTTTTGAAACGGCTCTTAAAATCCTAAGTGAAAACGTAAATACGAAATCATAGCGACTAACGCGGGATTATTTTAAACCGAATTTCGTGAGAATTCTTAAAACTATCTTTGCAAAGTAAAACTACTTTGTTGTTGATGATATACTGTATATATATTGAGAATTGTGTTTGTCGAGTTCGAACGGATGACATGTGTCAAAATACAGCTGTGTTCGGCAAATCCTATTCTTCGATATATTTGGACAAGTTTATCACTGTTTTGTTAATTATTTGGAAAGATTCTTCATTTTAAACCTCGTTATTGGCTCGTTGAATGTGTTGGCAGTTTCTCAATTAATTTTTTCAAAAGCTTTCGTACATTTATTAAAACTTACATTTAGATTAGTCAACGACTTTATACAGTAATTATTGCCAATTTTTCCTCGTATGATGACGCGTCATAGATTCTACATTGATTTCACATAGCCCCCTTGCAGCTCTTTGGAATGCGCAGCTCAATTTGGAGGACAAAACAATAGGTTCCATTTATTAGGAGATTGCGGAAATTATTTTGTTTTGAAATTATTTTCGACATTTTGGAAATTTCGTGCTGTAGGAACAAAAGATGTACGAATTCTTTTGTGATTTTGTTGTTTAGAAATAATAGTAGTATTGGTAATGATATTTAGACTGAATCAGCGTTTCACACGAGCAATGCCACATTTATAACAGCAAAATAATTAATAAAGAATTCGTGCATCTTTAATTTTGTTCCAACAGCACGAGATTTCGAAAATGTCGAAAATGTTTGTTATAGCAAAAACGTCTACTTGAGCTGCTTTGATGTTACGTGAAAGAAATCTTTTGTAGTTACAGATTAATAATCACATAGACAATCAACTGCTGGAAATTTCAACCGCTCTGTCTCGAAACTTTCATTTCAATATGCATATAGTTTTCCAGTAATAGATCTCTTTAGCTTCGTTGTTTGTTGTGCCCATTTTAGACCATGTGATGCCACTTTTGCGAGTTTTTTCTTCTTCATGTATAATTAGGTCATATACATGTAAGTTGAGTTTGTTTGATGTGTTGTTCTCTCCTGTGCCACAAGGGTCTTTCTTCAGGTTTTCCGGTTTTCCTCCCTCCGGCGTATAAGTCAACATGTGAATTGAGTTGTATGCATAGAATATATAATGTAGTGGTAGTGTGTGTGAGTGACAGTCGGCCAAATTGAAACCAGTATTCATATACTGAATTTGTACCCCACTAGAAAAACGTTATTAAAAATGAATAAAAGAACCTTTCTCAAGGGAATGTCATGTGGTCTGAAATGGGCAATTTGCAAACGAAGCTAAATAGGTCTATTCTGTATCGATGCTTTTCTGGTGAGCAAAATACTCCAGTTAGATTGGGCTACTCTAGGCACTAGTTTATAATTAGTAATAAACGGCCTTTGAAGGCTTTTCTTTAAAGGTGGCTCACTGACTACTGGTGGACGCCTAATTTGAGCCCACGAGCATCCAAACGCCGAAAACCGCTGGATTACTATACAGTGAACTCACTCTACGGTGGACACTTTTGCATGTTGCATGTTGCATGTTGCATGTTGCATGTTGCATGTTGCATGTTGCATGTTGCATGTTGCATGTTGCTTACCAAGCTTGAAACGTATTATATTCATAATATGTAAATAATGTCACCATAGAAGAAAATTTGGTAGAAATTAAAACCATGCAGACCAAGTTTGGGAAAATCTCATATTGGTGCGACGTTTCGCTGCTTGAATTTTCACCACCCATACTACATTTCGGGCTTGGTGTGCAACATGCAACAACCAACGAAACTTTTGCCAACCTTTTCTTCAATAGCTGTATTTGATACCGCATAAAGCGACAAAGATTTACTTTCATAGAGCGATTAAGGTGGCTCAACACAGTTGTATTCCGCACTCCGCGCGAACATACACCATACCGTAACTTGCAGACTTTCTATTTTGATGAAGTCACGAAAAGGTCTGTTTCACGCGTTTTCTTATCTTTACCAATAAAAAAGAAAGGAGTCCAGTACTTTGGTTCACTGTAATCTTGGTTCTCTCTCATTTCTCATACACTGATGGTGACATCATCACCGATAAGAAAGAAAGGAGTCCAGTACTTTGGTTCACTGTAATCGTGGTTCTCTCTCATTTCTCATACACTGATGGTGACATCATCACCGATAAGAAAGAAAGGAGTCCAGTACTTTGGTTCACTGTAATCGTGGTTCTCTCTCATTTCTCATACACTGATGGTGACATCATCACCGATAAGAAAGAAAGGAGTCCAGTACTTTGGTTCACTGTAATCTTGGTTCTCTCTCATTTCTCATACACTGATGGTGACATCATCACCGATAAGAAAGAAAGGAGTCCAGTACTTTGGTTCACTGTAATCGTGGTTCTCTCTCATTTCTCATACACTGATGGTGACATCATCATCAATAAGAAAGAAAAGAGTCCAGTACTTTGGTTCACTGTAATCGTGGTTCTCTCTCATTTCTCATACACTGATGGTGACATCATCACCAATAAGAAAGAAAGGAGCCCAGTACTTTGGATCTTCGTACCCTTCTTCTCCTCTTATGTCATCCATAGCATTCTGCAGGCTTTTACTTGCACTTTCTCCCATCTTTAGAAACGTGTAAAAAGTTACCATGAAACTCAAAGCAGCTTCGTCGTCAATGGCCCACAACGACGCTACAACAGCACGAGCTCCTGCAGCAAGAAAGGCACGACTCATTCCAACCACTCCCTCTGCCTTGATGTCACCACGACCACTGTGACAGCAGCTTAGGACAACAAGTTGTGCTTTAACACCAATCTCTTGTACCTCCTGCATTGTCAACATGTAGTCTTGTTCTTCTGGGATACTTGTTGCATGTGTTCTGGGTGGAGGGGCAAGGGCTATGTGTCCATACTCTGAGTCTCCATGTGCTGCAATATGAATGACAGCAACACCCTCTCGTAGTTTCTTCTTGACCATTTCTTTGGTTGCTTGTAATCCAATCAAAGGCGTAGCATTCCAAATTTTTCCAATCACTATAGCCTCTTTTTCTGCTGATGGAAGGCGCTCAAACGTTTTCGTTTGCTTTTGAAAAATGACTTCCCCAACATCTGGGTCTCCAACTATGAGCGCACCTGTTTTACTGTGGTGGTCAACAGTACATTCTTGTAAAGCTTTCAAAGTCGTTAGTGATGGCGAGATACGAATACTCTTTGTTTCAGACAAATATTTCCCTGTAGTTGGATCTCTCAGAGCTGCAAATGGCACCTTGTACAAAGGCCCATCAGGAATGATGACAATCTCTTCCTGTTGGAGGTGTTCCATCACAGGGGTAATGAGCGAACTGAATAAGACCTCGAGTTGCTCAGTTACATTAGTCTGTGGTTCCCCAACTGGATCTACGTTTCTTTCAACTGATTCAATCAATGATTCTTTTGTCTGAATTTTGCTGCTGACGTTGGGATGTCGACTACAATCTTCTGTTGATTCAAAAGATCGGTTTTCGCATCTCATAGTTCGAACTCCTTTCATCAAGTAAAACTCGTTCAATGCTTTGACAGCAGTCAATGCTTGGTTGTCATTGGTAACCAAAACTATGGGCATCTGATGTGATAAAACCCAAGCATGCAAGTCTTTATCTCCTATGTCAATGGCAAAGAACAGAATGCAGAATTGATTACTCGACAAAACTCTTTCTAGATCAGTGCTGTCAAGTGGTGCTTGGCTGGGGGCTCTTTCTTCTGTGATACCATACCTTGAAACCAGAATATCTCCTAATGAACGTGCTCGCCCGCGATCGCTGATCAGCAAAGCCTCTTCCGTCTTTTGAAGTTCGATCAGCACTTTCGTAAGCAGCTTGTAGGTTTCGATGAATGTATCGACAATGGATATCTTGAAATCGTTTAGATGCTTTAAATGACTAAATTCCCATTCCCAGCATTGCAAAGCCTCCTTCAACTTTTGTTCCGACTTTGCTTTTGCATCTTGACACTTTTCTTTATCACCTTCCTCATCAAAAATGATACTTAGATTGTAGTATACCGATCCGAGGGTGTCATTTGCACCTTCTGCAATAACCTTGTTACCAATATCATTTCCAATATTAAGGCTCTTTTCTAAATACGTAATCGCTTCGTCATACTTATTCATACGAAAGTATGCCTGTCCTAAGCCACAATAGGAATATCCTTTTCCTTCCTTATTATTCACTGACATAGCAATATCTAGACTCTTTTCAAAGTATTTAATAGCCTCTTCAGGATTGCCTAACTCTAAGTGGATATTCCCAATGTTGGTATAACATCTTCCTTCTACCATCTGGTCGCCAACTTCAAGATTGTAGTTCAGGCACTTGACATGGTACTCAATTGCTTTTTCATATTTCTTTAAATTTTTATAGGTGAGTCCTAAGTTTCCGTAGCAGTTACTTTGACTCTTTACATCACCTGTTTCGATGGCGATCGCCAGGCTCTTTTTAAGGTTTTCCAGAGACTCTTGGAATTTTCCAACCTTAATATACACTCCTGCAATTTGCATATATATTGCGCCTTCTGTCTCTGTGTTTCCAGTGCATTTGATGACTTCAAGACCTTTTTCAAAACATTGGATGGATTCGTGGTATTTGCCTTGTGTACAGTAGAGGCCTCCCAAATTTGAGTACAACACTCCTTCACCATGTTTGTCACCGATGTCTAGGGATATGCTCAAACCTTTTTGATAATAGTGTATAGCCTCTTGGTATTTGCCTAATATACGGCAAACCATTCCCAGGTTGGCGTAAGAAGTTCTTTCTCCCCGTCTGTCACCTATTTCTTTTTGAATTTTTAGGCTCCTTTCTAAATAACTCTGTGCCTGGTCCAAATTACTTAGCATTTGATAAGCAAGTCCGATGTTTGAATAAGCTGATCCTAAAAGCCTCCTATTATCTATTAGTAAAGCAATTTTTATACTCTTTTTGATAAATAAAATGGCTTCATTCCATTTACGTAAGCAAAGGTAGGCGACTCCTACGTTTAAGTACCCATTGCCCTCTATCTCCTTGTTTCTTGTTTCCTTGCCGATTTTTAGACAGTTTTCTGACCATTCCTTCATTTCGTAGTATTTGCCTAATTTTCCATAAAGGTCTACAAGGAGTCCGCATGCATCTGCCTCTAGCTCTATCATACCTAGGTTTTTTGAGATGTCGATGAACTTTTTATAGTACTCAATGGCTTTATGGAGTTTGTACAGCAATTCATATCTTTGCCCCATTAAGAAAAACGCAAGTCCTGTCATTTCTTTGAAACGTTCCTCATATCGGCTCAAATATTTTGAAATATTTTCAAAACCATTTTTTCCTTCCAAATCACCAACAAGAATGTATAACTGAATCTCGCTTGAGATGTCCCCATAGTACTGCGATATGATTAGACACTCGTTATAAAGGCAGATTAACTCTTGATTTTCTAAGTTTAAGTACCCAAGATGTCCGTAGGTAATACAAGCACTAACCAATAAGCGTACCTTCTCGGTGTTCATTTTGAGAGAGTTGTTTTGACTTTGTCAGGGAGTTCTTGTTTTCTGAAAAGAAAAAGGATGGATCGGAGATTGGTCTAAAGCATCTTCGTGCTACGGAAAGAAAGAATACCATGCATTGACAAAAAGTATCTCTTTAAATTTCTATTCTATACTTTGCTGTTAGATAGATAAAGTTAAAATCATTTTTGAGCTCGATCCATTGAACGAAAAATCCGATTCACGCTTCTTCGCTCAGTGCAAATGTGGTGCAAATATGGAAAAAACATATAGTAAACCTGTAAGGAAATCTAGTGAATACCACATTAGCATATTGGTGAAAATATGATTAGGCAAATGTGGTTTGCACCGAGCAATACTGATAAACACCTTTCCAAGAACTGTCCATAGATCTAGGCGTAAAATGCATTGTTCGTCGAATTGAGAATTTTTGTAACTGTGTTTGTAGTATAGATACCTTTGGGTTTTTTTCTTGTGACATTTATCAGTTTACTGACGTATTTCCTTTTTGTTTCCCATCTTGCAAATTTTTCTAGCTCTCCAAGCTTCGGAATTCCTTTGAATAAAAAAGACAGAATCCTCTGAATAATGAAAATTAAATTTCTTGGGTTTCAATTCAGCGCTTTCAGCTGTTTTAGGCAAAGTCTTCATGATTTAAGCAACAACGTTTCTCAATGTAATTTGCTATCCAGTTACAGACTGATGACATTCTTGACGACTCATCTTTCGTGGCTTTTCAGTGAAATATTATCTTGTTACGTGACGTTTAACCTTCTACTTGGGTCGTCACGCAATGTCCTCAAGGTGGTCACGCAACACACACGGTTGAGCAAAACAAAACAAAATAAACGATAACAAAAACAACAACAAAACAAAAAAATACAGGGAACCCAGCTGCTGAGCTTGAGCACAGATTACAAATGGACGATCTTTCTAGTTGTTTTGGAGACTGGTTGTCAGTGCCTTTATCAGATATATACATCTTTTGTAACCGGTTTTTAATGTTCATTAAATTTGTTATTTCTTAATAATTGACATTATCATCAATTTTAGACTTGAATATAGAGCTTCGTGCGCTGTGATTGGTCGAGCAACCAGTGATTATGAGACGATATTCATTCCTCGAGCGGTGATTGTGACGTTTGCAAAAGTTTGTCAGAGATCGAATTACGTCTTTGGTGATATTCAAGTCTAAAATTATACGTATACTGAAACAATTATTCACCTCAAGCTCAGTGAATATGGTGAATATCTACTTCGCGCCTTTGTTGAATAATTGTTAATTATTATGAGGAAAACTTAACATCACTATATTTCATGTAATATAAAGCTACGAGTCATCTCGTGATCGAACGTGACCTCCAGGTCAATGTAATTAATTACAGCCAGTAATGTAATAGGCATTGATTTAATTGAAATCCAATTTTTAAGGCTGAGTTTGTCAGAAATATTAAGGCAATGACGGTTATATAAGAAAGGGGAAAATGTTTATTCATTAGAAGAATTAAAAGCAGTCGATCTAGTATATTGCTGTAGCGCCATCTCTAAATGCACATAACTTGCAACATCGGAATCTCAAAACCGGAAGTCTAAAGATATCAATTATTTACCTCTTGAATCTTGAATGTCAACTTTTCTTGAAATTTACTGAATATCAGTGAATCCAAACATGACCATTGCTGGCTAATTGGCTTCTAGAGAGAAAAGTAACAATCACTGTCAGTCATAAATCAGTACACGGGTACCAGAGTCCTCAGTATTCGAGTCGATATTCAAACTGTCCATGAAACACATATTGTCTCGAAAGACTACTAGACTAGTAGAGGTCAACTCTGTCTGATATCAGTTTTCAGTACTCGTGAATTGTTTGGGTCTCAATACACATAATATACTTCGATGTTCCCCAAGAAATAATCGATTATTTCTCTACGTTCGTAATTTAGAAAGCTAGAATATCGACTCAAATACTGAGAACTCGGGTGCCCGTGATCAGTAAGTAGGTCCCATCTTCATAATTTCATAGTTGAAAACGAAACTCACGAAACAACAGACAGGAAAGCAACCGAGGCAAGTTATTAAATTACCAAAGCTGAACAATAATTTCAATTATCAAAAATTACAAGATTTTTTTTTTTTTAAAACAATGAAGTCAGTCTTATCAATAAAAATAAATTCTTTTGTGTGTAAAATAGACATGAAAGTTATCGAAGTGGACGGTGTTGGTAGATCATTTCTTGTTCTTGTGACGTGGCACATTCGTCTAAGACTTTGATACCCACTAAACACCAAATCAAATGTCATTCAACATATTCCTTATCATCTATACTTACCAAACAAACACTGGACCAAACTAGATGTGTTCATGAGGGTTGAGAAGATCTGTTATTCCTTGTTCGTCGAGGAGAATACGACAGCATGATTGTCAGCCTTTGTCTTCAGACAGATGTGGAAATGTTCAGTATTGGCATCGCTGGTTTAAAAATACCAAACGGATTGTTGTAGTTCTTCAGGTCATTCGTAGACTGTATCGTTGTTGTACGTATTATAGTCTCGAGGAAGACAATGAAGACAATTTTAAAAAGAAGATAACTCGTTCTATGAGCATAGGTCTTTACTTACTCGACTGAACTCAAGAGAAAGAGAAAGTTACACGCCCCTTATGGAACCAGATCATGTTACATTGATAGCGTGACAGTAACTCAATATATCAACGTTATTTAGACGACAATAATGTTTTACTTAGTTCATATACCGTCTTCATTAGTTGAAAATATCCGCTCATAAATGCCCTTTACCTTCTTCTCTATTCCCCAGTAACGGTCTTTCTCCTTGGAAACCCTGTACGCAACGAAGTTTCACCGGAAGCTGTACCATGCAACACAGTCGTCGCTTCGTTACCTTTTAAATTGAATTCAATTTACCTTCGGGCTACAATAAAAGTCCGTTTCGGACGTACGTTAGTTGGCCTTAATTCTTTGTCGACGCAAATAAGTATAAGAGAACTTTGTATGTTTTGATGACAAGCCCTAATCTCACGTAAAATCCCTTGATAGGCAATTATTCACTAGTGAACTGTAACCCCCACCCCCTCCCCCACAACAGAGTGGGTATGATAACATTACGGGTCGAGATCAAGGGGGGTATGTTCACATTCACTGGCCCTCAGGAGATTTGTTGTTAACACCCCTGTGACCACGGGTCCTGTAGATTTTTAGCATAATAACTTATGGCCTAATAGAACAGAATGGTATTATTTTAGTTAAACTTTACTCCGTATCTTTAAGCTTACCTTCTCTCTTGACACTGTAGCAATCGGCATCTTCACGTGATCAGGTAATAGCTAGAACCCAGTCCTCAAGCAATGTTGACTTCCGGTCAAGCGTTTAAAATCCCTGCTATAGACGCATCAAGCGTTCCGCGCTGCTGCTCAATGCGCATGCTCAAAGGATTAAAAAGTGGGATGATATTTTGTATAATATGCAATTTTTCGGTATATTTGATTCAGAATTCGCTTAACGGTACGCGATCTTGAATATTTAGTGAAAATTGTACTTGACAAGAAAGATACAACTAAAATATAGCATATTTTACAAATTTTATCCCACTTTTTAATCCCTTGAGCATGCGCTTAGAGCAGTAGCACGGAACTCTTGATGTGTGTATAGATAACCAGTTTTTTTAGGTGTACCCATTAAATTCCCCATTTCTCGTACATCCAAGCTGTTTCAGTTTCATCTGCGTTAAATACCCCGTCTCGCTTCGAACAGAAGCCAAAGGTAAGATCAAAAGTGAACTACGAATGCTAGAAGTCAGTAGAGTCTTAAAATACTTCTTATTACATTAATGGCATTTATTCCTTTACTAAGAATATAAGACTAATATAATCCTGATGATATTTTAAAGTATTGTGGTACAAATGGAAAATACATTAAAAACTAATGTCATTATCAATGTGTTGATCAGTGTTTGATCCGGTGTCAAGGCACTTCCATATGACCCAATTGAAAAGACCTCGTTGGCTGCTAAGGTTATGAATTACTAATGAAGTACAGTACAACCTATAACTATTAAGCAAGTGTCATATATACAAACAATTAAAATGATTTATTATAGAATGGTTTTCGCATGACTGGGAACCGATTCATAGCCGTGCTACAGCCATACCTTGTCTTACCGTAGCCATAACTACATGTTCTCAATGGATAACACTCAAGATTCATAGCCGTGCTACAGCCATACCTTGTCTTACCGTAGCCATAACTACATGTTGTCAATGGATAACACTCAAGATTCATAGCCGTGCTACAGCCATACCTTGTCTTACCGTAGCCATAACTACATGTTGTCAATGGATAACACTCAAGATTCATAGCCGTGCTACAGCCATACCTTGTCTTACCGTAGCCATAACTACATGTTGTCAATGGGTAACACTCAAGATTCATAGCCGTGCTACAGCCATACCTTGTCTTACCGTAGCCATAACTACATGTTGTCAATAGGTAACACTCAAGATTCGTAGCCGTGCTACAGCCATACCTTGTCTTACCGTAGCCATAACTACATGTTGTCAATGGATAACACTCAAGATTCATAGCCGTGCTACAGCCATACCTTGTCTTACCGTAGCCATAACTACATGTTGTCAATGGGTAACACTCAAGATTCATAGCCGTGCTACAGCCATACCTTGTCTTACCGTAGCCATAACTACATGTTGTCAATGGATAACACTCAAGATTCATAGCCGTGCTACAGCCATACCTTGTCTTACCGTAGCCATAACTACATGTTGTCAATGGATAACACTCAAGATTCATAGCCGTGCTACAGCCATACCTTGTCTTACCGTAGCCATAACTACATGTTGTCAATGGATAACACTCAAGATTCATAGCCGTGCTACAGCCATACCTTGTCTTACCGTAGCCATAACTACATGTTGTCAATGGATAACACTCAAGATTCATAGCCGTGCTACAGCCATACCTTGTCTTACCGTAGCCATAACTACATGTTGTCAATGGATAACACTCAAGATTCATAGCCGTGCTACAGCCATACCTTGTCTTACCGTAGCCATAACTACATGTTGTCAATGGATAACACTCAAGATTCATAGCCGTGCTACAGCCATACCTTGTCTTACCGTAGCCACAACTACATGTTGTCAATGGATAACACTCAAGATTCATAGCCGTGCTACAGCCATACCTTGTCTTACCGTAGCCATAACTACATGTTGTCAATGGATAACACTCAAGATTCATAGCCGTGCTACAGCCATACCTTGTCTTACCGTAGCCATAACTACATGTTCTCAATGGATAACACTCAAGATTCATAGCCGTGCTACAGCCATACCTTGTCTTACCGTAGCCATAACTACATGTTGTCAATGGATAACACTCAAGATTCATAGCCGTGCTACAGCCATTCCTTGTCTTACCGTAGCCATAACTACATGTTGTCAATGGGTAACACTCAAGATTCGTAGCCGTGCTACAGCCATACCTTGTCTTACCGTAGCCATAACTACATGTTGTCAATGGGTAACACTCAAGATTCATAGCCGTGCTACAGCCATACCTTGTCTTACCGTAGCCATAACTACATGTTGTCAATGGGTAACACTCAAGATTCATAGCCGTGCTACAGCCATACCTTGTCTTACCGTAGCCATAACTACATGTTGTCAATGGGTAACACTCAAGATTCATAGCCGTGCTACAGCCATACCTTGTCTTACCGTAGCCATAACTACATGTTCTCAATGGATAACACTCAAGATTCATAGCCGTGCTACAGCCATACCTTGTCTTACCGTAGCCACAACTACATGTTGTCAATGGATAACACTCAAGATTCGTAGCCGTGCTACAGCCATACCTTGTCTTACCGTAGCCATAACTACATGTTCTCAATGGATAACACTCAAGATTCATAGCCGTGCTACAGCCATACCTCGTCTTACCGTAGCCATAACTACATGTTGTCAATGGATAACACTCAAGATTCATAGCCGTGCTACAGCCATACCTTGTCTTACCGTAGCCATAACTACATGTTGTCAATGGGTAACACTCAAGATTCGTAGCCGTGCTACAGCCATACCTTGTCTTACCGTAGCCATAACTACATGTTGTCAATGGATAACACTCAAGATTCATAGCCGTGCTACAGCCATACCTTGTCTTACCGTAGCCATAACTACATGTTGTCAATGGATAACACTCAAGATTCATAGCCGTGCTACAGCCATACCTTGTCTTACCGTAGCCATAACTACATGTTGTCAATGGGTAACACTCAAGATTCATAGCCGTGCTACAGCCATACCTTGTCTTACCGTAGCCATAACTACATGTTGTCAATGGATAACACTCAAGATTCATAGCCGTGCTACAGCCATACCTTGTCTTACCGTAGCCATAACTACATGTTCTCAATGGATAACACTCAAGATTCATAGCCGTGCTACAGCCATACCTTGTCTTACCGTAGCCACAACTACATGTTGTCAATGGATAACACTCAAGATTCGTAGCCGTGCTACAGCCATACCTTGTCTTACCGTAGCCATAACTACATGTTCTCAATGGATAACACTCAAGATTCATAGCCGTGCTACAGCCATACCTTGTCTTACCGTAGCCATAACTACATGTTGTCAATGGATAACACTCAAGATTCATAGCCGTGCTACAGCCATACCTTGTCTTACCGTAGCCATAACTACATGTTGTCAATGGATAACACTCAAGATTCATAGCCGTGCTACAGCCATACCTTGTCTTACCGTAGCCATAACTACATGTTCTCAATGGATAACACTCAAGATTCCTAGCCGTGCTACAGCCATACCTTGTCTTACCGTAGCCATAACTACATGTTGTCAATGGATAACACTCAAGATTCATAGCCGTGCTACAGCCATACCTTGTCTTACCGTAGCCATAACTACATGTTGTCAATGGGTAACACTCAAGATTCATAGCCGTGCTACAGCCATACCTTGTCTTACCGTAGCCATAACTACATGTTGTCAATGGATAACACTCAAGATTCATAGCCGTGCTACAGCCATACCTTGTCTTACCGTAGCCATAACTACATGTTGTCAATGGATAACACTCAAGATTCATAGCCGTGCTACAGCCATACCTTGTCTTACCGTAGCCATAACTACATGTTCTCAATGGATAACACTCAAGATTCATAGCCGTGCTACAGCCATACCTTGTCTTACCGTAGCCATAACTACATGTTGTCAATGGATAACACTCAAGATTCATAGCCGTGCTACAGCCATTCCTTGTCTTACCGTAGCCATAACTACATGTTGTCAATGGGTAACACTCAAGATTCGTAGCCGTGCTACAGCCATACCTTGTCTTACCGTAGCCATAACTACATGTTGTCAATGGGTAACACTCAAGATTCATAGCCGTGCTACAGCCATACCTTGTCTTACCGTAGCCATAACTACATGTTGTCAATGGGTAACACTCAAGATTCATAGCCGTGCTACAGCCATACCTTGTCTTACCGTAGCCATAACTACATGTTCTCAATGGATAACACTCAAGATTCATAGCCGTGCTACAGCCATACCTTGTCTTACCGTAGCCACAACTACATGTTGTCAATGGATAACACTCAAGATTCGTAGCCGTGCTACAGCCATACCTTGTCTTACCGTAGCCATAACTACATGTTCTCAATGGATAACACTCAAGATTCATAGCCGTGCTACAGCCATACCTCGTCTTACCGTAGCCATAACTACATGTTGTCAATGGATAACACTCAAGATTCATAGCCGTGCTACAGCCATACCTTGTCTTACCGTAGCCATAACTACATGTTGTCAATGGGTAACACTCAAGATTCGTAGCCGTGCTACAGCCATACCTTGTCTTACCGTAGCCATAACTACATGTTGTCAATGGATAACACTCAAGATTCATAGCCGTGCTACAGCCATACCTTGTCTTACCGTAGCCATAACTACATGTTGTCAATGGATAACACTCAAGATTCATAGCCGTGCTACAGCCATACCTTGTCTTACCGTAGCCATAACTACATGTTGTCAATGGGTAACACTCAAGATTCATAGCCGTGCTACAGCCATACCTTGTCTTACCGTAGCCATAACTACATGTTGTCAATGGATAACACTCAAGATTCATAGCCGTGCTACAGCCATACCTTGTCTTACCGTAGCCATAACTACATGTTCTCAATGGATAACACTCAAGATTCATAGCCGTGCTACAGCCATACCTTGTCTTACCGTAGCCACAACTACATGTTGTCAATGGATAACACTCAAGATTCGTAGCCGTGCTACAGCCATACCTTGTCTTACCGTAGCCATAACTACATGTTCTCAATGGATAACACTCAAGATTCATAGCCGTGCTACAGCCATACCTTGTCTTACCGTAGCCATAACTACATGTTGTCAATGGATAACACTCAAGATTCATAGCCGTGCTACAGCCATACCTTGTCTTACCGTAGCCATAACTACATGTTCTCAATGGATAACACTCAAGATTCATAGCCGTGCTACAGCCATACCTTGTCTTACCGTAGCCACAACTACATGTTGTCAATGGATAACACTCAAGATTCGTAGCCGTGCTACAGCCATACCTTGTCTTACCGTAGCCATAACTACATGTTCTCAATGGATAACACTCAAGATTCATAGCCGTGCTACAGCCATACCTTGTCTTACCGTAGCCATAACTACATGTTGTCAATGGATAACACTCAAGATTCATAGCCGTGCTACAGCCATACCTTGTCTTACCGTAGCCATAACTACATGTTGTCAATGGATAACACTCAAGATTCATAGCCGTGCTACAGCCATACCTTGTCTTACCGTAGCCATAACTACATGTTGTCAATGGATAACACTCAAGATTCATAGCCGTGCTACAGCCATACCTTGTCTTACCGTAGCCATAACTACATGTTCTCAATGGATAACACTCAAGATTCATAGCCGTGCTACAGCCATACCTTGTCTTACCGTAGCCATAACTACATGTTGTCAATGGATAACACTCAAGATTCATAGCCGTGCTACAGCCATTCCTTGTCTTACCGTAGCCATAACTACATGTTGTCAATGGGTAACACTCAAGATTCGTAGCCGTGCTACAGCCATACCTTGTCTTACCGTAGCCATAACTACATGTTGTCAATGGGTAACACTCAAGATTCATAGCCGTGCTACAGCCATACCTTGTCTTACCGTAGCCATAACTACATGTTGTCAATGGGTAACACTCAAGATTCATAGCCGTGCTACAGCCATACCTTGTCTTACCGTAGCCATAACTACATGTTGTCAATGGGTAACACTCAAGATTCATAGCCGTGCTACAGCCATACCTCGTCTTACCGTAGCCATAACTACATGTTGTCAATGGATAACACTCAAGATTCATAGCCGTGCTACAGCCATACCTTGTCTTACCGTAGCCATAACTACATGTTGTCAATGGATAACACTCAAGATTCATAGCCGTGCTACAGCCATACCTTGTCTTACCGTAGCCATAACTACATGTTGTCAATGGATAACACATAAGATTCGTAGCCGTGCTACAGCCATACCTTGTCTTACCGTAGCCATAACTACATGTTGTCAATGGATAACACTCAAGATTCATAGCCGTGCTACAGCCATACCTTGTCTTACCGTAGCCATAACTACATGTTGTCAATGGATAACACTCAAGATTCATAGCCGTGCTACAGCCATACCTTGTCTTACCGTAGCCATAACTACATGTTGTCAATGGATAACACTCAAGATTCGTAGCCGTGCTACAGCCATACCTTGTCTTACCGTAGCCATAACTACATGTTGTCAATGGATAACACTCAAGATTCATAGCCGTGCTACAGCCATACCTTGTCTTACCGTAGCCATAACTACATGTTGTCAATGGATAACACTCAAGATTCATAGCCGTGCTACAGCCATACCTTGTCTTACCGTAGCCATAACTACATGTTGTCAATGGATAACACTCAAGATTCGTAGCCGTGCTACAGCCATACCTTGTCTTACCGTAGCCATAACTACATGTTGTCAATGGATAACACTCAAGATTCATAGCCGTGCTACAGCCATACCTTGTCTTACCGTAGCCATAACTACATGTTGTCAATGGATAACACATAAGATTCGTAGCCATGCCGTGTACTTGTTGCTGTAGGACAGTACCTTAAGTTCCCAACACGTACGGTAACCATTCATATGGAAAGCCATTTCAATGTTACGGAATGTCATACCGTGTAACGTGCTGTAAGTCAGTACCGTATAGGTTCACCACTCATAAACCATTTTTATGGGAAGCCATTTCAATGTTATGGTATTTCCCCCCACCTATTGGAATACCGCTGCATTGTCAAATTACACTCCCACCCCCTATTCCTCCCTTCCACGGCCCGGTACTTAACTAGATTAAAACAAGGTTTTAAAAGTTAGATCGCTGTCTCTAATGTTTTATACACTGCTAGTAGGAGTCTAGTACTTTGGTTCACTGTAATCTTCTTTCTCCCTCATTTCTCATACACTGATGGTAACATCATCAATGATAAGAAATAAAGGAGTACAGTACTTTGGTTCACTGTAATCTTGGTTCTGTCTCATTTCTCATACGATTGATGGTGACATCATCACCAATAAGAAAGAAAGGAGTCCAGTACTTTGGTTCACTGTAATCTTGGTTCTCTCTCATTTCTCATACGACTGATGGTGACATAATCACCAATAAGAAAGAAAGGAGTCCAGTACTTTGGTTCACTGTAATCTTGGTTCTCTCTCATTTCTCATACACTGATGGTAACATCATCACCAATAAGAAAGAAAGGAGTCTAGTACTTTGCTTCACTGTAATCTTGGTTCTCTCTAATTTCTCATACACTGATGGTGACATCATCACCAATAAGAAAGAAAGGAGTCTAGTACTTTGGCTCACTGTAATCTTGGTTCTCTCTAATTTCTCATACACTGATGGTGACATCATCACTAATAAGAAAGATTGGAGCCCAGTACTTTGGTTCACTGTAATCTTGGTTCTCTCTCATTTCTCATACACTGATGGTGACATCATCACCAATAAGAAAGAAAGGAGCCCAGTACTTTGGATCTTCGTAGCCTTCTTCTCTTATGTCATCCATAGCTTTCTGGAGGCTTTTACTGACACTGTCTCCATCCTTTAGAAACGTGTAAAAGCTTGCCATGAAACTCAAAGTAGCTTCGTCGTCAATGGCCCACAACGACGCTACAACAGCACGAGCTCCTGCAGCAAGAAAGGCTCGACTCATTCCAACCACTCCCTCTGCCTTGATGTCACCACGACCACTGTGACAGCAGCTTAGGACAACAAGTTGTGCTTTAACACCAATCTCTTGTACCTCCTGCATTGTTAACATGTAGTCTGGTTCTTCTGGAATACTTGTTGCATGTGTTCTGGGTGGAGGGGCAAGGGCTATGTGTCCATGCTCTGAGTCTCCATGTGCTGCAATATGGATGACAGCAACACCCTCTCGTAGTTGTTTTTTGACCATTTTTTAGTTGCTTGTGATCCAGTCAATGGTTTGGCATTCAGAATGGGTGCAATGAGATCAGCCTCTTGTTTTGCTGAAGGTAGAGGAGTAAAGCAAGTTTTTTTCCCTCGTAGAACTACCTCTCCAACATCTGGGTCTCCAATTATCAGCGCACCTGTTTTACTGTGGTGGTCAACAGTACATTCTTGTAAAGATTTCAAAGTGGTTAGTGATGGTGAGATACGAATACTCTTTGTTTCAGACAAATATTTCCCTGTAGTTGGATCTCTCAGAGCTGCGAATGGTATCTTGTACAAAGGCCCATCAGGAATGATGACAATCTCTTCCTGTTGAAGGTGTTGCATCACAGGGGTAATGAGCAAACTGAATAAGACCTCGAGTTGCTCAGTTACATTCGTCTGTGGTTCCCCAACTGGATCTACGTTTCTTTCAACTGATCGTGATGCAATCAATGATTCTTTTGTCTGAATTTCGCTCCTGACGTTGGGATGGCTAGAATCTTCTGTTGATTCAAAAGATCGGTTTTCGCATCTCATAGTTCGAACTCCTTTCATCAAGTAAAACTTGTTCAATGCTTTGACAGCACTCAATGCTTTGTTGTCATAGGTAACCAAAACTATGGGCTTCTGATGTGTTAACACCCAAGCATGCAAGTCTTTATCTACTATTGCGAAAAACAGAATGCAGAATTGATTACTCGACAAAACTCTTTCTACATCAGTGCTGTCAAGTGGTGCCTGGCTGGGTGCTCTTTCTTCTGTGATACCATACCTTGAAACCAGAATATCTCCTAATGAACGTGCTCGCCCGCGATCACTGATCAGCAAAGCCTCTTCCGTCTTTTGACGTTCGATCAGCACTTTCGTAAGCAGCTTGTAGGTTTCGATGAATGTATCGACAATGGAAATCTTGAAATCGTTTAAGTCCTTTAAATGACTGAATTCCTCTTCCCAACATTGCAAAGCGTCTTTCAACTTTTCTTCTGATTTTAATTTTGCATCTTGAAACTTTTCTTCGTCACCTTCCTCATAAAAAATCGCACTTAGAGTGTAGTACACCGAGCCAAGGGTGTGGTTGGCACATCCTACCATATGCTTGTGCATTGGACTATTAAGACTCCTTTCTAAATTACTAATGGCTTCGTCATACTTCTTCATGCGAAAGTATGCCTCTCCTAAGTGACGATAGGCATTTCCTTCTCCTTCTTTATTGTTGATTGATGTGGCAATATGCAGACTCTTTTTAAAGTATTTAATAGCCTCTTCAGGACTGCCTGAAACTAAGCAGATGTAGCCATTGTGGTTGTATGTATCTACTTCTGCCTTCTGGTCACCAATTTCAAGTGCTAAGTTCCGGCGCTTGACATAGTACTCCATTGCTTTTTCATACTCATTTAAATTAAAATGGAGTATGCCGAAGTTTTCATAGCAGCGTATTTGATTTTCTTTACTGTCTATTTCGATGGCTATCGCTAGGCTCTTATTAAGGCTTTCACAAGACTCTTGGAATTTTCCAACACTACTATACACCATTGCAAGATGTCTATATACTTCCCCTTCTCCTACTTTGTATCCAACGTCTTTGAAAACTTTAAGACCTTTTTCAAGATATTCGATGGATTTGTGGTATTTGCCTTGTGCCCAGTAGATGCCACCTAAATCTGTGTGTAAAGTTCCTTCATTATATTTTCCACCGATGTCCAGGGATATCCTCAAACCGTTTTGATAATAGTTTATAGCCTCTTGGTATTTGCCTAATATACGGCAAGCAATTCCCAGGTTGACGTAAGAATCAACTTCTCCCCGTCTGTCACCTATTTCTTTTCGAATTTTCAGGCCCCTTTCTAAATAACTCTGTGCCTGGTCCGAATTACCTAGGTTTTGATAAGCAAATCCAATGTTTGAATAAGCTGATCCTAAAAGCACGTTATTATCCATTTGTGAAGCAATTTTTATGATCTCTTTGTTAGATGTAATGGCTTCATTCCATTTACCCAATTTATTGTAGGCGCTTCCTAAGTGAAAGTAGCCAATGCTCTCTATCTGCTTGTTTCTTGTTTCCTTGCCGATTTTTAGGAGGATTTCTGAACATTCCTTCACTTTGTAGTATTTGCCTAATTTTGCATAAACTACTGCAAGGACTTCGTATGCATTTCCCTCTATGTCTTTCATAACTAGGTTTCCTGAGATGTTGATCGCCTTTTCACAACACTCAATGGCTTTATAGGGTTTGTATAACAGTGTATATCTTTCCGCCATTAATAAAAACGCAGTTGCTTCATTTCGTTCTGAAACCTTCGAAACCTTGTTAACATATTTTGAAGTCTCTTCTAAACAATTTTTCCCTTCCAACTCATCAAGAAGCATGTACAACTGAATAACAGTTAAGATATCCCCAAGGTACTGCAATATGATTAGAAACTCCTCGTAAAGGCAGATTAACTCTGGATCTTCTAAGTTCAAGTACCCAAGATGTCCGTAGGTAATACAAGCACTAACCAATAAGCGAACATTCTCAGCGTTCATTTTGAAAGATTCGTTTTGACTTTATCAGGGAGTTCTTGTTTTCTGAAAAGAAAAAAGAAGACTCTTTGTGTACGGAAAGATAGAATACCATTGAGATAAAAAAGTTGTAATTTAGGGATACATTTTAAAGTTCATTCTTAATTAGAACAGTTAGAAAGATAAAACCAATAATTTGGAGCTAAGCAATGTTGGTAAACAGCACTGTACAAAAGAAATGCCCATCTAGATGTAAAATGGATTGTTTTTAGTACATTACTTTGTAAGTATAGGTAATCATATGGTTTCGAGTTCATTAAACCCTTTCAAGAAAATGAGTCCGTTCATATCCTCCGATCGCTTTAACAGAGAAAATAACTACAATAATCTGTTAGAGTACAAACAATATATCCGTGAAATACAAATTACTAAATAGTACAAAATAGTGCTAATTAAACAATAGAAAACAATAGAATTTTTACAAAATTGCACTATTTAGTATAACTAATGTTTCACGGATATACTGTTTGTACTCTAGCCTATGCCATTTGGCAATATCAAATGAAAATCAGTGTCTAAATTGTTCCGAGTCTGGAAATGTATCTAAACTTTAAATCGCCATATATTCCTCTTATTCTTCCTTCACGATTGGAAAATGCATGTAGTCTTGATGCTTAATGTTAACAACAGCAGAATCAAAAAAGTTTGGTTTCAAGACCGTTTTCGGAAAATGTAATTTGCACTGTGTTACACTTTTTTGCACTGTGTTACAGATTTTTGCACTGTGTTACACTCGAACTGCACTGCTCTAAGCCAATCAAATTCGAGTTATTTTTTCATGTATATTATTAATTACGTAATACTGATTACAAAGTATTAAACAATCTTCATATATGTTTTGGAGACGGGTTGTCAGTGCCTTTATTATATATACATCTTTTGTAACCGGTTTTTAATGTTCATTAAATTTGTTATTTCTTCATAATTGATATTATATATCATTATATTTCATGCAAGAAGCTACGAGCCAGAGGAGAGAAGCCTGTCCCAGAATGCATTGCGTTTGATAGTTTATTATCACTTTTTCGTGATGTCATCACTTTGTTCTAGCCGGCTCTGAGTGAAGATCAAAGACAATTTGTGTGTATCGAAAGACAATTTTTCTGCTTCTATACCCAGTCTGGGAGGAGCTTAAGTTGTTTTTTTTAAGACTGATTCACGTTAGTTATCTAGATAAATTTAGAGAGAGACGCGTGTTGCTCTGGTTCCACACGAGTGACGACGACTGTTCGATGGACTCGTCATGTTCAACAACGCTTATAATTCGCCTTATTCAGTTTAATATCTAATATACGGATAAGTTGTATTTACTAATCCTTAAACTAAAATATTATGGTATCAAAACGATAAAAACTCATATCAGTCCTACGAAATAAGCATTTTGTGTACAACATCTGACACTTGAATTTTTGAAGCGTAAGCTTATAAAGCACCTTTCTAAAATATCAAATATTGTCTTTAAAACCTGGGTCACTTTGGGTCAGATTTATATTTTAAGAAAATTAATATATTTATTTTTAACCACATGTTGTTAGAATAAAAATTGTCCTTAATGTTTGTAAGAAAACAGCTGTTAAATAGTGTGCTAATTTCACGTAACTCAAATCTGCCGTATCGAGTCAACCACAAAACAAACAGCAAAATAAGTGACCTTGATTCAGCTGACACGTTCCAAATTTCACAGATACTCAGTAACTTATATATATTTTGTGTTATTTGAAAAAAAAATGTAATGAACTTCATGAATGTAGAGAAATTATCTTATTTTTCTTTGGCATCAACGACAACCAAAACTGGTCGCCATCTTGAAAATTTGATGTCACGGTGCATTCTGAGATAGGCTTCACTCATCCTCTGGCTACGAGCCATCTCGTGATCGAACGTGACAATGTAATTAAAGCCTGTAATAGCCATGAGCTTAATTGCCCTATTTCACTATGACGTCACATCAAAACAATCTATTGTTTTAACGCTAAGGATCATGGTCCGCCAGAGGGGGCAAAATTGCACCAAAAATAAAATTAATGACATTCAGTTGACAGTGGAAAATGAGAGCAGCTAAATATTACACTAAATATCACGATTGAAAGAAGAATTAGCCTAAATTTCTATTATTTTTGTTCATGTAAACAAGCTGTGACGTCATAGTGAAATAGGGCAATAAAGCAATTTTTAAGGCTGAATTTGTCAAAAATATGAAGACAATGACGGGTAAATAAGAAACGGAAAATCTCTTATTCAATCACCAAACAAACAATTATCTTTACATTCATCCGGCAAATGCCGTGAGGTTCAGAAATTTAACAGGTTTGTCTCGGCAGGTAAGCGGTTCCTTGAGTTCTCCTCACCTAGTGCTGTATATACATGGACCGCAGAACATCCTAAAAAGTGGTGGGGCTATAAAAGAGACTAGTATGGGAAAGTGGTGGGGCTAAGATTGGAAAATATAAGAGACTAGTGTGGGAAAGGGGAAAAAGTAGTAGGGCTATAGCCCTACCAGCCCCTCCCCTCGTGCGGTCCCTGATATATAGAGCTATCGCTTTTTATATGCAGAACTTACTTCTCGATAATTTTGGCATAAGCAATTTTTTAGTTTTCCCTGTCTTACTCGTATGCGAGTTTCTTGAATGTCTTTTTCGTGTAATAAATCATTATTGTTGGTCTAGAAAATCCACAAACTGATTCTTTAAATGTTCTTATCAATTTCATTAATGTTCATAAGGCCAAACACAATAGAAAATCACAACCATGACCGATCGCGAGTTTTTAAATCGGGAAGAGATTCGTCCTGATTTGCATACAACTTTAACTAAGATTTTCTCGGCGAAAAGTGCTTTTATCTTGAAAATTTAAGTCATACATGACCTAACTATCCTAAACCTTTGATAAGTGAAATAAAACATTCGCGTCCGGCCTTTATGGGGCTAAAAAGGCTCGCCATTTTAAATCTCCATAAAGGTCTCCCACTCATGTTTTATCTATCACTTACTGACGTTTACAGTGGTTTCATTTTCCTAAACACTTTAAATTTAAGAAAAGCGACGATTTTCCGACCAGACAAAGATGACGGACTGCTGAAGTTATTCAAATTTTATCTTTCCTACATAAACATTTATGGGAATCCGCGCTGATTGGACGATAAGAATTAAGTCTTTTGTTTTCTATCCAATCAGAAAAGTAGGTATTTCCGGCATTACGCTGAAATACCACTGCTCTCAGTCAATGAAATTGCAGAAATTTCTTAGGTCATGATATAATGTATGTAAGAGAGATTCGACCAGCTTTCGTATTTCGTAAGCAGATGATTTAATACGACTAAGAATAAAAATATCGCCCGTAGAAGACTTGTACAACTGACAATCGTTTCAATATCGATCAGCTAACGCTATAGTGAGCGAATGAGTGAGTGACACAAGTTAAAAGCAGTCGATCTAGCACATTTCTGTAACGCCATCTCTAAATGCATATAACTTGCAACCTCGGAATCTCATAACCGGAAGTCTAAAGATATCAATTTTCTTACCTCTCAAATGTCAACTTCTCTTGAAATTTACTGAATATCAGTGAATCCAAACATAACCATTGCTGGCTAATTGGCGTCTAGAGAGAAAAGTTACAATCACTGTCAGTCATAAATCACTACACGGGTACCAGAGTCCTCAGTATTCGACAGTCCGGATTATAGTAACATATGGCGAGATTTCTAATTAGTAATCTGGCCAATCACGTACCGGGATTTCGCAGTACGTCAGCAAAACGTCACATTATTATCAAAACTTAACTGCAAAACGTCACAAACTCAAGCAGAATCAAAACATTGAATGTGGCGGTCGAGATCCTAAAAGACTTTGCGAGGTTTAGATAAAACTGAATCGCAAGCGAAATATTGAACTGGACTTTTTATTACTACACTTTTAGAAAATGAGTGTTGCCATTGGACCATTAGGATGTATGTTCGGATGTATAAATCGTGTGTGACAAGCTTTATGGTAGAGTACATTGCTGTTCAAAGTAGCGGTTTCAGTGGGAAACTTCGCGATCAACCTTTTAAGAGGGGATGTCAGCAAAAATCGAACATACGCCGGCAACAGTCAAAAATTCGATTTCGCTCATATTTTGGTATTAGGTAGGTCTATATGCGAGATATATCCTGGTATGTTTCATTTGTCGAAATATGGCTTCATTTTCGAGAAAAACGAGAAAAACGAATTTGTCAATAATTGACCCTTTGAGAGAGCCAAAATATACTGCAAATTCGGGGGGCTCGCGTGCCTTTGCAAAAATATCTACATGTTTAATTCTTAAACAACTGTCTTATATGATGTTTTAACTTTAAAAAGCTGAAATTTCATTGTCTTCCAATAAATTTATAACGGTGAAAAAAATTTATTTACCAGGGTACTTTGACGCCTTGTGAAAAGTAACGAATTTTCAAAAAATGTTTTCACCGTGTGCTAAATAAAATAAAAGACCGATATTAAGAAAATGAAAAGTCGAAATAATATTCTAACCGTGACTAAAAGCTTTTTTGGGTTTTTTTATTCTGCGACGAGAAATAAAAATTTAAAGTTGGAGAAATTTGTTATACTTGGCGAGACTTTTAATGTTGACTGTTTTAAAATTTATCTAACAGCCCGTGGTAAACACATTTTTTCTTTTTATTTCTTTCTTCTTAAAGCGTATAGGTTCATAATTACTGTCCGTAAAAATCCTTGTTGGTCCAGTAAAGCCTACTTCTATAAAAGCTGAAACGTAGAAGGATATTTCCAGTAGGTTTTCCCTTTAATAAATGCGAACGTGACATGTACATTCGTGACTCGGCGTTATCAAAGGCAACACCTAATTCTTTGTAGAATGCCGCGTCTCCCGACTCCTTGGTCACACTTATGGTCACGCAACGGCTATTTGTAAAAGAACCCGCTTCGACTCTTATCTAGAAAAATTGCATCTTTCTTAGAGCTAATTTCAATTGTATTAATCCACACCATGTATTGTTACTGCAGTAGCTTGAGGTGGTACTTTGCTATCTTACGATATTTTGTTCTTTTAGGTAATTTTTAAATTCATTTGATTGAGCGCACCGGCCGCCGTTCTTTGAAATTTCTCCAACTTTAAATTTTTATTTCTCGTCGCAGAATAAAAACCCCCAAAAAAGCTTTTAGTCACGGTTAGAATATTATTTCGACTTTTTATTTTATTAATATCGGTCTTTTATTTTATTTAGCACACGGTGAAAACATTTTTTGAAAATTCGTTACTTTTCACAAGGCGTCAAAGTACCCTGGTAAATAAATTTTTTTCACCGTTATAAATTTATTGGAAGACAATGAAATTTCAGCTTTTTAAAGTTAAAACATCATATAAGACAGTTGTTTAAGAATTAAACATGTAGATATTTTTGCAAAGGCACGCGAGGCCCCCAAAGTTGCAGTATATTTTGGCTCTCTCAAAGGGTCAATTATTGACAAATTCGTTTTTCTCGTTTTTCTCGGAAATGAAGCCATATTTCGATAAATGAAACATACCATGATATATCTCGCATAAAGGCCTACCTAATACCAAAATATGAGCGAAATCGAATTTTTGACTGTTGCCGGCAAATTTTGATTTTGTTCGATTTTTGCTGACATCTTCTCTTAACTGTATAAAGTAAGACTTATGTTGTATTTGGCAAGAAGAACAATTCCGCTGTAATATCTAGTCATTTGCAATTATGAAGATCTAATACTGAGTTTTCAAGATATCACATAAATTTCACAATAATTCATAAAGCGATCTGCGCACAAATAAATACACAAGCCACAGTAGTTGACTGCTAAACTCAATTAACTCGACTCAGTAACGCCATCGCCGTATAGAGAGGAACATAACTCTACTGAAATGAAAAGTTAAGACTTACTGGTGAAGTTGGCTATACGATTAGAACTAGAAGAGTCTATTAAAAGGCATATTAAAAACTATCTTGTAATTTATAAAGTGAAAACAAAGTCTAAGAGCATGACAAACCAAAACACTCAACCCGAGGTTTACCGTAAACAATAGGCCGTGACGTCACAAATCTCGCCATATGTTACTATAATCCGGACTGTTCGAGTCAATACTCAAACTGTCCATGAAACACACATTGTCTCGAAAGACTACTAGAATAGCTGATATCAACTCGGTTTGATATCAGTTTTCAGTACTCGTGAATTTTTTGGGTCTCAAATAACTTAACGTATAATATATAGAGATTATCACATGTTAAGAGTAAGTGTCTGTAAATCTCGCCTGGAGTGGTGCAAAATGTGAAAAATCGAAATCCCCCAAACTTTGTCAGTTTGTAGGTATAGATAAGCTATAACTATTGGTCTAATTTTGAACTCATTCCGATTATTATTTTGGGAGAAAAAAATATTTTTCTGTTGGGCCGTTTTTAAGCGGGTTTCAGAGCTCATTACCATATCGTACATCGAGCAAATTTCAGAAGAAACCACAAAAACAATGGCGACAAAAATAGCATTTATGAAGAGAACACATGTTATCAAATAATCTCAGTGAGTTTTGTTTCAATACCTTGCAAAATGAATATTTTTGAGATTTTTGAATATCAACTATTTTTCGGTCATTTATCATACGTAAATATTAACTAACTTTAAAGGCCAAAATCTCACACTGGCATATGACTAGATGCTCTGAAACTGTATCCAAGTGAAAGAGCATTGTTTCTACTTGCTAAATGTGAAATAAAATTTTATTTCTATTCAAATGGCGAAATTTTAGAAGACCCCGAACGCGAGATTTATAGACACTTGCTCTTAAGAGCTTGATATCGTTTTTATCCACGAGTTTCCGTATCATATCGCGAACAAGCGAGTCCGCGGATATCGACCCTAAATGTGTAATAAACTTCGATGTTCCCCAAGAAATAATATTATTTCTCTACGCTCGTTATTTAGACAGCTAGAATATGGACTCGAATACTGAGGACTCGGGTGCCCGTGATCCGAGTAAGTAGGTTCCATCGCATAATTTCATAGTTGAAAACGGAACAACAGACAGCAAAGCAACAGGAAAGTTATTAAATTACCAAAAATTATCATTAAAAATTACAAGATAAGTTTTCTTTAAAACAATGAAGTCAGTCTTATCAATAAAAATAAATTCTTTTGTGTGTAAAATAGACTTGAAAGTTATCGAAGTGGACGGTGTTGGTAGATAATTTCTTGTTCTTGTGACGTGTCACATTCGTCTAAGACTTTGATACCCACTAAACACCAAATCAAATGTCATTCAACATATTCCTTATCACTTATACTTACCAAGCAAAGACTGGACCAAACTAGATGTGTTCATGAGGGTTGAGACGATATGTTATTCCTTGTTCGTCCGGCAGAATTAACTCTTAACTCAGAATTAACTCAGAATTAACTCCGATTTTAACTCTTGTGAAGACGGTCTGCGAAACAGCCCAATATTCATTTTTCTAGACAAGCAGAAGCGTTCGTTGTCAGGTAGCTGTTTCGGTTTCATGCGAGTTAAGCTGAACCCTGTCTAGCCTCGAACAGAAGCCAAAGCTAAGTCCAAAAGTGAACTACGAATGAGCCACTAAAAATCAGGCTAACTTCAATTGATGCTATTGTGCTAAATATATGAAACCTATGTTTTACAATGATTTTACCAAATAGCTCAGTTGGCAGTTCATCTATTTGAACAACATGAAAACTCAATGTCGTATTAAAGGTCTCAAGTACTCACGACAGCCCAGTAAATAAAGGATTCATGATAAATAAAGCTATACTTTTGCTCACTCTTAGAATACAGGGCACTCCATATTTGCGACGAAGACAACACAGATAATAACACATGCAGCCTTTTTTTTCAGACATTTCCGTTCAATCAACAAGCGAACAAAATGGAGCATTCATGATTTGTTTATACGGATTTTACTTACAAGGAAATTGGTCATTACTCGTTTTTCGAATTCTCCATTACCCGCTTTTAAAGATTTCTATGTGGCAAAATTTGGCTATTACTCGTTTTTCCATTACTCTATTACTCGTTACTCATTACTCCGTTACTTGGATTAGTAACACCCGCTGCTAAGGTTATAGATAATTGTACAGCCAACTGTAATGTAAAGAATGTGTAAGTATAGGAAATCGCACGACCTCGAGTACAATTTGGAAATTAATAGGTACGAGTAATGTTTTGAAAGTTCTTGTAATTGCACGAGCCTTTAGGCGAGTGCAATTAAAGAACTTTCAAAACATTACGAGTGCCTATTAATTCCAAATTGTACGAGAAGGTCGTGCGATTTTTTATTTATAGTTCACTCGACAAAATTTTATAAAACATGCGAAGCGAAGGTATTCATTCATCTTCATTGCCTTTGCTATAACTGACCCTTCTCCAAGAACGCTAAGTCAAGAACACTTCAGCATAGAAAGTGTTAACGTTGCTGTAAAACCTTTTTAGATTAGTATTTTATGTATGATTTGAACTACAAAATACTAGAAAATAATTTTACATCTCAAGTAAAAAGCCATTTTAATGCATGTTTACAACTATTGAATGACAGTACTGACAGCTAAACAGCGAATCAAGAAGCGACTTTTCTTTGAAAACGTACTGTGTGAAAACTAAGCTAAAGTTGAGAGTTTACAGTTCGCTAATATAAGTTTTTTTCCTCTTAGCATTTGCTAATAACTGCAAAAAACACAATTTCAAAAATACTTTCTTTGAAAACAAGTTAGCTGGACAACATCAAAAGGGATAAAAGCGACAAATATGTCGTTCAAGTTAAAAGTTTTGAAGTACAGCTTGCCGTGAACGAGTCGCCAGTGATCAGACCATGTGCTTTGGATATTATTCCCTCCTGTAGCTTGAAGAATTTCGCTGCTATTTTCTTTGAATGGTGAATTATCTGAAGATTTTATTATTTCAAGACTGGATTGATAACTTAGGATCAATTAACTTGTGATAAATAGCTGAATTCGTCTCTCTACAAGGTTTCCTCTACAACTACTCGACAGTTTGCCGGTAAGATTTGATCTTAACTATTTTCAAAACAAAAATCGAGCCTCTACTCGCTGTGTTTTTTCGCTAAACTGAAAGAATTTTGCTTTAAAACTATTGTTAGCTGTTTTCTACATATTGTACAATTATTGTAGTTGTGGTGTTGAATTTATATTTCGAGAAGACCACAGAAGACAACAGGTAGTAAAACGAGAACATTCAAAACTCCAACTCAAATTGTTTGGCGAAAACTAGAAAGAAAAAACGACTTTCTACTACAAAACATGATTTATTAGGTCTTGAATTTGTCTAGTTATAAATCATAATTTGAGGCCTTCCTATGTGTGTATTGAACAGTTTTCTGAAATTTTTCCATTTTAATCTATAAAACACTTACTTTTTTGGGAATTTCACTCATTTCACTGGGGAAATTTGCCGCTTTTGGCCGTGTTTCCATAGCGACCTAATTGGTACTCCCGCGGAGTACCAATTAACGCTCTAATTGTACTCCTCTAGACCAATCAGAATAAGTAATTTTGTCGAGTGTACTATAAGTTGTATAATACCAATCCCACGGACTTTTATTGGTGTCTATGAATAGCTGACTTATAAACGAGGCTAAGACTGTGTAAATGAGTCCGTGGTCCTCAAAAACAGCGGTTTCAATCGAATGCGAAACTGCTGTATTCGGTTCTATGACATTTTACATGTGGTATTTTTGAGTTCAGTTGGTCACGTAACAAAATCAGCCGAGTTTATGACATTTAATTTCAACCTTTTTTCTTTAAATTGTTAAGGCTAAATATGTCAATTTAAAACCCTCTCCAATGGATTCCCTTTTCAGCGCAGTGACGAAAAAATTGAATAAGATAAATGCTAATCAATATAATGACTTGGTCACGCCATTGCCAGAAATATCGGACATGAGCCTCCATGCACATGCGCAATGGTGTACTTCGAGTTTCAAAATGGCCGCCGAGTCTTATAGAAAATGTATGGAGAATATAAAACTTTCCTGTCTTGCAGCAAATAGGAGTTACATTAGCTCTAGCTCTACCTCGATATTAATAACCTACCCAAAAAGCTACTAAATTGAAGTGGAATCTAAGATTGAATCGAAATTGTCTTCCTTCCCTAGCTGCTTACCTTTGGAAGCTCTATATTCCATACATCGTCTATAAAGATGGCGAGACTCGGGTACAAAATCGTCGAAATCAAAGTCAAAATAATTCACGAAGTCACGAGCTCCGCCTCGGTATGGGTTAACGAGTGTTAAATCCCTTCAAAACTGCTTTAAACTGTACAATATGCCTTGTTGAAATGCTTCCCACGAAGAACGAAGTTTGCTTATATTTTAGGCGACTCGTCGCCATGATAGCTCGTAAAAATTGCAAGAAATCACAAAGAAAAGAACCAAAACACATCAAATCACTCGCTTCGCCACCATGTTGCTTATTGCAGCTCTAATTGAATGCTGGGATACAATCAGAAAGCCCAAATACTTGATTTCGTCATTAAAGCTGGTTGAAAGACTCTTGGGCTTCCTGTGGCAGAACTTTTCAACAAAACTTTTCCTTTTATTGCGAAGTGCCTATTTTGTAACATATTTTTGTCTAACAACCTCCATTAACTATAGATATGTCTTTTAAGATCATGTTAGTTGTTCTTTTTACTACAACAACACTTTTTTATCATTCATGCATAACACCGCTGACCAAGTCCGATATTTCTGGCAATGCGACATTATCCCCTTAACCGAACATGGGAGTCAACCATTACGGGTAGAAATCAAATATCTCCATGAAAAAAGTTTGATATGGAACATTGGTCGTTATGGTGCGAATAGTATATGGTCGGCCCATTTTCAATTGAATTTTTCAAAATGAGCCATATGGCTCACACTTATGGGTTTTTGACAATGACATTTTCAAGAAATCATTGGACTGAAGCACCTTGCAAATCTTTACCTTCAAATATTTTTATCATGTTTCAAGTCACAAGAAGATACAGATTTTATGCTGATTACGCAGAGGACCCATACCTTAACATGCTTGAGAAGACACATCATCAAATGTGACACAAGTGGAAATTTCTCATTGATTTCTGAGCTTAAAAATTGTTAACGATCTAGAGGTATATTACAACCTATACAGCTACCAAGCAATTCATATATGCAAACAAATAAAGCACTATAGAGGCTTTGCACCATCACGTGATGGCAGCCATGACTGGCGGCACAACAATAAAGTCTTTTTCCCCTGGGAAACTTAATTCTTTCTCATGTAAATCAGATTAGACCAGCTTCAATTGTTCCTGCCTCTTGTCATGGCTGCCATCACGTGATAGTGCAAAGCCTCTATATAGAACGGTTTTTGTATGAGTGGGAAACGATACGGTAAAATTTGTAGCTGTACTCTACCTTATACTACCGTAGTCGTAACTAGTTGTGGTGATCGGATGGAACGCAATATTGGAAGCGGTGCTGTGTACGTGCTATTAAACATTCCAATGAGAAGCCGTTTCAATGTTACGGCATAATGTACCGTACGTACTGCAAGAAAGTACCATACGTTTCTAACTTAAAGGAACATCGCTTTGTTTTTGATTACCCAACACCGCAGCCAATCACCTGTCCACCACTATTACTCGAATAGACCTAGTAAACCAAACTTTTAAAAGTTAGATCTCTTATGTTATAAACACTGCTGGTAAAATGATCACCAATAAGAAAGAAAAAAAGTAGTCCAGTACTTTGCTTCAATGTAATCTTGGTTCTCTCTCATTTCTCATACACTGATGTTGACATCATCACCAATAAGAAAGAAAGGAGTATAGTACTTTGGTTCACTGTAATCTTGGTTGTCTCTCATTTATCATACACTGATGGTGACATCATCACCAGTAAGAAAGAAAGGAGCCCAGTACTTTGGTTCACTGTAATCTTGGTTCTCTCTCATTTATCATACACTGATGGTGACATCATCACCAATAAGAAAGAAAGGAGCCCAGTACATTGGATCTTCGTATCCTTCTGCTCTTATGTCATCCATAGCTTTCTTTAGGCTTTTACTTGCACTTTCTCCCATCGTCAGAAACGTGTAAAAGCTTACCATGAAACTGAAAGTAGCTTCGTCCTCAATGGCCCACAACGACGCTACAACAGCACGCGCTCCTGCAGCAAGAAAGGCTCGACTCATTCCAACCACTCCCTCTGCCTTGATGTCACCACGACCACTGTGACAGCAGCTTAGGACAACAAGTTGTGCTTTGATACCAATCTCTTGTACCTCCTGCATTGTCAACATGTAGTCTTGTTCTTCTGGAATACTTGTTGCATCTGTTCTGGGTGGAGGGGCAAGGGCTATGTGTCCATACTCTGAGTCTCCATGTGCTGCAATATGGATGACAGCAACACCCTCTCGTAGCTTCTTCTTGACCATTTGTTTAGTGGCTTGTGATCCAGTCAATGGCTTGGCATTCAGAATGGCTGCAATGACATCAGCCTCGCGTTTTGCTGATGGAAGTCGATAGAATTGTTTCGTTTCACCATTAAACACAACTTCTCCAACATCTGGGTCTCCAACTATGAGCGCACCTGTTTTACTGTGGTGGTCAACAGTACATTCTTGTAAAGCCTTCAAAGTAGTTAGTGATGGCGAGATACGAATACTCTTTGTTTCAGACAAATATTTCCCTGTAGTTGGATCTCTCAGAGCTGCAAATGGCGCCATGTACAAAGGCCCTTCAGGAATGATGACAATCTCTTCCTGTTGGAGGTGTTGCATCACAGGGGTAACGAGCAAACTGAACAAGACCTCGAGTTGATCTGTCTTATGCTCAGTTACATTCGACTTTGGTTCCCCAACTGGATCTACGTTTCTTTCAACTGATTCAATCAATGATTCTTTTGTTTGAATTTTGCTCCCGACGTTGGAAAGTCTAGAATCTTCTGTTGATTCAAAAGATCGGTTTTCGCATCTCGTAGTTTGCATTTCTTTCATCAAGTAAAACTCGTTCAGTACTTTGACTGCAGTCAATGCCTGGCTGTTATTGCTAACCAAAACTATTGGCTTCTGATGCGTTAAAACCCAAGCATGCAAGTCTTCATCTCCTATGTCAATGGCAAAGAACAGGATGCAGAACTGATTACTTGACAAAACTGTTTCTACATCAGTGCTGTTAAGTGGTGCTTGGCTGGGGGCTCTTTTTTCTGTGATACCATACCTTGAAACCAGAATATCTCCTAATGAACGTGCTCGCCCTCGATCGCTAATCATCAATGCCTCTTCCGTCTTTTGACGTTCGATCAGCACTTTCGTAAGCAGCTTGTAGGTTTCGATGAATCTATCGACAATGGATATCTTGAAATCGTTGAGGTCCTTTAAATGGATAAATTCCCATTCCCAACATTGCAAAGCCTCCTTCAACTTTTCTTCTGATTGGTCTTCTGCATCTTGACTTTTTTCTTCGTCACCTTCCTTATCAAAAACAACACTTAGACTATAGTATACGGATCCGAGTTTGCTGCTTCCTAATCCTGCAAGAAACTTGTGGCCAATCTTATTTGCAATATTAAGGCTCTTTTCTAAATACGTAATGGCTTCGTCATACTTCTTCATACGAAAGTATGCATCTCCTAGGTGACGATAGGTATCTACTTCTCTTTCCTTATCATTGAATGATGTAGCAACATCTAGACTCTTTTCGAAGTATTTAACAGCTTCTTCAGGATTGCCTAAATCTAAATGGACACTCCCAATGCAGCTATAAGCAGTTACTTCTCCCATCTTGTGGCCAATTTCAAGAGTACAGTTCAGGGACTTGACATGGTACTCCATTGCTTTTTCATATTTCTCTAACTCTTGATAGGCGAGCCCTAAATTTGCATAGCAATCGAATTGATTTTTTTTATGACCTGTTTCGATGGCAATCGCTAGGCTCTTTTCAAGGTATTCAAGAGACTCTTGTTTTTTTTCAACATTCTTATACACTGATGAAATATTCATATATATTACGCCTTCTCCCACTCTGTTTCCAATTTCTTTGAAGAGTTCAATACCTTTTTCAAAACATTGTAAGGATTTGTGGTATTTTCCTTGTGCCGAATAGATGCTTCCCAAATCTGTGTACAAAATTCCTTCACCATATTTGTCACCGATGTCCAGGGATATGCTCAAACCCTTTTTATAAAAGTTTATGGACTCTTGGTATTTGCCCAATGTATGGTTACAAAGTCCCAGGTTTTTGTAACAACCACTTTCCCCCTCTCTGTCACCTATTTCTTTTGCAATTTGCAGACTACTTCCTAAATAATTCTGTGCCTGGTCCAAATTACCTAGGTTTTGATAAGCAAGTCCGATGTTTGAATAAGCTGATCCTAAATCCTCCTTATCATCTAGTTGTAAAGCAATTTTTATACTCTCTTTGCTCGATGAAATGGCTTCATTCCATTTACCCAAGCCAATGTAGGCGGTTCCTAAGTGTAGGTAGCCAAGGCACTCTAACGTCTTGTTTCTTGTTTCCTTACCGATTTTTAGGCAGTTTTCTGAACATTCCTTTAATTTGTGGTGTTTACCTAATTTGTTATAAACATCTCCAGCGATTCCAACGGCATATCCCTCTATCTCTTGGATACCTAGTTTTTTTGAGATGTTGATGACCTTCTCACAATATTCAATGGCTTTAAGGAATTTGTTTAATAATCTATATCTTATCGCCATTAATAAAAACGCAGTTGCTACCATAACTTCATGAGCTGTTTGTGAAACCTTGTTAACATATTTTGAAGTCTCTTCTAAACAATTTTTTCCTTCCAACTCATCAAGAAGCATGTACGACTGAATAACACTTAACTCATCCTCAAGGTACTCCGATATGATTAGACACTCATTGTAAAGGCAGATTAACTCTTGATTTTCTAAGTTCAAGTACCCAAGATGTCCGTAGCTAATACAAGCACTAACCAATAAGCGAGCCTTCTCGGTGTTCATTTTGAGAGATTCGTTTTGACTTTGTTGTTTTGAGTTCTTTTTTTTCTGAAAAGGAAAAGGATGGATCGGAGATTGGACAAAAGCATCTTCGTGCTACAGAAGGATAAAATACCATGCATTGACAAAAAAAAAAATCTTTTGAGATTTCTATTCTATACTTTGCTTTTAGATAAAGAAACTTTTAACTTTTTGATCTTAAAAGATCAATTTTTTTGGCTCATCAATGTTGACAAATAGCTTTCTAAGAAATGTCCATTTAGGCGTAAAATGAATTGTTTGTCGAATTGAAAATTCTTGTTACAGTGAGGACACTCGAACCATGAACACTTGATATTTTTATATTTTATGAACTTTCTACTGCTTCAAACCTTCTGAAAATGAAGCACTGAACTCAAATAATCTTATTGTTCAAAATAAATCATATTTCCAATCGATTGACACAAGGGATAAAGGAGAAAAAAGTATGAAAAAACCTCAAAGTGTTTACGGTTCGAGTGTCCTCACTGTAAGTGTTTGTAGTTTATAGATACCTTTGTTGTTGTTGTTGTTGTTGTTGTTTTGTTGTAAATTGTATCAGTTTATTCGTATTACAGAGGACATTATCTTGACCTTGAATTAAAAAAATTTAATTATAGTCAATTTTTTCCGATTTGAATTATTTTCATCTTTTACTTTTCATCTTTATCTAAATTGGACTTCTGTGGGTTGCCTCTATAAGTGGAATTATTTGCAGTCTTATGTGGTGATAAACAGCATTGCAGTTCATTTGCTTGTACCCCCACCCCACCTCCAAAATTGGTATATAGTCCAACCCCAATAGGACTACTAAAGGTAAGCTGTCTCAACTCTGTTTGATATTTTCAGTACTCGTGAATTTTTTGGGTCTTTATACTTAACGTATAATATACTTCGGGGTTCCCGAAGAAATAATATTAGAGGTTAAGATCCCCGTTTTTCTTTCCCGCAAACGGCAGATATAACCACATTTTCTTCGTTTTCCTGAATTTCAGTTTACTTTTGCAAACCTTCTCACCAAAGACAAGTAATCTTTCGTTTATTCACTACTTGGAGATTTTTGCGATTCCTTCCAATTCAACTTCTAGAGCATTTTTCACTAGACAACTTACGTTTCACGTTTGCTGAAAACTAGATACTTTAACTTTCAACTATTTCTCTACTTAAGTTACTTAGACAGCTAGAATATCGACTCGAATACTGAGGACTCTGTTGCCCGTGATCAGTAAGTAGGCTCCATTGCATAACTTTATAGTTGAAAACGAAACAACAGATAGGAAAGCAACATGTCATTTCTTTTATTAGATGTATACATCTTTTGTAACCGCCAGGCTTAATAGACGGCAGCGAAATGCCATATTTGCAATGCGATTTGAACTTCCGCCAGCACGTAGTTATGAACATGGTGGTAAATTACCAAAGCTCAAGAATTATTTTAATAATCAAAAATCACAAAAGTAGTTTTCATTAAACAATGAGGTCAGTCTAATCAATAAAAATAAATTCATTTGTGTGTAAAATAGACATGAGAGTTATCGAAGTGGACGGTTGGTAGATCAATTCCTGGGTAGGTAACTAACTCTTATTTATCAATTAAATACTGTTTCACAGTTGAAGTAACGTCACTCTAGTATTTGCATCATCTACTCCTTCAAAATCTGCTCAAATTTAATCAATAGTCCAATAAACAACCTCTGTCCTGATCTCAGTAACGGCACGACTAACTCACAGATCGATTTGGAGGAACAAAAACCGAACAAAAACCCTTGGAATCAAGGGAGAACCATAGCAAACTCCACTCACATGTGATATATATCTAGTCCAGGAATCGGACTTGACACAGAGGTGAGGTGCAAATGTATACATATTACAACAGACAGTGGAATAGTTGCAAGATGTGCCTACCTTGTCTGTGATCTTTGGCAGCCCTTGCTTCGTCTGTGATCCTTCAGTCGTCAAGATCCCATATTCACTCATGATCGTAAGCTGCACGGCTGCTAATAGCGCTTTAATATGCAGCCCGTAAAGTCCTCCACTGGTCAAAAATTGTAAAAGCGCATTGAGACGATGTGAAATGCGCTATATAAGAACTCCCCATTATTATTATTATTATCCCATACTGAACACTGATTCTTTATTTTACTTTCTTGTTTATCACTAGAATTACGAATCACAATCAAGAGCAACGGATACAAGAAAATGAAATGATACCACGATGCAAAAGTGAATCCCAAGTCGAAAGGAAAAGAATTGAATAACAGAAAGTAATTCACCAGATATAGTGGGTTTAAGACTGAAGTTTTACAGTTTAAAAAAATTAATTACAGAACCCTTTTTCCTATTTCAATTATAGTGACACTGGACGGTGTGGTGCCGATAAAATCTCACCGACTCTCAACGCTTTTGCTTTCTCGCTCGGTTCTTATGGCAATTTCAGTTTGTTCAAAACTTTCCAATCGGTTACCATACCCTGAAACAACCTTTTGGCTGATCAAAGACAGGGCACGGCAAATTTACGGGTCGCATTAGACTTTCGAGTGAAAACACGACAACCCGGAGAAAAAATCTCGGGTCACAAAAATACAGCTAACAATTTCTACTTCAAAAACAAATATCCATTTTTTATTGATCTTTTGCTCAAAAACTCAAAAACTTTAGGTTAATATTTAAAAAACCATTAACTATAAACTCGCACGATCACAAACCTTACTATTAAAACATATACAAACTGTTTAATCTATATCAGAAATTCAAAAAATCTTGCTTTAAAAAAACCATAACAAACATTATTTTGAAGTAATTTTATCGACCAAAAAATGCACAATCGGAAACTAAACAATCTATTTTTAAACTATACTAAGAATAGAGAAATCATCACCGAAAAGAAAGGAATTTAGTGTCTAGTACTTTGGTTCACTGATGGTGGCATCATCACCACTAAGAAAGGTTCACTGGTGGTGGCATCATCGCCAATAACAAAGAAAGGAGTCCAGTACTTTGGTTCACTGTAATCTTGGTTCTCTCTCATTTCTCATACACTGATGGTGACATCATCACCAATAAGAAAGAAAGGAGCCCAGTACTTTGGTTCACTGTAATCTTGGTTCTCTCTCATTTCTCATACACTGATGGTGACATCATCACCAATAAGAAAGAAAGGAGTCCAGTACTTTGGTTCACTGTAATCTTGGTTCTCTCTCATTTCTCATACACTGATAGTGACATCATCACCAATAAGAAAGAAAGGAGTCCAGTACTTTGGTTCACTGTAATCTTGGTTCTCTCTCATTTATCATACACTGATGGTGACATCATCACCAATAAGAAAGAAAGGAGTCCAGTACTTTGGTTCACTGTAATCTTGGTTCTCCCTCATTTATCATACACTGATGGTGACATCATCACCGATAAGAAAGAAAGGAGCCCAGTACTTTGGATCTTCGTACCCTTCTTCTCTTATGTCTTTCATAGCTTTCTGGAGGCTTTTACTTGCACTTTCTCCCATCTTTAGAAACGTGTAAAAGCTTGCCATGAAACTCAAAGTAGCTTCGTCCTCAATGGCCCACAATGACGCTACAACAGCACGAGCTCCTGCAGCAAGAAAGGCACGACTCATTCCAACCACTCCCTCTGCCTTGATGTCACCACGACCACTGTGACAGCAGCTTAGGACAACAAGTTGTGCTGTAACACCAATCTCTTGTACCTCTTGCATTGTCAACATGTAGTCTTGTTCTTCTGGAATACTTGTTGCATGTGTTCTGGGTGGAGGGGCAAGAGCTATGTGTCCATGCTCTGAGTCTCCATGTGCTGCAATATGGATGACAGCAACACCCTCTCGTAGTTTCTTCTTGACCATTTCTTTAGTTGCTTGTGATCCAGTCAATGACTTGGCATTCAGAATGGGTGCAATGAGATCAGCCTCTTGTTTTGCTGACGGTAGATGAATAAAGCGAGTTTTTTTTCCCCGTAGAACTACCTCACCAACATCTGGGTCTCCAACTATGAGCGCACCTGTTTTACTGTGGTGGTCAACAGTACATTCTTGTAAAGATTTCAAAGTGGTTAGTGATGGCGAGAGACGAATACTCTTTGTTTCAGACAAATATTTCCCTGTAGTTGGATCTCTCAAAGCTGCAAATGGCACCATGTACAAAAGCCCATCAGAAATGATGACAATCTCTTCCTGTTGGAGGTGTTGCATCACAGGGGTAACGAGCAAACTGAACAAGACTTCGAGTTGATCTGTCTTTTGCTCAGTTATATTCGACTTTGGTTCTCCAACTGGATCTACGTTTCTTTCAACTGATTGAATCAGTGATTCTTTTGTCTGAATTTTGCTGCTGACGTTGGGATGTCGACTAGAATCTTCTGTTGATTCAAAAGATCGGTTTTCGCATCTCATAGTTCGAACTCCTTTCATCAAGTAAAACTCGTTCAATGCTTTGAAAGCACTCAATGCTTTGTTGCCATTGGTAACCAAAAGTATGGGCTTCTGACGTGTTAACACCCAAGCATGCAAGTCTTTATCTACTATTGTGAAGAACAGAATGCAGAATTGATTACTTGACAAAACTCTTTCTACATCAGTGCTGTTAAGTGGTGCTTGGCTGGGGGCTCTTTCTTCTGTGATGCCATACCTTGAAACCAGAATATCTCCTAATGAACGTGCTCGCCCGCGATCGCTGATCAGCAAAGCCTCTTCCGTCTTTTGACGCTCGATCAGCACTTTCGTAAGCAGCTTGTAGGTTTCGATGAATCTATCGACAATGGATATCTTGAAATCGTTTAGGTCCTTTAAATGACTGAACTCCCATTCCCAACATTGCAAAGCCTCCTTCAACTTTTCTTCTGATTTTTGTTTTGCATCTTGACACTTTTCTTCATCACCTTCCTCATCAAAGCTCACACTTAGAGTGTAGTATACCGAGCCAAGGACGTGGTAGGCACATCCTGCCATACGTTTGTTTCCAATGTTATTTGCAATATTGAGGCTTTTTTCTTCATATCTAATGGTTTCGTCATACTTCCTGATACAATAGTATGCCTCTCCTAAGTGATGGTAGGAATGTCCTTCTCCATCCTTATCATTGATTGATATAGCAATATCTCGACTCTTTTCAAAGTGTTTAACAGCCTCTCCAGGATTGCATAAAGCTAAATTGACACTTCCAATGTGGCTGTTAGCATTTCCTTCTCCCATCTTGTCGCCAATTTCAAGAGTACAGTTCAGGCACTTGACATGGTACTCCATTGCTTTTTCATATTTCTTTAAATCTTGATAGGTGAGTCCTAAGTTTCCATAGCAGTTGATTTGATTCTTTTTATTACCCGTTTCGATGGCGATCGCCAGGCTCTTTTCAAGGTTTTCAAGAGACTCTTTGTATTTTCCAACATTGCCATACACTCCTGCAAAATGCATATATATTACGCCTTCTCCCATTCTGTTTCCAATTTCTTTGAAGACTTCAAGACCTTTTTCAAAACATTGTATGGATTTGTGGTATTTGCCTTGTGCCCAGTAGAGGCCTCCCAAATTTGTGTACAAAGTTCCTTCACCATGTTTGTCACCGATGTCTAGGGATATGGTCAAACCTTTTTGATAATAGTGTATAGCCTCTTGGTATTTGCCTAATATACGGCAAACAATTCCCAGGTTGACGTAAGAAGCACTTTCTCCCTCTCTGTCACCTATTTCTTTTTGAATTTTCAGGCTGCTTTCTAAATATCTCTTTGCCTTGTCCAGATTACCTAAGTTTTGATAAGCACTTCCGATGTTTGAATAGGCTGCTCCCAAGAGCTTCTTATCATCCATTTGTAAAGCAATTTTTATACTCTCTTTGCTAGATGAAATGGCTTCATTCCATTTACCCAAGCCAAAGTAGGCGACTCCTAAGTGTAAGTAGCCTTCGCCTACTAGCTCCTTGTTTCTTGTTTCCTTGCCAAATGTTATGCAGTTTTCTGCACATTTCTTCAATTCGTGGTATTTACTTAATATGTTATAAATGTGTCCAAGAATTCCATAGGCATCTCCCTCTATCTCTTTGATACCTAGTTTTTTTGACATATTGATGACCTTTTCACAATATTCAATGGCTTTAAGGAGTTTGCTTGATAATCTATATCTCATCGCTACTAATAAAAACGCAGTTGCTACCATGATTTCGTAAGCTTTTCGTTCTGAAACCTTCGTAAGCTTGTTAACATATTTTGAAGTCTCTTCTAAACAATTTTTTCCTTCCAACTCATCGAGAAGCATGTATAACTGAATAACACTTAACATGTCCCCAAGGTACTGCGATATGATTAGACACTCGTTGTAAAGGCAGATTAACTCTTGATCTTCTAAGTTCAAGTACCCAAGATGTCCGTAGGTAATACAAGCACTAACCAATAAGCGTACCTTCTCGGGGTTCATTTTGAGAGATTCGTTTTGACTTTGTCAGCGTTTTTTTTTTTGATTTCTGAAAAGAAAAAGGATTGATCGGAGATTGGTCTAAAGCATCTTTGTGTTCTATCATTGCGGATAAAAAATGATATTCTATACTTTGCTCTTAGATATAAAGAAAGTTAAAATCAATTTTGAGCTCATCAATGTTAATTAACACCTTGCAAAGAAGTGCCCAGTTAGGCGTAAAATGCATTTTTTGTCGAATTAATTTTTTTTGTAAATTTTTTGTAGTAAAAACCTTTGGGTTTTTTTCTGTACCTTTTATCAGTTTATTGTTGTATTTCCTTTTAGTTTTCCATCTTGCACATTTTGTTAGCTCTCCAAGCTTCTCCAAACAAATCCTTTGAATCAGAGAAAAGATAGAAGCATCAGAGTAATGAATAATGATAGTAAAAACTATGAATAGAAAGGACTGCCTTTAAACAGTTGAGTACATACACCCCCATCAGTGATTTAATCTTCTATCAATTGACCTTTTTACCAATAGGGCAGCCATCTTAAATTATGGGATGCAAAGGTGGCAAACGTGGAAATACTTATAAAGCCTATAGCGTGGCGTAGTTACATTCTCAAATAATTTTACGCTTTTTTTTTCGCATATCGTTCCAACTACCACAAATTCAATTCGTTTTTAGATGTGTTTCTCATTACATTATATAAAAAGACACCCTAGTAACAGCTGTGCATACTATAAATTTTCCAATAATTTCACCCTCATTGTCCCATAATGTCTTACTTAAAACAATAGAATTCAAGATGGCATGCGTATCGGAAAAAAGAGGCCTATATCCACAGATTGGCGACTCATTTTTTGTGAAAAATGCTTGGACGTCCTATGGTCGTTACGCAACGCCAGCTTTGTTAAATAAATTAAAAAAATTCATTAAATTTCACTAAACACTTCATTCTCACGTCGTCATATTTCACTGATGTAATAAGCTACTATCTCGTGATCGAAAGCGATCTATACGTCAATATAAATGTATGTATGGTAATAGACATAAACTAAAAAAAATTGAAAATTAATTTTTGAAAGCAGAATTTCTAAAATAATAACAAGACATTGGCTGCTCTAGTCTCATAAGAAACCAATTAAATGACTGGAAAAAAGTTAGCAGTCTGGGATATTACTGTGCCACTATTTTAAAATGCATATAACTTGTAATCTCGGCTTAGTTTACTGACAATCACTGTCAGTTATAATTTACGAAGTCCTCAGTGTTGCAAGTCGAAATAGACAATGTTCACGTGACGTAAAAGCAGCCGAATTTTGAGGACAAAACGAAAGATTTTGAATCTCCTGAAAATTGAAACCTATTGTTTTGTCCTCCAAATTGAGCTGCATTCCAGCGTGCTGTGGGCGGTATATTCTAGCTGTCCAAACGCGTAATAAAAAAGTTTTAACAATATATTCTATTAGAGTGCTTACACTATGTCCATGAAAGAATTTCAAAGTTATTATTGCCTAACAGTTGTTATCTAGTAACTATTTAGTCACCATCACTCAACCAGAAAAGTCTTTAGCAATACACTAGGGACACCAAATGAATAGAGACTTGAACCATTATCAATAGTTTTATTTGTTCCGTGTACTTTTGCGGTTTAGTGATAGTGACTAAATAGTTACTAAATAACAACTGTTAGGCACTAATAGCTTTGATCTTATTACATGGACATAGTGTAAGCACTCTACTTCTTGATGTAAATAGACATGGAAGTTATCGAAGTGGACGGTGTTGGTAGATCATTTCTTGTTCTTGTGACGTGTCACATTCGTCTAAGACTTTGATACCCACTAAACACCAAATCAAATGTCATTCAACATATTCCTTATCCTCTATACTTACCAAGCAAACACTGAACCAAACTAGATGTGTTCATGAGGGTTGAGACGATCTGTTATTCCTTGTTCGTCGAGGAGAATACGACAGCATGATTGCAGCGTTGCTTTTGAGACAGATACGAAATTACTTTGGCATCACCGATTGACCCTGATTAATAGACCGTATATACTAACCCTTGAAGAGTTGATCAATATGATTCCTCTGACGTAGGTACATTCCATCACCATGACACATAAACCCTTGCTTTCTTTCAGTATTTGATTCACAAATAAGCACATGACTTGATTAATAAGTTTGAATGATTCCATATAACAAGTGTCATTAAGTCTCATTATTAAAGTGATAATACCTATTTTGCTGTTACGAATAAAATACAGAAAACCAAAGAATGTGTTGTCGAATTTTGTTTACAATAATTGGCTGTGGCTAGCTGTGTGATATGAATGCGGAATATTCCAATACACTTGACTGAACAGCTCTAGGGACTCAGCAGGGGTGTCAACGTTCATGTCAGTACTAAAATTAGCACTTTTCAGAATGATTTTATTTCATGTATCCTAATGATCTCTACTCCGTTTCTATTGCATGTTTGTAAGCTTACCAAGCTTACCAAGCTTACCTTCTTTTACGCCACCTTTACATCCGCCAACTTCATGTGATCAGGTGATAGCTAGAACCCAGTCCTCCAAATAAGCAATGTTGACTTCCGGTGGAGCGCTTAAAATCCCCGCTGCAGATAACCGGTTCTTGAAGTGTACCCGGGTGCTAGAATGTCAGTAGATTCTTAAAATACTTCTAAGGATTTTAATGACATTTTATTCTTTTATTCAGACACTAAGACTAAAACAAGGCTGATGATATTTTAAAGTAGAATAGTAGAAATGCAAATTTCATGAAAACTAATGACATCATCAATGTTTTGATCAGTGTTTGATCCCGTATCAACTCAAGCATGTTAAACCGGCAAAACACATAAAATCATCTTATCGCAGCTGTGTTTGAAATGGACAAACGAGTTTTGGACCAAAGGTGGCACACATACACCAGTTTCTAATTCGATGCAAACCGTTGTTTTTGAAGACCACAGACTCATTTACACAGTCTTAGCCTAGTTTATAAGTCAGCTAGCTATTCATAGACACCATTAAAAGTCCATGAGATTTCAAAACATTGGTCTCAGTTATTCAAATTGTACAGCCAACTGTAATATAAAGAATGTGTAAGTTGAATAATCCACGGACTTTTAATGGTGTCTATGAATAGCTGACTTATAGCTGGGTTTCACTTGACCTCATTCCCTATCTCGTGCAGAATGTTCATCAGCTGAATCACAAGTTTTCAATAGAATTCTTTCTGGTTGACAACACATGGTGGTTAGTGTTTGAACACCATTTGGAGCAGATAATGAGATTCAAAGACTTTTATCAGCTGATTGCAACCCAGCTTTAAACGAGGCAATGCGTATGTAAATGAGTCTGTGGTCCTCAAAAACAGCGGTTTGCATCGAATGCGAAACTGGTGTATTCGGTTCTTTGACATTTTACATGTGGTATTTTTGAGTTCAGTTGGTCACGTAACAAAATCAGCCGAGTTTATGACATTTAATTTCAACCTTTTTTCTTTAAATTGTTAAGGCTAAATATGTCAATTTAAAACCCTCTCCAATGGATTCCCTTTTCAGCGCAGTGACGAAAAAATTGAATAAGATAAATGCTAATCAATATAATGACTTGGTCACACCATTGCCAGAAATATCGGACATGAGCCTCCATGCACATGCGCAATGGTGTACTTCGAGTTTCAAAATGGCCGCCGAGTCTTATAGAAAATGTATGGAGAATATAAAACTTTCCTGTCTTGCAGCAAATAGGAGTTACATTAGCTCTAGCTCTACCTCGATATTAATAACCTACCCAAAAAGCTACTAAATTGAAGTGGAATCTAAGATTGAATCGAAATTGTCTTCCTTCCCTAGCTGCTTACCTTTGGAAGCTCTATATTCCATACATCGTCTATAAAGATGGCGAGACTCGGGTACAAAATCGTCGAAATCAAAGTCAAAATAATTCACGAAGTCACGAGCTCCGCCTCGGTATGGGTTAACGAGTGTTAAATCCCTTCAAAACTGCTTTAAACTGTACAATATGCCTTGTTGAAATGCTTCCCACGAAGAACGAAGTTTGCTTATATTTTAGGCGACTCGTCGCCATGATAGCTCGTAAAAATTGCAAGAAATCACAAAGAAAAGAACCAAAACACATCAAATCACTCGCTTCGCCACCATGTTGCTTATTGCAGCTCTAATTGAATGCTGGGATACAATCAGAAAGCCCAAATACTTGATTTCGTCATTAAAGCTGGTTGAAAGACTCTTGGGCTTCCTGTGGCAGAACTTTTCAACAAAACTTTTCCTTTTATTGCGAAGTGCCTATTTTGTAACATATTTTTGTCTAACAACCTCCATTAACTATAGATATGTCTTTTAAGATCATGTTAGTTGTTCTTTTTACTACAACAACACTTTTTTATCATTCATGCATAACACCGCTGACCAAGTCCGATATTTCTGGCAATGCGACATTATCCCCTTAACCGAACATGGGAGTCAACCATTACGGGTAGAAATCAAATATCTCCATGAAAAAAGTTGGATATGGAACATTGGTCGTTATGGTGCGAATAGTTTATGGTCCGCCCATTGTATATTGAATTTTTCAAAATGAGCCATATGGCTCACACCTTATGGGTTTTTGACAATGACATTTTCAAGAAATCATTGGACTGAAGCACCTTGCAAAGCTTTTCCTTCAAATATTTTTATCATGTTTCAATTCACAAGAAGATACAGATTTTATGCTGATTACCCAGAGGACCCATACCTTAACATGCTTGATAAGACACATCATCACATGTGACACAAGTGGAAATTTCTCATTGATTTCTGAGCTTAAAAATTATTAACGACCTAGAGGTATATTACAACCTATACAGCTACCAAGCAATTCATATATACAAACAAATATAGCACTATAGAGGCTTTGCATCATCACGTGATGGCAGCCATGACTGGGGGCACAACAATAAAGTCTTTTTCCCTTGGGAAACTTAATTCTTTCTCATGTAAATCAGATTAGACCAGATTCAATTGTTCCTGCCTCCTGTCATGGCTGCCATCAAGTGATAGTGCAAAGCCTCTATATAGAACGGTTTTTGTATGAGTGGGAAACGATACGGTAAAATTTGAAGCTGTACTCTACCTTATACTACCGTAGTCGTAACTAGTTGTGGTGATCGGATGGAACGCAATATTGGAAGCGGTGCTGTGTACGTGCTATTAAACATTCCAATGAGAAGCCGTTTCAATGTTACGGCATAATGTACCGTACGTACAGCAAGAAAGTACCGTACGTTTCTAACTTATAGTAATATCGCTTTGTTTTTGATTACCCAACACCGCAGCCAATCACCACCACTATTACTCGAATAGAGCTAGTAAAGCAAAATTTTAAAAGTTAAAATCTCTTTTGTTATATACACTGCTGGTAAAATGATCACCAATTAGAAAGAAAAAAAGCGGTCCAGTACTTTGGTTCACTGTAATCTTGGTTCTCTCTCATTTCTCATACACTGACGATGACATCTTCATCAATAAGAAAGAAAGGAGTCCAGTACTTTGGTTCACTATAATCTTGGTTATCTCTCATTTCTCATACACTGACGATGACATCTTCATCAATAAGAAAGAAAATAGTCCAGTACTTTGGTTCATTGTAATCTTGGTTCTCTCCCATTTCTCATACACTGATGGTGACATCATCACCGATAAGAAAGAAAGGAGTCCAGTAGTTTGGTTCACTGTAATCTTGGTTCTCTCTCATTTCTCATACACTGATGGTGACATCATCACCGATAAGAAAGAAAGGAGCCCAGTATTTTGGATCTTCGTACCCTTCTTCTGCTCTTATGTCATCCATAGCATTCTGCAGGCTTTTACTTGCACTTTCTCCCATCTTTAGACACGCGTAAAAGCTTTTCATGAAATTAAAAGTAGCTTCGTCGTCAATGGCCCACAACGACGCTACAACAGCACGAGCTCCTGCAGCAAGAAAGGCTCGACTCATTCCAACCACTCCCTCTGCCTTGATGTCACCACGACCACTGTGACAGCAGCTTAGGACAACTAGTTGTGCAGTAACACCAATCTCTTGTACCTCTTGCATTGTCAACATGTAGTCTTGTTCTTCTGGAATACTTGTTGCATCTGTTCTGGGTGGAGGGGCAAGGGCTATGTTACCATGCTCTGAGTCTCCATGTGCTGCAATATGGATGACAGCAACACCATCTAGTAGTTTCTTCTTGACCATTTCTTTAGTTGCTTGTGATCCAGTCAAAGGCGTGACATTCCAAATTTTTCCAATCACTATAGCCTCTTTTTCTGCTGATGGAAGTCGCTCAAACGTGGTCGTTTGCTTTTGAAAAATGACTTTTCCAACATCTGGGTCTCCAACTATGAGCGCACCTGTTTTACTGTGGTGGTCAACAATACATTCTTGTAAAGCTTTCAAAGTAGTTAGTGATGGCGAAATGCGAATACTCTTTGTTTCAGACAAATATTTCCCTGTAGTTGGATCTCTCAGAGCTGCAAATGGCACCATGTACAAAGGCCCATCAGGAATGATGACAATCTCTTCCTGTTGAAGGTGTTGCATCACAGGGGTAATGAGCAAACTGAATAAGACCTCGAGTTGCTCAGTTACATTCGTCTGTGGTTCCCCAACTGGATCTACGTTTCTTTCAACTGATTCAATCAATGATTCTTTTTTCTGAATTTCGCTCCTGACGATGGGATGTCTAGAATCTTCTGTTGATTCAAAAGATCGGTTTTCGCATCTCATAGTTCGAACTCCTTTCATCAAGTAAAACTCGTTCAGTACTTTGACTGCAGTCAATGCTTTGTTGTCATTGGTAACCAAAACTATCGGCTTCTGATGTGATAACACCCAAACATACAAGTCTTCGTCTCCTATTGCAAAGAACAGAATGCAGAATTGATTACTCGACAAAACGGTTTCTACATCAGTGCTGTCAAGTGGTGCTTGGCTGGGGTCTCTTTCTTCTGTGATGCCATACCTTGAAACCAGAATATCTCCTAATGAACGTGCTCGTCCTCGATCGCTAATCAGCAAAGCCTCTTCCGTCTTTCGACGTTCGATCAGCACTTTCGTAAGCAGCTTGTAGGTTTTGATGAATCTATCGACAATGGATATCTTGAAATCATTCAGGTTCTTTAAATGGCTAAATTCCCATTCCCAACATTGCAAAGCCTCCTTCAACTTTTCTTCTGATTGGTCTTCTGCATCTTGACTTTTTTCTTCGTCACCTTCCTTATCAAAAACAACACTTAGACTATAGTATACGGATCCGAGTTTGCTGCTTGCATATCCTGCAATATACTTGTGGCCAATCTTATTTGCAATATGAAGGCTCTTTTCTAAATACCTAATGGCTTCTTCATACTTCTTCATACTAAAGTATGCATCTCCTAAGTGACGATAGGTATCTACTTCTATTTGCTTATCATTGATTGGTGTACCAATATCTAGACTCTTTTCAAAGTATTTAATAGCTTCTTCAGGATTGCCTAGAGCTAAATGGACACTTCCAATGTTGCTATAAGCACTTACTTCTCCGATCTTGTGACCAATTTCAAGAGTACAGTTCAGGGACTTGACATGGTACTCCATTGCTTTTTCATATTTCTTTAAATCTTGATAGGCGAACCCTAAATTTGTATAGCAATCGAATTGATTTTTTTTATGACCTGTTTCGATGGCAATCGCTAGGCTCTTTTCAAGGTATTCAAGAGACTCTTGTACTTTTTTAACATTCTGATGCACTGATGCAATATTCATATATGTTACGCCTTCTCCCACTCTGTTTCCAATTTCTTTGAAGACTTCAAGACCTTTTTCAAAACATTGTAAGGATTTGTGGTATTTTCCTTGTGCCGAGTAGATGCTTCCCAAATCTGTGTACAAAATTCCTTCACCAGTTTTGTCACCGATGTCCAGGGATATGCCCAAACCTTTTTTATAAAAGTTTATGGACTCTTGGTATTTGCCCAATGCATGGTTACAAAGTCCCAGGTTTTTGTAACAACCACTTTCCCCCTCTCTGTCACCTATTTCTTTTGCAATTTGCAGACTACTTTCTAAATAATTCTGTGCCTGGTCGTAGTTACCTAGTTTTTGATAAGCAAGTCCGATGTTTGAATAAGCTGATCCTAAATACTCCTTATCAGCTATTTGTAAAGCAATTTTTATGCTCTCTTTGCTCGGTGAAATGGCTTCATTCCATTTACCCAAGCCAATGTAGGCGGATCCCAAGTGTAGGTAGCCAAGGCACTCTAACGTCTTGTTTCTTGTTTCCTTACCGATTTTTAGGCAGTTTTCTGAACATTCCTTTAATTCGTGGTGTTTACCTAATCTGTTATAAACATCTCCAACGATTCCATAGGCATATCCCTCTATATCTTTGATACCTAGTTTTTTAAACATGTTGATGACCTTCTCACAACATTCAATGGCTTTAAGGAGTTTGTTTAATAATCTATATCTTATCGCCATTAAAAAACACGCAGGTGCTACCATCAATTCGTAACGTTTTCGTTCTGAAACTTCCAACATCTTGTTTAAATATTTTGAAGTCTCTTCTAAACAATTTTTTCCTTCCAACTCATCGAGAAGCATGTATAACTGAATAACACTTAACATGTCCTCAAGGTACTGCGATATGATTAGACACTCGTTGTAAAGGCAGATTAACTCTTGATCTTCTAAGTTCAAGTACCCAAGATGTCCGTAGGTAATACAAGCACTAACCAATAAGCGAACCTTCTCGGTGTTCATTTTGAGAGATTCGTTTTGACTTTGTCAGCGGTTTTTTTGATTTCTAAAAAGAAAAAAGGATGGATCGGAGATTGGTCTAAAGCATCTTTGTGTTCTATCATTGCGGATAAAAAAGTATATTCTATACTTTGCTCTTAGATATAAAGAAAGTTAAAATCAATTTTGAGCTCGTCAATGTTAATAAACACCTTGCAAAGAAGTGTCCATTTAGGCGTAAAATGCATTTTTTGCCGAATTAAATATTTTTGTAAATTGTTTGTAGTAGATACCTTTGGGTTTTTTTCTTGTGACTTTTATCAGTTTACTGATGTATTTCCTATTAGTTTTCCATCTTGCAAATTTTTCTAGCTCTCCAAGCTTCTCCAAGCAAATCCTTTGAATCAGAGAAAAGATAGAAGCATTAGAGTAATGAATAATGATAGTAAAATCTATGAATACAAAGGACTGGCTTTAAACAGTATTTCAGTACACACACCCCCATCAGTGATTTAATCTGCTATCAATAGACCTTTTTACCAATAGGGCAGCCATCTTAAGTTATGGGATACAAAAGTGGCAAACGTGGAAATACTTATAAAGCATATAACGTAACGTAGTTATATTCTCAAATAATTTTACAATTGCTTCTCACCAAAGACAAGTAATCTTTCGTTTATTTACTACTTGGAGATTTTTGCGATTCCTTCCAATTCAACTTCTAGAGCATTTTTCACTAGACAACTTACGTTTCACGTTTGCTGAAAACTAGATACTTTAGAGGAATAAAGCGAGTTTTTTTTCCCCGTAGAACAACCTCACCAACATCTGGGTCTCCAACTATGAGCGCACCTGTTTTACTGTGGTGGTCAACAGTACATTCTTGTAAAGATTTCAAAGTGGTTAGTGATGGCGAGAGACGAATACTCTTTGTTTCAGACAAATATTTCCCTGTAGTTGGATCTCTCAGAGCTGCAAATGGCACCTTGTACAAAAGCCCATCAGGAATGATGACAATCTCTTCCTGTTCAAGGTGTTGCATCACAGGGGTAATGAGCAAACTGAACAAGACCTCGAGTTGATCTGTCTTTTGCTCAGTTACATTCGTCTGCTGTTCTCCAACTGGATCTACGTTTCTTTCAACTGATTCAATTTTGCTGCTGACGATGGGAAGTCTAAAATCTTTTGTTGATTCCAAAGATCGGTTTTCGCATCTCGTAGTTTGCATTTCCTTCATCAAGTAAAACTCGTTCAGTACTTTGACTACAGTCAATGCTTGGTTGTCATTGCTAACCAAAACTATGGGCTTCTGATGCGTTAAAACCCAAGCATGCAAGTTATCATCTCTTATGGCAATGGCAAAGAACAGAATGCAGAACTGATTACTTGATAAAACTCTTTCTAGATCAGTGCTGTTAAGTGGTGCTTGGCTGGGAGCTGTTTCTTCTGTGATACCATACCTTGAAACCAGAATATCTCCTAATGAACGTGCTCGCCCGCGATCACTGATCAGCAAAGCCTCTTCCGTCTTTTGACGTTCGATCAGGACTTTCGTAAGCAGCTTGTAGGTGTAGATGAATGTATCGACAATGGATATCTTGAAATCGTTTAGGTCCTTTAAATGAGTAAATTCCCATTCCCAACATTGCAAAGCCTCCTTCAACTTATCTTCTGATTTTTCTTTTGCATCTTGACACTTTTTTTCATCACCTTCCTCATCAAAAATCACACTTAGACTGTAGTATACCGATCCTAGTTTGTTGTTGGCGCTTCCTGCCATACTTTTGTTACCAATATTGTTTGCAATATCAAGGCTCTTTTCTTCATACCCAATGGCTTCGCCATACTTCCTGATACGAAAGTATGCATCTCCTAAGTGATGATAGGAATGTCCTTCTCCTTCCTTATCATTGATTAATATAGCAATATCTAGACTCCTTTTAAAGTATTTAATAGCCTCTTCAGGATTGCATAAAGCTAAATGGACACCTCCAATGTGGCTGTTAGCATTTCCTTCTCCCATCTTATCGCCAATTTCAAGAGTGCAGTTCAGGCACTTGACATGGTATTCCATTGCTTTCTTATATTGATTTAAACTTTGATAGGTGATTCCTAAGTTTCCATAGCAGTTGATTTGATTCTTTTTATTACCCGTTTCGATTGCGATCGCTAGGCTCTTTCTAAGGTTTTCCAGAGACTCTTGGTATTTTCCAACACTACCATACACTCCAGAAAAATGCATATATATTACGCCTTCTCCCTCTCTGTTTCCAATGTGTTTGTAGACTTCAAGACCTTTTTCAAAATATTGTAAGGATTTGTGGTATTTGCCTTGTGCCCAGTAGAGGCCTCCCAAATTTGTGTAAAACTTTCCTTCACCATGTTTGTCACCGATGTCCAGGGATATGGTCAAACCTTTTTGATAATAGTTTATGGACTCTTGGTATTTGCCTAATATACGGCAAACAATTCCCAGGTTGCCGTAAGAAGTACTTTCTCCCTCTCTGTCACCTATTTCTTTTCGAATTTTCAGGCTGCTTTCTAAATATCTCTTTGCCTTGTCCAAATTTCCTAAGTTTTGATAAACAAGTCCCATGTTAGAAGAGGCTGCTCCCAAGAGCTTCTTATTACCCATTTCTAAAGCAATTTTTATACTCTCTTTGCTAGATGAAATAGCTTCATTCCATTTACCCAAGCCAAAGTAGGCGGCTCCTAAGTGAAAGTAGCCTTCGCCTACTAACACCTTGTTTCTTGTTTCCTTGCCAAATTTTATGCAGTTTTCTGCACATTTCTTCAATTCGTGGTATTTGCCTAATTTGTTATAAATGTCTCCAAGGATTCCATAAGCATCTCCATCTAACACTTTGGAACCTAGTTTTTTTGACATGTTGATGACCTTTTCACAACATTCAATGGCTTTAAGGGGTTTGCTTATTAATTTATATCTTATCGCTACTAATAAAAACGCAGTTGCTACCATGATTTCGTAAGCTTTTCGTTCTGAAACCTTCGTAAGCTTGTTAACATATTTTGAAGTCTCTTCTAAACAATTTTTTCCTTCCAACTCAGCAAGAAGTATGTACAACTGAATAACACTTAAGATATCCCCAAGGTACTGCGATATGATTAGGCACTCGTTGTAAAGGCAGATTAACTCTTGATCTTCTAAGTTCAAGAACCCAAGATGTCCATACGTAATACAAGCGCTGACCAATAAGCGTACCTTCTCGGTGTTCATTTTGAGAGATTTGTTTCGACTTTGTCAGGGAGTTCTGTTATTCTGAAAAGAAAAAGGATGGATCGGAGATTGGTCAAGAGGATCTTTGTGTGCGCAAAGATGCAATACCATTGAAGAGAAGTTAATTCTTTTAATCGAAAAATATATTTTAAGGTTTTCGATAGGATTTCGTAATGTTGTTATATTGTAGTATTATACATTTTACTCACTATCTCGCTTCTGATTGGCCAAGAGCCCTCAGCCAATCCCTGATATTGTGTGAACTCAACATGATAAATGTATTATACATATATATCTACAGATAATACATTTATCATGTCGAGTTCAAAGGTCACAATGGAAATGGAAATACGTTTGCTATTTTTTTGGAAAGCAGAATGAAATCTTTATTCTTAGTTTACAAAATGTATAATAAAACAATTATTGAATTCGGTTTTCGCATGATATCGTAAATATCAAGACCTCGGCCGTTTTATCCGCCTCAGCCTACGGCTTCGGCAGATAACATGGCCTTGGTCTTGATAATTTACGATATCATGCTCAAGCTCATCCAATAATTGTTTAATATTGTTCTTAGATTTAATTTAGATATTTATAATTACATAACACTATATGTATAAGATTTATACTTATTTATATAACCTCTTCACTTATACTATATTATATTTCACGAACCCTGTTAAAGTGCCTATAAACCCTATAAACTCAATATGTTCTTAGATTTAATTTAGATATTTATAATTACATAACACTATATGTATAAGATTTATACTTATTTATATAACCTCTTCACTTATACTATATTATATTTCACGAACCCTGTTAAAGTGCCTATAAACCCTATAAACTCAATATTTTCAGTATTAATTCTACATGAAGTGAATAGTTGAATGGTAAAATATTTTTATATGATTTGAGTGATGCATCTTGGAGATATCAAGATTTATTATATGGCAAGGTAATTTCACGCGCTATGATTGGTCAATTTGCGGTCCATAACTTACGGTACGGACCGAAAATCAAAATTGTCTCCCCTAGCCTTGCCACATAATAAATATCTTATTAACCTCGTTTGCTCGGTCCGTACCGTAAGTTATGGATCCTCGTTTTTTCCACTTTTTTAACTTAGGGTACGGACCTATTTATTCTTCTAATATGTTAATGGAGGCTTTACAAATATAAAAAAGCTTTTCTGGGGCAGTAAAACATCATTTATAAAACATCATTATCTTACTCAGGGTTTATAGAAAGAAGAAGCAAGCCCAGCACACACAGTTGTAACCTTTTCCTTTGTTGCTGTTTCCGCAACATAAAAGTTTTTACGAGACAGGGTTTTTAGCCCTTTGCCCAACCCCCTAACCATGCTTCATCCGGCATCTACCCTTTGACCTGTCTGGCTTGGGTGACCCTACCAGGAGACTAAGCTCCCGCCAGCATAGCTCTAGGGGTCATAGAGGCACGCAAGCTCTCCAACCACGACAAGGTGGCAATCCACCAGAGAGGGTTTATAGAAAGGTTATCAGTGCAAATTTGTTTTCTCATAGAAATTCGGCAGTGTTTCAATAGTGTATTCAATAAATACAGATGATGACAAATAAACTCAAAGCCTCCGACGACATCATCACACTCATTAGGGATGTTCATTGACTGAATGCCAATATGGCCCCAACTCCATTATCATATTTTTTAAATTTGCATTTTAGTTGACCATAGAAAGTTTGAGACAAAAATATTAAATTCTTGAGAAGTTTAAAATGTGAAAAACACCAAAACGAGGCTAGCAAGGAAACAGATCAATGAACACATACAAATCTCTTTAATTTTGATTCCAAATAGCTTCACCTGAATTCTATTTATAGCAATGAAACTTTCCAAAAATACATATTTCTGCTTGCTCTTTCTGATGGTGGTGCTTATTTTTTAAGATTAGGTTTTTATTTCTGAAAGTCAATGGCGGCCATATTGGCATTTGGTCTATGGGCAACAAATCCCATTGTCAGATTTTTTTAAAATTTCCATGATGAAAGTACATGGTTTCTATATAATTTATTATTTTCAAATAATTTTTTGGGCTTTTTCCTTCCTTGATAGTTTTCCCCCCTTCTTTTTATACTAATTACGCTATTAATAGTATTATTATAATTTTCTATATATAGATTATATTTAGCTTTTTTATAGTTTTTATACGTAATTGCATGTGCATATTTTAACGACCATGCAAAATACTCTTGAGTGCTATGTGGGTAAATAAAATATTATTATTATTATTATAATTATCATTAGTAAATTTATATTTCATCATATTATATATATATATATATATATATATATATATTAGATATTTTTATTATGTAAGAGTTGTAATGCGCATTTGATCATTTTTATGTAATCTGCGCAATATGAATTAATAAATTATTATTATTTTATTTTAACCTCAGAAAAAAATTTTTTTTTTTTTACATAATATGATTTTTCCCTGGTAAAATTACTAGTCGGGTCTTTTCCCAAGACCTAAGACTTCAAACTGACATTTCAAAACCTAACCGAAACCTTTAACCTATTGTTACAATGCTGCTTGACGTTTTCTTTTTCTTTCTTTTATCCCCCCCCCCTTTTTTTTTTTTTTTTTCCTTAAAGTTCCAAGACTTTCCTTAATATTCTGGCAGTTCCTAAAATTGCGGATTTCTGAAGTGTTGTTATCCTGTTACTTATGTCTAACATAGTTACATATTCCTTCAGTCTCTTTGACACTGAGCCTAAACTTCCCACTACTACTGGTACTACTTTGACCTTTGTTTTCCATATCTTTTTTAGTTCTCTGGCAAGGTCCTGGTATTTTTCTATCTTCTCAAGCTCTTTGATTTCAATCCTTCTGTCAGCAGGCACAGCTACATCGATAATCCAGGTTTTGTTCAATTCCTTCTCAACCAGAACTATATCCGGACGCCTAGCCTGGATTATCCTATCTGTCTGGATGGTAAAGTCCCACAGCAACTTCACTTCATGGTTCTCCATTACACTATCGGGATCATGTTCATACCATTTGTCACAACATGGTAATCCATATTTCTTGCAAAGTTCCCAGTGCAGTAGTCCAGCAAGTGTGTCGTGCCGACGCTTGTACTCTATCTGTGCAAGTTTACTGCAGGCACAAATAATATGTTCTACAGTTTCCTCACATGTGCCACACATTCTGCACTTTTCAGACACTTCTTGATTTTCGATTTTAGCCTTTATTGCGTTAGTTCTTATAGCTTGGTCTTGAGCAGCAATGATTAGCCCTTCAGTTTCTCTCTTCAGATCACCGACTCTCAGCCAATTCCACGTCTCCTTATCAGCCACATCCTTGATTTGCTGATGGTACTGCCTCTGTAGGGGTTTCGTCATTATTTCTTCCCACCTTTGGTCTCTCTTTCTTTCCTTGTAATCCTTTGGTTGTTCCGCTGGTGCATGTTTTCCTATTTTACAAGCTGCAATCAACAACCTTTCTTGGCTGTTCTTAATATACTGTGCGAGGCTTCCTTCTTCCATTCTGATACAGTCTTCAATACTGATAAGGCCACGCCCTCCCTCAGTTCTTGGTAAATAGATACGGTTGACACAAGACCTGGGATGAAGAGCTCCATACATGCATAACAACTTTCTAGTTTTTCGATCCATTTCTTGCAGATCATTCTTGGTCCAATTGACTATTCCTCCGCTGTAGCGAATCGATGATACAGCCCACGTATTGATTGCTTTCATGAGGTTACCTCCATTCAGCTTCGACTTAAGGAGTTTTCTCAGCCTTCTCTTATATTCAACTCGTAGCTTTTCCTTCATTTCTAAATGTAGGACATCATCAGCTTCCAGTACGCCCAAGTACTTATAACAATCATCATTTTCTTCTAACGATCTAAGCTTTCTCCCATCTGGAAGAGCAATTCCATCACTCTTGATCTTCTTACCTCTATTCATGACCAGCACTGCACATTTGGAAATTCCAAAGTCCATACCAATGTCGTCACTGAATATGCGCACTGTTTGGACGAGGGAATCAAGTTCTTTTTCATTCTTACTATAGAGTTTGAGATCGTCCATGAATAGTAAGTGATTGATCTTTTCCTCGCTTTTACTGATCTTATAGCCAGCTTGGGTGCTTCTGAGTATATCGGTCAAAGGTATTAGTGCGATCACGAATAGCAGTGGAGATAGTGAGTCTCCTTGGAATATTCCTCTCTTGAACTCCACTTCTCCAAGTATTTTTCCATTCGATGTTAGGGTTGTCCTCCATAATGACATGCTCTTCTCCAATAAAGCTTTCACATTATCAGCTACACCAATCAACTCTAACGACTCTATTATCCACGAATGTGGAACAGAGTCATACGCTTTCTTGTAGTCAATCCACGCCATAGCTAAATTGGTCTTTCTTTTCTTGCAATCCCTCAGTAAGGCCTTGTCAATGCTTAGTTGATCTTTTGTCCCCCGGCTGTTCTTTCTGCAACCTTTCTGCTCGTCTGGTAGCAATTTGTTGTCGATCAGGTGGCAGTAGAGATCTTCTGATATCACCCCCGTTAAAAGTTTCCACATCAAGGGAAGGCATGTGATTGGACGGTAATTAGACGGTATGTTGCCTTTATCAGGGTCTTTCATGATGAGCACTGTTCTTCCTTTAACCATCCATTCCGGGGTAGTTTGTGATGTTAAACAGACTTGTAGCTGTGCAGCTATTCTTTCATGCAAACTCACGAAGTTTTTCAACCAGAACCCATGTACATTATCCAGACCTGGTGATTTCCAGTTGCTCATTTTCCTCAGCCGATGTTTGATTTTCTTTGGTGTGATGGTGATTTCTGGCTGCTGGACTACATGCTGGTCATTCTTTGCCTTCCTCAGCCATTCGGCGTCCTTCTTGTGTTCTGCTTTATTGCTCCACAGCTGCCCCCAAAACTCTAAACTTTCCTCAGCATTTGGTGGTGCTTGTTCCTGCTTTTGTTCATCAATTTCTTTGTAAAATTGCTTTTGATTTGTTGTAAATAATCTGTTTTGCCGATACTGTCTTATTCTTTCCTCATAGCGCTTCACTTTACTTGCCTTGGCCTTGATCCTTTGTTTCAGCTCTTCAATTACCACTTTCAATCCTTTACCTCTGACATTATACTTTCGCTCTAGCCGTTCCATCTTTCGAGAAGTCCCAACTGTTTGGATGTTGATTTGTTGAAGTCTGCTTAAGTCCCTTCTCATCTCGCTAATCTGTCCTTGTAGCCTTCTTTTCCAGGGTGGTTCTCCATTCTTCCTTTTCTTTTTGATCTTCACTCCCACTCTTTCAGTTACCACAGCAGCAGCGGCATACACAAGGTCGTTTGTCTCTGTAATATCATTCGTAGGAATAGTTTGCAGCACACTATCGACAGCTTTGACTTGGTCTAACAGCTTTTTCCTAAATACTCCGCGAAGATCTGGTAATCTCTCTCGATCTGTTTTGTGTAGTATTTCATACAGTCGAGACATTATTGCGTTTTGTTCATCTGTCATTTCCATTTCTTCAGGTATTATTTCTCGTTGATTTTCTTCTGTACCATCGTCGTGTGTGGTCGAGCAATTCTCCTCTGTCCCAGTGCTATGGTCTGTTCCAGGACTCCGTTCTTCAGTGTCAATTTGTCTGATTTCGGTTACCTTCCTCTGAATTTCCTCTATCTCTAATTCTGTAAACCATTTTCCTTTCCGGATAGCTCTTACTTGATCCGCTAGTCTTTGTTCAGTTTGTTGGTCCATTCCTCTTTCTTCCCATAGTTCAAGCAACCTCTTTCTATAGCCTCTCTTCTCGGGCTCACTCTTCATATAACATTCCATCAAAGTTCTATTTTCTTCTTTATTCCACTTCTTTCTTGCTTTTCGTGTTTGATTTTGGACAGTTACATTTTCACGACGTCGACCAGCCTGTCCACACACTTGGTCGATGCTGGATGAAGAACCGTCATTTGCTTCGGTTCTGTTTTCATCGTTTTCATTGGTTCTTGATTTCATCATTTCATCACAGTTATTGTGAGTAATTGTGTCCATGAGGACCTTCTTTCCCTGCGGAGTTTATTTCGCAGAAGAACTTCAGCTCGTCCAGATTTTGCGCGAGCTGGGTGACAGCAGTTGTTTATTATTATTATTATTATTATTATTATTATTATTATTATTATTATATACTAGAAGTAAAATGAGCAAATAAAAAAGAGGGGTCTTGTCTTTGTTTTTGCAAAATTTCTATGTTTCAAAACTTCAACTTCAAATTTCTCGGAAATGCTCTCACAGATTTTCTTCAAATTTTCGTAACCTTGAGCAAAGTACTCGTCCTCCAAGATATCGAGCGCGATTTAAAAACTTAGGTCAAAAATGGAGAAAATAGGCAGTAAAGAAAACGCACTACCACTTCACAGGGGTTTTATATTAATTCTAATTTCAGTAAAAACATACTCATTCGAAAATGTCATCTTTCTCTTAAAGGCATGATAATTTTTTTCGATTTGAAGTCCAAAGGTAGCGCGCCGTGAGTATCCCATCGAGCCACCTTAAATATATAGAAACTAGAACTCTCGAGATCATGCACAGGTATCCCAAGCTGGATTTCTGTGGTATCCTATCGAACTTTATATAAGGCAATGTATGGCGATTTTTAGAAAAAATTAAAAATCAGTAAATCACACAAATAAATTGGGATACTCCACCACGATACTCGCTCAATATTGCTGCAAATGACATGAAACTTCACCGAGACTCATAGGAAAATACGAAACACAAGTAGGAACCTTATCATATCTTTAATTTATACGATAACAGCTTTTTATCAGTTATAGAAATATTGAGCTTTCCTTGCTAGCAGAGTCTCCCTTACGAAATTTCTGAAGAGACGGGATACTTATGTTCAGATTTCAGCCGTTCTGAGCCTACGGGAGACTTTGCTAGCAGAGAATATTGTGCTATAAAGAGAATGGCTTGAATACTTGACAGGAAGAAGACTTGAAAACAACTCTTCACCAACAGCTTCTCGGAATATCATTCTTCGAGTCATTTTAGATTTTCGAAATAGTTTTTGCATGTGTGATGGCCGAAGAACGAGCGTAGTCAAAGAGTTATTGATAACTGACGGTTCAGAAAATACCAACATCCAATAAACTGGGCCTCAGACAACACACTCACCAGGAAAAAAATAAACTTCCAGTCTTACCTTAGACTTTTCTCAACTCGAAAGAAAGAAGGCCGCCAAGAACATCCACCATGAAAGGCAGTTAATATTCATGTCATCATTTTATCATATTCCTGCTTGAAAAATCTAGTTTTTCAAACAAACTTTAAATAATTGTAGGTCTCTGTGCAGAGATCCGAAGACGGCGTCCATCTTGGCTGCTTCGAGAACCTACGCTAATCATATTGCTTGGGCTACCTGTGGTAAAATTTGGACAAGATGGCGGACGCACGTGGAGCAGAAGTTCACAAAATTTTTGACCAAAATACTTAAATTTAAGAGCCAAAACAACATAAATATAAGTTAAAGCTATGTCTAAGAGAAATATTGAAAATCAAGGTAGCCCAGATAAGGCTGTTAAGTCAAGAAAATCGGAGAAAACGTCTATGGAAGAGTCGAACATTGATGAACGAGAATTTGTTGTTGAAGTGAAGACCTTATTAAGGAACAAAGCTACCCTGTTATCAGGTATGAGAATAAATGACGATTTGCCTACATACAAGATGTGGTAGTATCGTCGTTATAGGTTTTCAAACACACCTTACTTCGAAAAAAAATCCAAGTGCAGCCAAGATTCGAACCCAGCACCTTTGGCAGTAAATAATGTCTATCCCAACCCTAAACCTAACCACTCAGCCACGAGGTGAATTCATTTGGTTAAATTCCCTTTTTTGTCATATTTAAAGCGATGCTTCATTAAAGATGACCGATTGATGAGCCGTCGATTAGTATCTTTTGTTAATAATAATAATAATAATTACACTTATAAAGCGCAAATTAGCATGAAATGTTCATCTGCGCTGAATACAAAAATAATAAATCATAGTCATAAACGCTATAAAAAGGCTTTCCTATAAAAATATGTCTTCAAGTGTTCTTTAAAAGTAGCTAATGATGTAATATGCCTAATACTAGATGGTAAAGAGTTCCATTCTACTGGCGCAGCATATGAAAAAGTCCTACCACCAAGAGTAGGTCGAAGCTTAGTCGGTAGAGGTGCTAATAGAAGCTCATTATTAGACCTAAGATTATAACTAGACTGATTTTTGATAGAAATTAGATCAGATAAATAACTAGGAGCAAGACCGTGGATAGCCTTAAAAGCGAAAATAAGTATCTTAAAGCGTATTCTAAATCTCACTGGTAGCCAGTGGAGATCAGCTAAGACAGGAGTAATATGCGAAAAGCGCGGGGTCAAAGACACTAAACTAGCGGCAGCATTCTGTATGCGTTGCAGTTTAGCTATTTGATAACCAGGTAGCCCATAGTATAAGCTATTACAGTAATCTATGCGACAGGTTATGAAAGCATTGACTAGAGTAGCGCAAGAATCAGGAGATAGGAATTTCCTGATCTTTCTAATATTATATAGATAATAAAAAGAAGATTTGCATATGCTTGCTATCTGCTTATCTAAGGATAAGTTAGTGTCAAAAATAGTTCCAAGATTCCTGAAAGAAGATGATGGCTTGATTGAAGAATTGCCAACAGTGAGCTGCTCTATTGATTGCTTGGACACTTGCTGTCGCATGCCAATGATCATGAATTGTTATCAATTAACATTGATTTTTAATCTAATTACAATTTGGTATCAATCAATATCAATAGCGAAGCGCACAGATACTATTAATAGACCAAAACTCAGACAAACAAACCAAAACTGAATCTCGAGGGATTCGTAAAAAGTAATTTTCTTTTGTTTTGAATGCAAGAATTCATAGAATATATTATAAAATCAGACAAACCTGAATACTGACGTCATCTGTGCGCTTCGCTATTGCTGATCACTAATGGCCAATGATTGACCAATAACAATTGATATTGATTTATTGATTGGATTTTGATTCATCAATTTCATCGATTGTCCATGCTGGGTGAATATAGCTCCAGGGTTTGAGTGACAAATGTTTCGCGAAATCTACATGTACTGTAACTAACTATATACCTCCAAAATAGCCAGTATTGAGGTATAGTATTTGCTCGGCAGGTCTCAACCAGCTGAGAGATGTACTTAAGAGTAAAGAACCCAGAAGTTTTGCAGTATTCAAAGAGTTGATCAGGGAAAATTCAGAATGTCCAGAAGTTTACAAAGTTTTAGAAAAGGGACGGCAGCAGCAGACTCCTCTTGAGGTACTGTACGCAGTAGTTCTTTTGATACAGATTCTTCTATTCCAGGTCTGATGCTACTATTCTGGTCAACCAACAATGCCTGGTGACTAACCAGCTGATTTTAAGCCCTGCTATTTATAGACTGAAGTACTGTTGTAGCACTATGTTTAGTGTGCGTGTGCGTGTGTATCTGCTGTGTGTGGGGGGGTTGAAGAGCAGAATGAAAATTAGGTTACATACTGTACTGTACAGACAATACACAGATCCATAATTCATTGTTCTATTTCTCTAGTTACTGTTGCTGCTGTTGCTACATGTATATCGGACAAGCTAAAATGTGTTTTGATATGCAGCATGGAACAGACAAATTTACCCCACCCTCTCCTCTCCTATAGAATGTGAACATTACAAATAAACTATCAAGGGAAGAGGAGCCACAGGAACCCTAGGACCGGCAGACATATGTCAGAAACTAAGAGTTTTATATTTTTACTGTTTTCTTAATATTTTTACAGTTACAAATAGCCCTTGAAATTCTGGAAAACATCCTCTTGTTCACGGCAGAGGATCCAAGTTCCTTTGGACAGACTGGAATGTACCATGTCCGTCGAATGCTTCACAACCACCTCAAGCTTATCTACTCATGTTTAAACCCTACTTGTCATTTTAACATGATTAAGGGGGCTCTGAGACTTCTGGTTGCTATGGTTACCCAAGGGGTGTCAGCGGCTAGAGAGGTAGTTGCTGTTTTTGATTTTACACTCAAAGCTCTTGGAAGTTTGGCTAATAAAAGAGATCTGAAGGTAAGTATGTACAGTAGCTTTAAGTCTGTATTCATGAACATAATGAAGTTGGATCTTATTGTGTATTGGAGTCTCACCGATCTGTCTGTACTGTACCTCCACTTGTCCATCTGTCTGTCCATCCATCCACCCACTCATCCATGCATCTTTTAATCTTTAATCTTTAATCTTTAATCACTATTTGTAACCAATTACAATTGAAAATAAATAAATAAGAAGAGCAAGTGGTTACAGGAGGGCAGTAGGGGGAAACTAAATTCCTATGCTAAGACTACACTCCCAAGGGAAAACAAAACTCTAATTACGAATACTCTTACTATAAAGTGTATAGCACCAACGATATCCATCCACCCATCCATCCATCTGTCTGTTTTCTGTCCATCCATCCATCTAGCTAACTGTCCATCTATCCATCTGTCTGTCCATTTATCCATTACTGAATGATATTTCATCTGTCTATTTGTTTATTCTTGTATTCATTCTGACTTATTTTACTGTTATAGACCAGTGAGGACATCAGAACATGCTTCATTCATTTTGTCATGTCATTTCTAATGTATGGTGATGATGCAACCATAAGACATGTTCTTGACATCAAAGGTCAGTCTACATTCACTTCAGGAATCCCTCCAGTATCAGGTTTTACCAGTCCCTACTGTAATTATATCCAATATGGGTAACAAATTTTTAGCTTCATTGTATTGTTTTCCAATTTCAGACCACACGTCATTCCCTTGAAAATAAGATTCTTTGTTTGAGTTGTATCCATATTCATGTGTCTTCTCATGTGCAACTGTTAAACAAAGAAATAAGATACTCTATGGAATGACACATGGTCTGAAATTGGGAAACTTTAAGCTCAAGCTAAAATAGGCTATATTAATTCTTTATGCTCTGACTATGTCACAGGTTTTGCTTCATCCATATTCAAGCTCTTTCCTTCCGATTCACCTGATGTTGTGAACCTGGTTTTGACTGTCTTGCATCAGAAGGTAATTGAATAAGAACTTATTACGGTATGTAGGTACTGCCACATTTTTTTAACCCAGAAGTAAATGCCTTCTGTCCAGAAATAATAAACTTACAAAAAAAAAAGAAGAAAAAAAAATTATGAATTTTTTAATTTTTTCCCCAATGTATTTTAGGTTGTTCAAAATAACACCATCCCAAAGAAAACAAAGGTCCAGCTCTTTAGTTCATTTGTTCTTACAAAACTTGCGTCATTATATGATTATAACAAAGAAGAAAATACGGAAGAGGATGAGAAACACCAAGACGAAAGACAAACAATTAAAGAGAGAATTCATAAGATGTTACAGGATATTTGCTGTACTTTTAAGTTTGGAATCTGCTTTGCAAACAAGATGGGGATGTTTTCTGGAAGGTATGTGTTCCTTGGGTGTTTCAAATCTTGTGGTCAAAACTTAAGGATTCCCCTTCTCTTGAGTCTTATAATAATGATTATAATGATATAAACTCCCCCCCCCCCCCAAAAGTCAAAACCCACTAGTCTGCTAATGCAAGTATCCTTCCAGTTCAGTATACATGCATCAAGCATTCAGTCCATGCTACTGCTCTAAGCGCATGCTCAGGGGATTAAAAAGTGAGATCATATTTTGTAAAATATGCAATTTTTTGGTATATTTGACTCAAAATTCGCTTAACGGTACATGATCTTGAATATTTAATGAAAATTGTGTTTGACAAGAAAAATACAACTAAAATATAACATGTTTTACGAAATATTATCTCACTTTTTAATCCCCTGAGCATGTGCTTAGAGCAGTAGCGTAGACTGAATGCTTGATGCGTGTATACTGTAATGTGTGTGGAATGTTGTGGAAATGCCTTGATTGATGTCCAACAAAACCAACTTTCATCCACAGATCCAACAATCCAGTCTTACTGCGGTTTCTTCAGTCCCTTCCCAAACATGACCAAAATCTTCACTTACGACAGCTCATAATCCAAGTCCTTACCTGCTGCCCAGACTTGGTGCAACCTTATCTGTCCAGCCAATCAACTACCTATGAGCCAAGATTGTCTTTGCCATGGCTTACTAACATGAACTTTATTACTAAGGTGTGTGAGAAATCAGCTGACATGACCATGAATGTATGAATGTTTTTTTTCTAACTGTTTGTTGTGTCATCATCATCATATGGAACCCTGAAACAACCTCTGGGCTGATCTAAGTCAGGGCATGGCTAACTGACAGATTGAACCCTGAAACAACCTCTGGGCTGATCTAAGTCAGGCCATGGATAACTCACAGATCAAAACCTGAAACAACCTCTGGGCTGATCTAAGTCAGGGCATGGCTAACTCACATATTGAATCCTGAAACAACCTCTTGGCTGATCGAAGTCAGGACACATTTATTTAGATTACAAAAGAACATGATAGTGATTTTTAATTATTATATCAAACTGTTTCTGTTTAACTTCCAACAGTTGTATTCAGCTCTTCCTTCGCCATCTGACATGATTGAGAAATCAAGCATCAGGCTGACGGAGGAGTCAGTACAATCAGTCCTGAACACTGTGTTACCTTCAGTACTGACAAGAGCCAACCTTAACCAGGGAATACAGGTAGAGGATGATGATATCAGTTAAACTACCCATTCACTCATACATCCATCCATCCACCTACCCACCCATCCATCCATTCATCTGTTCGTCCATCCATCCATCTATCTGTCATCCATCCATCCATCCATCAGTCTGTCTGTCCATCTATCCTTCCTTCCTTCCATCCATCCATCCATCCATCCATCCATCCATCCATCCATCCATCTGTCTGTTCTCTGTCCATCCATCCATCCATCCATCCATCCATCTGTCTGTTCTCTGTCCATCCATCCATCTAGTTAACTGTCCATCTATCCATCTGTCTGTCCATCCATCCATCCATCCATCCATCCATCCATCCATCCATCCATCCATCCATCCATCCATCCATCCATCCATCCATCCATCCATCCATCCATCCATCCATCCATCCATCCATCCATCCATCCATCCATCCATCCATCCATCCATCCATCCATCCATCCATCCATCCATCCATCCATCCATCCATCCATCCATCCATCCATCCATCCATCCATCCATCCATCCATCCATCCATCCATCCATCCATCCATCCATCCATCCATCCATCCATCCATCCATCCATCCATCCATCCATCCATCCATCCATCCATCCATCCATCCATCCATCCATCCATCTATCCATCCATCCATCCATCCATCCATCCACACCGTTCTATCCATCCCCCAACATACCATTATTGTATGCTTCCACTAATCCATCAATCTCTTTATCCATCTGAAGAACAGACAGATAGACAGACAGGCAGGCAGACAGATGCACAGACACAACACAGACAAACAAAAATTTGGACTTGATTATTTTAAAGCTTTTTTTAATTTTTCTTTAAGCATTCCAGCCTGCTAGTGAAAAACACAACCCTCTCCTTGCTGGTTCTCATCATGAACAGAGCCTACAACCTACTACACTACTGTGAGAAAGAAAAAAAATCCACCAAACCACCTCAGTCCTCTCTAGGCTTGTCATTTGTAGAGATGTTTAGAGAAGCTCTTCTTAGAGCCTTACCTGATGTTAAGACTATCATCTCACTGAGGCAAAACCTTGTAGCTTCTGAAATGTTGAAGGATAAAAGACAAGAAGAGGGTGAAGATGTTGATATGGAAGATGGTTTGATAACATCCAAAAATGCAGGTAAAATGCTTCATGCTTTATGACTCTTGATTTGAATTACCATCATTGCTACGCGCTGATAGAGACAACAGTTGTGACAGGGTAATTGGGCAATACAGTGCTGTTAACAAAATGTTGGGTACCTTTACATACTCTGATTGACAGCAGTGTATTGCCTGATTTCCCTGTCTCTGTCAGAGTGTAGCATTGAAAACAGTACTAAGAGTGGACTTAGATCCCTGTAAAGAAAGAAGATAGAAGAAGGAAGTCAAAGAAAGGAAGAGAAGGGTAGAGAGAAAAGGGAAGTAAAAGGAAAATAAGTTAATGAAATGAAATGAATGAAAAAGAAGGAAGAAAGTAAGAGGAAAGCAAGGAAGGGAAGTGAAAGAAAAAACAATGCAAAGGAAAGAAAAGAAAAAGAAAAGAAATGCAAGAAATTGAGAAAACAAAAGGATAGAAGAGAAAGGAAAGGAAAGAAAGGAAAAAAGAGAAAAATGGAATGGAAAGGAAAAAAGAAATCAAAAGTAGAGAAAGAATAGTTAACAATTTATTTGCTGAGAAGCTTCAGTTACTGTTCACCATGCACATTTTTACCATTTTTTACCATGAAATGAATGAAAAAGAAGGAAGAAAGTAAGAGGAAAGCAAGGAAGGGAAGTGAAAGAAAAAACAATGCAAAGGAAAGAAAAGAAAAAGAAAAGAAATGCAAGAAATTGAGAAAACAAAAGGATAGAAGAGAAAGGAAAGGAAAGAAAGGAAAAAAGAGAAAAATGGAATGGAAAGGAAAAAAGAAATCAAAAGTAGAGAAAGAATAGTTAACAATTTATTTGCTGAGAAGCTTCAGTTACTGTTCACCATGCACATTTTTACCATTTATTTTTTATCTTTTTCAGCATCCCCATCACTTCTCCTAGCCAGAGTTCTCCAAACCCTGCACTTCTATCAAAAAATCCAGCCAACCATTTTTGCCACTACTGCCTTTGATTTGGGGAAACTGTTACCAGGGCAACAAGAAATGATTGACAGGATCTTTACTCCTATTGTCCAACACTATACCTTAGAGATTCTTTCTGACTTACCGAGAGGAATGTTCAAATGGTACCAACAGGTTAGTGATTGTTATTAAACCCTGAAACAACCTCTGGGCTGATCTAAGTCAGGGCACAGCTAACTCACAGATAGAACCCTGAAACAACCTCTGGGCTGATCTAAGTCAGGGCATGGCTAACTCACAGATAGAACCCTGAAACAACCTCTGGGCTGATCTAAGTCAGGGCACGGCTGACTGAACGATCGAACCCTGAAACAACCTCTGGGCTGATCTAAGTCAGGGCATGGCTGACTCAAGGATTGAACCCTGAAACAACCTCTGGGCTGATCTAAGTCAGGGCACGGCTGACTGAACGATCGAACCCTAAAACAACCTCTGTGCTGATTTAGTACATCTAACTAAATGACTATATGTATATTGTTTTAGAAGTCCAAGAATGGCCCATCATATATGTACAGTGTTCTCAAGATGTTTGTCCAGGCATCCAACAACATGATAAGAAACAAAGCTAAAAAACTTATTATCAAGGTAGGGAAATGTACAGTAGGTACTGTAATAGGCCTGAAGAATCCTGCAGTCCTGCAATCTCCTGCCTAAAAGAGCAGTTTGTTACTGGGGATGACATGTGGTCTGAAATAATAAAAAGTTAGCCCAAGGTAAAGAGGTCTTCGGTATGAATATAATTTTTAACTTGAGAATTATGTTGACTAGTTCCTTCAGGACACAGGAATCTTGACCCAAGACCTCACCGAGGTGGACACTTGGTTAAAACACCTCAATATGCCTTCCTTCAAGCAACACAGGGAAACTCTTCTAATGTTCCTGGATTCAGTCTGTCACACTGTTGCTATGGAGCCGTATACTTACACTGACGTTGTCATGGAGATGACTTCAGAAGCCAATGCTCGTCAAGCAAATGGAGAAAAGTTTTCTTTAATGTTGAATGTGGACGATAATCTGCTTGGTGGGAACTTTGAGTCTAGGTAACTGTCAATGTTGTTGTTGTTGTTGTTGTTGTTACTGCTATTGCTGCTGTTGTTGCTGCTGCTGCTTTTGCTGCTGTTGTCGTTGCTGTTGTTGCTGCTGTTGCCATTGCTGTTGTTGTTACTGCTGTTGTTGTGGCTGCTGTTGCTGCTGCTGTTGTCGTTGCTGTTGTTGCTGCTGTTGTTGCTGCCGTTGTTGTTGCTGTTGTTGTTGCTGCTGTTGTTGTTGTTGCCATTGCTGTTGTTGCTGCTGTTGTTGTTGCTGCTTCTGCTGTCACTGTTGCTGCTTCTGCTGTCACTGTTGCTGTTGTTGTAGCCATTGCTTTTGCTTCTATATTGTTGCTGTTATCAACCAAGTTAAAACCCTATACTTGATTTTTTGTTATCGTTTTTTCTTGTAATTTGCTTCTGTCCATAATAGCTGTCTGCGTAGAAATTGTAAAGCTTGCAGAGAAGAAAAAATCCCTCTATTTTTTTCAGAGTTGCTTTCAGTCCACTGATAGTCAAGGCATTAATGGCTCATACCCAAATGGTTTCTGCAATACAAGACAAATATACAAACGACCAACTGTGTAAGTAGTTTGTTTAGTAACTAATAAATAAAAATCTTGCCTTTTTGAAGTTCAAAAGAAAAGGAATTACAGCGCTTTTCATAATTCTACCGACTAACCGACTCCAGACGTCTGGCATTTTGGCTTCCGTCAATCAAACTTACAACGGGCCGAGTTCATTCGGATCGCAAGCGATAACGAAATTCCCGTGAAAAAAAATAGTCTAGTCTAGTCACTTGGATTTACTTATCGCTCGATTGGAATGATCTCATCCCGTCGTAAGTTTGATCGACGGAGGCCAAAACGCCAGTCATCTGGAGTCGGTTAGGTTGCAGAAATATGAAAAGCGCTGTAATGATAATCATTGATACCTCTTTCTGTAGGTTCTGTTGCTCAGTACATCAACGTCGTCATCCTAGATGTCTTGAGGAATACGATAAATCCTTTACCGTTGATCTTAACGGTGAAACGTTTCTATGGCAACGAGGTCATTTCTGTGGACAGCGCCTCCTTAAAGACAACCCATCAATCATTGTTAAGCTATGTTGATACATGGATAGGGGATTGTACATCTACGAAGGTAGGTTATAGAGGTTTTGCACCTCCACGTGATGGCAGCCATGACAGGAGGCAGGAACAATGGAGTCTTTCCCCCTGGGAAACTGAATTCTTTCTCATGTAAATCGTATTAGACCAGATTCAATTGTTCCTGCCTCTTGTCATGGCTGCCATCACGTGATGGTGGATAACTTCTCTTCAAGGTCAAAACAATGGTCCACAATAGGGACCCGGTTTTATTGATTTAAGTGATGGTTACCGGTAAATACCCCCTCCCCCTGTTGAAATGCTCGATACTGGTTGTCCATAGTAACTATTTCTATCCACAAATACGTTGTTTATTATACATGAAAACATACAATACATTCATTTTTTTAGATTTGACTTTTAGTTATGGAGATATTTGAAAATACGAAAATACACCAATGTGTTGTTTAGCCGATAAATGCAAACAGTACATTCATTTCTGCGACAAAATCAAGGAGATAGTTACCGGGTAACCCATCCCCTCCCCTCCCCTCCCCTTCCCTAGAAATCGGGTCTCAGAAGATGACAGTTGTTTGACCTCAAGCTGTTGCGCGCAAGGTTGACAGCAGCGCAGCAGAAGTATGATAAAAAAAAACGTGTTATCGGCAGAAAAAACATTAGGGAGTTTATGGTACTCGTGCGCGCCCTTTTGAACACGTCTGTAATTATTTCTTCCTTAGGCTGGTAAAAATCAAGAAGAACAAGAAACAAAATTTGGTTTAGAAGCTTTCCTGGAAGCGCAAGGTAAGCTTGAAGTAAGTGTCGGTGGGAGATCTGAATCTGAAATCTGAGAGAACTCGTCAGCGCAGGTCATCATCGCTCAAAGGTTGTGGCACATTTAGATATTAACTTGTTGTGAACTACTAATTGAAAAGACAAAACAATTATCACTTTCCTTCATATTTCAATTCACAGCTCCCTATAGACCTTTTTACCGATACGGCGGCCATCTTGAATTCTATTGTTTTAAGTAAGACATTGTGGTATGCTGAGGGGGCAAGTATTGGAACTTTTTTTGTATGCACAGCTGTCAGGGTGTCTTTTTATATAATTTAACGCTATCCACTGAGAAACACATCTAAAAACCAATTGAATTTGGTGCAGTAGTTGGAGCGATATGTGAAACACCAAAGCGTAATATTATTTGAGAAAGTAACCCCGCCACTCTATGCTTTATAGATATTTCCACGTTTGCCCCCTTGGCATCCCATAATTCAAAATGGCCGCCGTATCGTTGAAAATGTCTAGTCATTTTAGTCTCGGATTCCAGATTTCAGATCTCCTACTGACAACCTTTTTTAAAATGGTGTAGAAAAGTAATCGAGGTATTCAATATGTTGAAAGTGAAGTACATCTTTGACATGCAGTAGCCTCGTAGAGTATTGTGACGCTAGATGAGAATCTTCTACTGAGATATTGTTGAAGATTGCGATTTGCCTCAGACATTTTACTTTAACGAATGTTAAATATTTTTTATTTTTTGAATTATTTGATAACTTTCACCTTGAATATACAAACTAAAAAATAAAAAAAATAAAAAATTACAGATAATGATAAAAAGAAAAATTTGGTGGGGGATCACACAACAGAGCGAGCTCTAAATTAAGTTCGCCCTTATCAAAGAAATAGACCTTTTTAGTTTGGAGTTGCGTTTGTTGGGTCTCTCTTGATTACAGAAAATAAAATTGCCTTGAAGAAATATTTAATAAACACGAACATTTAGAGGGCTATAAACCTTTGGCGTAATGTTGTTCTAATTCAAACCACGTGTCATTCTCTTGAGAATAAGATTCTTTGTTTGAGTTGTATCCATATTCATGTGTCTTCTCATGCGCAACCGTTGAACAAAGAAATGATACTCTAGGGAATTACATGAACGTGGTCTGAAATGAGAAAACATTACGCCCAAGCTAAAGAGGTCTATAGACCCCTTGCTAATATTTTATCTCTCCCTCCCTCTCCCTCCCTCTCCCTCCCTCCATTTATTCATTCATTCATTCCTTTATTTTATTTATCTATTCATTACTCTAGCTTCAAATCCTTCTCAAGAAAGGCTGGTTAGTTTTCTTAGTGATCTGAACGAGGCTCAGCTGAAACACGCTGTCGGTCCTTGTGTACAGCAGTGTATGTTGAAACACTCTGGAGACTTACGACCCTTGGTTGATCTGCTGATGGTGAAGCCTTGTGGTATAACTGGTAAGCTTTATGAGTCGATTTTGTTTCCAATCTTAATATTATATCAAACCCCGAAATAACCTCTGGGCTGATCTAAGTCAGGGCATGGTTAACTCACAGATCGAACCCTTCAGTAATCTCTGGGCTGATTTAAGTAAGGGCATGGCTAACACACCAATAAATGGTTCGCGCTAGTCTCTCCACTGAAAAGAGCGGGAAAATTCGACTTCCGGTAAATGGTACGCACGCGTCGTCTATCTTCGGTCATTGATGCGCACGCGAAAAGCCGAAGGAGCGCGAAATTTTTCCTTACCTTTTTATGACATATTTACGTATAACTTTTAAAAAGATTAGACAAAAAAAAAAATACCATTAAAGAAAAATCAATTCTAGAGCTTTTTAATATCAATTTTTTTTTCAGGTTCAACAAATGAGGACATTTTACCTCTTCTGAAAAAAATACCCTTTGCAAATCTTCTTTGGCAAGTTTTTGGACCACTGCTGAAAACGGTCAGCCTCAACGGACATTTTGAGGGTGAAAATCAAGACACAAGAAATATCTCAAGAGATAATAAGGTTTTTCTGCTTGTTCAACACCCAGGGATACAGACATATCTGGTCGATTCTCTGCTTAAAGAAGACCTTTCTATCTTTCCTCGTCTCTGTAATAACTTGCTTCAATATTTATCTGCTTTTGTGTCACAAGCAACAAAGTCCTTCAAGAAACAAGACGACGGCAGTCGTCAAGGCAACGAAAGTCGTTGTCAAGGCGACAAAAGTGACAGCAAAGGAACATCGAATATTCTTATGAGCGTAGTAACTTTGCTATTTCTGTTGATTGATGCCATGATTGAGAGATTTGAAACGTTTGAATCTGCTAATAAAAGCGACATATCTGTAAATAGGAACTCAAAACCGTCTTTTATTATGAGAACCGAATCTATCTTGGGAGAAATTCAGTCCAGTAATTCTCAAAATGTAGATGAATTCAAAGTCACCGAATCAGAAGAAAACTGTCAGCAGATTCGAGAAGATTTCTTGAAAACTTTACTTCAAAATCCAGTGCTCTTGAATTTGTTTTTGAATAAGTTTGACAGCGAAGAATCCACAGCTTCAGCTGCTGTTTGGTCAGGTCTAACCTTTTGTATTGGAGATCTCCTTCAAGGCATTGTTGATAAGATTCAAAGTGGAACTCAAAGAAAGCTCCTCAAGCCATATACGAGGAAGATCTGTGAGAAGGTGGTTGGTCTGGTTGTCAAGGCAACGGTTAATGATGGTAAGTGTTTTTCAAATGATTTTTTTTCTGCTTGTTATGTAACAGTTGTAAGATCAGTGCTATCAGTAGACCAGCCAAATGAATTTTTTGATATAGAAATGTAGTGTTTGCAAAGCCTTGGGGTCTGTCTCGGACAGTGGGTGTCCTAGTCTGATCTAACTTTCTTCCTTGTTTTGTTTGTTTCATTCACATTTATTCATTTTTTTTTCTTTTTCTTTCGATCTTCCTCACGTGTTCGCTTTCCTCTAGGCGGTGTACGCTCACTCATGCATTAGAACTCATATTTATTACACATTTAGGGTCGATATCCGTGAAATAAAGCCGTGAATAAAAACCATATTAGTGAAGTGATACGATATCACTTCACGGCAAACTGTCCAATAAAATCTCGCGATATATAATAATATATAATCGACCCTAAATGTCGCTCGCGGACTCGCTTGTTCGCGATATGACGGGAAACTCGTGAATAAAAAACGATATCAGGCTCTTAACATGTGATAATCTATATATATTCTCAGCCTATTCATACGTTTTCACTTATCTTCCTTTTTAGTAGGTTATTCGTTCTCTTCCCAAACAGATTTAACTAGAAAATAAAATTCGAAAAGTTCCTTCGCTATACCATATGAATATTTACAATTTTTACACTATACAGTCTCATCATATAAGAAGTAAAAACTTAGAATAACGAAATAATAATGTCGAAAACTAGGTTAGAATAGAAACAGTCCTTGCAAATGGTTCATAAAGGTAAAATATTCTTATAAACATTCCCACGGGAATGAAATATAACGAAAAACTTGCTATGCAATGATACAGTATCATCATCAGTGTACCAAAGACAAGTCATGACCAGTGCCAGTCAACCTACGAGTTCGTTGCAGTTCTCCGCATAAAAAGTGCCTTCAAAGCTTTTCTCAAATCCTTCATTCGCCAGAGATAAAAAATAGGATTTAAAGTTGAATTAAACGCCATTAGTATACCGTTATATTGGAAATAAACAATACTGTGTTCTCTCGGGATAGAAACCATTACTTGTATAACACTGAAACAGAGTAATGGAAAATATACCACAAGGTTAAGAAGTAGAATCATAAGCATTGTGTTCAGTGATGTTTTGTATTTGAGCAAGTTGAACGTCGATGAAGGCTGGGTTCTTCTCTGTGTTTGACCTGGACGTAGTTCTTGTGATGTTGTCTGTGTTTGAGATGGACGTAGTTCTTGTAGTGTTACTGGTTGGTGTGATGTCTGTGTTTGAGATGGACGTAGTTCTTGTAGTGTAACTGGTTGGTGTGATGTTTGTGTTTGAGATGGACGTAGTTCTTGTAGTGTTACTGGTTGTTGTGATGTTGTCTGTGTTTGACCTGGACATAGTTCTTGTAGAGTTACTGTTTGGTCTGATGTCTGTGTTTGGGATGGGCGTAGTTCTTGTAGTGCTACTGCCTGAGTTGATATTGTCTTTCTTTGGCAAGGACTCGCATCTTTCTTTAGCCACACTTTGTTCGCCGTTTGCCTTATTTGACTAGCTCGCGACACTCTCACTGATATTTTCTTCAACGAGTTATAAGCAAGCGAAAACGAGATAGTTATTACCAGAAGTATAAGAAATGTAGCTAAAAAGGCTGTGTATTGACGTTGTTTAGAGGTAAGAAATAACAAACTCATATTCATAGCAAAAGTCGTGAATCCCCAAACCACAGCGACAAGAACCAAAGCTCTTCTTTTTGTAACCAGTGTTTTGTACCTATTTTTGATCTTGACCGCCAAACTTCTGTCCACACTCATGGTCGCTAAAGTCATAAACGAAACAGCTCCAATAGTGTAACCCCCATGTGTCATTATCACCCATGAAACACAGAAAATATCAGACCAGTTCTTGAACGCTGAGAGGTAGAAGAAAGCAGTCGCTGGTTGAGCTATTAATCCCATGAGAAGGTCAGCGAGTGCCAGAGAGCATAGTAACATCCTAGAAGGTGTTTGCAGCGATGTGGTCTTGCAAATTGTCACTATCACTAAGAAATTTAGCAGAATTGCAGACAGTGAAGTTAGAAAATGGAGTACGACTAACGGAGAGAAGATATCAGGGTCGTATTCATCCATTGAATACTCCATATATTTGCAGATTTGTATTAACATTTTCCTTTAATAACTGCAGTGTTAATTATTTCTTGATCAAAAGTCACATTTTCTCTCAGAAAATGCCTGAAAAGGGTTCCTTTTGGAGAAAAGATGAAATCTTCTTCGATAGCTGTCGAGGAAGATGTTTTCCGGACTTTAAATCAACAAGGTTTACGGCGATGAAAACTTTCTTCTTGAACATAAAGTCACATTTTCTTTTAGAAAATGCCTAAAAAGGTTCCTTTCGGATCAAAGATGAAATCCTCTTCGATAATTGTCAAGGACAATGTTTTCCAGGCTTCAAATGAACGGCAATAAAGATGAGTTTTCTTGATCAAAAATCACCTTCGCTTTCGGATAATGGCTGAGAAATAAAACATTTAGATTTTCTTCTGGATCAACCGTGAAATGCTTTTCGAGCCAAATTCTTTCCAGTTTGAAAATCAACAATTTTTCCTCATGGAAGTGTTCCAACTTTAAAGTCTTGCAACCTTCCCCAATATCTGACAACGTTGTTAAGAAATGCTAATGAATTTTGCAGTTATTTTGGTCCCCCGGTGAAACGACCTCGGTCGCCTTCTAGAGTTAATGACACCATTAACGCGATGTCAAGGTTTTTTAATTATTTTTCTGATGAAATGCGTAGACACTTTTGTTCTCATTATCTTAATCTACTTCAATTACATTCGATTTTTAATATGATATGGCTGGTTTGCCATTCGATTTTACGACAATGGGAAAAAAAAGTCGCTCTTAAAACTATATTAAAATTACCATTCAAGCGTGATTACAACTATGTATTTGCAATATTTATGAGATGAGCATTCAGCCTTACATAATTCCTATAGGTCTCAGATCGAACATTTCAGATATAGGTGACTGTATACAAATATGATCTTTCTTTGAATTTATGATTGATCTCGAAAAAAAAATTAAATTTAGCATATCCTTAAGATGACAGCCCACGCACCAAACTAAACTTTACTGTCTTTATCTTCAGCCTCGTAAAAATATTGATGATACATCAAGTTGTGATACAATAGAACTCTTAGAGTGTACTTAGATGTTTATACCTTGCTGTTCAGGCGATTACTCGGTTCTTGAGTGTTATATTTTTCAAGGTACAGACGTAAAGACATTGTTGATAAGATGGTTCTTTCAGAAGAAATGTCAAAATGACTGACGATCAAATAGAAAGAAAACCTTAAATGTGTAACTATATTGAAGAGCTGAAGACAATAGTTTTTCTTTTTCTTTCTCCACGAAGGTGTCTTTTGTTTCTTTTCGTTTTCTTCCTTTTTTAGCTTTTTTTCTTCCATCCTTCCTTCTTTCCTTGCTTTCCTTTTTTCGTTCGTTCGTTCGTTTCTTCCTTCTTTCCTTGCTTCCCTTTTTTCGTTCGTTCGTTCGTTCGTTCCTCCTTTCCTTTTTTCTTTCGTTTGTTCGTTCGTTCGTTCCTTGGTTCCTTCCTTCCTTTTTCCTTTGTTCGTTCGTTCGTTCCTTGCTTCCTTTTTTCGTTCGTTCGTTCGTTTGTTCCTTCTTTCCTTCCTTTCATCCATTTCTCTCTCTCAGTTTGTTATCATTTCTTTTTTCCTTCATTTTGGTACACCTACTTCAATATTCTATTATCGAAATTAAAGACAAAATACACTCTTAGTAATACATTCCATATAATGTACTGTAATGTATTCTAAAAAAGTAAAAATATAAATAAATAAATTTAACCTCTCAAGACCACAGCCCATGTAGCAGACTAAACATTACCGTCGGCGTCTCGATCTTCAAAGTCTCGTAAAAATGTTGATGATACATCAAGTTGTGATACAATAGAGCTCTTGGGTGTACTTAGATGTTTATACCTCGCTATTCACGCGATAACTCGGTTCTCGAGTGTTTTATTTTTCAAGGTACCGATGTTGGTTGTTTTTATGATGAAGTTGTTCCGTGAGGGGGTGAATAATAGTCAAAAAAATAATAGTCTTCAGGATTTTGATCGTTTGTTCCTTGCTTCCTTGCTTCCTTGCTTCCTTGCTTCCTTGCTTCCTTGCTTCCTTGCTTCCTTGCTTCCTTGCTTCCTTGCTTCCTTGCTTCCTTGCTTCCTTGCTTCCTTGCTTCCTTGCTTCCTTGCTTCCTTGCTTCCTTGCTTCCTTGCTTCCTTGCTTCCTTGCTTCCTTGCTTCCTTGCTTCCTTGCTTCCTTGCTTCCTTGCTTCCTTGCTTCCTTGCTTCCTTGCTTCCTTGCTTCCTTGCTTCCTTGCTTCCTTGCTTCCTTCCTTGCTTGCTTGCTTCCTTGCTTGGTTTCTTGTTTGCTTGTTTTCTTTTGTTTGAACCATGAAACAACCTCTGAGCTGATCCAAGTCAGAGCAAAGATTGAATTGGAATTGAGCGTGTTAGGTTTAGAGGGAGAAAAACCAGAAAACCCGGAGAAGAACCCTCGAATCAGTTGTGCCTTTTACGAATGCATTGTTGCAGAAAAACAGTTTCCTAACATAGACTTCGTAGCATCCCTCAAATCTCTCATTCTCCATAGATAAAAAATAGGATTAGCTGTTGAACTGAATGACAGGAAGAACCCAACGTACTGAAAGACAGTCACGCTATTGTTTCTTGTAGTCGAAGCAGTTAGAATACTTAAGAATAACAATGGAACGTAAACCAGTAGATTGAGCGCTAGGAGCATTATAACGGTTGATAAAGAGTGTTTGTATTTGATGATATTATGGTAAGAATTGGTTGGGAGTCTAGTAGTGTGAGACACTCTTGTTGACATCTTTTTAAGATGGCAAAATGAAGATAGATACGAGAATGCAATAACTAGCAAAAAGATGAAAGTCACTGCAAATAATACACAGAATTTTTCTTTTCGTGGAAGAAAATGCAGGCCAGTTATCGTAACAAGGCTTGCGAAGATCCATAGGAAAATTACCAAAGCTGTCGTTCTTTTCTTTGTGACGAGAGTTTTATATCTCGCTTTGGTTGTGATGGCGAGATATCTGTCGAAGCTCATTGCTGTTAGAGTCACCAAGGCTGTCATCCCCATTGAGTATCCTAGTCGAGTCATAACCACCCAAGAGATGCAAAATATATCATGCCAGTTGTTGAACGCTGAGAGGTAGAAAGTTATCGCAACTGGCTGAGCAATAAGACCAATGCAAAGATCTGTTAAGGATAATGAACATAACAAAATCCTCGAAGGCGTTTGCAGCGAGGGAGTCCTACAGATTGTCACTAACACCAGAAGATTCAGCCATGTTGCTGACAACGATGTTATAGCGTGAAGACCAACTAACGGAGATAATATCTGAGGATTATACTGGTTCATCTCGTAGGTCGTTTGGTCGCAGATTCCCATCATTACCATGCACTAAAAGTTTCTTGCTTTAGACCTGTTAACTTGTTGCGGAATTTCAGCTTTGAGATTCACTTTTACCAGGCACATCTGCTGTCCAGCATATATATATAGATATTTAGATAGAAGATATATTGCCTCTGTCGTCAATACGTTTTGGACAAAAACAAAATGATGTAACTCAGCCGTCAATCAAATAATAAAAGTTTGAATTCATGATATAAGCTGAAGACATGAAAGCATTCCAGCGAAAGAGCTTTTCTAAAGTCTGCTATTATCATCGAACTTGAAAATAATGCCAATTTTGCTATGCAATTTTTTACATCCAGTTGACACAATTACACAACATTTTTTTTTTTTTGAGTCACGAAATAGAAGGAAAGTATTTCATATTATGATGAAGTAGAATGTTATGTTCATGTTGAGAACACTTTCGGAAGATATCTAATACTCTACTTGAGTGTGTTTTGTCTATAGTTTTAATGAAAGAGTACTGCTAGAAGTTGTAACGAAAAAATGAACAAAGAATAGAACAGATAACAAGAGACCAAAAAAAAGCCAAACAAGGAAGGAATGAAGGCCGGATGAATGGATGGATAAAAGAAATATAGAAAGAAGCAAGGGAGCAAGGAAGAAAAAAAGCAAGGAAGCAAGGAAGCAAGGAAGCAAGGAAGCAAGGAAGCAAGGAAGCAAGGAAGCAAGGAAGCAAGGAAGCAAGGAAGCAAGGAAGCAAGGAAGCAAGGAAGCAAGGAAGCAAGGAAGCAAGGAAGCAAGGAAGCAAGGAAGCAAGGAAGCAAGGAAGCAAGGAAGCAAGGAAGCAAGGAAGCAAGGAAGCAATCCAGCAAGGAAGCAAGGAAGCAAGGAAGCAAGGAAGCAATCCAGCAAGGAAGCAAGGAAGCAAGGAAGCAATCCAGCAAGGAAGCAATCCAGCAAGGAAGCAATCCAGCAAGGAAGCAATCCAGCAAGCCAGCAAGCCAGCAAGCCAGCAAGCCAGCAAGCCAGCAAGGAAGGAATGAATGACGGATGAATGGATAAAAAATGGAACGAAGGAAGGAAAAAAATATGACAAAAGAAAGAAACAAAAGACACTTTAATGGAGCAAGCAAAAGAAAAACTATTGTCGTCAGCACTTCAATACATTCACCCTTTCAAGGTTTTCATTTCACCGTCAGTCATTTTGATATTCCTTTTGAAAGCATCATCCTAACAACCACGTCTTCACGTCTGTACCTTGAAAAATATAATACTCGAGAACCGAGTAATCGCGTGAACAGCAAGGCATAAACATTAAAGTAGGCACAAGAGTTCTATTGTATCACAACTTGATGAACCATAAACATTTTGAGTCTCTGAAGATTAAGACAGTAAAGTTTAGCCTTGTGCGTGGGCTGTGATCTTGAGGAGAGTCTGGACAAAGGACTAAATCCAGTAGAATATAAAATAAATGAAAAATAGTAAAGAAAATAAAAAGAGTTACGATTTGTATAATGATACCTCATGTGATGTAATATAACATTGAACATTTTAAAGTGTGTAAATTATAATTTCAGTAAACTATAATGCTTTTATTAATCTATTAATTAATTTTATTATTATTACCTATTCTTATGTATATTTATAGTATATTTTAGACATTTTAATATTAATATAGTTATAGTTATATTCCATATTCTTAGATTATTATATCTTAGGAGGGCCACAAGTTTATCAGTGCAAACTGTTTCGTGTTTTACCCTCTATAAATAAAGTTGGTTATTATTATTATTATTCATCATTTCCGTGATCAAGCTGTTGACATTTTCGAGTAGTTCTTAGGTAAAAATAACTTTCAAATCTTGTGTCAACTTGTTACAAAAGCACTTCTAAAAGTACAAACGCGCTCAATTATATTCTTCCGGCAGTAATTTCAAAGCAGCTTAAGGTGGCTAACTACTGTAACAAACAGTAATCAAGAATTTTTTTTAAGGAAAATAAACCACTTCATGGAGCAACTGCTAAACTTTAAAATGCATATGACATGAAAATGACATCACAAGGGCTGGTCAAACTGGTTATTTATCCAGGCATATAGCAATATTTCAAAACAAAAATAGCGCTTACCACAAATATTTTTTCATTAGTTTGAAAAGTTTAATTTCATTTCTACATATTATTCCATCACTCTTCATCTTCTAATTTCTTTATTCAATTTTACAGACATTTCACCAGATGGACCTGCTCTACAAGCTCTGCAGCTTCTTCAAGTGTTCAGTCCATTTTGTGACCAGTCCTCCTTGTCTGAACCAATTGCCAAGCTGTTGGAATTGCCATTCGAAGCGCTGGTCAAAAAATCCCCAAACCGAGTTGAACCTACAATCTACCTCCAGACATTGTTTGCACTACTTGATCCACAGGCAAACCACGTGACCCAGAGCTCCAATCAGGGATCAGACCAAAATGACGTCATAAAGCGTCAAATGACCTCTTTACCCAATCAAGGCTCTTCATTGGTGGATATCGACAACATGTTTAGTCACATGATTGATGTATCCAATCAGAAGGCGGCTTTGTTTTCCACGTTCGACTTCGTTAAAGTCACAAAGCTACTTCCAGAAGTCCCATCCAAGCAACTAGACCAAATCGTCCTCAAACTTCTGAGAAAAACTCCCAGATATATACTCGAAGTAGATCCCTATCTCCTGGACCATTGCCTTGACTACGTCACAGAGGATCGTGTTTCTATAGCAACCATATTGATTGCCTCCAGTGCTAGCCTCAGAGTGCACTTTGAACAGCGCTGCACGTCCAGGAGTGAAGACAGTGGCGTACGTCAACTGTCCCTCAAGGATCACCATTGGGACCTATTACCGGTGGTTCATTGGTATTTCTCGTTTGCTGAAAGTACTGGAGGTGAGTGGCATCTTGTCCTAATGTGTGGTACAAAAATAATAGGAATGGGGTGTTTTTTAACTCACTCTGTTTTATTTGACAGCTTTATCCAGTGAAAACAACGTCGTTTCGTATCTGTCAGATACCTATTGGCTGTATTTGTGGAATTGGATACGGGAACCAAAGAAAAATACCAACAGAACACAGGTAAAATGATGTTGATGATGCTGATAATGATGATGATAATGATGATGATGGTGATGGGGATGGGGATGATGATGGTGACGATGATGGTGGTGATGATCATCATCATCATGAAGATGGCTGATGGTGATGATGGTGATGATGATGGCTGATGTTGATGATACTTATGATGATGATGATGATGATAATGATGATGATGATGATGGTGATGATGGTGATGACGATGACGATTCAAAACTCTCTTCGCTAAAACATATTTTCCCCATCCAGGATCTTAGCTGTGCAGTTTTGAAGTTCTTGGTTATCATAAGGTCTTACGGTAAGAGAAATCAAAAATCCACACTATGTGATCAATATTGAAAAATTTGTATGTGATCAAATACTATCAGATCGCGTGACCTCTGCATTGAAAATCACTCATTATTTCGTACTAACAACTCGTCAGCCGAAAACGCATTGAAAACTTCACATCCACACTACCGTAAAACAGGCAAAAATGCAGATATGACGAAAAAATATGCAATATCGTCATCTGCGCATGCGAAAACAGACGTGCCGGTGTGAATGAAGTCAGCCTTTTCAAAAGGCTATGTTTTCACGTGTTCACACAAATACCTCCGATGGCCTCCCCTTTTTCAAATGTCTCCAATAATCTTACTTGTTAATATTCATAGGCATTGAAGACACAAGAAAACTGTTTTCGGAGCTCTTAGACTTGATCCCGTCTCAGTCCTGGGATGTTTATCAGATGACTATTATAAGGATGATGCTTGACTTGTTATTAAAGAACTGCACCAATGAAAACAAACAGAGTGTGTTGGTCGGGAGTGCTGTATCAGTTTGTATGGTGAACATCTCGCTTATGCTGCAACTCAACTCAGGTATGTTTAAGAATTATAGACCTTTTTTGAATAGTCCCCTTCACAGTTCCCTGTGCCATCTTGAAAGGTAGCCGTGCCTTTGCATCGAGGCAAGACGAACGGTGAGCTTGCAATGATAGAGAAATGTGAATAATTGTCCAAGGTGTTAAAAAGGTATCTACCATTGCAAGGTCACCGTTCGTCTCGCTTCGATGCAAAGGCACGGCTACCTTTGTTTGCTTGCTTGCTTTCTTCCTTGCTTCTTTCCTTTCTTCCTTATTACTTGCTTCCTTTCTTCCTCTTTCCTCCTCATATATTGTCGACTATTATTGTAGCTGTTTTTGTATTGACCTGTTCTAGTAGATGACAAGTCCCTCATCACCGGTGCTGTCTCCATGCTCTTGGACATTGTTTCTACACACACGGTATGTCTTAAAGCTCTAAAACCGCCACGTTAATTTTATAGAAAATTCATTGACGGACGAGCGTATTCCACGTTGAATTTCACGAGAAAACTGATACTGCACGAGGCTACGCGTCGGAAAACATCTTCGTCTCGCGGCCTCAAAATACACTGTTTCCTCGGTTCCCAGCCAATAAGTGCTATATGCAAGGTTACTAATCTGTGATTCGTGACACAGGGTTGCCTACTTCATGGAGAGGATTCACTGGTGGAAGTTGAAACTTGGTCTACGTTTGTCAAGAACTGTTTGAAGTAAGTCTGTTATTGACTGCTGCATAATAGACCTCTTTACCTTGGACGTAATGTTTTCCCATTTCAGACCACGTGTCATTCTCAATATCGTCGACCTCATTTCAATATTGACGCATGCGCAGACGTATCTATCGGCTAAATGACCCATCTTTTGTCTTACTGATTCACAGGTACAGGTTTGACTGCGCAATGACACTACAGTGCATGACAGCCTGCTTAAAACCGCTGTACAACTCTACCAAACATAAGACCTTGACTCGAGAGTTTCCGCTGACCACTATGTATCAACTGATCTTGAGCCACTCGAAGTTCCTTGAAATTTTGCTGGAGAATGATGAAGAGAGTAACCTTAATCTCAAAGGTAAGTTATGTTTCTGATGTTTTGTTGTGTTTTTTTTTTTTTTTTTTTTTGAGAACCTATTTTGACCTTGTAATGCTGGAGACCCGTGAATAATTGTCTCTCTAAAAGTGTTAAAAAAAGGTCTCTATCATTGCAAGCTCACCGTTCGTCTCGCTTCGATGCTAAAGGGACTATTACATTATGGCTACAAACATAATTATTTTAATATTTTTTCAGAATCACTGCTCGATCTGGTCGTAGCCATAGCTGAGCTGTGTCCTGAGTGCTGTGAGTCTTCTCACCTTCCAGTGTTCTTTGGTTCTTACACTGCAACTCTCAGGAAAACAGGTAAGACACTAGCTCATAAAGATAACGAGGAAATTCTCAGAGAATAGGGAAATCGAGCAAACGTAGACTATATTTGTTGAAAAGAAAAGAATATCACGAAAACGGATAAAGATTTAAAAAAATACAGAATAAATCAGCTCATTTGGTAAGAGCGTCCGTCTGTTGTGCGGGAGGTCGTGGTTCTAATCTCGGCTAGACCAACACTCAGGGTCTAAAAATAATGCCTTTGTAATTACATCTGCAAATGGCTAGACCTTTAAGTGGCTCGGAAAACCACGGTAAAAATGGCGGTCCCGTCCCTAACCAACTAGAGACGTTAAAAGAGGACCACGAGTTTATCAGTTGAATTACTGTCAAGTGTCATCCTCTATAAACAAAATTGATTTATTTATTATTTATTTGCTAAATTCTTTCATTTCAGATCAGAGCATCCTATATTTACTTCATCTTTACGAAAGAGCACAAGTGCCTCTATCTAGTTTCAGGTAAAAACGACGATTCCCGCGCTTTGAGGTGATTCACATTTTCCCCGCCCATTTTGATGGTAGACGCGTTGAACTTGCCGGAAGTCAAGGTCAAAACTAGAGAACTTTTATGTGACGTATTTAGGGGACCATTTGATAATAAAACTGCTAAGATAAATTGGAAATTATCTTAGATGTTTTAACTGCAGTCTGAAGCTATATGAACTTTTGAACAATATTTCCTGCAATTTGTTAATCTATCTATCTATCTATCTATCTATCATACTTGTCGCAAAGAAATCAAGTCACGGTGATTGGCAGTTCTGTCTCTACCGCAAAGTCTGTATCCGTTGGTGTGCCCCAAGGGAGCGTGTTAGGGCCGCTGCTTTTCCTAATTTATGTGAATGATATGCCCTCATGTATCAAGTCCTGTGAGGTGTCTTTATACGCAGATGATACAGTTATATATCGCTCTTCATCCAATATAAGGGATCTTGAAGAAAATCTGAACGCTGACCTTAAACACTTATGCAAGTGGTTTAATGACAATCTTTTGACTTTAAATATAGACAAATGTAAATTTTTATTATTTGGTAGCGCACGTAAGCTTAGCTCTTTCAGTAATATCTCATTAGAGGTTAATGGTCATCCACTTGAGCGCAAAGAATCGTTTAAATATTTAGGTGTTACACTTAATGAAAATATGACCTGGTTTGACCACATAGATGCCTTAAGCTCAAAGGTCTGTCAGAGGCTCGGCATTTTGCGTCGCATAAAGCATTTACTACCGCTGAACGCTCGCCTAACACTTTACAATAGCCTTATATTACCGCTTTTTAATTATGCCGATTTAATTTGGGGTGATAAAAACAATGAAGTTCTCATGCAGCACCTTCAAATATTGCAAAATAATGCTGCAAGATTGATCTTAGACCAACCTAAGTACTTTTCTGCGACCCAAGCCCTTAGTCAGTTGAATTGGGAAACTTTAGCTATCCACCGCCGCCGCCATCGCTGTATAGCTGTATATAAATGCCTTAACAATATCATAGATTTTGATTTTAATTTTACTAGTAATTGTAGTATTCATAATTATGATACACGCCGTCGTCAGGATTTACACTTGCCACGTGCGCGTACTAATTGGGGCAAACAGCGTTTTATATTTCATGCGGCTGGTGACTGGAACAACTTAGATATTGCTGTCCGACAGGCATCTAGCCTTAATGTTTTCAAATCGTTTTTAATTTAAATTTATTTTTTATATACTTTTAGTGATACTTAGATATATTTTATGCGTATTTCGATAGCTTTGCTTCTAGTTTTAATATATACTTATATTTTTATATTTAGATTATTTAGATTTATTTAGATTATTATATTATACATTTATATAGCATATTATTATAGCAGGACCTCTCTGAAAAACACCTCGGTGATGTGAGCCTCCTGCTTAATTAAACATTGTTATAAATAAATAAATAAAATAAAAATAAATAAATGTCTGTCTGTCTGTCTGTCTGTCCGTCTTTCTGTCTGTCTGTCCGTCTTTCTGTCTGTCTGTCTGTCTGTCTGTCTATTTATTTATTCATTTATTTATTTTTGTAGGCCGTACTTGTGGGGAAAGGCAGCCCTCGAACATCATAAAATCAAAAAGATCCAAGGACCATCACTATGGCAACAGCCGAGCACCAATGAGGTGCTAGAGTTACTTGACGTCACGACTTTGAACCGCTCTGCGCTTGACTTTCCAAAGGAACGAAAACTAAGAGTAAATATCGCTTACCCTCCCCTCCCTGAATACTGTACTTTCAGACCACGTGTTATTCTTTTGAGTATCATTTCTTTAGCTGACTCTTAGCTTGGGTGTAATGTTTTCCCATTTCAGACCATGTGTCATTCCCTAGAGTATCGTTTCTTTGTTTAACGGTTGCCCATGAGAAGACACATGAATATGGATACAACTCAAACAAAGAATCTTATTCTCAAGAGAATGACACGTGTTCTGAAATGGAGAAACATTGCGCCCAAGCTAAAGAGATCTATTGGATAACAAGAATTTGATTAATGCAAATTAGGGACCCCCTTTTGAAAAAGGTGTAGTTTCAAAAGGTAGAATAAAGAGCCCTTTGTTGATGCCTTGTTTCTTGTTCCAGCCTCGTGTTCAAAATGATGTGGCAGCCAAGGATAACCATTCATCTCTGTATGACCCGTGCTTTATTCTTCCTCTATTTTGCCATCTTCTTTCACAAAGTAAGTCAAGCGAATCATTCCCTTGTGGATTATTTCTTTTATTACTATGATTTTGATGAATGAAGATTTTATGATGATAATAACAAATGAAATGATGGTGATAAATAATCATGACAATAGACTCCTTGCACGTGACGCCAAAGCAGCTCAATTTGGAGGACAAAACAAAAGAATTTCAATCTCCTGAGAATTGGAACCTATTGTTTTGTCCTCGAAATTAAGCTGCATTCCGAAGTGCTGCAGGGAGAAGCACTGAACCTGTATCTATACATACTTGATGATGATGATGGTGATTTTGATGATGATGATGATGATGATGTGATGATGATAATTATGATGATGTGATGATGATGAATATGATGATGATGATTTGTAATGTATGATAATTATGATTGCAAGGTGATGGTGATAATGTTGATGATGGATGGTGATGTTGCGTATGTTGCTTACGATAACGTTGCACTAACTTAACGATGACATTTATTTTGTTTACAATGATTGATGATGATACAAGATAATGACGATGATAAGAGGAAATATAATTTACTTTTTTCATTATTTTAGATTCCGTAGTCGATTGCCGCAAGTTTGTCGAACGAGGAGGCCTGGGATATACAGTCTCAGCACTATCATCACGTGACGAGCACATGCGTAAGGCTGCCAGTCACGTGTTATCCAGGTGCCTGATGCACATGGACGCCGCTAGCTTTCGAGAGAAGAAACAGGTTTGTTTAGACCCCCCTCATCTAATCTCTCAGTTGAGAACAAATCCCCCGTCCCTCCCCTCCCCAACAAGTAGAATGACTAAGGTGCGGACATGGTACAACATTGCGCGCAATACTCCAGGCAGTGTTGCTGAAGTAAGATCTTTTTCTACTTCGCAACATCGATGCCTGCAACACTGCGCGCGGAAATATGATTCCTTAGAGTCCGCAGACAGCATTAACCTAATGCTAAGAACAAGGTCAAAATTCGAACTTCACATGAGCCGTACGCATTGAACACTTTGATGTCATTAGGTTTGGCTCATGTGTAGATCGACGTTTGACCTTAGTCTAAGTTGTGACGTTGTTCCCGTCCAAAACTCTTAAGCCAAGAATCCAGTCCAAAACTTTATCCTCCAAGTACTATGCTATCGTAGCATGTTTCGAGCATCGTTTAGAAAACTGCAATAGAAATCTTTGCAGAACTGCTTTTCATGCTGAACCTCCTTGACAGATTTCCTCTCTGCTTTATTTGATTTGTTGATATTTAGTAATTTTCCATTTTCCAGGTATTTCTGTTACTGGAAAGTCTCAAGAATGGTATCCCTGATGTCAATGTACGTGTATCAAGCGTCATCACGCGGTTCGTGTCACGTGCCGCTTACGTCATGCTCCACCCAGGTTAGAAGCGACGCTGTTTTTCCATGATTCAGTTTCGTGACCCAGAAAACCCAAATTGTCTTATTTCTTTTTCTTTTGCGGTCACTCCGGTTGGATCAGTCAGTTTGACACCGCCCTGTTGTTCGGGAGGTCTTAGGTTCAATCCACGCGTCTGGACCAAAACTCAGAGTCTTAAAATAGAAAGTAGAAAGTGCTGCCTTTGCTCCTAAAAATATCTGCAAATGGTTAGACCTTCGCTATAACTCGGATGACCACGAAAAATGGCGGCCCCATCTCCTCAGCTACTACGCAGTTATGTTTCAAATCTGTGTTGTTCAATTTTTGGTGTCTTTAAATCGAAGATGTTCTACATATGTTAGTTGAGCTTAATGGGTTTTCCCTAAGGGAGGAATACCGAGGAACCCAGAGAAAAATCCTTGTGGAAAGGAAGAGAACAACACATCAAACAAGTTCTGTTTACATTTGGCGTCCGTAGGAATCGACCTAAAGTGGCGAACGTTTTTACTGCTACCCATGACACTCATGAATACGTTTTTTTTATTCATTTAGTGGTTTTTATAATTTTTCCAGAGAGTCAGATGTACGTGTTGGTGAATAGCTTCTTACTTCAACGTGCTGTGATGGATTTACGAGAAGTCCCGCTGTTTTATACTCTCTTTAACTCGAGTAGCCTACAGGTACCACTATCGATCTATTTGCACTGTGTTGATGATGATGATGGTGATGATGATGGTGATAATGATGGTGATGATGATGGTGATGATGGTAATGATGATGATGGTGATTATGATGATGATGGTGATGATGGTAATGATGATGATGGTGATGAGGATGAAGACGATTTAAAAATAAAGATGCAGTGAATAGTTGCACTGTGTTGATGGTGATGATGATGATGATGATGGTGATGATGATGGTGATGATGATAATGATGGTGGTGATGATGATAATGATGATGGTGATGATGGTTATGATGATGATAATGATGAAGACGATTTAAAAATAAAGAAGCAGTGAATAATAACTCTAACTATTATCTTCTATTATTTCTGTCCCACAGCACCGAAACGAACGCATGTGGATCCTTCAGCTGTTAGTAGAAGGATTGCGTGACGCTCGGGACTATTACGTGTACAAAAGACGTCACATCATGGAACTCGCCATGAGCTATCACGACTCACAGATGAGTGACCAACAGTCACGTGTAAGTATACGCTTCTGCATTCTGGTCTAGCTTGGGTACAAACATCTTTTGTTCATCATGCCTTATATGGTGATGATTGTACCCAAGCTAGACTACAATGCACCTTGTTTGTTGAACTCAGTGATCACATGATTTTGTTTTGCAGCACGTCACAATGCAGCTCAATTTGGAGGACAAAACAATAGGTTTCCAATTCTTAGGAGATTGAAATTCTTTTGCTTTTCCCCCCTCCAAATTGAGCTGCTTTGATGTCACGTGCTAAGAGTCTATATCATATACTGACTGCATCAGTCGAGTCATTATCAATTTTTTTTATCTTTGCAGAAGCTTGTGATCACTTTGGTGAAGGCTGCGTTGTCCATTCACTCGGCTGCCTTCGATTTGTCCAAGAATTATGCTATTGTAGGATGGATACACTCCCTTTGCTTAGCAAGGTATAGCCATTTGTATGCAATTTGCAATTTGCATGATGACATATACCTAACTGGGGTCTCGAATGTTTTTGTATCTTAGTCCAAATGATGCAGAACGACTCAGCACAAGTCTAAGGTTACTTCACACATTGTGGTTTACAATTCAACAAGGTAAACCAGGTAACTGCGATGAAGTGGACAGCGGTGATGTACCCAACAGTACACCTTACCCACCTAATCTCTGTGGAGAAAGTCTACTGGTTTGCAAGACATTTATCAAACTTAACAGGTTTGTCTGAAGAAGCGATATTTTGACCAATATAGAGGAGGTTGTTGTAATGCAATGCATTACATTATTGCATTGCATTATTGCATATATGCATCGTTACAACATTATATAAGGTCCTTGAGCAAGAGGCTTTAACAATACTTCTTTACTACCCTAGATTAAAAATGGGTCCTGGCAAATTGCTGGGAAATTCCTAGGATTTCAGCCCACATGTCAATCAATCAATGTCAATCCCCTTGAGCATGATAACCCTATTTAACGATAACACTATGGATGATGAATTTATGCAAAGAACCTTATTCCCAATGTATTATGAAATGAAAAAAACGTCAGAATTATTGATTTGTACCATTCTTACAAATGCAGTATCTCCTTATTAACTAATGGATGTTTTTATCCACAGTTCCAGCTCCAGCTTGAATGACTTACCAATGTTACTTGAGCTTCTTGGATCAGTCTTAGGCCACCTCAGACAAACACAAACAGCAACTGAGGGATCCCATCTCACTCGCCAAGAAGTCCTGCAGCTTATTAGTTTATGGTGTATATTGTACAATGAGTCCCAAGTGCTATCTGCTCTGAACCAAGAAGTGCAGTTGACAGGACAGGAGGCAGGAACCAAAACAAGCAGTGAGGATGAAAAATCAATATCTACGAAGCAAAAATCATTGGAACTCTTGCTTGATATCGTATCACTATGGCGACCAACCTTGACTTTAGAAAAGGAACCTGGTTCTGAAATCACAAATGATGGAGTGTCAATGCTAGCTTGTAGTTTTGGGCTCCATTTTGCATCCAGTATTCGTCAAAATGTAGACCATTCAGACCAGTCCCTCCTTAAAGTGGTCACATGGTTTAGATATTGCATTGCTTCAAGTGCGTCCCTTCAGAAATCTCTCCTGAGTCACCTTGGAGAACCATGTCTGACGCGTCTTCTTTTTCTGTATGGATGCACAAGTGGTGCAGATATTAACCTGGTTCAAGAACTGGGCATGATCTTTTTGGTATTACTATCACGTGTACAGCACATGCAAAATGATGCCTTAGGAAGGACTGCCAGTGAAGTGGTTAAGTTGTTGTCAAGTGATGTATATCAAGAAGTCCTGAAGTCAGGAGTTGAGGAAATTTCACTTCCGCTTTGCCCCAGTCCACTGATGGATGAAACAGCTGAAAATGTTGATGGTGAGTTGTCTTATTAGCATTGCAGCATTAATTGCACAGTAAATATGTGCCTATAGACCCCTTGCAGCACGTCGGAATGCAGCTCAATTTGGAGGACAAAACAATAGGTTTCAATTCTCAGGAGATTAAAATTATTTTGTTTTGTCTTCCAAATTGAGCTGCTATTCCAGCATTGTCACACACCCATTAAGGGAGGGGAGGGGTGTGGAATAGAGCAGATCAGAGCAGAGGAGAAAAGACAAGAACCGAGAGGAGACAAGAGCATACTCGGGAGAGTTATACAGAACATTTTAAGAAATAATTTCCAATTTCATTTTGTTCTTTCATTTTCCATGTAGTTGAAGTGACACAACTGGTGAGTGCCTTCTTGAAAGATCTGTGGTTCATCCACCCTGTGCCAACACATTTCCTCACACTTGCCTCCATAAATAACAACCCTGTATCATCCAATCTGTTGAATGTTTTCAAAAATGGGTCAACAAAGCTCAAGGGAATGATACGTTCATTGAAGAAAAAAGAGGCCAATAGCTGATCTTTGGGGTACTCCACATACTTTGTCTTCTACTAAAGCAGACCTATGCCAGAACTAAAGAAGCTATGCATGGATTAATTCATAAAGGGACCAGTAGCAGAACAAAGTGGCACCCCACAAGCTGTCCTTTGATTTTCTATCATGAAAATATTCAAACGAGAGAACATATCCAGTAAAGAAAAGGATACAAAAAGTGAAAACTTATTTCAGTTATATTACAAATTACTACACAATTTATTAAATATCAAAAGTCTAAACAATTCTTAGATTTTCCACCACAGTTCTGGTCACTACATCCACCATCATTGCAGCTGTTCTTGGCTTGACGCTGTGGAATAACAAAAAAAAAAAAGATAGAGAAAAGCTTCATGATGAATAAATGAGAGAATTGATTGATGTGATTGTAAGAAATGTATTGTGCTTTTCTGTCAAAATACTTACTTGGAATTTGTCTGTTTTTCCTATGCCTAGCCTGAAAAAATAGTTTTCCAAAATTTGATATTATTAAAATTACAATGATAATCTTACCACCATCCCATTGGTCTTTTGATAAAACAAAAAATATTTTGGTTTAAAAGTTTGGGTAAAAATTAATAATACATAAAAAAGGTGAAGTTTGTAACCCAAGCTATACCAGAATGCATCTTGTTTGTTTTTACTGAGGTAACCAAAGCATTCCGGTCTAGTTTGGGTACAAAAAGCTTTTTTCCCTCATGCTTTATATGGTGATGTTTGTACCCAAGCTAGACCACAGTGCACCTTGTTTGGTTTTTACTAAGATAGCAAATGCATTGTGGTCTAGCTTGGGTACAAACATCTTTTGTTCATCATATGGTGATGATTGTACCCAAGCCTAACCACAAAAAAAACTACAAGAAATACGAACTGAAAAAAAGTTGACTATTCATTTAATTTTTGAACTCCCCCCCTTCCCTACAACCTCAAGTTATGGCTCAAAAGAGAAGTTAGAAATCAGGGGGATGTAAGTTAAAAGACAATGGAAAATCATTGGGGAGGTGGACAACAATGTATAGAGACTTTGTATCTGGGCATCTTTTGTTCATCATGCATTATATGGTGATGATTGTACCCAAGCTACACCAGAATACACTATGAAATTGGAACAAGTAAGAACATGTTGATATCATTACCTTGGTAACCCTTTGTTCAATCCCTCTAGCAAAACACATGCCTTGCATAGGTGTTGACTTGATATATATCCACACCGACTACAAGTACCTATTATAAACAAATATTGGATGAGGTTAAGTGTGACGTCATAAATTATCACGACTGAGGCCATCTTTAATGATGGCAACTTCTTTTGGTTTCATGCCAATGAAGCAACTTGAAGTTTTACAATCCTAAAGTAAAAAGACTGGTTGGCTTACCCTGGACAGGCATCTTAACTTCTTTCTTGACTGACATACTCTCACCAGAATGAATAATATCTAGAGGAGCAAACAGTAGGGTTAAATACTAGTTATACAATGGTTTCGAGTGGCATACCGTGGAATATCCCACGAGTCACTTATAGTTTCTAGTATACACACGAGCCTTCAGGCGAAGAAAAATACAAGTGACGAGTGGGATATCCACGGTGTGCCACGAGAAACCATTATATAACCATTTTATCCCACAACATAGAAAATACAAATGTGTAGATTCAACGTGCAGTGCATGATGGGAAGGAAGAGTGAAATACCGACGAATATACAACGGCTTTCCTGCTTTCTGATTGGCAGTATTTTTTATGGTGTGGGATAAATGGAAAGATCTTGTCTTACAGTGTTACCTCATATGATAAACATGGTATGCATATGATGTTGGAATTATGAAATGTGTATATGATCGTACCATACTGTGGAATGTGCTCAGAAAAAAACTCTGAGCCCCAGATGGGAATCAAACCTCCGACCCTCTGTATACTAGTCGGACGCTCTACCACTGAGCTACAGGAGACTCTTATGGCGAGTTAGTTACCTCTTTGAAAGAATTTGGAAAGAATATCAATTAAGTAATGTTGAATACCTATAATTGAACTTGGACGGATTTTTTCCAGGTCTTTTAAGTAGGTTCTTGCATGGCCCCTGAAAAATAAAAACGAATGAATGAGTGAATGAATGAAGAAATGGATGGATGGATGAACGAATGAATGACAGAATGAATGAAGAAATGAATGAATGAAGAAATGAATGGATGAAGAAATGAATGGATGAAAGAATGAATGAAGAAATGGATGGATCAATGAATGAAGAAATGGATGGATGGATGAACGAATGAATGACAGAATGAATGAAGAAATGAATGAAAGAATGAATGAAGAAATGAATGGATGAAAGAATGAATGAAGAAATGGATGGATGAATGAATGAAGAAATGGATGGATGGATGAATGAATGAAAAAATGAATGGATTAATGAAGAAATGAATGAATGGATGGATGAACGATTGAATGAATGGATGGATGATGAAATAAATGAATGAATGAAAGAATGAAAGAATAAATGAGGGAGTAATGAAATGGGAGAATTTTGTAAACCATGTTTCATGCAACATCACAGGGTTGAAGTGTGTGTGATCAATCTTCACCACTCAGCATTGTCTTGGCAACATTGCTGCACTATTAGGTGCATGTGCATTGAGCAGCTACTCACCGATATGCATTAGGAGAATATATGCATTCTGTAGAGAAATAATCTAGTTTCTTGAAATATGCGTACCTGAGTATCAAATAAGACACTAAATAAGTACTGCTGTTATAATCATAACTAAGCGAGGTCTGCATCTGTACCAGTTGCAGTATAAGCTTCACACTGCAAAATTAACACAATCATCTTCGAAGTACTCACATGACGATTTCTTTTTCATATGTATATTTAAACGGCTTGCATCGAGGCAGTGTCCCTTCACTACCCTAAAAAACATAAAGCACAAATTTGAAACTAAATATTATCTATCAACAAAATTTGACATGAAAATAAATTAAATGAGCAAACAGGGGTGTACTGTACATGTACATGTAGCAAGGTCTCGATTATAGGGGAGCAATGTACCATTTTCCTGCCATATCCACAGGAATCGCGCATGAATTAATGAAATTTTGGTGCTGAGATCAAAATTTTTGGGGGAGGGGAGGCAGCAGCCACCCCTCGCTATGCCACTTTGAACAAATGCTGTATTCTACTTACCGTCACTATTGCAGTACATCTTCTTAATCTTGCAATATCTCCTCTTAGTACTACAACCAAAAGAAATAACCTGTTAATTTAGGGTATTGAGGTTAGGGGTAGTATGTGTAGATGACTATCAAATTTGATAGCAAATCTCATGCACAACTGTTATACGAAAAATGATACTCTAGGGAATGACACGTGGTCTGAAATGGGAAAACATTATAGCCAAGGAAAAAATATTTAATTGTTTGTTCAACCAAATATGAAATGAAAGCTTGGAATTTCAGTGGATGAAAAGCCACTCTGTAGAAATGCCAGAGACTGCTAAATCTTTTTTTTAGGTTCACATACCATTCATAATAACTGTCTCGGCCACATCATCAGCATTATGACCTGCAAACGAATATGTATATAAAAAATGAAAACTTTAGGATAGCTTATGGAGTGCCTCATGCTTGGTTATTGGTCCACTTTTCTTTAGCTAAGGTATTATGGCTTAAACACTGCTCCATCAAGGAAAAGCATTGTTAAGAAATACTGCACGTCTCACTAAACAATGAAATTGTAATGATAGCTGTGGAGTTCCACATGTTCAGTTATTGGCCCACTTTTCTACAAAAGGTTAAGGTCTGGAGTACCACACTCACAGAGCATATGCCTAGCCACTGGGCCCCCTTTTTAATGAATGGTTCAATGATATCATGAAAGTAAACTGTGGAGTGCCTCAAACCCAAGCCTTGGTCCCTCCACTACTGTAAATGCTTGTCCTCTTTGAGTTGTTTGGAAATTTCAAAAACAACGGAAAACCATTTTAATGCTAAACATATTTGCCATGTACTGTACCTGTTACAATTTTATCTACATTCAGCAATATAGCTCCTCTGTCCAATGCTTGCCGACGAAAAACTCCACAAAAAGTACCTAGAAGAAAATACAAGATGGTATTACATTAATCTCACTAGACTATTCCTATTTTAAAATTATGAATAGGTACTTACAGTTATTTTTTAGTCCTATTTGCTTGACTATAGCATCCATACTCCAACCATAAAGTTCCTGAAACATGAAACAATGAGAATCAAGGGTGGTGTAGTGGTAGTGTACTCACTGGTTCTTGGGTTTACCCATGCAGAGTTTCTTGCTTCATAATAGTCCCCTTCACGGTACCCTGTGCCATCTTGAAAGGTAGCCGACCTTTGCATTGAAGCAAGACAGACGGTGACCTTGCAATCATAGAGCCATGTGAATAATTGTCCAAGGTGTTAAAAAAGGTCTCTATCATTGCAAGCTCACCATTCGTCTTTCTTCAATGAAAGGCATGGCTACCTTTCAAGAAGGTGCAGGGAACTGTGAAGGAGACTATTGGCCACTTTAGAAACGAGCAAGGGACTTAGCAAGAATATTTTGTCATCTGATAAAGCATCTCAATATTTATTGTAAGTCTAGCAAAAAGCCTAGAGGCCAAGAGAAGGAAGGATGTACTCACCTCATATGAGACTATCTTCAAGGGCATGTCATACTGAATTTGGTTTCGTTTCACTGTCTGAAAGGAGTTAAGATCAGAAAACAAGTTTGGTTAAATTGAGGCCCCAAACATTCTTTGTGGGTCCAAATATCTTGACATCACATGTCAATAAAACTAGAGGAGGACATGCAGGGATGTAGTACCCTCAATATTTCAGATAGTATTTTGTAAAATATGCCGATATTTTAATTGTATTTTTCTTGGCAACCACACTTTTCATTAAATAGAGTGGTTTTTGTATGAGTGGGAAACATACGGTACTGACTTAAAGCATGTATACGGTATAACATGCCGTGACATCGAAATGGCTTCCCATTGTCTTCCAGTAATTCACCCAATCACAATGCGTAGTTACGGGTACGATAAGGTATGGTACGGCTACAGTACAGCTCCAAATCTACCGTATTGTGCTTGGAGCAGTGGCGTGAAACTCCTGATGTATGTACTGCTCACCTCAAGGGAGTCATCTCTATACCCTGTTATTCCTTCGTCGACTGACAAAAGCAAGAGATTCAAACCATAATCATATCTTTCATTCAGGGTCTTGAGCACATAGGCTAAAACAGTAGAATCTGTGAGAAACAAATACAATATTAGTAAATACAATCACCAATAAAAGTGATACCCAGTTGCCTTGGAAGATGGTCACTGTCTGGGGTTTCTTTGCATCCTCTGTGGTTCTTTATGCCCCAATATTGATCAGTAATAATGAAGTGTGGAGAGACAGGACCGCTATCTAAAGTGATAATCCGAGACACTTGAAAGTCTAATCATTTGCAGATGTATTTACAATGGCAGCACTTTCTCCTCAGTTATTTTAAGACCATGAGTGTTGGTCTGGTTGGGGATTTAACCTGCGAGCTCCCACACAACAAACCAATACTCCAACAAATGAGCGAACCGGGTGGCAGTTGATGATGATGATAATGATGATAGTGATGAAGATGAATTATGATTAAGAGCAGACACCGTATCACATCAACAGCAGGCATGACAATGATTAACTACATACCTTTTCCACCAGAAGCACCAATTGCTACTTTCTCTCCTCTACGGAACAGCTCATTTTCCACAATAGTCTGGTGAACCTCTGACTCAAACACCAAATAGAAGCACTCCTTACACAAAGCATCACCCTAGAAGAAACCACAACTTGTTACTCAAGGATAAGGTCGAAACATCTGTAATCTTTACCTTAGCATATAAGCTTATAATATTTAAAATATATATATTTCTAAATTCTAAAGCTATGGAGGAGAAAAGGAGGGTAACTAAATATAACAAGAGAAGCAAAATTTTCCAACTAAATTCAAATAACTAAAAAATACGGAAAGTTTTCGAGGAATATTTTAAAGTTCTTCTCAAAACTCACCGTTTTTGGCCGCTTCAAAATGGCTTTCAAGCCACAATTTTTGCAATTCACCGGCATAATCTCACAAATTATCGTATCCTTGTCAAAACGCACTCAATATCTTGCTATTTTTAACTAATATAAAGTCAATGGAGTCCTTTTTGACCCTTAAAAATAGCGAAAACGTGCGAAGTTTGAGAAATTGCTCACTCGTCGGCCATCTTGTTGCGCGAGAAGTCGAACCACCGAGCGCCCCTGGGATGAGTAACAATAAAATATTAGGGGAGGGGAGGGTTAATAATAAAGTTATTCTACTTTTGAAAACTACTTAAAAAGAACAGTAGAATTTACAATAATATTTATAAGTTGTTGAAACTATTCATTCTAGATTAAACTACATGAGTAAATAAAATATAGATATCTTAATGTTTTTTTAAAGTAAATGTCTATATTTCCTCTACCCTCCCCACCCTCAAAATATTTTAAAACCGCTGACCAGCATCTAGAAAACAAATGAGTCAACAAGTTCTTCTGTTTTAAATTTTGGTAAACATCTAAGAATTGAAGTTTTTGTCAAAAAAGAAGCCCTAAAATGCTTCAATGTCTCACCTACAGAGAACTAGGACTCCATCCTTCTCATTACCTCGAAAGAATCGAAAAATCAAGGCGATCAGGAACAATTTGTTTGAGTCAAAAAGGAGAATTGGAGCAAGGCCACAGTTGTGGGATAAATTCTGTAGATATTGACCCAATAGAAGGGCGATATCTTTTGTCCTGTGGTTCAAACGCTAAGATTCTTATTCATGATACAACAATGGTGTATTATAAGGAGAAGTTCAAATGCGATACAGTGGCAAAAGTTGAAGGAGGGACGAAGAGTAACCATAAGAACAGCATTGAAACTATTCAATGGTATTCTGAAGACACTGGAATGTTTTTGACAAGCTCCTCTGATAGGACACTTAAAGTCTGGGATACAAACGCTTTACAAGTTGTGGAGACTTTTGGGTTTGAAGGGATAGTCTATCACCATCAGATTGGAAAGAGTTCAAAGAAACATTGTTTAGTAGCAGTGGGTTGTGAAGACTCTAGAGTTTATCTCTGTGATTTAAAGACTGGTTCTGCTACTCATGTGTTAAGGGGGCACAACAGTGCTGTTCTGTCCGTTGCCTGGTCACCAACAAATCAGTTTCTCTTGGCAACTGGTAGTTGTGACAACAAAGTACTCTTTTGGGATATTAGAAAAGCTGCTGGGAGTTTGTTTACACTAGATCAGTACAATGGGAAAGGAGGTTCGAGCACCTTGCATACCAAAACAGCTCATAATGGTCACGTTAACAGCTTAGCTTTCACTAGTAGTGGATTGTTTTTAATGACGTATGGTACCGACCATCGACTTAGATTATGGGATACATATTCGGGAAAGAATACTTTGGTCAATTATGGTCGTGTTAGTAATCCGTCACGCAAATCCATTCAGTGCGCAATAACCGATGGAGTTTCGTCAGACCTTGTCTATGTCCCTAGTTCCACGAGCATCAAAATCTTTGACGTACATTCTGGGAAAACAGTGTCTTCACTCATTGGTCATTACAGTAACGTCACATGTTGTACATTTCAACAACATTATCAGGTGCTGTTTAGCGGCTCTAGTGACTGTCATCTGTTGTCATGGTTACCTGATATGAAGCGAGATAAACTTGTCACAGAGGAAGAAGTGTTGGTTAATGATGATAAAAGAGAGAAAAATCCATTCCAGGATACTTGGAGCAGTGATGAGGATTAACAGATTATAATTTTTAGTTTTTTATACATTCATAGTTACAACTCTAAGTTCCATTATCTCTTAACTCCTGAAGGAAAAAGGTTATCCAAGGTAAAAATCTTGCTTACAAGAGAATCAACTTACAAATGCAGTTTAAATTGAAGTTTGTCCCTAACACTTGCCACTGTTTTCGATATGCGTTGCTGGAGGCAACAGGGAAATTGGGCAATCAAATAAGGTCTCCCCAATTAGTAAAGCCTTTAAGTAACAACGCGTGTAAGAAGTACAGTAGGCAACTCTCTATTGTTCTGCGGCAATAGCAACTATAACATAGAAATTTTTATATATAAAAGCACAGGAAATCTTAGATGAAAAGGGAATCAGATATCAAATAAAATGTTAAAAAATCTGCTTAGTTTTGAAATTATGGCAGATTTTCATGTTTTAACCAATGAGATGGACGGATTAGACAATACACAATTAACACCTTTCTGCATTCCATTGCCGTTGCCTGCCTAGTTCTTACTAGGACCATTACTTAACAAGGTAGAAGATTGAAACATTAATCAAATTTATTAGTAGTAGTAAATAAATGGGGATATAGTAGTGGCATTCGTACAGAGTAGCTGTTTGTCCCCCGAAATTCCAATTGGAGTTTAGAAGTTGATTTTTGCAGAGGGAGGAAAATGGAGAAAGTACAAGAGAGAACCAACAAGCAACTCTACTCACATACGACATACCCTCACATACAACACCAAGCCTGGCGGGACTAGAACACAGGTCACATTGGTGATAAGCAAGGGCTCTCACCATTACATTTGGTTCCCAAAACAACAAAACACTGATGTAAAAACTATTATCTTTTATTAATAATAATCTAGTCATGAAATGTACAGTTAAAGCGCTTTTCATATTTCTTATATAAATACTGACTCCAGACGTCTGGCGTGTTAGCTTCCGTCAATCAAATTTACGACTGGCAGAGTTCATTCCGATCGCGAACAATAAAGAAGTTCATGTGTGAAAATGGCTGTCTAGTCAAGGGAATTTCCTTATCACTCGCAATCGGAATGAACTCAGCTTGTCGTAAAATTTGATTGATAGGAGAAAAAACACCAGACGTCTGGAGTCGGTAGGTCGCAGAAATATGAAACGTGCTGTAATACATTTTCATTGACAAATACATGACACATAAATGGTTTTTACGGTTAATGCCCCCTTTACATGATGCTAGGGTGACCCTACTGCTAGGGCTAAGTACTTCGTTTCTGGTTTCCCCTCTGAAAAGCCTTTGCCCTAGCAACAGTATTATCCTACCATCATGGAAACAGGTAATACTAATACAAATGTGATAATGGTTATAAAAAGATAATACAGTCTTTATCCCTGTACTCTTCGGCACTTGCAATAAAATCTTTCTAATCCTATGTCTTGTGATTTGAAATTAAGCAATATTAATTTTACTAGCGACAAAAATAAGTATTAACAGGGAAAAATAATACCTGATGTTTGAGCAAAAAAAGATATCGACTTCATGCAGGGTTTGTCCAAGATCCTTCTAAAGGAAGCCAAAGTCGTTTTACAATGATCATGATAAGTTTTTGAACACTTTTTTTTTAAGAGGGCTTTTTGCTGTCACTTAAAATAATTTGAAAGTCCAAGAATTTTCAAATTTTATCAAAACCCTGAAACAACCTCAGGGCCGGTTTAAGTCAGGGCATGGGTAACTCACAAATCGAAACCCTGAAACAACCTCTGGGCTGATCTAAGTCAGGATACAGCCAACTCATAGATCAAACTGAAATTTCAACGTTGGATTTTAGAAGGAACAAGAACCCTGCATAAGGTTTATAAATGTTTCCATTTTTACCAACTACAGAGCAGTTTTTTGCATGAATAGGAAAAGGGCGGTACTGCCATACATCCTGTACACAGTACACCATGCTATAACAGTGCAATAGCTTCCCATTCTGGGCTAAAAATAATGGCTGGTCGATGGCCAGGCATGACAACCAACCACATCAAAGTGTTCAACATGTAACCAGTAAATGTAACCATCAAAAGGATTGGCCTGTGTGGCACTCTGCTGGACAAGTGACAATTTTGGCTGAACTTTGCTTGTCCTTGCTGGCCATAATTTTTTGCCCTGCTATTGTCTTTGAGTAATTGTTGAATCACAACATGTAGTTGTGACTACCGTGAGATATGAAACAGCTTAATTACAGATGTGTGCTTGCTGTATCATTTCTCACTCACAAGAAAACTGCTCTAGGATGTCCACTACATACCATACCATAAATCAAAGGTACAGGAATAACTTGCTGATACATTTACGGGGCTAAAAATAACAGCCAGTCAGTCAACAGACATGACAACCAGCTAAATTAGTTTTAGCTTGGTTATACAGTATTTCTGGCTCAACATTACTGGCCAAAATGAATGACAAAGAAAAGATTTGATTGAACAAGTACTAATTCTGGCCGAACATTGTCCGATGACTAGCTGTTATTTCAAGCCCTGATTTTCAATGCATTTCTTTTTTCTTTTACTGCCAAGGCAATTTTAGATTTTGTTACAGTGCCTATCATGCGTACTAGTATAAATTTTTCAAAATGTTGCAGAATGAGAATACTGCAAACACTTGAATCTTCTTCAATATTTGGTTACTGTTGTTGTTGTTGTTATGGGAAATGATCTTGGTGGGAAAACTGGTGAAACTGGTTGCATCAAGCGCTGAGAGGCGCCAATTGTAAATGCCCAATATAAACATTTTTTCTTAGAGTACTGATTCAATGAAGTAGCGGAAAATCTAAAATTGTAATGCCAGTATGAAAAAGTTTTTGCATATATCAATGGCTTTAAAATCAGTATTACAAGAATAACTGTTTGATCAACATTAGTTCACATCCTAGTATTCGATTTTACAATCAGTCTTCTAATTTTGATTACCCTTACTTTCATTCCATCCATTAAAGTGCATTGTAGTATCAATCGTCTCATTTTGTCGCTCTTCCTTATGTCATTTTTGCGAGCTAACTATACCTATGTATTTCTAACTTTTCCAGGAACATAATTCTTGTCAATAATTGGATCTTGGAGGAACATATGCAGGCATTTTTCATTTTGTGCTAAGGGGTGGCCTGCAATCCTACAATAGAAAGACAAGTTAAATCACAAATATTAGTTTTATAAGTCTTGAAATAAAAAAGGAAAATTAACAGTGGATTCCACAGCTGAGTGGCAGTTCTTCCACTGCATTCCAATTGGAATTTAGAAGTTGATTTTTGCAGAGGGAGGAAAACCAGAGAACCCGGAAAAACCCTCAAAGCACAGGAGAGAACCAACAAGTAATTCAGTCACATACGACACTGAGCATGATGGGACTCGAACCTTGTTTGCATTGGTGAGAGGCGAGTGCTCTCTTGTTTAACAGTTGTGCATGAGAAGATACATGAATATGGATACAACTCACAGAGAGAGAGAGAGAGAGAGAGAGAGAGAGAGAGAGAGAGAGAGAGAGAGAGAGAGAGAGAGAGAGAGAGAGAGAGAGAGAGAGAGAGAGAGAGAAAGAGAGAACAACTAATGAAGAATTTGTAATGCAAACATTACTTGTTAACAAATGATTCAAGTCCTTGTCGTCGCTCTTCTATGAATTCATCTTCAAAGATTCCTGGATAAGAAAAAAGTTGGTTTGGTTATTAATTGCCATTTTATGCCAAATGCCATTTTAAATGAGAGTATCTAAAATGCTCACATCACTTCTTTTTCTGCGCACTCTGAACTTGCACTTTCATACATGTACTTACTACTCTAAACACAAATGCTTACCATCGTCACTTCTAAATGGCAGTTGTAATTTGAGAGCTTTTCCAGGTAATGGTGGCACAATAATCTACAAAAGATAACAATGAGTCAAGGACTTTGGACTTGTTATATACTCATGTAGTTGTACATTATTCCACAATTTTTTTGAAATTGCAATATTAAGTTCCACAAACAATAGTATCAATAAGGTATTCAATCAAACCATACCTTGCTATCTCTTTCCAGTTCTGAGCGCAGCCACTCAAAGTCACTGTATCTCCTTCGAACAATCGACTCTTTTAACTTGAATACTGGTAAATTTGTCTATTAAAATAATAGTTATCGTAGATTAATAAATTTTACACCGTAGTGAAAATAGGAACTGACGTTTCAGACATTAGTCCTTCGTTGGAGTCAATAGCATTGACTAACGTCCGAAACGTCAGTTCCTATTTTCACTACGGTGTAAAATTTATTAATCTACGATAACTGTTTCATTAGAAACACCGACGCAGTCCACGCTAGTGTTTATTAGCCATCATCCACATATTAAAATAATAATTGATTAATAATAAAATTAACTTAATAGGTGAAGAAATTTGACTATTTCACTGCCGCAAAACCATAATATTCACCAAAACAATGTTCCAATGAGGTCTGCGGTAGTCTGTAAGGATAAGTATCATACACTACAACTACCAGAATCCCTTGTAAACTTTCTTTCATCAGATAACTAGCACTCTAGACAACAAGTCCTACTAGTCTCCAGAGCCAATATAAATTACAAGAAAAAAATTGCAAAGCATTCTGGGAGTTGTAGTCCTATGTCTTCACATAATTAGCCAATTGAATTAGTTATTTTTAATTATGGTTCAAATATTTTGCATTTTCTTCAGGAGAAGAATATTGAGGGGTCATGGCCATGTAACTGTTTTTTCCTGAAATCTACATCCGCTGTAACATTACTCCTCAAACTATAAATGAAATAAGCCGAAAAAACTATCCAAATTTAGCTACATCAGCCATTTTTTGCATAGTTAATCGAATTATTCAAACTAAATTTACAGGCAGATTAAATTAACGCCGTAAAAAAGCATTTTAAGTTCTAAATTCACGTGGAAGTCAAAACCACTCCGCTGCAGATGCAAAAGCGGGGATTATCCAGAGCGCTAAGCTCAACTCAAGAATTAGCTAATATTATAAACTTTGCAAAAGTTTAACTCATACATAAACAACAAAGGGACTATATAATTGTATTAATAAACGCTTAGTAGCGTAAAGAATTGTTTTATGAGCTCTAAAAGTAAAGTAACAATTGAGAATATCGAAGGAATGCGAGTCAGTTTGAATCAAAAAACTTACTCTCATCCGCACTTCATAATCTGTATATCGCTTCTTTCCAATTCCTTTAGTCTCGGGATTGATAACATCGATCTCTAGGACATTGGCAGGTACAGCGTAGGCATCGTCGAGGTTTTGCTTTTTGAATTCTAGCCGTTTTGTGTCCGGTCTTGTTGGTTCGTTCGACTTCTGCGCCATCTTGGATTTTGGATTCTTGAACGTCCTGTCAATACTGCGCATGTGACCTGCGAGGGACCTTCCGGGACATTTATGAAACATTCCCCAAAAAAACTAAAAAATAATTCTCAAAACTCCCCTAAAACCTACTAGCACCTAAAATCACTCCATAATAAGGAAAAAAATCCTTTCTAAACATAAAAACTACGTACTATGCATGAAAAAATTGGTAGGAGCCTTCTGGGACATTTTGAATTATTCCCCAAAAAACATTTTAAAAAAAATAAGATTTCAAAAAGTCTTAAAATGCGGTTTGGAAGCTTCTTTTATTGAAATTTAAGACTTTTTATGGGATATAAGATTTTTTTGGGGGTAAAAATTAATAAAAAGTAAAAAAAGAACATAATTCAAGATCATTGCTGAGCACTTCATGAATGAAGGTCCTTAGTAACACAGCTTCTAGTGCCAGTCCCTTTAGACGCTTGAGTTGTTTGTTTTGAAAAACTTCAAAAATGGCGATGAATAACCCTCTCAGAAAACCTTGATTTTATTCCGGAAAAATACCACAAATAGACCTATAAATAAGAGTAAAGCATCCTCAAGAGTAGATTTATCTAATAATGGTTTGTTTGTGAAAAAATATGCCTCCGAAGAAGAAAGGAAAGGGCAAAAAGTCCGGTAAGAAATCAGGAGGGAAGAAGAAAAAAGGTAAAAAGAGTGGAGTCGTTAAAGAACCTAAACTTACTGCCGAAGAAGCTATCCTTCAGTTCCAGTGAGTATCATTGATTCTGTGGATCCGATTCTGTTAATGAACAATGGAGTTTTGCTCTCATTTATGCTTATTCCGTTATGTAAATAATTCAAAATTTTGCCCCATAGATACTGGAAGTAGACGGGGGTGGTACGTTGGAGGGGGAGGGGTACTTGATGTATTTTATCAGAAATTTTTTAAGACAGAATCCAATAATATAACTAGATCAACAATACATTTATACTAGTTATACAATGGTTTCGAGTGGCATACCGTGGAATATCCCATGAGTCGAGTGTGTATACAAAGAAAAAACAAGTGACGAGGGGGACATCCACGGTATGCCACGAGAAACCATCGTATAACCATTTTATCCCTCACCATAGAAAATACAAATGCGTAGATTCAACACGCAGTGCATGATGGGAAGGAAGAGTGAAATACCGACGAATATACAATGACTTTCCTCCTTTCTGATTGGCTGTATTTTCTATGGTGTGGGATAAATACAGTTATATACAGACAATGTACATTTAAATTTTTGCAATTTTTCCCTACAGGATTGAAATAAAGGAACGATCAATTGAAGACATGTTATATGAACTAAGAGTATTGAAAGAAAAGAATGAAAGACTCAAAGAGAGAGTAAGTGAATTATAGGCATGTATGTAGACTTGCTCCAAGTCAACTTCACTTCTCTGAGACTCACAGAGTCATGAGCAAGCAAATAAAAAAAATGTGTTGAAGTCGCGAGAGGTGGACTTCTTCCTCTTGGAGGATTTTCATTTGCTTTTCGGACCACAAATAGTGGGTATTTTCGTAGCGGGCATTAAATTTTTATACATTGATAAAGAGCGCAAGCATTAATTCAGTGACCCGTTTTGGGGTTGCTAATATTGGCTAGAAAAAAAAGTTGGAAAAGTCCTTCATCCAGCAGACAGATCTAGAGATGAAGGACTTTGCAAGAGTCTAGCATGTATGATACTCAGGGGTGTAGCAAGGTGTCTGTCATAGGAGGGGGGGGGCAGTGTACCATTTTCTCACCATATCCACAGGAATCCCACATGAAATAATGAAATTTCAGTGTCAAGATGTAACGTTTTGGGGACAGCTTCCCTCCTTGCCACCAATGATAATACCACCCTGGCTGGTTCAACACTCAGGGTCTTAATTCATATGAGTAGAAGATGCAAATGTTTCTAATGCTATTATCATGTCTTTATCTTATTCTCACAGAATAAGCGCTTGAAAGAAGAACAGTTAACACACATAAAGAACTTGCTAAAACTCTCCAAGGAAAAAGACAAAGAAGTTGAAAGTGTCGTGGAAGTCAACAGAGAACAAGTGGAGGAAGCGCTTCTCAGCAAATTTGATTTGAAGAAATCTGAAGCAAAAGAAGTAGAAGGTACATACTTTATAGAGAAAATCAAGCCATGGTGAATAGTATTAAAAGTTAAATTAAATTGGAGCAGCTAATCATCGTTTCTTGTAGCTCTAATAGCTGAATTGTGAAGGATGCAGCTCAACATGGCCGATTCAAAGGCATAGGAAGGTGCTGAAGGCAGCCACCATATGACTCATGTCTTGCCAGGGGGGGGGGGGGGGGGCACAGCTCAGATCAGATCAGATCAGATCTCTGGAGTTTACTGCCCCCTCTGCAAAACCTAACAAGCTAGATTCCAATTTGATCTGTGAGTTAGCCATACCCTGACTGGCCAGTTTTTCCAGGAAAATGATAATATTTGTGCGTCTGTCCTCTGTGTATAGATCTCAGTACTTTGATTTTGAAAAGCTGTACATCTTTCACATAGATCCATGCCAGCATTCTGGTTGGTAGAAATGACCCCAATTAAGTTTAACAAGGAATTTTTCATGTATTGCAATTTGCAGAGAAAGAACAAGATGTGAAATTGATTGAAGAAAAAATAGAAGATGTAAGAGTTGATATCAGAAAGCGACAAGAATATAGAGTAAGTGCTCAGAATATATTCACTGAGTGTATATCAATAGACCATTTCATGGTTGTCATCAATCAACCTCAGCCTCGATAGTGTGTAATATATTCTTTAGAATTTGACTAAAGCTCAACACGATAATTTAAGGAATGTGCACATTATCAAACAATAATTTGAAACACTTACCAGTAAAAATTCAATGGGCTTTAGTCAAATTCTAAAGAATAAATTACACGCTATTAAGGCTGAGGTTGATGGACGAGAACCCTGAAATAGTCTATTGATAAGCCTGATCACATGTGAGTAGAGTTTCTTGCATTTCTTTCTTGATTTGAGCATTTTTCTCTCAATGGTTACATTCCTTAAGCAAAATCTAAGGTGCTATAAATAAGTTTTTAAAAATACTTTATAGTACTTATATATGAATTATTTTCTTCTTTTTCAGGACCATGGCAAGAATGAGCATGCTAAGCAAATATTGTTGATGAGGCAGGATCTTAAAGAAATGGATGACAACCATACAGACATTGCAGGTACTGTAGCATATTGATTATTAGGCTGACTAAAATCGTTCATCTGTCCCTCTATCCATCAGTCTGTCCATTCGTCGTTCCATCCACCCATCCAACAATCTATCAGTCTGTTCATCTATCCAACCATTCACCCATCCCTTCATTCGCCCTTCCATCCATCCATCTGTCTATCCATCAGTTTCTTCATCTATCCATTCATTTCTTCATTTTCTATTCTTTTTTCTATTTTCAGTGCATATTGAAAGAAGCTTAAAGATTTCTAAAGAAGAAATCACAAACTATACTGACAGTACCTTAGCAAAGCAAAAGGGTATTGCCTCTGAGGTGAGCTGTCAATGGAGGGGGCTTATGACTGGAAGGGAATTCCTGTTCGCAGATGGGAGGGCTTTAATGATCAGGGGGAAGCTTATAACCAATGGGGGCTTATAACCATGGACATTTATAACCAGGATTTTATGGTATGCAGAATCCAATAGAGATGAGAAGCAAGCTCATTACTGCTACACCACCACCCTTGATTCTTCAAACAACTTTTTCTTAAATTTATTCAAGCAGATGTTGAGAATATATTGTTTCTTTTAAATATTTCAGAAAGCTACAAAAGCTTTGGATAAATACTCAAGGTCTGAAATACTTGACAACAAATGGCTGAAAAAGGAGGTTACTATAGATACCACTGTTTTAATCACATTTCATTTTTCGATATTTTCTTTCATTTCTTTTTGTCATTTCATTCTCTCATTTCTAAAGCTGGGAAGTAATCTCTGACTAATTCACCATTTTCTGTACATTAATTTACTTTACACAGACAAACTTTGCTTTCTTTATAAGGCTGCAAGGTAGTTTATCAAAGGATTATTGAAATTTGAACCTTGAAGCCTCACTTGAATGCTTTGTGTTTGACCCATGAACCTATGTATGGAAAATGGTGAATTATTTGTACATCAGAGCACAGGCAACCCAAGCAGTGTACTTGAGACCTAAATTTACACTCACGAATTTAAAAAAAACAACTTATATTTAGGCCTCAAGTCTCTCTCGACCCCAGAGCCCTGTCATTCTTACTGAGCATGCTCGACAAAATGCCAGAGACTCATGGCGACCCTGGCGCATGGTAGCCAGAATTGTGGTAACCTGGCATGCTCGAAGTTATTTATCGTTAGAGCACGTTCTCCATAACTCAACAGTTTCTATTTTACTCCCGAAAAAAGCCGGGTTTTCTTAAAATGCTTTACAGCAGCACTACCATTTTATCGACTATCAAGGCAATTGTTATCCATTATTGCAAGAGTTCTTGCATATGATTGCGAGAGCGGGTTTTCAATCAGCTACCGCGAGAAATATTCTAACCAATCAGAGCTTTGAACTACCTGGGGTTTCCCAGAGTCTCTGACCTTTCGTCGAGCATGCGCAGTAAGAATGACAGTACTAACGTTTTTTCAACCTTATTGTCTTTAGGTAGCAATACACCAAGAAGGTCATGAAGAATTGATTACTATCGTAGAGGACCTAGAAAAAAGAAACCTAGATATCATGAGTGAGCTATTTGACTGCAAGATTGAAGACCTTAAATACACAAGGTATAGGGTGCTAGTGTGACGTCCATCGAATGGAAAAACGACTTCCGGGTCCAAAACGAAAATCAGTTCTATGAAGATTTTTCTTATTTTTTCTTTATTACTGGATTTGTTGTCCAAAGTTCAAATTGTTTCAGGTGGAGGTTGAATCATTAAATACGGTTTTCGCTTTATTTTAGTAGGTTTTTTTAGCAGTTGGACCGGAAATACGTCACAACGTAACAGCTCTATTATACAAACTTACGCTTTAAGCCGGAAGTAGTATGGAAGGGCCAATTGTTTTGGCCTATTGTTATGACCGAGCTTTTTTTCTAATGTGAACGGAATCTATAGATATTTCATTTTCTATCTTTGTTAGCTTATGGTCCTTAGACCTCGATTCGATTATTTTGTTTGAACTCATTTACGGCTTAGAGCGAAAGCGTGTATCTTGGATTCCTTATTCTTCGAACGCGTTTCCCACTGATATCAAGTTGCTCAAAATATTCAATTCACAGAAAGTTTTACTTGGCTTGCATTGAAGACCAAGAGGATTCCGAGGACGAAGACGAATATGATGAAGAAACGCTTGCCATAGATGGTGTGGTAGAGGAACAAACAGAAAAACCTGATGATCTGCTAGATAACTACTTTTTACCGGGAGAGGACGACTTTGAAGTATGAATAAATCAAATATAATAATAAATAAATAAATATTTCTTGTTTTACGATACAAAAATAGATAAATAAATCATCCTTGTTATTGCGAGGATAGCATTTAATAGCCAGTGGCTAACAAACCTGTGGCCCTCGTTCCATGATCGAATTGGAATTTAGAAGTTGATTTTTGTGGAGGGAGGAAAACCAGAGAACCTGGAGACAAACTCAGTCGGACGGTCAGATCAGTCTTGTCGGTCAGTCAGTAAGTCATTAGTTTTATTTTATTTCCTTATCTTCATAGGACTCACCTCGCCTAGGGCCAATGGAACTTCAACTACTCTCCTTGATAGGAACAACCAAACCCATTCACCGATTCGACCTATCAGATGAAACCGGAAGTCAAGTTCGACCGGAAAACTACGGGGATCCAAAAAGCTGGCCAATATCCAATCAAATGCTTTCTTCTATGATCTCTCAATAAGATACTAGGCGTCTTAAATAAAATACCATTTGATAAATGTCTTTTGAGAGAAAGGGGTGTGGGAAAACGGCTCCTCCTCTTCTTACTTAGGGGGAGGGGGTAAAGATTTTGGTTTTTCCATTCTTTGCCTATTTTGAATTGTCAATGCTGAATTATTATTTATTAAAGTCTGTACCTTAATTTTAAATAATTCAATCCTTTATCAGCTGTTGATGATCAATAAAAATATTTTCTTTGTAAAATAATTTCTGGTATTTTAAAATTTCAGTTTGGTATTCAACCTCCCCTCCCTTACTCCTTCTCTTTTGACTTGGAATTGTACTTGTTCAAATACTTTCTCTTTTTTTTTTTTTTTTTTTTTTTGTTTGTTTGAAGAGTAATTTTTGAAAGCTTGCTTTATGAATTTGGATCAAAATTGCACCAAACATGTGAAAGCAACTTCATCGTTAAAGCAACTGATTTTCTCCCTACAGACCTCCCCTCCCCTCCCTAAACTTTTGTCCCCCCCCAGAGTCCACCAGAGCTTCAAATATTTTGAATTCCAAGAACTTTGTTAAAAGCAAACACATCTGATAGCCAGCATTCAAGTGCACAAAACATACTGTTTTTGCCTTTTCAAATAAAAGAGAATAAAAGAAGTGCTAGCTTAGAACAAGAAAGGCGCGAAAATGAGAATGAAGCGTGCGGAGGTATTTGACATTCCTGTGTTCCCGCCATAATGGAACGCTGTGATTGGCTGAAGCAAGCGAGGCGCGTAAATCAAATTTATATTTGTGCGTCGAGCACGACGTCTTCATTCGGCTGTGATCCTTTGTACGATTAACTTCATGTCCGAAAAAATGAGCTTCTTCATGGAAAAACACTTGATTTTTACCCCAAATCACATTACCCCAGCCATAACAGACTTCAAAAGATACGAAGGGTTCTTCCCAGTGATCAACCAGAGTTCTTGTGATCGTTTTTTGATGGTAAAAGAGAAGGCAACGCAGAGTCCAGAGTCGTCGCGCAGTCTTACTTCGAGCTTCTCTTTCACTGATGATGGATTATCGAACGCCTCATCCTCCTTCTCTAGGTAATTATCTTGATATCTTCTAATTCTAAAAGAAAAGAAATACTAAATCAAACAAAACCATCCCAAACGAAAACTTTCCAAAGTTATTTTGTCATTCAAAATGGATTCCATGTTATGAAAACGAAGCAAAACTGGTAGCCATTTTGAACTCGAGTTTAATCTTCCTAAAATTTCGCATCGAACTTTTACAATAATTTCAAACTTTAAAATTCTTAAAGCATTACTTTTAGCTATTATTATTCCAAATCAAAAACAGCCGTTTTATTAATTGTCCGACTAATTTTGTCCTTTTTTATCACAACAAAAAACAAATAAATTAAACCATTCTCATCATCATAAGAATTGGCTAAAAAAATGCTTATAATTAAACGTCTCTATTGTTAAGTTAAAAATATTTTAATGGCTTTTTCAATAGCATCGATAATTGCATTCATCTAACTCATAAAAAGTTAAATGTCTTTTGCCACTTGGGGTCAAAAGACAAAATTCTGATCATATTCGCGATATCTTTTGTGTAAGATTTTCCTATAGAAATTCCAATTTTATCACAAATGTATAAGCTTGATATCTTTTTAACTTTTTTCTTTTTCATTTCAAAGTCGGTCATTTCAAAACCAATTAAAAGCATTTGTTTTTAGTATACAAGAAAATTTTAGTAAATTTGCTATAACTGAAATATTTCTTAAATCACTATATGTAAATTTTTATGCTTGAAATGTTTTGTCACTTACATTTTGGAAAAAACATACTTCATATATTTTTATGTACCTATTTATTTTTTTAACCATCGATCTTTCGATATTTTCTTCCATGACAGCGGAGAAGATAGTCCAGGAACGTCGAAATTCAATGACAGTTTCACGAGTTTTTTTGAGCAAGCCAAAAACTTTCACAAAACCCCCAAGAAAGCTTCCATCCCACGACCAAGCCCACGAAAACCTCTCAAACCTATGAAAAGCGTTAACGAAAGTGACCCAGATTTCAGGGGGGTGACGCTGCAGATGAAAACAAAAATGACAAAAAACAAGCACACGAATAAACCCAAAGCTCAGTTGGTCATTGATTGCTGTTTTTCGTCCAAGAAGAAGAAAGCTAGCACCTCCCCCGACGGGAAACCCTTGAGACGAAGGTCCTCTTCTCCCAAGTTTAATCCAGCTATTTACAGGCTTGCTCAGTCGTCTCCAAGCTATTTCACTAATGATCCCTGCTTCGATCCTGACCTGGGTGTGTCTCCGCTACACCTGGAGAAAGAGTGTGCATCGTGTGGAGCCATTAAGACGCCCCTCTGGCGAGATGCTGAAGATGGAACCCCCCTATGCAACGCCTGTGGGATCCGGTACAAGAAGTATCGAATTCGCTGTCTAAAGTGCTGGTACATCCCTAAGAAGGAAGAGAAGGCCCTCCCATCTTGTCCTTGCTGCGATCATTCGTTCAAGATGAGTCTGACGAGAAGAGGTAGTGTTAATAGCATCAGCGACTAAAAAGGATGATTCTAACTATAAAATCATGCTGATCGATGCGAAAAATCAGCTAGTTTCCCCTCAATCTTCCTCGTCCCAGAACCAGAGGAGCTATAGACCCCTTGCAGCACTTCGGAATGCACCTCAATTTGAGGACAAAACAATAGGCTTCCAATTCCCAGCAGATTGAAATTATTCTGTTTTGTCCTCCAAATTGAGCTGCTTTGAGTTTTTGATTTTTGCATTGATCAGTTTAGAGATACTTAATATTCTAGTATGTCATAAGTATATTAGATTGATTACAAAATGGTATATAGGGTAAAAGATGTATCCGGTGGAAAGAAAAGAAAGAAAGGAGAGAAAGAGAGAGAGAAAAGTGTGTGTTGAGAGTTTCATAACTTTTGAATGTTAAATTTTTGATTTCTTAAGAAGATATCGAAAAGAAGAAAAAAAAAAGAATAGAAATGGGGGGCCGTGGGGACATTCCGAAAAAAGGTTGAAAATCAGGTATTTCCCTCTATATCCTCCTTTACTGATGAAATTCTGTACTCAAATTTACGTTGTTTTGTCTATTCACGGCACCCTTTTTAATGACTTTCAACCTTTCCTATTCCCCATACTATTCACAGCAACTTCATAACCCCTCCCTAACAGAGCTAGTTTTTCACTTCAATGTTAGTTACTGTTTACAAACTACAAAAGGACAGAACAAGTCCTCGTAAAACAAATTTTAGGGATGAATTTTTATAATTTTATCCCTATACTTTTATATTCTTTGTTACATCAGTTTCTAATAATAAATAATAATAATAGCTATTATTAATAGTAGTAGTTTTTATAGTTTCAAAATATATCTCTGGTTGAAATGCAGTAACCTATAAGTCTGAAAAAATTTATTGGCAGTATCTCCAAATTAAATCGTCTTATTTTGTGATATAGTTCTATATTAGTTTCATTGCGTTAAGAAACAACAGTAAACAGTCAAAGTAGAATAAGGCCAGAAAATCGCAAAAATTTAACAGCTTAGTTTTTAGTCTGCAGAACTTTTTGCTGTTCTTTGAACTTTGTCGAATTGTTAATAACTATTAGTAAATGTCTTGGTTGTAATTGTCTGTAATTATAGATACAATACTAACAGAATTAAAGGTTGAGTACTTAAGAACAAGTTTGTCTTTGGGGAGAAATTTGCTGGACCCAAGGTAATTGTTTCCAATTAGATAAATCTGCTATTAGACTACTATATATAGTCTAATACTAAGGGTGTGGCCTTAGCTATCAGTTTGCCAGTACAATACAAAGGCAATAATGTTCAGCGGTATATATCTAAGTTCACAACATGACCAACAGGCGACAAGCTTTTAGCTTCACCATTAGCTCCATTAACTGTTTACCCAAAACAACCTGCCTTAGCTTTGGTCGAACCCTTTACAAATTGTGTATACATAAAAAGGTAAGTTCTACATCAAGTCATTTTTATCAATATCCATTACGCCATTTTTTTAATATGACGAAGACAACTCCAGACAAATGGACTTGAACTTCTGTCAGCCAAGAAAATTACGAAGTCAGTCAAAAAAAGTGATCGACAGCAGTCCAACAACCAAACACTTCGACAGCTGGGCTTTTAGTTATTTGAGTCCAAGTCCAATAAATATGAAATTGGCTTTAAAGGGGCACTTGGATGAAAACGCCCCATATTTTGAAAGTCCGAATAGTTCAAGTATTTAAGAATAATATGACTCAATCATGATTATGAAAACCAGATTGGCAAAAATTTTAGCCTGGGAGCCACTCGCAGTTGAGAAATTTTGGTTTAAAAACTAAAAGAACAATAGGGTTGAGTAAATGACGTCATTTACTCACTATTTAGATGCTGAAAATAATATATAATTTTTATCTGCAAATTTTGACTGTGAAGAAAATATGTTGCTTGGCTACTATGGGGGCCATATAGATAAATTTAACCAAGTTTCAAGGCATTTCCAATTTTCATCCAAGTGCCCCTTTAAAGGGGGACTAGTACGAAAATCGCTCAAAATTTAATTCGGCTGAAACTTTCTTGGAATGATCTTTAAGGGTCTAATAAACACTGGTTAAATTTTTTTCTTGATATTCCGAAGGGAAGTATTATATTTTTACGAATCTTTAACGGAGTCTGTGACGTCATTTACTCAACACTAAACACCGCTCCATACATTTCTTTGTAAATATCTTCTTGATTTATTTTATTTCTATGAATCCTAAAGGTTGGCTGAAAGACTTTACTGACGTTTATTGTGATTACAATTGATTTTTAAGTCTCTTTTTTCAGTATTGAGTATGAAACAAGCGAATATTTTGATCACAAAATAAAGGGAAATGTATGGAGCGATGTATGGTGTTGAGTAAATGACGTCACAGACTCCGTTAAAGATTCGTAAAAATATAATACTTCCCTTCGGAATATCAAGAAAAAACTTTAACCAGTTTTTATTAGACCCTTAGAGATTATTATAGGAAAGTTTCAGCCGAATTAAATTTTGAACGATTTTCGTACTAGTCCCCCTTTAAAAAAGAGTTTTCATGAATTGCTATTAGCTATGGGTACACTAGTACTGGTTATTTATTTAAAAAACAAGGGATTCTAATACATCCACAAAATGTTACATTAGAGCTATATAATTAGGTAGTAGAGGTCCTCTTATTTAAGAGTGCAAAATGAAGACACCTCTAAAACATTAAAAATACACCTTTTGAGAGTGCTTTAGACCCCCTCCCCTCCCCAACCCAACCAGTATAGATACACCCTGCCCCCCCCCCCCCCCCCCCAACCCCAGAAGCGAAGTCCCTGTATTTTTTCCTTGGTCACTTTTTGGCTTTTTGGCATTGCTTGGCCATGCTTGGCCAAATTAATCAAAGCATACACCAAATTACAATAACCATGAAAATGCAAGGCTGTGCACCTAAAAAGAATCTTATGCTTATTTATCAGAATTCTATGAAATATTATTCACAGCTTCAAATCTAGGAGGTTGATATGGTGATTGCCCACCTAGCTGATCTGAAATAGTGATGTAGAAATAATGTCAGGTATAAGCAATCTGATTGGTTCCCTCAGCCGTCAGAACCCAGGTGCTGTTTAGCAGTCCTTACATTCTCAAGTTCAAAATTTCTTTTTCTGGTATTAAATTTAACATATATTAAAATCCTATCAAAGGTTGTTTAGTCCTGATAGGAGGGATGTCAGTTTCATTCTTTTCTCTGGGTTATATGGTCTAAGCTAAAAAAGCTGTACAATACTCCCCTCCCCTCCCCCCATCCCCGTCTGGGTCTCATACTTGATGCTTAGATGATAAAATTCATTTGAGTGATTTTTACTTGGCCATCAAACAAATTCATATACACCTAGATTTCAATAAAGGTTGTCGCAGCCGAAAGCAACAAGCCAAGACCACCTGCAAACAATGCCTTACTTAGCTGAAGATTCAGGACAACACTTAAAGAATCGAAACAGTTACAGCCTACCATCACAAAACGACTAAAATAATCGCATCTAAATGATGGAGTAAAATACAGATGTTCTTTGCCACCTTGTGATGTTGCTTGTAGTATGCTGCTTTTAGCTGCAACAACCTTTTTGAAATATGTGTATATAATAAGTTACTAACAGTCAAACAGCCAAAGTGAAACTTACAAAAGAAAACAATAGAATTTGAGTCTACCACTACCAGCTGTACGAAAAACTAAGTGCGAAAAGGATTGTTGTCGTAATTCAAGCGGCCCTCGCCCGAGTCTTAAAAGTCATATATCTCACAGAATTTGAGGAGATGGATCGCAAAGATTTACTTTAATTTTTTAAACAACACATATACTTCAACTTTTTTTCTCTAAATTCTTTGAAATGCATGTTTTTGTATTGGGAAGAGACTTGGAGCAAGGGCCGCTTGGCTAAGCATCGAAGCGCGCTGTGATTGGACGGTTCATGCATGCTCAGGACACCTGGTATGTATTATGCTCACTATTTTTTACTGGCCAAGTAAAATCACCCTACTACAAGAAAGAAAGAAATAACCCTAAAGGGAAGAAATGGCTTCTGGCAATATATCATCTTCTCAACTTCTGAAATGCCAGGGGACCAGCCTTTGCCATAATAGGTTTTTTCGTCAACTCGCATAGTATGCACAGCATTATTTACAATTTATAAGCAAGGAATATCAATTTTCTGAGTGTCTGTTAGGGAAGCAATTTAGTCATCATGCTCTTCCTAAAATAAAAAACAAAAATAATTTTTTAATTCATTTGAAATTTCCTTGATTAAAGATTTTTATTATTGGGCACGTCATACTCGGGTGATATTTCCTCCTTGATTTAGGATTTTTAGATGACAAGTCCTACCTCTAGCTCTCCTATGCTTGGTTCTCGTGATCGATGGCCAGCTTTTTTGACTCTTAGTTCAATTCTATATAGCATTTATAAAAAAAGTTGTAAATATGAAATACCAGGGTTTAGAATAACAGCTGGTCATCGGACAATATCTGGCCAGAATTAGAACTTGTCCGGTCAAAGCTTTGCTTTGCCAGTCATTTTGAACAGTAAGAATGAGCCAGAAAGGACGTATAACTAACTTGACTGGTGTTCATGACAAGCAACCGACCAGCCGTTATTTTAAGCCCTAAATACAAAGTAAGGACCCAGCAGTTGGGGGGCCACCCAGAATAAAAAGTAAAAAATCCCACACAAACAAATCATTACCAAAAAATTTAGGGGGGGTGCACATGCCTGACTGTACCCCCTCCCCCCACGCTAGTGCTGAATACAGTCTCTTTTTCACAAATGTTCTTAATGGATGAAGAGAGTACTAACAAACTATGGATTTAAACTGTTTATGAAGTAAATGCAAACAATACAAATATAAATAACAAAAAAAAAAAAACACAAATAAATACCTATGTCTCTTGTGTTTTCGCTTTTTATGAGATGCTAAAGAAATAAAAAATATATAAAATGTAAGATCAATCATTTTTTTCTTTTTTTTCTTTTCATTTTATTTTCAAATTAATTTAAATAATTACAGTTGTTGCACAACCTGCTGATAGCTTTGCTAATCTAGGCAGGTTGTAGAATAGTTATGAAATTAAATTGAAACTGTAATAAATACTAGCTGAAGTCAGGTAATGTATATACTAAATTCATGAAATGTATATACTAAATGAGTGAAAGCAGGCCCACATCAGCAAAAGCGTCCAAAATACCAGCCTGCTCTAATAAATGAATATGATTATGATTATGGTTGATTATACTACTTTGTTAATTCACAGGCCAAATAGAATCACTTTAGTAGAACTTACCTTTATGTACTTTGCCGATGTGTGAGACATGATTGGGATTGGGATGAACATGATGAATGTGGTTACTATTGACTTCTGATTCCATCACATCTTCTGAATGAAAAAAATATGTTAAACAAAAGGACATAGTACAGAGTCAAAAAATTTCAAATCTTATTCAGGGCATGGCTAACTCACTGATTGAACCCTGAAACAACCTTTGGGCTGATCTAAGTCAGGGCATGGCTAACTCACTGATTGAACCCTGAAACAACCTTTGGGCTGATCTAAGTCAGGGCATGGCTAACTCACTGATTGAACCCTGAAACAACCTTTGGGCTGATCTAAGTCAGGGCATGGCTAACTCACTGATTGAACCCTGAAACAACCTCTGGGCTGATCTAAGTCAGGGCATGGCTAACTCACTGATTGAACCCTGAAACAACCTTTGGGCTGATCTAAGTCAGGGCATGGCTAACTCACTGATTGAACCCTGAAACAACCTTTGGGCTGATCTAAGTCAGGGCATGGCTAACTCACTGATTGAACCCTGAAACAACCTCTGGGCTGATCTAAGTCAGGGCATGGCTAACTCACTGATTGAACCCTGAAACAACCTCTGGGCTGATCTAAGTCTGGGCATGGCTCCAACCAACAGATTGCATTAGAATTTAGTGCACTGGGTTTTGTAAAGGGAGAGAAACCAGAGAATCAAAGGAGAGACCCAGAGGGGAGACGTGAGTGCATGACTGCTTTGCTACGCTTGATATGTACTAACATACTTACTTTTATCTCCCTGAGGTTCTGTTAGCCCACCTCCTGCGGCAATGGCCTAAGAAATAGAATACTCCATAAATACATGCTAATCACGTGATGGCAGCCATGACAGGAGCCGGAAACAATACGCCATTTGCACGACATAATCACCTTACTGTTACTGAATGGCAACAAAATTCAGACTTCCTATATCTTAAAAAGTTTTGCGGGATTACTATGAGATACTCAAAATACGAATCAATTTAAAGTTTGTTTGCCATCCAGCAGAACCTTCCCCAAGGGACCTTGGGATGAATTGATTCGTTATCAAAGTGATATATCAGCATGTGACTGTTTGATGCAAATGAACTATTGAATCTGGTCTAATCTGATATCTAATTTATATGAGAAAGAATTCAGTTTTCCAGGGGGGAAAAGACTATTGTTGTGTGATAACTTACAGCATGCGACGTAATGGATGACTTGGAGAATAATCTTTCGGCATCTTTAAATTTTCTGTTCCGTCTTTCAACTTTTGTGTTTGTTGTTCTAAAAGTAAGAAAAAATAACAGCAAAGTTATCAACCATTTCTAGTTTCCTTTTACTGATTCGAGCAAATGAATGCAGTGATACCTCTTTTAAGCAGACACCCTGCATTAAAGGGACAGCTAGTTGCGCAGTCCCAAAATTGTTTTAACACTAAGGACCATGGTTGCCAGCAGAGGGCAAAATAGCAGGAACACAAGTGAAATCACAAATCATTTGGTTTATGATCTAGTGAAATGTGAGAAAAGCTAAATATTACACTAAATATCCCAAACAACGATTTAGCCTAAATTTATATTTTTCTTGCCCATGTAAACAAGCAGTGACTTCATGCAGGGTTTGAAATAATGGCCTGTCATCAGACAATGTCTGGCCAGAATTAGAACTTGTCCATTCAAATCCTTGCTTTGTTGGTCATTTTGACCAGTACCATTGAGTCAGAAACGAGGTATGACCAAGCTAAAACTAATTTGGTCAGACATCATGACCAGTGACAGACCGGTCGTTATGACTAGCTCTGTTATGAAATAGGGTAATTGCTCAACAAATTTCATTTTTTTGTCCTGAAACTCACTTGCTCGTCAGCAGTCTATCCCATCCCCTGATAATGTTTCCATATAACTGTGTGTCTTCCAGGTAGCTTCCTTCAAATGCATAAATCTGTCTTTCAAGGTTTGCAAGGCTTTCCTATTATACAGAACAGGAAATTAATATCAACCACTGTTGTATCACATTATTGATTTTACTATAATTATAGGCTTGAATATAGAGTTTCAAGCACCATGACTGCATGGTCAAGCAGCCAGTGATGATGGAAAATTGCAGTAAAGTAAGAATCATAAAAATTTATTTTTATTTGTGAAGAATTTGTTCAGTTTTGAAATGAAATAAGAGAAGTATTTGACACTTAGAGTGCATCTTAACATCATTTCAACCTTCTAAACCAGGTGTGGATCCAGGATTTTTCAAAGGTTATGACTGTTACAGGGTACCTTGAGCCAATACCACAGGAAACCCATAAAAAGGCAGGAAAATGGTAAAACAATGGCGTCTCAAATTAACAGACATTAAATTTGAGAACTTCAAGCAAATCGAGTGAAAGTTTACTTAGGTCATAATTGTTTACACGAACATGAAACCGTGAATGGGTTTTTTTAATTTTTGTGATCTGTGATGAGCATGTCCTAAACTTTGTGAATCATGAATTTTCTTGAATTTGGAACGTTTGATAATTTCCATGAGCCATGATCCGCCTTTTTTTAATTTTTGTGATTCATGCCAAGACCCCCCCCCCCCCCTACCCTTCTGTTTTCAGTTTTAAGCACATTTTTTATTTGTGCAAAAAGCCTGGATCCGCCCCTGTAAACCCTGGAGATCTTTACTAGTTTGATATTATAAAGTTATTAAGCCAATGTTCCTTTATTAAAATAGAAAAATGAGCTAAAAAAATATTTGGGGATTGAGCGGGAAAAACAAATCACACGAAACATTTCAGTATTTGATTCAAGTATCAATTCTCCTTACATGTCAGTACACGCCATTTTCTCTCAACCCAACAAGCTTAAAAATCTTTACAATTGAATAGAAATTCTGGTCATTTTCAGGCTTTTTTTGAATATTTAACTAGTTAATTTAGTAATCAATGATTTAATTTTCTACATGAACCCGAAAATAACGCTAATTTTTGACGACAAAGAATTTGGCGCCACAAATACGTCATCAAATATTCACAAGAAAACTCGCAAAAAATGTACACTAAATTAAAGGAAAAGCGGCAAATGTATTCAATATAAGTTGGAGGTATTATTTTGGTGCGAACTGGGTTACTTACAGCGATATCTGCTCGTTTTTTGATGAGTTCTGCCAGTTCTGTTCGAGTATCTGTTATCTTGTTGGGCGCCGCCATTTTGGTTTACTTCGGAACTTCAATGAAGGTCCCGGATGTAAATGAGCTATCGTCGCGCAAAGCATTGTGGGAATGTTGGACAAATTTAGCTTAAAAACTCTCTTTCTTTCTTTCTTTCTTTTTTTAAACCTTTATTCTTTCTTTTTTTCCATCATTTTTCTTAACGAATTTATAATATTCATTGGCTTTCATTTATTCTTTTCATACTAAAAACCAAAGAATTACATCATAAATAAATAGACATCATAACGTACCATTAAATTGAAATTCATGACGTCATAAATATTGATTATTGAAATACGTCGCAAGTGTTCAAGAAAGACTTCACAGTTCAAAGGTCTTCAATAGTTTTTATTTTTATAATTAATAGTAGTAAAAAATCTATTTTATTGATTTTCAAAAGTTCTCAAACCTTACAACTTGGATCTTAAAATATCGGTACTTTTGGCTGATCTCTATCCTTTTTTTTATTCTTTGCTTTCCTTTTCTTTCTTTTTTGTGATTCTGTTTTTACTCAGTTTTTTTTAAATAATTTTTTGGTTATAGTTGTTTATTCTTTCTCTTCCTTTCCTTTTTTGTGATCCTTTTTTGAATTAAGTTCTTTATTTTTACAAATATAATAATATATACCAATAGTTCATAGGTATAGATCACAACTTTTATAAATATTTCGAGAAATTTCATTCTATTTTCCTTCCATTTTTTTCAATTCCTCTTCCATTCACTGTTTATTTCCTTTCGCCTGATATTTAAAAGAATTTTGTAGTGTCCGCTCGTGGGCCTTTCTTAGGTCATCTATCCAGTCCCTCATCACTTCACGCACCATATTTAGATTCTCGGTGTGCCTCTTATTCTTTATATTCAAGACTCTTAATTCTTCCTAAGAAAACAAAGTGCATCATATATTTAATTAATTTATCTCCAATATAGTATAAGCAACTAAAGTTGTATAATGGACAGATTTTTTATTTATTTATTTATTTATTTTTTTTATTTATTTTTTTATTATTATTTTTTTTTTTATTTACACTTAAGGAGGAACACACTAGGTGTGTTTCTCTAGATGTTCAATTAACAGTTCCCAGAGTTATTTACACTTAAGGAGGAACACAATAAGTTGTATAATGGAGAGATGGGCTATACTTCGACGACATGGCCGCGGTTATCTTGAATCGCAAGGCATTATGGGGCGTCCAGGGAGCAAGCAACAATACAATACTTTTTATTCACATTTCTATTAGCATATACATTTACAGGTTTATATATTTTGCTATATATTTTTTTCAGTACAAGTATTTTGAAGGTATTTTTTTTAGCAAATTATATAGTTATAATTTTGAAATGTTTAGTATCTAAAACAAAATAAAGATTGCGGGTAATATTTAGCAGTTTAGAGTTTCGTTTATTCGTCTCTCTTTCATGTACATCTATTTAATTCATCTGTATACGTAGCCGTGCCTTTACGACGAAACGAGACATGAGATGACCTTACAATGATAGAGACCTTTTTTAACACCTTGAACAATTATTCACATGTCTCAGTCTATCATTGCAAGGTCACCGTTGGTCTCGCTTCGAAGCAAAGGCACGGCTACCTTTCAAGAGGGCGCAGAGAACTGTGAAGGGGACTACTGATGAATGTTAATGTTAATCGACGACATTACTGAAATAAAACTTTGTATATTTGCCTCCAACCAAGATGGCCGTCGTATCGTCGAAGTAGTCCATTAGTGACTGTAACCACAAAGTAATACTGTTTATTAAGGTTAATATTTTTCAAGGGCCAAGTAAAATCACTATTTATTCACTATCACGATGACGTCGCCACAGCTTGTTTATAAGGAGAACACAATATGGTGAAGAACAATGAGAATTTGGACTGCATGATTTGATTTTACTCTCCAGCTGAATTGCTAGCTCTGAAATGTCTGGTTTTCAAACATTTTGTAAACCAGTGTTTATCCTATATTATACGGTATATTTGGTAGCTATTATTGCTTTTCTAATTAAATTCTTTTAAATATAATCTTTAGCAGTTTTCTTTGTGTTGTTGCTGTTTTGTCCCTCCCATGACCATGATTCTAAGCTTAAAAACAAAAGATTGTTTTCATGTGACGTCATAATGAAATAGGGCAATTCGCGTATTTTTTAAACAACCTTTTGTAAGTCGTATAAATATATAGAAAAAGATGGTATGTTTTTGAAAATATTGCTTGCTCACACAAATGAGTGACAAATGATAAATATAAAACAGCACGAAATTTTAAACTCGAACTTATTGGATTTACAGGCTAAAAATTATGGTTCCTGTAGATGATCATGACCAAAGCAAACATTATCGAGTAGTTATTAATTTAGCAAACAAATAAATAAATCAAAGCGAAAACATTTCTAAAAATCTCGTACAAAATTCTCCTTTTTTTTAAGTAAAAATTTAGGAAGAAAATAAATTCAATCTCGTCATTTTTGACTTTTAATTTCTCAACCCAAAGCGATACTAAAATTAACTGAGAATTTGGTGAGAGCCGGCCGTGTTGTCTCAAAACGAAAAAAAATTTCACCTTGAAACATTTACGTAGCTTTAAACCGTTTTTAACTCACCCACGAGTCGAATATTTTTTGCATTTATTTTGAAGTTTTATTCCTGAATTTGAAACTGTTACTGTTGATCTAACGGTTTAGAAAGCTTTTCAATTTGTGAGAAGAAATATGTATGAAATGTTTTGATAATTTTTTGGGATTAAATTCACAAATATATGAACCAGAGTTTCAACCACAAAAACCCCATATTTTGACTAATGAAAGCTTTGACAAAACCAAAGATTACCACGCAATTCATAGATTTAGACGCTGTTATCAAAGATTAAAGACTCATAAGTAAAATATTAGTATAACGACGAAAAAATTCTCACCAATTCGACATTAAACTTGGCAATATCTTCTCGCAAAGATTGGATACCATGATCTAACTGTTGAATTTCCATAGTGTATAGGTATGTAGTAAAAACCCGGAAAATACCAAACCTCTTTGAAAATTTTTTCTTATCGCCATCAGCGGCGAGCGAGCATTCCGACTTTCGAATTGTGCTAAGGAATGTACTTTCCGAAAAGCATTATGACGTCATATGACGTACGTCAAAAGTTCTTATTGTGAGATCATGATAAGTACGCATGCGCGAAGCGATTGTGGATCACGTGGCTTGTCTTAGTTTTTCGTATTCGAAGCATTCGTTTTTTTAAATCAAGCAGCGGCAATATTGGTTGAAACAGTAGACCTCTTACAGCACGTCGGAATACAACCCAATTTTGAGAACAAAATAATAGGTTTCCAATAGGCAATGTGCATCAAAGCTCACAAAGCACTCTGGGAAAGTGAGTTTTTTAAAAATGTAACAGAGAAATCGAAGGGACTATCAGAAAAAAATACTCTGTTATTTTGGTCTGCTGAAATCCTCTTATTTCCATAGAAAATGTCGAAGGAGAAATTGTCAGATGAATTTTTAGAGGAGCCAAAAAAGCCTAAGAACTCACTTTCGCATCATGCTTTGTGCTATAATTTCGAGCTCATGCACATTGCCTATTCTCAGGATATTGAAATTCTTTTGTATTTTCCTCCAGAATGAGCTGCTTTGACGTCACGTGAAAGGGGTCTATAGGTTTTGAATTCCTTGGGTCCCCTTGTCCTCGCTTTGAGGCGTTTCAGAATATTCCAAACAAAGGTTTTTGCTCTCATTGGAATAAACATGGCCTCCGCGTGATAAAAGCCCATAGAAAATGAATTTAAAGGAATATTTAGAAAATTAGGGATTGTGGCGATAAGTCACGTGATTATATTTTTTTTATTTTATAAGTCAAAGGATGATAAATTTTAAAAACGGTTATTTGTAACGAGAGTCTTTTAGAAGCCAACAAAACCAGGCTAAACCAACATGGTTTTTCAATATTTCACATGCAATTAACCCATTTTTGTATACATACAGGCCTAGGATACTTTTTAACTTCTCAGTTTGAATCATAACATTCAAATTCACTACTTGACGATCATTGTGTAAAGTTGTCAAGGGTTCGAGGTGACTGCCAATGATTGATCCCTTTCTATTGGCTGTTATAGTGTTTGTAGGTAGCACCTGCATGTCTCAAACAAACAGTATTGACTTTAAAGTTTTAAATATTTGCCCAAAAAATATTTACGCTTGGTTAGCTAGATTTGTCGGTTTTCTGAAGTTAAGATACTGGTTATACAATTGTTATAGTTAAACTATGGAACATCTTAAGAGCCAATTGTATTTTCTAAAGTTATAAATTAAACATGAATCCATCCATTCTTTCCATCCAGGTATGCACCCTTTCTCTCAAGATAACAGACCTTTCTCGAATTCGCTTGAACTGACCACAAAACAAAAGATTCGAGTCCAGGTTGGAGTTTTTAAATCCATACATTTACTGCATAGGTCTACTCCAACCTCGCATTGAATCTGCAAGTTGTCCGTGTTCAGTCAAGCGAATTTGGGAAAGTTCACGGCTATTGTTGTGAACTTATCCTTAATTTATTAGAAGTGAATGAGAATAATTTATCAAGCCACAGAATTCTTATTTTCAAAGCTTAGTGGACGAGAAGAACCATGAAGTATACATCAAATATAATTTCTCAAAAAGAAGTGTATTTGAAGGCAGATGTTGCACTACGCTTAAGAAATCCTCACACTAGCTGTACTGTCCGGTATCATGCTGTCAAGATTATATGTGCACACGAAAATCGAATCAATTATAATCTATCTAGAACCCCTCAATAAAATATTTCTTTTTTGGTGAATTTTAATAAACTTTTTTTATGTCTTTTTGCATGGTAATGAAATTCGACACTTTTTGAACAACAGCAATTTATTTACATTACTCCGGTATATATTCTCTGCTCTCTCTCTCTCTCTTCTGCCAGAAATCACCTAGACTTATGATGTCAAATGATAAGTAGAGTAAATAAAACAAAATATCATTTCCGTAAATTTAAAAAAGGTTTCGTGTATAAAATACAAGTACTTTAGAAATGTCAAAATGATTTAAAAAAATAGTGATGTTTGCTTAATTTAATAAAGTGGGTTTTTTTTCGCCAACTGAACTGAAAAAGTTGCAGTAACTTTCGTAGGATGCTATTCCTAATTTTATTGAGTTTGTATAGTTTGAAACTCTTAGCTAATATTGATGAGGTAATATTTGAAATGCTAATGAATTTTCGGCTGTTTTTTTGTTTATTATTCAATAATTCATTGTCAATTCAACTTACGCTTTAACTAGTTTGTATTCTATTTTTTTGCTAAGTTTTAGCTTCGTTTGTTCGTTCCTTCGTTCATTCCTTGCTTGCTTCCTTGCTTCCGTGCTTCCTTGGTTCCGTGCTTCCTTGCTTGCTTGCTTGTTTGCTTCCAGTCCTTGCTTCCTTGGTTTCCTGTTTGCTTGTTCGTTGTTGTTGTTGTTGTTATTGTTGTTGTTATTATTGTTGTTGTTGTTATCATTATTATTATTATTGTTGTTGTTATTGTTGTCGTTGTTGTTATTATTATTATTATTATTATTATTATTATTATTATTGCTGTTATTGTTGTTGTTATTGTTGTTGTTATCATTATTATTATTGATATTAATATTATTGTTTTTGTTGTTGTTGGCTTCGTTCGTTCGTTCGTTTCTTCTTTCTTTCCTTCCTTCCTTCCTTTCCTTCTTTTTTTGTCATCTTGTCATCACCTGCCTAATTCATACACTTTCGCGAATCTTTCAATCCAGCGTTGACTTCCTAACAATATATTCATATCAGCTTAGAGCAATCTGTTTGCTTTAAGACTTAACTTAATTTTAAAATCTTAACACTAATGAGTAAACTCAGGCCTTCTTTGACTGCGTCGGTGTTAAAAAATTACCCAATTCTAAAATTATATATATATATACAAAAAATACGAAAGAATTTTTTAAAAAGTTAAGAAAATTACAAATACAATTTTTTGGAAATTTCGAAAGCGCGAAAAAAAAATCCTACTCTTAATTTATTTAGCGATTACCTTCAAGTAATTTTCGTCTTTAATATATACAATCTTAATCCTAGAGTTTTCTTAAATGAATTTTGAAAAAAAAAAATTATCGTAACAAAAACAAAATCCATAAAAAAAATTCAAATATAAAAAAAATACAATGTATTCAAATTTGAGTTCAGATAAATTTCTTTACTCTACCCACACGATTATCGTCAGTAGGCGCTAACGAGTTTAAAAATTAAATAAGGTCTTTCTTAATCCAATGGATTTTTTTGAATCATCGAAAAGTCAAAAATAATTGGTATGTTGCCCATAGCATTTGTTAGTAGTGAGGTGAGCAATGATAAGTAGATTTTTAGCGATGACAGGCAGACTTGTAAGGTTGTGAGACTGACCAAAGACCGACTGTAACCGTGTACAGAACAAATACAGCTTGTTGCGTCCGCTGTAAAGAAGATAACGTCCGTTTGTCTCGAGTGATCTAGAATATATGATTTTATCTGCTTGAAGAAGTACAAAATTCGTGGATATTCTCTGTCACTTATCAAATTAAGCCGTCAGACGAAATGTTAAAGCTACGAAGTTGAAAGTGAAAAAGCCTCTATAGGACACGTTAACTGAGAACTCTTTTCATAGTCCTGCCTGACTAATCACCCGGAAACATCGTGGGGAAAAAAACAGTCGTAAGGAAAGACATTTGGATTTTTCACTCGTTTCATTTGGAAAATTCCTTGGTGGATAAAGTTAAGATGCTGAATGGTACAGAAGTTTTTAATAATATGACAAATTCCAAGGGTTTTGACCCAGCACCGAGTCATACACGACCAGTCATCTTAACAGTTCTTGCATCAGGCATTTTAAGTCTTATTATCGCTGGTGGAATCGCTGGAAATGTCTTAATTTTGACCGCCATCTATCGATTTTCAAGTTTACGAACTATGACAAATGTTTTTGTCGCTAATCTTGCAGTGGCAGATCTTCTGTTATCAGTCCTCGCTATGCCATTTACGTTAACTTCATCTATCACAGTCGACTGGGTGTTTGGAACCGCGATGTGTAAAGTCCATGGTATTCTGAACTCCCTATTTTGTGAGGCTTCGATTCTTACGCTCACATTTGTGAGCCTAGAACGTTTTATTGCAATTATTTATCCTCTAAAATACCATACTTTGATAACTCCATTTTGGGTGAAAATCATGTTGTGTCTTATTTGGGGCCAAGCAGTTGCCTGTGCGTTCTCTCCGTTTATATTATCTCGTTATGCGTTCCTATGGTTCGAGCATTTGTGCACTATAGACTGGGCATTCAAGCCTGCATACACGTTATCTTTTACCATCATATACTTCTTTCTACCGTTTCTAATTATGACTATATTCTACGGGTTAATTCTTCGGACAGCTCTGAAACAAAAGCACAAAATTTCTGATGTAACTCTGGGAGAAATTCAAACTGAATCGAACTACCTTAAAAATTTATCCACAAAGAAGGACGATAACCACAACTTAAGAAAAATCAAGAAAGAAAATAAGGCTACAAAAATGATCGCAATTGTAGTTGGAACGTTTTCAATTTGCTGGTTTCCGCATGCTACTGGCGTTTATTGCCTTCAAACTCAAAATTGCACATGGGAGAGTTCTTTTTTTGTTATTACGACTTGGTTAGCAATGTTGAACAGCGCGCTGAACTCGATTATCTACGGTTTAATGAACACAAGTTTTAGGCGCGCTTTTAGAAGCATCATACTCTGCGACCGCTATTTCAGCGACAACGATGTGGTTACAGTCGCTGAAAGGTCTCGACGCTCGTAAAATCTTACCAAAAATATACTCTCTTGAAACGTTCAAAATTTTCCAATTTAATAAAAATTTCACAATTCTTGAATTAAAAAAATAAAAGTCTGCTATGTGTAAATTGGATAAATTACAGTTATTGAGACAGGCGTTTTTAATTTGAAAGTGATTTGAAATGTTATTAAAAATTTTACCGTCTAGAATTGCGTTACAGTTTGTAAGAAAACAAAACACTTATAAATTTTTTATCTTATCTCTTATCAAGACCTGTAATTTTCGGTTTACAGCCTTCAACTAATTTTATCATCCACATCAAGCTGTGTTTGAGCTGTTTTCTATACTTGAGTTGTTGACTGTGAACGCGCTCGAACACGTAATATATACGACTGTCATATGCTGCCGTTTAAGTGCTTCCCAAGTTGTTTGAAATTAAATTTTTCAATATTTAGAAGGTCAAACCATTTTGAGATCCACGCATTGTGTTTCATTGACCTGACTATTAAGAAAGGTCTTTTCCTGCGAAACGTAATAATCTTGTGTCAACACAAAGTGCTAGTGTATACAAACTAATGAAAAACAAACCATTTATGGGCTAAAATGAGAGAAATTTAATAAAATAGAAATGAAATACTACACAAACTTATGAGATTTGGGAAGCATAATTTCGTTGTGACAAGACTGAACTGAAATTGATCATACAACTCTTAATAATGAGAGATGAAATCTTTGACAGGAGAAGAGAGAAATTATTTAGTGATGCGTTCGTGATTATTGCCTATCCAGTACACCTGTTCCAAGGAGGAAGTGTGGCTTGGTTGGTTAGTGTGCTGCTTGCTAAGCAAGAGGTCCACAGTTTGATCCTCAGTGACCTCACACACTTGTTTTAAGGAGCAAGTGTGGCTTGGTTTGGTAGTGTGCTGCCTGCTAAGCAAGAGGTCCATAGTTTGATCCTCAGTGACCTCACACACTTGTTTCAAGGAGCAAGTGTGGCTTGGTTGGTTAGTGTGCTGCTTGCTAAGCAAGAGGTCCACAGTTTGATCCTCAGTGACCTCACACACTTGTTTCAAGGAGCAAGTGTGGCTTGGTTGGTTAGTGTGCTGCCTGCTAAGCAAGAGGTCCACAGTTTGATCCTCAGTGACCTCACACACTGGTTTTAAGGAGCAAGTGTGTCTTGGTTGGTTAGTGTGCTGCCTGCTAAGCAAGAGGTCCATAGTTTGATCCTCAGTGACCTCACACACTTGTTTCAAGGAGCAAGTGTGGCTTGGTTGGTTAGTGTGCTGCCTGCCAAGCACTGAAGAATTCAATAGTTTGACTGATCCGGCAATCGAGCCCCACCACGCCGCCACCCTTTTCACCTTTTCACCGGTAAAAAAAACCCTGTCCCTTACTCCGACCATATAGCAAGTCTAGCAGACATTCCACTATTTGACATTCTATTTAATCAATAATAATAAATAAAGTTAGTTGTTTGCATTGTTTGCATTGTGCGCGACCACAACTGATCTCAGTCGCTTACGAAAGACGGCGTTAAAAATCAAGGAATTCAGTCGATAACTGAATCGCAAAAAAACAAAAGTTTAAAAAAATACTAGCTGACTTTCACCAATAACCTTGCAATTTGTTTTTGAATTCGTTTGCATTAGGTTTTGATTCGATTGATGTTTAGTTCGTAGCGTGTGATTAAAAACGGCTGCAAATTCAAAACAGAACACAAAAGCAAAGATGGCCCAAGAACACGTTAAACATTCTATCGAATTTTGACATTTCGCAGTGACATGTGACACGCTAAGCACCGAAATTAAGTGTTTTGTGCAAAATTGAAATTCCGAATTCAGTTCGTATTGACATAAGTTGTTTAAACTGAGATGTATACTGACGTAAGAAGACGAGAGCTACATCAATATGGCGGCTTTGTTCAACTTACCACAATTCATTGCGACCGTGCCACAGGGATACCACGGAACGGGTTCCGACGATATACGCATTAAGAATTCCGCCATGAAGCAGATTCCTTATCAAAATTAATATTGTCTGTGCACATGCAATAATTTAATTTAGACATAAAATTATAAACTTAAATTATGCACTTCAAACACTGTTCAAACTTTAGTTGCATACACTACTAATGTTCGATGCACACACAATGTTCAATTACGCACGTCAAATATCGATTAGCACGAACCATTTCCCGTGGGGAGCTGTCTTAATTGAACAGTTAGATAAGATCATATTTTCCAACTTATACTTGATTATGGGCTCCCTGTGTCATACTTCAGAAAAACCGAAAGGTATACAATACGAAAATTGCGTTCAAAGAAAATAATGTCATCCTTGTTTCTTGAGACAAGTGTGTGAGGTCACTGAGGATCAAACTATGGACCTCTTGCTTAGCAGACAGCACACTAACCAACCAAGCCACACTTTCTCCTTGAAACAAGTGTGTGAGGTCACTGAAGATCAAACTATGGACCTCTTGCTTAGCAGGCAGCACAATAACCAACCAAGCCACACTTGCTCCTTGAAACAAGTGTGTGAGGTCACTGAGGATCAAACTATGGACCTCTTGCTTAGCAGGCAGCACACTAACCAACCAAGCCACACTTGCTCCTTAAAACAAGTGTGTGAGGTCACTGAGGATCAAACTATGGACCTCTTGCTTAGCAGGCAGCATACTAACCAACCAAGACACACTTGCTCCTTAAAACCAGTGTGTGAGGTCACTGAGGATCAAACTATGGACCTCTTGCTTAGCAGGCAGCACACTAACCAACCAAGACACACTTGCTCCTTAAATTAAGTGTGTGAGGTCACTACAGGATCAAACAATGGACCTCTTGCTTAGCTGGCAACACACTAACCAACCAAGCCACACTTTCTCCTTAAAACAAATGCGTGAGGTCGCTGAGGATCAAACTATGAGCCTCTTCTCACCCTCCTCACTACATCATATCACTGAAATAATAAGGTTCATCAATCATTCTTTACTCGTTGTTCATTATATTACACAATATTTCTGTATATCTATACGTCTTACTGAATAGCTGCCGAACTATGTACATTGAGTATTTTTAGAGTTTATACATTAGATCTTTCAACTTTATATTAAATCTATAAAGGCGGAAGTAAATAGATGACACCTGGTGTAGTCTAGTCTTGTGGAAAAAGTATACATTTGTTTAAAGTTCAGTTCATTCAATAGTCGTTGAAGTAAACTACTTTGATTTGAAAGTAAGGTCTAATTTCTATATTGAGCTCTCATTTGGTACTGATATTGACCAATCTAATACTTTTAAATCTAATAATTGATCTAATACTTGTTTATTTGCTTGCCTGCTCAGTTTCTTCCTTTTTTGCTTGCTTGCTTGCTTGCTTACTTGGCTTGCTTTCATGCTTTCTTGACCATTTCTTCATTCATTGCTTGATGGTTTGCTTGCTTGCTTATTTGCATGCTTACGCTTTCTTTCACTGTTGCTTGCCTGCCTGCTTGCTCGCTCGTTCATTTGCGAGCTTGTTTGCTTTCTCGTTTGCTTCTATGCTGTATAATCTCGGTATTTTCTCATGAGCTTTGGCTCCATTACACAACGATATCTCAACGATATCCATTATATTCATCACTACAAATATCTACAAAAACTTCACTTAAATTATCCCCCCCTCCCACCCCCTTTCCGTTCTCGAGAAAACAAGCTATACATACAAAGTACAGTCTCATAAAAGTTCAAACTTCTGAGCTCAACTTGATTTAAACATATCGCATAGCAGACTTTCGATAGCCACACTGCCGATGGTTTGCCTGAAGAAGAGATCTTCGATTATTTTGTTGTTAACAGCACGTAAAGAAGGAAGCATGAGGAGAAGTTTGCCGAATCGTACTTGCTGCCCGGGATAGTGTCGCCTGATGTAGTCGTTAAGCATTATCTGGGCTTGGTCTTGGTAGCACTCAACTTGTTGTGGATCGCGTAGTCCACGTAAATCTAGCAGGAAAGAAAATGGATAGTCATGAACTATAATATAATTTATATTTCATGGAGCAGAGAGTATTAGTGATGGCTAACTTATTCTGGTAGCCATGCCAATGACAGATGGTAGTCATGGTGATGATATATGGTAATTATGGTGATTGTAAATGATGTAACCATAGTAATGATGGATAAATGAATGGAGGGAGGGATGGATGGATGGATGGATGAATGAAAAAATGAATGAATAAATGAATGAAAGAATGAATGAATGGATGGGCGTATGAATGGAAGGAAGGATGGATGGATGGATTAAGAAATGAATAGTTAATGGATGGATTTATTGAAAGAACGAACGATCGAATGAACGAACGGACGAAAGAAAGAATGACATATGAACGAACGAATGTATGAATAAATGAACGAACGAACGAATGAATGAACGAAAGAAAGAAAGAAAGAACGAACGAATGAACGAATGAATTAACGAAAGAAAGAACGAAAGAACGAACGAATGAACGAAAGAACGAACGAATGTATGATTGAATGAATGAACGAACGAACGAACGAACAAATGAATGACGAACGAACAAATGAATAAGTGTATGAACTCATAAACGCAATAGAGATCTGTGATTCACGAAACAACAAAGGCTTTTTTTTTTATACATTAAGCATTGTCCAACGCACACCATAAATACATCATTAAAACCTCTACAACAAAGATCTTATTTTTATCCTGAACTTAATAGATCAAGGTCTATTCTTATCATACACACGCCATATGAATGGCAAAAACCATCTGGAACTGAAACTAACCACGGCGCATGCGTTAAAAATCAAGATATCTTTCTCAAGACTCTTTCCTATCAGGAATTCAATCTTTTTCTCAACATGTTTTCGAGTATTTCTTACAAGAAGAACTTTATCTTTTTGAGGTCTTGATAATTTTAAATGATAAAACTGTTTGCTAAATTAACCGATGAGTCTTTGAGCTATGGTACAACAGCTGTCGTTGTTAAAGGTGAATGACAACGAATAAAACTACTCTAACCTTGCAGCATAATTCTAAATAAAATACATCGAAAAGACCCAGCGGTTTTCATTAATGAATTTAATTCTTTTTTTTCCCGAAATGATATTAGTTTATCTGTTATTTCATTTTCTTGATATTGAAATAGAATTTCAAGCTGAATTGATGAAAAATCGCAGTATTTCAACGAGCTTAGAGTAAAATTACTCCACGTGGAGTTAGTGAACTACAAATCAACGATTCACTTCAATTCCAAACAGTAGATAAACTTATTAGATCTTCGAAGAGGTATACACTTCTTTCATTAATGTAAGGGTTACTTTTATACTTTTTAACTGCTTTGAAATGCTTATCTAAGGTTTCAAGTGCGTCCAAGTACTAATTCTCTGAGGGGTTTAACCACACAGGTAGCTGTATTTTACATTTCGTTTTTATCTTTTTGTGGGATCGCGTTTTAGTTGCTCAAACTAATCCGCAGAGTACGATATGATTACTTTTGCTCTTAAAATCCTCAAGCCTTGAGATATGGCCTCAAAATAGAAAAGCCAAGCTCTAAAGTATCGAAAATCAAAAACCACGATAAAATAATTTTACAGTTAAGCTTTGAATTTCATTTAAGGCTTGCACTCAGGTAGTTGAAGCCTAAGTTAGACTCACACGATAATTCTCGTAAAAAAAACCCTCTGTTCTACTAGGTTTTCCAGTATTTTGACTCGTTTTTATCATACTCAGTAATTTCAAATTCTTTGGGCAGTAATCCTTTTTATATTGTGAAGGTATATGTTTCAAAATTCATTTATTTAATCAAGAAACATTGGTCGCTACTTAATTAGGCGCCCTCAATAATGAGCGCGGTTTATAAGCGTGCCGAGTTAAATAATAAATGATTTGAACTAAAATCTGTGGACTTGGACACAGCAGAGTTGATTAAGAAAATTAAAAACACGAAATCAATGGAATAATATGTAAAGCGATACCCAAGCTTTATTATCGGTGGAATGAAAACAAAAAAAAAGCGGCAAAAATGTGAAATCTTTGGTAACATAGCATCAGGGAAACAGACTCGAAACTCCAAGGAACACATGCTTAGAATACGCGCCAAATTTATTGACTTTCTCGGTTTTAATTTGCATTCCTTCTGTCCTGGGACTTTGTGACTATGGTAGTCTCTTAATTGATTTATATAGTTGGAAATATTTTGGCTATTAGCGCAGAACGTAATTGTATTATAATGTTATTTGAGTTAAAGCCCATACAACTCTAGTTCTTTGAACTCAAATTGACGAATGCAATATAATTGTTTTAGAATCGTTTTTGGATAAAAAGGTTACCTGATAAAACTTCAAACTTACACAAAGCTATTCAAGTTTATAGTCAAAGCAGAACGGCTTTGATACTGTTTTTTCTCTCTTATTCTTTACTCCGTTCAGAAGCTGTGTAGGTCTTTGTACATTTTGACACTCCAAAACAATTCCTAGCTGACAGATTTTTTATTGTTGCTTAATTGGGATTGTTTTCCTATTGAAACTGTATCATCACAGCGCGTGTACGGCGTGGATTCATGTTTCCAATTGTTTAGAATCGAAAAACAGCTTCGTTACAAACTACTAGCTTAAACTACATCTCCATCTACATCTAATGTCAAATGAACTGATGTTGTTTCAAAGACCCACGACAAAGAAATTGTAATCCTTGCACTTCTAGCTGAATGTGAACAAATTTAAAGGCTTGAATAGAAACACTTTATATCTTAAAGCATTTTTACATCCTTCAAAACTCTAAAAACAGCTGCGAGTTATGTTTTAGAGGGAAGTCGACAGAGGGCAATGATATAATATATTACAAAACACCTCTTTGTAAAGTTGCCTTACCATTAACCTATTATTACTTATACAAAATAATACCGTATCTAAAACTATTGTACTTTGAACGGAAGATTCGACTTGTGAATCTAATGAATACTTTCTAGCAAACTCTACTTTGAGCTCGACTTTTGAGTCGGTATTTTTGATTATTGAGTCAACTTTTTCTCAGGAAAGTTGATTATAATTCAGAGATTCAATAAAAGAGAAGCGAAAAAGCATCAGTATATAGCAATAATTTTTTTCCTGAGATTCTTTTCATGCGGTAGTGAGCAACAAAAATGCATTAAATAAAAAATAAGATCTTAAATATTGTAGGATCGAGTCGAAGTTAATAAAAATGTATTTTTGGCGGGAAAACGGCGAGTTTATTTAACATTGTCAGAAAGCAAAATATCATGAACTTACAGTAATTTCGTCATCTTTAACCACATTTTTGCTGGTCTCATTTCATTAGCTTTCCTAAAAGCGTTTTTAGTGAACTTTATCGCTAAGATTTGCGGTATTCTAATCTATTTATATATTTGCGAAGACTACGTTTTCAATAACCCGGTATAATCATCAGATAACTTTACAATCAAACCAACGAAAAAGTAATTGAAAAAAGGAAGAAAAAAAGAGAAAAAATAGAGAAGAATAAAGAGTTTAGAAAGAGCTTTTATCGCCCCTTGTTTATGTATAGTTTCCTACCTGATTTGAACAGGACAATCGCCTTGAGACAAGCAAATTCAGCTTCGCAAACTTGAAGCGCTCTAAATCTTGAGCTTATTTCTTGTAGTTGACGAATATTCGCCATTGTTCCAACTATTTTTTCGGCTTGTGTGTTTTCTACATGCATTCCAGCGGCTGCTAATAAAGGAGCCACCTCTAGAGGCAAACTCCATTGCACGGCTCCCATGATAAATAGTTCTCTCCATCCTTCTTCGAGGAGGATAACTTGGTCTCGGAACGGAAGGTTTACGAAGGATGGTATGTTTCGGGCCCATTTTACGGACATGAACAGAAGTCTTGCTGCTGATTCAAAGATTGCTTCGGGAGAAGAGCAGTAAACCGAAGATGGAATATCTGGTTGTGGAAAAGGGATATTAAATACTTGATTTGTTCGAAGCATTGCATCTCGGCAAGGCTCTGCAACGATTAAACTCGCCAAAAAGTCGTTGTTCATAGCGCTTTTCATCCCATACTCGTCCATATGTGGTTTCATAATCCGTGCTGAGTTGGGCTGTCTTTCCTGTTGTACTGCTAAAAAATAAAGACAAAAACGCCTTAGAGGAATGGCATTCTCTTTATCAAACATTCTATCGTTTTATACTCTTGTTTACTTGTAAAAATAATGAAATATTGCAGAAAATTCAGGGTTGGTTTACTCATAGAATGACTGGGTTTCCTCATTGCAACATGAGTATCTTTAAGTTATTTTTCTTGAAAATAAAACTATTTTCCCCATTCATTTATCCTATCAAAGAACTCTTTTATCAAGGTCTCTAAACATTAAGGAATTCTTTAATGAATTCTTCAAGAAGGATTGCTACAAAACCATGTTTTGCTAAAAGAATTTAAGACATTTTGAGTCGAGCAACCTGAAAAGCGAATAGCATGCACTTAACAGACTGTGGAATTCAGCCAAAATGTTCGTTATTTTTGAGTAGTCTTTCTAGCTACATATGATTTCTTTTAAGAATCAAAGAATATACGAAGAAAGAACTTTCTGAATTCCCGTCTTTTAATATTTAATGACAACAAAGTCTGTAGAACCAAGCCACACAATCTTTGAAGTAAAATGCAAATAACGATGGTGAATGCCTTGAAGATAAGATGCCTATCGTCTAAGCAAAAAATAATTTATTTACCTAAACATTTAAAAAAATTTAAGTCAAAACCTTAGAATTACAATGAAAAAAAGAAGCGGATAAAATATCGCGTGAAAGACAAAGCCATAGGCGGTAATTTTGTTGCCATATTGCATAAGTTTTCAAATTTATTTTGTAGAAATTTCTGGAACTGCCGGCTATAAAACTCTAGTTTGTCCAGTGAAAAATCGAAATCTATGTCGATCTTTGAGCCTTATTGATTTTATCCTTCGGCTATTTTACACTTTAAGCTTAAAATTACTTAGTGAAGAGTTGATAAATGTTGGATAAAATCGCTTTAACTGTTGAATTTTATTAGAAAAAGCTAAGGGCTCGAGTTGGTACTTTAAGGCTTCTTTAGATGAGAAACGTCGCTCGCTTATGTTAACAACACACATACCTCTTAAATAAAACTTCTTTCTATAGTTGACACTATTTTGTCTAAAGCTTTGAATAATAAAGCTTTCGGAAGCAAATTTCAATAAAATTACAAACTGTTTTGCTTTGTTCAGAGCTTTAAGACAACTTTATCAAAGCAAAATACGAGAAACTCTATACTGACAAACTAGAATGTGTGGTAATCCTTGAGTTTAGCTTCAAAGAGCTACATTTGTGTTGAATTCCAGAGTTTTCGGTTGAATTCCCCCAAAGTTTATTTCAATCACATCAAAGTTTTGAGACAATTGAATCAAGAGAGCAAGTATCCAATTAGTATTATGTTTTTAGAATGTCCTTCCTTTTTGGCTGAATGAAACGGATACATTTACGACATTGTCGACAATTATCGCTTTTAATTGCGACTTTTTGAACATTTTTTCGCTTCCTGGAAGAACGTAAGTTTAAAACCTTGAATTAGAAAGAGTTACATCAGTACGGAGAAGATAAACAGCACCTCTAAAATTAAACCATGTCTCAAGGCAAAAACTAGGCAAGTAAGAAAGCAAATTTCAGTTTCCCCGGATACAAATCAGGAGTTAAAACCTCCATTAAGACTCACCTGATGAAAGTGAGCTTTAAATTCGATGAATTGAAAATGGAGAAGAAACATTTATTATGCCATTAAAGCACCGAATAAATAGGTAATATTTCTATAGGAAGAATAAAACGGAAGAAACGCTGTTTTATTTGATTGTAATGTTTAAGAAATACAACTTAAAATAAAACGGTGTAGTTGAAATTTAATAAGTATTGTTGTTTCAGCCGGAAAGGAATAATTTAGAACATATTCTGTTTCTTTAAGACGTTTAAAATTTATTTAACAGCCATACATTCATTAATTTGTCTCCAAAATACAAAAGTGTATTGATAAAAGCAAAACTAAACCGATACTCTTTGACGACAACTCGGTCTGAAGGAGATAAAGTTTCGAGTTTCTTCCCTAGTTTTATAGAAGAACGATAAACTGGCATGGAGAGTTGATTCATTTATTTAGCATTTAAACATGTTTACTAAACTTTGAGAAAGAGAATTAGCGAATTCAAGGAAGCAAGTTTTCGTTTCCGAATTCAGAATCGTTGAATTTTAGCGCCAAGCAAGAACATTAAGCTTCGTGCAAAAGGTCACTTGTATTTTGTTCCTAACGTAAATTTAATTGAAGGCAGTAGTACACGCCTTTGCTAACTGTCGTCTCAGTCTATTGTAACTGAACCTTCTATCTCTTTAGAAAGTCTTCACAATAGACTCATAGTTCAGCATTGATTTGGTAGTGGTTTGAGCTCCTTTGAAGTCAATGAAGCCGAAATGTTGACCAATTGTTGTCTTATATAAAGGAGACATTTGGGCAAGCTAAATTTTGCCACGCGCTAGTGTTTGCTCTTCATTTTGTTCCCTATAGACAAGTTTGATATAACTCACAAAAGTGTTTCTTCAATCTTTGTTTAATCATCCCCAAATAACTATTGCATATCACTTAAATTATCTCCATCCTTGGATTTTTCTTAATCTAGTTAACACTGACAGTTTGCTATATATCTTAGCATGGAGAATTATCTTGAAGAGGGTAAGAGAACAAGTGCAAAAATCTCAGTCGAAAGGGAGTTGAAAGGTATGGGATTAAAGTTACGTAGAACTGAATAACATCATCCTGGTAGAAATACGGCATTTGTTTTCGTAGTGAGTTTTCTTTTGAACGTTTATAAAATAATAGAGAACAGATCTGGGTCTTATATTATGGTCGGGTAGGGATATCGTTGTGGCGTGGCTATAATCAGTTTCAGATATATTGAAATTGACCCGTCCATATCACCTGCTGATCTGGTTTAAAAAATCTTTTCACTAACAGCAAGCGTCCTCTGTTTTAACTTTGTCTATGGAAAATTCCTACTCAAATGTTTCTTGCCAAGACTATTTATGTTTTAGAGGTAAATTGGGCTTTATAACCGAGATATGATCCGGTTTTCATGGGGTTTTGAAAGCGCGCGCTAAATGTTCCAAAGATTTCACCTGCTAGACGATATTGCCATATGTTTCCTCAAAAAACGTGCGGGACAGCTACTTTTCTCACTGGCCTGGATACAATTTAATGCCTCCCAATACTCAAAAATATATCGAACCAGCTTTTCATTAGATGGAGTTTGTTTGCTTATGCGTTCAATGTCGTACAATCTTTGGAGGTGCGAGTACCATGGGCTCAGGGATCAAATAGATGGAGTTCTAATTGCACTAGTAACGTAACCGCAGCTTGTAGAACTATACCTTGATTTGTCTCGGGCTAAGAATAAAGAGATATCTTGACATTTTCTTTTTATCGTAGAAATTAATTGGGCTTAATTGGTGTCTTCGAAATGCAATGTGTTTAGTGGACGTTACAAACCTTATAATGAATCCAATGTATCACTTTCTAGAAAGTGTACCTTCGTGTCGGGCCGTGAAAGAGAATACTGATAGTTGGATTAGCCAGAGAGACGGTTCCAAAAAACACCCACAAGCTTTAAATATTTTGATTCGGCTCTCTAGGAACCCGGGGCTTGTTTTTATAGGATCGTTAGATACATTTTTAGCCGTTTACTCCAACATTTTATAGCTTGTAGTTGAGGAGCTTGAAGAGTGGAATTTACTCGCCAAATTTCTGGACGTCATTGTCAGTGAGTAGTTGCTCGGGTGATTACGAGATTGAGCCATAGCTCCACAAAATAACTCAAATTACATATAAGTTAGAATGAAGTGTAAATTTTCCAACCCCTTTTTATAAGCTAAGTCCTCCCTCTAGAAATGTCTACAAAAGATTTTGAATTTTGCTATGGAGCAGGCAATTAAGCCAGTAATGGTGGCACGCGAACACAAGTAGAAGTAAAAAAATACTCAATGTTGATAAAATACATGAAAACACAGACTCTAAGTAATGAGAAAACGCAATTATAAGTTTGCATTCGAATTTATAAGCTTTGAATTCCTGAAACAGTACTTACCGAAGCGATTCATTTTGACATCGAGACATTTCTTGAAACGACAAGCTTGGCATTGATTTCGTCTCTTTTTATCAACTGTGCAAGTGCCGTTGCCTTTACAAGTATAAACCATATCTCGACGAACGCTCCTCATAAAGAATCCGCTACAGCCATCACAGGTATAAATTCCATAGTGTCTACCAGAGGAGATATCCCCGCAGACTTTACAGAGAATTTCTTGTTTTTTGTCCACTTCTGTTTGCTGTTTAGGGGAGCAGTTATCCATTTCGCGATCTTGTACATGTTCCTCGCCTAATCATTCCAAATCACAGCAACGTAGATCAATAAAACAATTCATACGAAGCTTAAGTTGATACTTTTAGCTAGTAAATTTAAATACACAAATAAAAACAAAATCCCTCTTCACAGTAAAGATATGAAAATTTCTGATTTCAAAATACTCGTTTAAGTTGGAGTGAATTCTGAAGGCGGTATTACGTGATAAAAAACTTATTGCATATTAACGTCACCGCCCTCTCAGAGATTCTTGTTAAAAAATAAATAAAATACTTGTACAATTTTGGTTGAAAAAAATGAACGATATACTTTGAGTTTTATTTGGAGAAGAGATTTGATTTCTTAGTGAATTTACTCACGAGACTACAATTGATGATGCACAGTGAAGCTGGCTTCAAAGTTTTTTCGTCGACTGCTTAATATGATTTTAATTACCGAAAGCTAAATAGAATTCACAAGAAAACAAGTCTTAGCTATGTTGAGTTATTGCCTGTAAAATTAGCTGCCAGTGAGCAGAGTGAAGATATGCTTGATATCAAATTGATTTAAGAGATATGTCGTGTAGTCTTACCAACTTTCGCATCAACCTCCATGCTGCTTGAACGTAGGCTTCAACTTTTGGTAATAAATATACAGTGAAGTCTTGAGTGATTTGAGGCGTTTTATAGCCAAGTTCAAGGGAAAAGGCCTTTTAGAGTTGGCCAAGACCGCGCTCTACAGTTTTGAAGCAGCTGTTAGGGGAATCACGTGATCATCTCGAGCGCTGATTGGCTGTGGAGGCTAATTAAAACAGGCTCTGTAAATGAAAGGCCTTGCAGGTAGACGTAATTTAATCTCATCATCATCAATGACTTTTGTTTTTTTTGAAAGTGTTTTCCCAGCTTTTTTACACTTTTATTTACAGGCAAAGCAATTAGATAGGCATTTGTTTGAAATGTTATTTTTCAAGATCAGTTGAAGAATAATAAGACTTAAACTAGCGCTTCTCTACACGTGTTGTCAGAACCAAACTTCCTCATCAGACCAAAATATCTCCCTCTAACTTTCTTCTTCGTCTTCAAATTGTACTCCTCAGTAATTCATAGAAAATACTAGTTCAGAATATAATTATACTGAGTGAGTTTTGCAGTTTTCTTGTCAACCGTCTGACTTTTACTCTCAAATTTAATTAGCGATATTTTTTAGTACCATAGTTTGAACTCGAAAGAAGTTATGTTGTGAACATTGCACGCGTAGCGCGCGTTTCAATTCACAAAGCTGATTTGTTTGGTTAAGATAATACGGGCAAAAAAAACTTATACCAAACGCTTGTAATATCAATAAACTGAGGTGGATTTCAGATTGTCAAATAGCTCATTGAGGAACTCCGTAAGGTTTCATTGTGAATAAAAATATTTGATAGAGTTTTCAATTTACGAATTTTCAGTATTTTTGAGACCATAGTTTTTTTTCCTCAAATCCTTAGGGATAGCAAAACAGTATGAAACAGTGAACTGATTGTCCTTATTCCTGATACAAAGATAAGAAAAAAATGTTGTCTCTGATTCATAAACGAATCCATTCAAATCAAAACAGCTTTGAACAATGCCAAACATTTACCATCTACCCCTAACAGATTTTTTTGAGATTGTTAATGTGAAATTGTGGATTCGAGACAGGGTCGATTTTACAGTTGCTTTACACAAAGCACTAAGTAGGCTTTCCTTTTGTTTGTCTTTCGATAAACACCCGTGGTGAGCGATACTTTGGTTTTATTATTTATGTCAAAGGAGAGAGTAAGAACGCCCTCCGACAATTTTCTACTCATTTGCAAACATCTAGCGGTCATAAACTGAATTTACTTACAATCAGAGACACTTTATCTTACCAAGTCACTGTGGCGCATCGCTGCTCTCATTGCTAATTGATACAGAGTACTCCGTCCTCAATCCGTCCCAATACCTTAGTTCAGCCCAGAAGTTGCTTCAGGGTTGTTTTTTAAGGTTTTTTTAAGAACACGGCCGCTTTAGAACCCGTGGTTTTGTGTTTCATTTGTGTTTAAAGTAAGTTCATTCAGACCGTTTTATACTTCAAAACGCCTCTGTAAGTCTTGATTACTGGTCTCCATTGATCTATACTATTTTCACACCTTCCAATAATTCTCATCTCAACCCCCTTATTCACATTAAAAACCTCCTGCTTTTTTCCTTTTCTTTAATGTTTTTGGTTTCCTATATCACTTTCTCCTCCGTTAAAGTCGTTGCTCTCATCTCCCTCTTCGCCCACATGTCCCCATAAGTCATATACATCTACTTCCTTCAACGCTCAAATCCCTAGAGATTCGACAATTGTTTTTTTGCTCCTTGCCTCATTCTGAACTTATGAAACAAATTTTAATCAAAGCAACAAAAATCAGGAATTCTCCAATTACTCTCAATGTCAAAATGGAATCAATTTTGAGCAAATACGTGAGTATCGTAGCATAAATTCTGCCACTTTGAGGTGGTGTATCCAGTCATCTTTTCGTGAAAACACGAGCGGAACCAGATGCTCAGCTAACGACCAAACCGGCTGAAAACACGAATTTCCTATGTGGGGGAGTACATAGATCTTTATTGTCGTCAAATTTGAAGACACAAATCTTTATTCCCAAACTCCTGTTTAAAAAGAGGAGTTTTTCAATTGAATAAAACTTTGATCTCTGTTCATTTTATCTTTCATGACAAAGCCCGCTCCTAATAAAGATTTATTTGACTGACGTCTTCTTGCTTCTAGCCGACTTGGACCACTGAACACTCTTCATTGAAAATCAGTTTGTTTACTCGACAAAGCAGCTTTTCCTTTGATTATAGATGGAAAATCCATTGTCAACGGCTTTCTTAATCATAAATAAGTTCCTTTATCCAAAACTGCAATATTCTATACATTTGTTTTTATCATTTTATAAATTTGTTTTTTATTCCTGGTTTCTCAGTGTATCCATTTTCTTATCATTATATGTCAAGTAATTATAAGCTCGACTCTTTTTTCAAAGTCTATTCAAAGCTCTCTAAATATTGTTCGAGTGTAGTATAATTGCATCTAAACCTATTGTCTTAGGCTTCCGGAGAGTGTTTGATTCGTTTAAGATTTGAAAATTAGGGGATTTTTGGTGCCGGGATGGACATATTCGAAGGTGTTGATCAAGTAGTTTATCTTGGCTGGAATCAGATTTGATACATCGATAGTACGCACTAATGCCTAAAAAAACTATAGAAAGCAGAATATGAACCACATCACATGTTCTTATTTTGCTTATTTATTTATTTTACGAATACTCAGGCAAATTACACACAAAAAATATGCTTCAAATGCTATGTTATTGTTCCGAAGATTCACAGGTTTTATGTCTGTGCAGAAAAATATCATTTTCAGACTATAAATAATTCGTGATGAAAGTATCACTAGTTCTTTATTCAAACTTGATTACCACTGAACGTGTAGATTAGATTTAAGTTCAGCGATAATGGTTTCAAAGTGTCGTACAATTGATAAACGATGGATTTTTATGCTTACCGCAGCGTGGTAAAATCAAATAATCTTCAGTTGTCTCACGAACCTCATGAATTTTGCAGCAAAAAAGTTATTGAATCAGCCCCAAAGATTATTCATTGTTAATGAAGTTATTCCCCAAAAATAACGTTTTAGTGTTTTTTAATTGTATTAGCTTCAAAATTAGCCATGAATTTTCACCGAAGACACGATATCTAAATGGAAAAATGATAAAAGAATAAGTAGCTTAGAAAATAAGAAAGAAAGTAAAATTTTCTTAGAGGATCAAAGAGAAGCAATGTCGTTGTGAGAACTGCATTCAAAATACACTATTGTAATAGGAATTTGAAAAAAGGCTCATAATGACTCGATCACCTGCTCAGTGGCTTTCTGGTCTCTAAGATCGTTTTATAATTTTCAATGCTTCTTTCGAACATTACTACAGTGAAGTAAACGCCTTAAAACCTATTTTCTCCTTTAAAAAATCGATAACAGCGCCTCTTCCATCGTAATTGTTCGACTCTCAAGGTACTACAGTCTTCGTTTTTGCGATATTTTAAAAGTTGGATTCGTCCCTCACAATTTCAATGGTAGGGAAGTCCGAAGCATCACTTTTTTTGTTGTTTTTCTATCATTCCATGCTTGTATTTTCGTTTTCCTTGGCGACTAGTTACAATAATCATAATTTTGCCTTATTTCCCCCTCATATTTCTCTACTAGGTTTCTACAAAATCTATTTAACGTTCAAATAATCTCAAAGAGTTGTTTTCAACTATATCACATATAACATTGACACCTTTACCGATATTTTTTTACATATTTATATTGGTAATCATTGCAGACAATAAAGAAATCTTTGATACAAGAGTTTTGACCTAAATGAAATGATTTAAATTAGCACCAAGCCTTACATTAAAGTGTTCTTCATTTCGAAGAATTTAAACTTCGAAGTAAGCAAAAAATCTTTATCAACTGCTAAAGAAGTCAATCGAATTTGCTTTTTCAGTTTAGTCAAAAAAATTGTACATAAAATATTCAGGTATGATTTTTATTTAATTTATATTCATTTGGCAGTTTTATTTACGTGCACTACATAAAGCTATGGTGTAAATTTATCCTCGATTTACCATTTAGAGTGCAAAAAAAAGGGTATATTTTTGAGCATTCTAGATTATAAAAATATTGATCTAAGTCTTAAAAACTACGGTAAAAATCCCAATTATTCAATTTCATAGAGAGAGAGAATAAATAAACAAATACTGTAATCTAATATCAAGTTATTCTAAAGACTAAAAAAACCTGTACTTTAACTCAGACAGCATTTTATTGGAAATAGTTTTAGAATACCAACAAACTGTTCGATTGTAATTTGAAGGACCAGGAAGTGATGGAAAATTGTGTCACCAACAGAAATTACTGCTAAATTTATACATGACTACATATCGTACATGACTGTATTTTGCTTTTGGAATTTTTAAAACTGAAACGGTTTTTATAATTATCAGTCTTATATTCTTAACTACGCGATGTGCCGGCGAGCGTAGCTTTTAGAAAAGTTAATCTGCTAAACTGAGTAAGGTTGAACGCAGTTAGGGCAAGTGTAAACTCTTATAGTGTGTAAAAAGATGTTAAATCAAACAAAAGGACAAGAAAAAGACCATACTAACAGGTAACATTTATTTTCGTTATTTAACGTGGCTTATTTTTTGGGATTAAAGTGAAAATTGGCCAGAACTACAGGTGTTAGTATTGTGAGCTGGTTACCGTTAGAACATCACGTACACAGCTTTTTTTAAAAGAATTTTAATTTAAGACATTAAGTTGGAAATTGTTTTGAAAAGATGGTTAAACAACATGTAAAAATAAGCTTTTATAAACCGACTTTGGAATGTCTTTACTATAAAAACTGATAGAGGTGCTGAGAGAGAGAGAGAGATTGAAAAAGAGAACGTTTATATTTCGTATCTGATATTTACTAAAACCATTCACAAGAAGTTCAAACCAAAATCCAAAGTTTTGCCTTGGAAACGAAGAAAAAACTTTAAAATTCTTCATTTCTGACTCCAACCTTCTGCCTTTCCTAGTCTTTTAGGAAGAATATTTCATTAAAAAGGAACTGAGATCAAATAAACTGTATATACAACCAAATACATCTTATTACAACTCGTTTTGCTCTAGAACATTATTTTTCTGTTATCATATGTATTGTAAGTTGTCAACTGCATTGTGGAAAAATGTCTTTGCTTGAAAACAAAAAGAGAAATAATTATAGATAACGACCGTTGATTTGTAAAACTTAAAGACAAAGTTTACAGCTGTTAAAAGCGAGTATCATTGATAAATTCTTGTAGCTTGACAGACAGTTAAATTGTGTGTCTATTTTTTGCTTAAACTATTGCTTAAACTCTTTAAAAAAATTTTTCAAAAAATATTTCTGTTTTTGTTTACCGTTTTTTATTCAACTCCTAACATTGTTTTTGAATATTCGTAGTAATTTCATTTTCATCGACTGAAGCCTTGAACTTCGCGTGCGTAAAACCAAGACGAAAACTTTCTGAATTGTTAACTTTTCAATGCAGTATTTTCGACTTAGTTTTATGTATTTTAGATTTAGAAGGAAAACAGCCTAAGGCAGTAGACAGCATAACTTTTGGATAATTACAGATTTATAGAATTGTTTCAAAGCGCTCAACAGCAGAAGTTTTCAATGAGCATTGTTTATCAATGTTCGTTGCACTAAGTTTTTGAGTAAAAATTGTCACGAAATCTGTGGCTTTAGTAAAAAAATATCTATTAACGAAAACCTTTCTGAGCATATTGTACAAAAGTGTTTAAATTGTCGAGTTTTGTCGTTTGGAGAAGTGAAAAGACTAAAAGTGAAAAATTGAACTCGAATTTTGCAATCACTTCAAAGAAAGTATCGCTTCTCTAAATGATTTTAAAAAGAGTTATTTATTATCGAACTCACTTCTAAAAGTTCATAAAATTGAAATGGCAAAAGTCAATAAAAATTATCCACTTGGTCGAAAAGCAAATAATTCTCATTTAGATAAATTAAATTTTTAATGAATGCATGAGATTTACAGATAATTGAGCGATTTTTATTAAAGATTCTAGATATTATTTCAAAGTGTAAATCAGGTGCTGGTTACCGAGCGACCATTTGACCGCTTAAATCAAATGACTTTTCTTCTCAGGAACACGTCGCTAAAAATTATTTACATTATGAAGATAATATTCATTGTATTCTGAATTAACACTTTTGGTAATTGTTTAACCATCGAATAAAATTTTCAATTGTTTTTGAATCTGTTCACTGATAGCTATTTGGATTTCTTTTTTTGATTCAAGAATCAAAGAAATTTGATTGTTTTCTAGTTTAGATTTATATCTCAGCTTAAACGGCACAATAACAAGTTAAACCGGATGTAAGATCAGTTGTTGCTGCTGCAGCTGCTAACTACTGCTATTGCTATTACTTAGTGCTGCCACTGCTACTGCCCCTGCTACTGCAACTGCTATAACTACTACTACTGCTAGTGCTAATACTGCTACTACTACTGCTGCTGCTACTACGTACTGCTATTACTCTACTACTGCTGCTGCTACTACTGCTATTACTACTACTACTGCTAGTGCTAATACTGCTACTACTACTGCTGATGCTACTACTGCTATTACGACTACTACTGCTAGTGCTAATACTGCTACTGCTAGTGCTACTGCTAGTGCTACTGCTAGTGCTACTGCTACTGCTACTGCTACTGCTACTGCTACTGCTACTGCTACTGCTACTGCTACTGCTACGGCTACTGCTACTGCTACTGCTACTGCTACTGCTACTGCTACTGCTACTGCTACTGCTACTGCTACTGCTACTGCTACTGCTACTGCTACTGCTACTGCTACTGCTACTGCTACTGCTACTGCTACTGCTACTGCTACTGCTACTGCTACTGCTTCAACTGAAAGGTCTTGTAGTTTCAGAATTTTTCTTCGCTTATACAATTAAATATATACAGTCGTTAGATCTTTCCAACTTCATTGATAAACTTTCGATTTGACTGTATAGAACATAGATCAATTATGCATTGTTTAGAGAAATCAATACTGATCTTAAAATAGCTGAATAACACGGCTTATAATTCAGAAATTCCAAAAGCATAAATGTTTCAAAAATTCTATAGAAATTTTCCATAGAAACGAACAATTCATACTTTTTAAATACCTACTTGTCGGTAATTTCAATTATTTCAGTTATGCAGTTTGTGTATAGCGCTTGGAAACACAATAATTTCATCTGAAAATTCACAGATTTAATATCTGTATTCAAGCAACCCATTGAGCGTTTTAAATATTTTTTTTACGAAATTCATGCATCAGCGAAAACATTAGTTTTAAACTGCTTGAATATGACTTAAGTTTCTAAATTGATAAACTTTAGTGGAAACTTCAAGATAGCCTAATTTTTATCAAACTTTGAATAATTTGTAATTAGATTTTAGTATCTTGGAGTTAAATGCACAAAATATTCATAAATCTTCGTGGGATCACTGACTGAGTTAGCTTAACAATGAAAAATGTCTGCAGCATTTTTGAGCTTCAAGATCGTTGTCATAGATAAACTGGTTACAAGTTGCCAAAACTTTTTGCTATTATTTCTTCAGGTTTGAAAAGAAAGAAACATTGATAAATTTTAGGAATTAGTTTTAATCTCATAAACAGTGACTTAAAGGTTAGATAGTTCTTGGATTAGCAAGATTTGATTTTTTTTTTTTTTGTTCGATGCAAATTGAATAACCTCAAAAGGAACAAAGCAATTTATGATTTCATTTCAATTTTTAAGACCTACTTATTCGTAATCCACTTAGAACAGACAAAGACGATCAGAAGTCAAAGAAGAAACCCCGTGAATAAAAGTTGAAAAGCAGGATCTCAATCTCCGCAATATTTAGTCTAGTTTTGAGGTCCTGCGTTGTAAAAGAATCAATTCAACTCACCATTAACAAGCGAAAATAGAAAAATTAACACTTTGCTTTTGACAAGCGTCTTTTTGAAGGACAAATCAAAGTTTTATTGATTGTTAATATTGCTTTGTTTAACAACCTGGGTCTTGCTGTGCCGCGGGAACGCGGCCTTTTTAAGCGGGAAAATAGATTCGATTTGATATTAATCAAGAAAAAGCGATAAACTAAAGTCTTTAAATCTATAAAGAAAACGGAGTCAAAAACTAACAAAAGTAATCTCCAAAAACGAAAAGTTAATCCTAAAGATAGTTTTAACATATTTGTGTTTTTAAATGGTATTGAAAATCAAAATATATTGTTTTTTTGTGTGTTTGGCTGGATGTGATTTGCCTTTGGCGCGCTGTGGTGCTACTACTAATTTGAAAGCAAACGGCATGGAAGCCATTTAGATGCCGCGCGCGCCATGGCCATAAAGAAACCACTAAACTGCCCGAATAGCATCAAATTGAACAATGCTGCTAAAAATAAAATGAACAAAAATAAAATATCAATAAAAACTTTGCTTCTGGACAAGAGTATTCAAATTCAAATTTTTTTGATTGCTATCAAATTTTGTATTGGTTAATCTGATAAAGATAAAAAGTATCAAAACTATACATTTTTTTGAATCAAATCTATTTCAACTCAAGTTCTTTAAATAAATTAAAATAAGGTCTTGGAATTAAATGCAATAAAATTGAGTTAACTAGTTTTCTAGAGAAGCCTTTTGTGTGCAGTAGAGACCGGTGTTAAAAAAAACCCCACTTGTTTACAAAGCCCCAAAGCCGTTTTGTTTAATTTTGAAATGCTCATATGATTGTGTTATATTTCTCCTACAATAGTGTGAACTTTCTAGGTTAAGACCGCAAATTTGCTAAGAGCCTTTCAACTTTTAAGAACAATACTCGATTATCCATAAAATTGATTAAGAATTGCTGATACAGCTTTGTTGATTTTTCCAACTTATACATACGAAAATTGATTTGAGAATCATTTTCACTAGGGTAACATCCAGTTTACCGACATTGTTAAAAAAAACTGACACTTCCAGCCTCTTTGTTAACGTTGACTAAATTTTGATCGTCATTGATGTCCAAACTTACGAATAAATATACTTATTCTCGTCCTACTTTCGGCCGGTGACTTCTTGGCGTTTGAAGAAGTGTTCCAATTATCTTTATTTCTACACACTAATCAAATTCATGACCAATGTTATTCATATTTATCGATATCACATATCCTCAAGGTGAATCGATATCCGGCGTTCGAACTTCAAATATTTACTTAAACATTCGAATACAACCGACTGATCTGTGTAAATAGTTCGATGTGAAAGCTTTTATTGATTAAACAGCTTCTAATATTGTCTTTCCCATTAAAGGCCAATTTCAATTAAAAATGGTGTTCAATTTGATTGATTTTTCAACTGAAAATGCCAAATTTACGGCCTATTAACACAGCCTTTGTGCGAGAAAATATACCGTTAAACCTTAAATATATCGAATATTTCGCCGGACACTCAAGGAATTAAATATGAATGAGAGGACGAAGTCGAAAATGCGAAAAAAACCTCTAGTGTTTGGAGAATATTAGCTTATTTTAAAAGAAAATCAGCGAGAAAGTTGGAAAGAGTTTCGGATTGGGAAATCTTGTATCAAATAAAGCATTGCACCTGCGACCGCGGTAGATGTCCGGCTATTGTCCTAAGACCATATCAAAGGTGTATTGATTTGACATTGATAGTATGATACTGACGCCCATAGTTTATACTATTTATACTATTGCTGCAGGTGCATCTTTGATATGAACAGACGAGATCAAGCATGTGGGACACAAAGATGTGTACTGTTAAATAAAATAGAGCTCATCTCTCATCTATGTGACCCGGCTTCGATTCCCGCGGCCGGACTTGGTATCGTATGGATGTTGAGTTGTTCGTGAGTTCTCTCCTGATCTTTGAGGGTTTTTCTCCGGGTTTTCTGGTTTTCCTCCCTCTGCAAATAAACAACTTTTAAATCCGATCATGGAACGAGGGCCACAGGTTTGTTCAAAAAACCTTCAAATTATCGAAGCCTGACTGAAACAACCTTTTTGGGCTGATTTATTAAAGTAAAGGTATGGCTAACTCACAGATCGAACACTGAAACATTCTCTGGGTTGATCTAAGTCAGGGCATGGCTAACTCACAGATCGAACACTGAAACATTCTCTGGGTTGATCTAAGTCAGGGCACGGCTAACTCACAGATCGAACCCTGAAACAACCTCTGGGTTGATTTAAGTCAGGGCACGACTAACTCACAGATCGAACCCTGAAACATTCTCTGGGCTGATCTAAGTCAGGGCACGGCTAACTCACAGATCGAACCCTGAAACAACTTCTGGGCTGATCTAAGTCAGGGCATGGCTAACTCACAGATTGAACCCTGAAACATTCTCTGGGCTGATCTAAGTCAGGGCACGGCTAACTCACAGATTGAACCCTAAAACAACCTCTGGACTGATCTAAGTCAGGGCATGGCTAACTCACAGATTGAACACTGAAACAACCTCTGGGGTGATCTAAGTCAGGGCACGGCTAACTCACAGATTGAACCCTGAAACAACCTCTGGGGTGATCTAAGTCAGGGCATGGCTAACTCACAGATTGAACACTGAAACAATCTCTGGGATGATCTAAGTCAGGGCACTGCTAACTCGCAGATCGAACACTGAAACAACCTCTGGGTTGATCTAAGTCAGGGCACGGCTAACTCACAGATCGAACCCTGAAACAACCTCTGGGTTGATTTAAGTCAAGGCACGGCTAACTCATAGATGGAACACTGAAACAACCTCTGGGCTTATCTAAGTCAGGGCATGGCTAACTCACATATCGAACACTGAAACAAACTCTGGGCTGATCTAAGTCAGGACACGGCGCGACACGACAAAACAGAAAAGAACAGAAGACAGTAGAGCAGTGAAGTCAAACCAAGAAGAGATGTAGAAGGTGAGAAAAGGTTAGAAAACTGAAAGAAGACAGTAACAGCAGAGTAATCTGAACGACACTGTGAGTTAAAAGCGTCTCGTTGCCTTTTCGTCATTTATCAGTCAAAATCGATTTTTTCAACAAATTGTTAAACAACCGTTTTATATTTCGATTGTCATTTTAGACCCCCATAAAAATTAAGAAATAAATACTTTGGTTTATCATGCAGTCAGGATGGAGCCACGTGCAGATTGCGCTCAGTTACATGATTTGACTATCTTATGCATATTAACTAGTGTGTAAAAATCTAACATTCAGGTGATGTCCTTCCTAGCTAAGTATGTACTGAATAGTAAGTTCAGAGGCTTGTGGTTGGCTTAACGTGAGAAACGTTCAATTTATCTAGGAATGAATTGCCCTATTTCACTACGATGTCACAGCTTGGTTACATGGACAAATTTAATAGAAATTTAGGCTAAATATTTTTTCGTTTGGGATATTTATTGTAATATTTAGCTGCTCTCACTTTCCACTATATCATAAATCAAATTTTATCGTGAATTAATTTGTTTTGCGGCTATTTTGTCCCCCCCAGTCTGGCGACCATGATCCTTAGTGACTTCATAGTGAAATAGGGCAATTGACTAGCAATACAAAAAGAAAGAAAGAAGAAAGGAAGAAACGAGAAAGAAAGAAGGAATGAAAGAAAGAAAGTAAAACGGAAAGAAAGAAAGAAAGAAAGAAAGAAAGAAAGAAAGAAAGAAAGAAAGAAAGAAAGAAAGAAAGAAGGAAAGAAAGAAAGAAAGAAAGAGGGAATAGATGGATGAAAAATTTAATGAACGAACGAAAGGACAAGTCTATGATACCAAAACGAAGCATAGAAAGTATAGCAACGACTTCGATTAAAGACACCCCCTCACCTACTAACCACACTAACACCTGGCGTATCTGACCATATCCCGAACATGTGAATATTCCTCTTCAACGTTTTCTTTACTCACGTTTCGAAAGTAGCACCACAGGAATCCCAGCCTGATATTATTCCATTGCCAAATTCTGCACCAAGGTACAACTGAAATTCAAATAGTATTTGTAGGGTAACTTAACTTCCTAGAAATAACTTTATACACTAAAGTAATGAATTCTTTTCAAATCCGGTGTTTTTTATCTAACTGTTTTTTTTTTCGCGAGGATTTCTTTATTCTTTAAACTGTAATTTTATGCCTACATGTCGATCAGCTATCTAATGTTTTGCGTGGTAATTCAAGCCATATTTTATCTATTATTTTTAACTTCTATCCTCGCCCACGATGAAACCGAATTCGAAATTCATCTTGAATCAAGAGGTTCTCAAGTTTGATTGATAGATATCCACTTTCTCAAAATTTTAGATGCTGATAATTTGAAAGGGTTGAAATAGTTAAGCCGGTTAAAAAATACAATTCTAGTTTTGCGTAAAAAAGAGGCAGTGTTGGTTAGAATAGGTAAAATACGTTGGTTTAGGTTGAGGCTGGTTTTGGCTTAATTCTAAATACACTTATTATGATCTACCACGATGACTGGAACTGCTATTCACTACACGGTATAGTTTTTATTTTTGAGTAGGTTTCAAATTTATTTAACCCTGAAGCAACCTCTGGTTTGATCTAAGTCAGGGCATGGCTAACTCACAGATTGAACCCTGAAACAACCTATTGGCTAATCGAAGTCAGGGCATGGCTAACTCACAGATAGAACCCTGAAACAACCTCTTGGCTAATCGAAGTCAGGGCATGGCTAACTCACAGATAGAACCCTGAAACAACCTCTTGGCTAATCGAAGTCAGGGCATGGCTAACTCACAGATAGAACCCTGAAACAACCTCTGGGCTAATCGAAGTCAGGACATGGCTAACTCACAGATCGAATTCAATTAGAATTTAGCTTGTTAGGATTTGCAGAGGGAGGAAAACCAGAGAACCCGGAGAAAAAGCCCTCGAATCAAGGGAGAGATCCAATAAACTAACTCTGCTCATATGTGATGCCGAGTACATGGATGATAGCGAAAAAAAACTGACAAGATATTTTTGAGACGACATCAGAAACTTCATATGATACAGATCGATCTGACGCGGAAGCTCTAGGCTTCTATATCTTAAATGGGGCGAAATAAAAGAGTTCTAACACTATATGACTCAGAAACTTGACAGTCAGAACACATCCGAGTTGGCATCATGTGGACGACCATAGTTCATTCATTTATTCGTCACTTACTCGGTCATCAATCTCTTCCTTCCTTTCTTTATTAGTTCTTTGTTTGTTTATATGCCGTTTTCAGGTCTTTTCTTTTTTATCTTTTTTTCTTCTTTCATTATTCATAATAGACATTCATCAGTTCTTTTCCTTCTTCCTATCTTTCTTTTTTTCTCTCTCTTTCTTTCTTTCTTTCTATTTCTTTCTTTCTTTCTCTCTCTCTCTCCCTCTCTTTCTTTCTTTTGTTTTGTCCTACAAAAAGAGTTGCCTTGACGTCACGTGCAAGGGGTCTATAGCTATATCTACTTTTATATAACAAGGTTTCGCTATATAACTCACCGATCAATGTTGTTAAAGACGACTTTGCTTCTTCCAATGCCCATCAGCATACCTCTCATAACTTCTCCCATCTTCAAAGTCTTCAAATTGTATCGATAACCTGTTTTTAAAAGGAACCTCTAGGCTGATCTAAGTCAGGGCACGGCTAACTCACAGATCGTTGGATTACTGCTTACCTACTGGGTCCATAGGATAGAACTCTGAAACAACCTCTAAGCTGATCTAAACGCTTCGCTTTTAATCTATTCTTTTGTCTTTTTACTGTTTCTTTCTTGTAACCTTGCCTACCTTGCTCTCATCGGTTATCTATTTTCTATATTTATCATATATACACTACCTTCCACTCTTATTCTCTCTTTTACTCCGACGAAGGACTAGCGTCCGAAACGTCAGTAAGTGATCTCTCTTATTTTTTACGGTGTAAAATTTAACTTTTTATCCATACTGTTTCATTAGAAACACCGACGCAGCCCACACTAGCTTACCGCTAGTTATCATCTCTTTAAGTCAGGGCATGGCTAACTCACAGATCAAACCCTGAAACAACCTCTGGGCTGATCTAAGTCAGGGCATGGTTAACTCACAGATCAAACCCTGAAACAACCTCTGGGCTGATCAAGTCAGGGCATGGTTAACTCACAGATCAAACCCTGAAACAACCTCTGGGCCGATCTAAGTCAGGGCATGGCTAACTCACAGATCGAACCCTGAAACAACCTCTGGGCTGATCTGGTCAGGGCACGGCTAACTCACAGATTGAACCCTGAAACAACCTCTGGGCTGATCTAAGTCAGGGCACGGCTAACTCACAGATTGAACCCTGAAACAACCTCTGGGCTGATCTAAGTCAGGGCATGGCTAACTCACAGATCTTATAATTGAAACACCGGATTTATATATTTTATCAGAAAAACACAAAAGTATTGCTCAAAATCAAAACAAATCATTCAAAGGAGCAATCAAAGTAAGAACCTGGTTCAGTCATCATCAGTTCCTGCGTTGACGTCACGGCGAGATAAAAGGGACCTTAAGCAAGACCCGATGTTTCAGAACTGTGACTTAATGATAGAGGAAGACCTGGAAATAGGTGTTACTTCTTGATCTCAAGACGTGAACGACGTGCAATTGCTGAATATCGCATTCTGGCGAGAACGATATCGTCTTTTCTCGTTCAGATACTGACGTTCCCGTCCTAGATTTCGAGTTGCTTAAGGTCCCTAATGACGAAAGTGAATTTATATTCTAAACTGAACACTGATTTTTGAACATTTAAGTTGCATCTACACGAGCAATGTTTCCTTGACAAGTATCCTTGACAATTTTCATTGCTCGGTTAGACGATTAGCAAGTTTTCCTTGACAATTTTTTATTGACAAGGTTTCCTTTGACGATGAACAAGTTTTCCTTGAAAAGTTTCGATCAGTGAAGTAACAGGCTAGGAACTAATTTCATTAATATTCCTTGCCACGTTTTCCTTATGTCCGTCTACACGAGAAAAATTCATCCTTGATAAATTTTCCTTGTCAAGGAACTCGGAGCTAGCAAGGGGGAAAAATTGGTCATTTTACTCCAACTACACGAGCAATTTTTCTTGTCAAGAAAATATTGCTCGTACAGATGTCAGTGGCTGTTATGTAGGCGAAACTAGATAAAATTCAAGAGGATAAAGTCTTGAATTCATCCCACATCTACCAAATGGTTAAAGGAAGGAAGGAAGGAAAAAATCGCGGAAAAAAATTTTTAAAGGAAGGAAGGAAAGAGACAGCATGATGAGAGAATGTTTACGTAGGAGTAGAAATGGCGTGGGACTTTTAAAAAAGTCGTATTGCCTTGCACGTCTTAGCTTTGAAGCACGTGTTTTCATCGTATTTCCCCCTAGATATTCTAATACTAGAATGAATTTGTCATAGACTAAAAATGTCGTGGAAATATTACAAACATATTTCGAAATAGTCGCTAAAGAAACCCAGTAAAATTAGGTAGTTTCAAGCAGCAAGAGGACTTGATATTTCGTACGAATGTATAGAATTCACCTGAAGTCCACCAAAGCCTGGTGAATCATATTTCAGAAGCTTCTTATCGTTTTTCTTTTGAAATGTTCAACTCCTCGAAACCTTGATTATTATAAGTGACGGCCGACTAGTATAGACTCAATATTATTGAAATAATCAATGAAAAAAGTTTTTGTATCATAAAAAAATAAATATATATCTCAAATTCCACTGAGAAGTGTTCAAGGAGTATTCAAGGACTCAAGAACAATTTTCCATGGAGTATTATCAGCCAAGTTACTATGGTTTAAAGGACTTTCTCACGCGAACTTATCTGAATTTCGTTGCAAGAAGTGAACTTGATTTGAAAGCATTAGGTCGACTCGCTAAGTCGTGAAGAAAAGTTAAGAGCTTTTCAAGCGCCCTTGATAAGTAAAATTAGGGTCAAGGAGTTTAAGGAGTAGCAAGAAGCATGCAAATTTAATACTTATTTCAAATCTGGACAGAAAAAAAAGGGTCTTCCTAGGTCGTGTTTCGAGATCATATTCACGATTAAACACAAGAGCATCACCAATGAGTTTTTGAAAAAATTGAAGAACCCGAAAACCAACCTTCTACGAAAAAAAATCATAACGTCACCGATAATCAAGCTAGCTTTTGATGGAAGTTCTTTTTCTCAAATTATACATCTTTTTTACAAATTTAAGTCAAACGCTTTGGAAAATTTTGATAACTGAATGTAGTTAAAATTAATCTTAGAAATCTCGGTATTTTTCTGTTAAATTAAAATGAGTGCTTAAATATAATGTAGGCAGTCATTATCATAGTTTTTGCAAAGAGTAATTACAAAACTCTCTTAAAAAGAAATCTTTTTTTCAAAATGAAGGTCCGTTTTGAAGGCCGACTTTACTGAGAACAGCAAATAATATCTTTATTTTTTCTCATTTACTTTTCCACTTCTTTTGCGATTTGTTTTGTCGTCTAGTCGGCGCGGATGACGGATCGTGGTCACAGATAAACAAATACCGCCCGCTCTAACAGCAAACCGCGCAAGGCGGCTTTTAGGATCCCGCACCGGAAAATATTCGCACAAATCAGTTGGAGGGATACAACTCAAACAGCGAATATTATTTTTAAGAAAATGGCACTGAAATGGGAAAAGATTTCGCCCAAGGTAAAAAGGTATATTGGTGCTAATGTTAACGGCGAAAAAAAGTGTGCAAAGGATTCTTGTAGTTGTAGTCTGTGACCCTATAATGCTATCAATCTCTAAAATCATACACAGAATTGAAATATGGCGACCAATTTGAATAACTATTGTTCTGGACTGACTAGCCTCGTGTTCACGTGGAAACATAAAAGCATTTTTACATGTATGAGAGGCTAGTTAGTCAAGAGCAATAGTTTTTCAAATTGGTCGCCATATTTCAAGGTGTATAATAATAGACCCCTTGCAGCACGTCGGAATGCAGCTCAATTTGGAGGACAAAACAAAATGTTTCCAATTCTCAGGAGATCGAAACTATTTTGTTTTGTCCTCCAAATTGAGCTGCTTTTTCTGGAATGTAACTTAATTTGGAGGACAAAACAATATGTTCCAATTCTCAGGAGATTGAAATTCTTTTGTTTTGACCTCCAAATTGAGCTGCTTTTTCTGGAATGTAACTTAATTTGGAGGACAAAACAATATGTTCCAATTCTCAGGAGATTGAAATTCTTTTGTTTTGACCTCCAAATTGAGCTGCTTTTTCTGGAATGCAACTTAATTTGGAGGACAAAACAATAGGTTCCAATTCTCAGGAGATTGAAATTCTTTTGTTTTGTCCTCCCAATTGATCTGCTTTGACGTCAAGACGTGCAAGACGTCTATATCTGTTCGAAGGGAACAGCCAGTCTTCGATACTGCAACAGCATCCTTCTCTCTTCACCAGGTGGGGCTTTAGAGACAATTGTCATAACAGTCCCTTCTTTCCCCTGTCGACCAACCCTCCCAGCCAAGTGCAAATACTCTTCAACATTCTTCGGTACTTCCATCAGATATACATTCTCAAGGTCCTTGAAGTCCAGTCCTCGAACTGTTTCTTCAGTTCCAACTACCAGCTGAATTTTTCCCGAGTGAAATTCCGCTAGGAACTGTTCGTGGTTTAGTGGGTTTTGACTGGCAATTTTTCTGTAAAGAGCAGCAGCTTTAAAACCCAAATATCGCAGCTCCCAGACAAAATCATCGACTGAGAGATTGCGATGGATGAAAACTAGAGCCGACTTGTGATTTGAGTTTTGGAATGTCCTATTGATTGAACAAAGAATCAATAAGAACATTTTTTTAAATTTAGACTCATAAATTAGACTTTATCCCACACCATAGAAAATACAGCCAATCAGAAAGCAGGAAAGCCGTTGTATATTCGTCGGTATTCCACTCTTCCTTCCCATCATGCAATGCGCGTTGAATCTACGCATTTGTATTTTCTATGGTGTGGGATAAAATGGTTATACAATGGTTCTCGTGGCATACCATGGATATCCCACTCATCACTTGTATTTTCTACAAGTGACTCGTGGGATATTCCACGGTATGCCACTCGAAACCATTGTATAACTAGTATGTATAGCGGCTGTCATAGGCGCCTTCAAATGCTTTCAGTTCGACCCCGTTGAGCTGCCCCACTGCTGTACTTGCGGTGATGATTAGCGATGACAAGTTTTTTTTTTATTCTCTAGTTTGCCCAAGAGCAGAAGCTCATGAAGGGGGCTCACTAGAAACAAGGACATGTTTCATTGACCTAACGTGCTGTTTTCTTATTTCATAATCACCTGTTTAGAATGAAGGCCTAGTTCAGACGTCGAACTTTTGCCGCGTTGAATCTAATTGCCTTTCGAAGTCGAGTGCTGTTTTTCCTTAGCATGTAGATCAATCTTAACACATGCCGTCTACTGGCGCTAAGCAAAAGAGCTGATGTCTTATATGGTAGTTCTTGGCGTTTCCTCAAAAGCAATTAGATTCGACGCGGCAAAAATTCGACGTCTGAACTGGGCGTAAAAAATATAAAATAATTCTCCGTTCAGATTCTGTGATCTAAATTCGCGGGGTGTTGAGAAAAGTCTATAGAAACCAGCTCAACTTAGCATCGTGGTCATAATTAGCTATAGCTTGAGGGAGTTGATAAGACAGTTAGCACACTTAACTTATAGAAATAATAATTCAATAATAAAACGAGACAAATTGTCTTCGCTTATCTACGATGCTCTGAATTTCAATTTGTATTTTTTTTTCTGGAGGATAACAACAATGTATTACATCTGAATTTATTTTGTAGAGATCAATAACCGTTTGAAATGGCTCTCCTCACTGTGTATATGAGGCAGTTAATGAGGCTTTTGGCAAACTTTTAAACAAGAAAAATGAATTGAAAATAAACTTCGTCAAATTTACTAGTCTTGTTTGGGCTACCTGTGGTATATGACAAAGGCTAAAAAAAGAGATGTTTCCAAGGACTAGTCAATTCAATGTATCCCAGCTGAGTTGATCGCCTTCCACTATTTTTGGTTAGCATTTTTCGAGCATTTTCCGAGTAAACGATGTAGACTTTTCTTGTTGAGTAAAATAAAATTCCGCCATGAGTTCGACTAGCGTTTACGATTAATTTAAAGAAGGAAGGACTCGTATTTCATAAATTCTCTTGGCAGAATAATGTGAAATGCTAATTAAAATACGATGTCGAATCCTCAATTCTGATTGGTTGACATTGAGTTTGTTCTCAAGGTCAACTCAGCTGGTCTGAGCTGCGATAATAGCACTATACTGACACGATGTTGGTAATAATTTCTAAGAAAACCCGAAAAAACAATATTCCACAAAAAAAAAAATTATTCTGAAGGAGTTTTGAGTTTTTCCATTTCTTCAATGGCCGACTACATAGAAGTGTTGAGGTTTTGTGTTTTGAGAAAGTAATTTTTACTTTCTGCCTCGTTATGCATGTCAAGGCACTGCTAGGTTTTTGTGAATAAAAGTGTCCTGCAAACGCCAAAGGGTATACAAACAATATGATTACCGAATGAGGTAGCTGAGTGGCCTACAAGTTAGCGAGCTGTGCTGCAGTATAACTTTCCCAAAACCTTGTCATGTAAATGTGCACGAACACAAAGTCATTCCAAATCATCAATAAACATAACTGAACATTAAATTGAATAAAATATTATGTGAAATGGGTAAAAACAATTCGATAATTTAATCAGGAAGTCCAACGATTATCTATGAATATTAATTGGTCATCAAGATCATCAGGTGTGGGAGAGAAGCTATAAATTACCTTCTGAAACCTTAACGTTGATCATTGTACAAGTTGTGTACGAGCACAAACCTACTGCACTAATAATATCATAGTACTATTGGTCATCAAGATCATCAGGTGTGGGAGAGCAGCTAGAAATTACCTTCTGAAACCTTAACGTTGATCATTGTACAAGTTGTGTACGAGCACAAACCTACTGCACTAATAATATCATAGTACTATTGGTCATCAAGATCATCAGGTGTGGGAGAGCAGCTAGAAATTACCTTCTGAAACCTTAACGTTGATCACTGTACAAGTTGTGTACGAGCACAAACCTACTAAATTGTTTCTTCTTCAAACAAACAAGGTGAACTATACTTGTAATTCTTCTTCTTAAAGAAACAGTCTTATTCTTCTTCGTTTTCCAAAGATAGACTCAGTTTAGCTGATCTCATGATCTCAAATTTTAGTTTTTTTCAGACATCCTCAAGATAAGCCGTTTTTACAATGAACGTGAACAATTCAACACAAGGTAATGAAACATTTACATGGACACCAATAATTCCAGTTCACACTCGTATAATCTTGTGGTCTATTCTACTTGTCTGGTCTCTGCTTGCTAACGTACTCGTTATCGCTGTGGTGTATTGCAATCAAAATTTAAGGACAAACATGAACTACTTGATTGTTAATATGGCTGTATCAGACTTGTCCATTCCCTTGATAGTAATGCCATGGATGATTTCGAAGTCTATAGTACGACCCAACGAGTGGTTAGTGAACGGTCCCCTTGGTGATGCTCTCTGTAAACTGGTTCCTTTCCTCTCTGATATGTCCCCATTTGTATCATCTGTCAGTCTGGTCATCATCGCCTTCCAAAGATTTATCGCTGTTGTTTATCCAACTCGACGACAGATTTTAAGTCGTAAAACCAGATGGATTGCGATCTCTTTCCCTTGGATCGTAGCCATGGCTCTCTTCTCTCCATACTTTTACACCTATCGTCTGAGAAATAAAGGGGGCTACACGATGTGCGACGATTCACGGTCACCAGAATTTCATTCGATATTCATTTTCATACAAATAATAGTGGGCTTTGTTATTCCTAATATCATAATAGTAATCCTTTATACTATCATAGTGTATAAACTACTTAAAAGCTTGAACAATGTCATGGAGTTTATTGAAAAAGAAACGATACGTTTACGACAGAGAAGAAACAGACGAATATTCAACATGTTAATAACTATAGTTATAATGTTCACCATCTGTTGGTGTCCTTTAAGTGTATTGTATTTGTTAATTATTACATCAAATCCATCTTCCTGGTCAATGGACATTGAAACTCTTACTAAATTGTTTTTTGCCTTTCCCTTTATCGCGTACTCGGATCCCTTGCGGCGATCAATCCCTGCATCTATTTTGTATTTCTGAGAGACTTTAGAGAAGGACTGAAAAGACTTTGCTGCAAGAAAATTGCACCAACAAACGAACCGATAGCTAGACGACCAAGAACACGAGGTGAAGATGAAGATGGTAACCAGGACCCAACATGTACACCACCTCACATCTATACCACTTCATTCTAAGATGTTCATCAACACTAGATGAAACAGAACACCAGGTGGAGATAGTAACCAGGACCCAACATGTACACCACCTCACATCAATACCACTTCATTCTAAGATGAACATCAACACTAGACGCACCAGAACATCAGGTGGAGATAGTAGTCAGGACCCAACATGTACACCACCTCACATCAATACCACTTCAGTCTAGGATGTTCATCAACACTAGATGAAACAGAACACCAGGTGGAGATAGTAACCAGGACCCAACATGTACACCACCTCACATCAATACCACTTCAGTCTAGGATGTTCATCAACACTAGATGAAACAGAACACCAGGTGGAGATAGTAACCAGGACCCAACATGTACACCACCTCACATCAATACCACTTCAGTCTAGGATGTTCATCAACACTAGATGCACCAGAACACCAGGTGGAGATAGTAACCAGGACCCAACATGTACACCACCTCACATCAATACCACTTCAGTCTAGGATGAACATTAACACTAGATGCACCAGAACACCAGGTGGAGATAGTAACCAGGACCCAACATGTACACCACCTCACATCAATACCACTTCAGTCTAGGATGTTCATCAACACTAGATGAAACAGAACACCAGGTGGAGATAGTAACCAGGACCCAACATGTTCACCACCTCACATCAATACCACTTCAGTCTAGGATGTTCATCAACACTAGATGAAACAGAACACCAGGTGGAGATAGTAACCAGGACCCAACATGTACACCACCTCACATCAATACCACTTCAGTCTAGGATGTTCATCAACACTAGATGAAACAGAACACCAAGTGGAGAATAATCAAGTTTAACATATACCGTTTATACACATTATAAGAAAGATAAAATGTTTATAGTAAGCCAAATTATAAAATGCCCGGCATAGTGTTATTAATTGATAATAAATTAAGCTGAAGATTTTTAATGTATGAAAGTATGGTTCAGTTGTTTAGAAGCTAGTGTACTAATGTAAGGAGTACGAGAGTGATTATTTAAAAAAAAATGGCAATTGAATAAGTGTACATATAAGTAAAAAATAAAAAATGTAAAGTCCATAAGGAAGCAAACTAGCAAGATATTATATTAAGTTGTGTAGTATTTGTAAAAAATTTCCATAGAGCCACCTGGTGGGCACAGTCTAATAAGTAGAATAAAATTAATCGTTTTCCTACCTATCAATTATATCTTACAAACATCCCTCCCTTCTATTCAGAGATCACGGATCTCCTTTTCTATTAGTTTCATGAAACTCGGAAGCAAAACAGAAAAATAGGAAAGACGACAGAAACAAAGTAAGAAAATGAAAGAAAAAGCAATAGAAAAGAAAAAGAAATATAAAGGAAAAGAAAGAAAGAAAGAAAGAAAGAAAGAAAGAAAGAAAGTAAGTAAGTAAGTAAGTAAGTAAGTAAGTAAGTAAGTAAGTAAGTAAGTAAGTAAGTAAGTAAGTAAGTAAGTAAGTAAGTAAGTAAGTAAGTAAGTAAGTAAGTAAGTAAGTAAGTAAGTAAGTAAGTAAGTAAGTAAGTAAGTAAGTAAGTAAGTAAGTAAGAAAGAAAGAAAGAAAGAAAGAAAGAAAGAAAGAAAGAAAGAAAGAAAGAAAGAAAGAAAGAAAGAAAGAAAGAAAGAAAGAAAGAAAGAAAGAAAGAAAGAAAGAAAGAAAGAAAGAAAGAAAGAAAGAAAGAAAGAAAGAAAGAAAGAAAGAAAGAAAGAAAGAAAGAAAGAAAGAAAGAAAGAAAGAAAGAAAGGAAGGAAGGAAGGAAGGAAGGAAGGAAGGAAGGAAGAAAGAAAGAAAAGTCAAAGAAAACTAGAAAAGAAAAGAAAAAGATAAAACTCTCTCAATCCTTGTACACAAACAAGAAAACGTCTGTATTTAGGAGAAAACGACTATATAAGATCAATGAAATTCGCTGTTCTGAAATCCAAAGGATGTTTACTGGAAGAAAAGACATGACAACGGTTCCTGTAATTAGCTATTTCCTATTTATTAATGACTTAATGAATTAATAATTGAATAATAAAATAGATCTTCCTGAGTTGTCACCGACTTATTTGCCAACTATATGCTTTAATGAATTCTGGAATGACTTTGATGGTAATACAGGTGTATTATTTCATTCGTAGAAGAGTTTCAGTGTTTAATCTAAGGAGGTATATTTCTTCACATAAAAATTGTTTAGTTAGTCTTTAATAAACAATTTTTAGATCTGATAAAACACGAGCCGGAAGTTTATTGAATGTCATCAATATCTTCATTACTATTTATGAGCTTCAAGTCCAGTTTCTTTTTTATATATTAAATAATGTTTATTGGATGTACATACTAAATACTGAACAATTATCGGACGAGTCTCAGAAAAAATATCATGAAATCTCAAAACAAGTTGAATTAAGCCTGGTTTAGACGTCGAATTTCACATGTGCCAAATCGAATGCGAATGAGGAAAATCTATCGTTTGAGTTCATTCATTACATTCAGCATATATGAATGCATTGGTTTCAATTTTCAATGTTTTTAAGGTAGAAAAAAGTGCTTGAACACTTGTGATGTTTTGAAAACGCTGTCAAAATTGCAGCATTTTGAAAACCATCGGGTTTTAGGTCCCGTATAAGAAGGAGACAGCGAATTATTTTCATGAAAACAGGTGACCTGGAAATACGTTCTCGTATAAACGATCTTATGTTCATGAAATCCCGAGGGGTACTCCCTATAATGGACTATACGGGGGTGCTCCGCCCGAAAGGGGTACCTTTTTTCAGGCCAGAGGTATACCAAAGGGTTGAGAATTCGTGAGTTTTGGTATAGAAATGGAAGGGGAAGCTTAAATTACTATTCAAGGAAATGAAGCCGAACTTGCATGCCGTTTTACGCGCCAATCGATACTGTATTCATATTTCGCCTGGTTCTTTGGTCGTGCAATATGTTTCGGAGTCCCCCCAGCATGAAACCGCGTCAGTGTAAGCGGGGCCCATTTACAGGATTCCCACTCATCTAGAAAAATAGAATTCTCTAACATTTCTATATTCAAAAACCATTTTTCACTGACCACACTATGCACTTATTTTACGAAAAATGGTAGTTTGACCACAGGAAGCCCACCTAAGAATTCCGAATTTAAAACCATTTTGTGAAGGCTGACAAAAAATTCCCCGACTTAATTTTTATTGACTTTTGGGTAATTTGCAAAAGTTCACTAACGAAAATAATTGACAATTCCCTGACCTTGAAAAACATTCAGAATTCACTGACTTTTCCCTGACAGTGGGCATTAGCATGTGGGTGGGTGGTTTTGGGTGGCAAATGATCAAATTTTCTGGAACTAATATTTATTTACATAACTTTCACCCAACTTTAAAATATAAAACTAAGATGAATAAACAAGATAAATAATATTGGGCAAGGAACACACAACAGAGCTAGGCTCCAATTACAGTGCGTCCATCAAACTAATAATAAAAAAATAAAATAAAAATAAATAAATAAATAAAATAAAAAAGATTGGGAATTAAAAATTATAGAATTTTGGATGCTAATAATAGAGACTATTAAACACTTCTAATAATAAAAATATAAAACTATAAAATCACTTCTATTTAAAAATAATTAGATACTGATAATAATAACTTCTACTCAATAACAGCAAGCATTAGTCTTTAGTACATTGCGTGAAGAACAACATTTAAGGCAGATAGATTTCCAAGTATTAAACATATTAATATTATAAGCATTTTTAAGAGCGTTATTATAATAAGCAGTTAGCTGAGACTTGAAAACAATGAAAAGAATAGATCTACAAAGTTACCTTGCTAAGACAAGTGCCTTCGATGATTCGGTCTCTTCATCATAAAATGTATATCTGTGTCTGATGCATGATGGGATACTTCTGATCTTTCCTTCATAAGAGGGGGACTGGACCACAGTCACATGATCACCCCAGCCCATGTCGACCAGATCTTCTAAAAGAGCAGTGTTAACAGTAGCAGATGCACCAATAAACTGCTTTTTTGGGACCTAAAGACAATATAATTAAATAAATAAATAAATCACTTTTTTATAGTGGAATACAAATTCAGTAACTTAATACTGGTTTCCAATTTGGCCCACTGTCACTCACACACATTACCACTACATTATATATTCTATGCATACAACTCAACTCACATGTTGATTTTTAGGAAGGGAGGAAACCAGAGTACCCGGAGAAAACCCTTGTGACAAGGGAGAAAACAACACATCAAACAAACTCAACTCACATAATATGATCTGACCCGAACTGGGGATTGAACTCGGACCACAGCGGTGAGAGGCGAGCGGTAAGCCACTACGCCACCCATGCCACCCATTAATTACAACAATTACTGTAATTGTTATAAATATTTCCTTCTGATTGGTAGCGGCATGTGCTTTATGAGCTTTCTATTTCATATCAGCGTCCAAAAGAATAGCTATTTTAAGTAGTGAACTTTACAGATATTTGTAAAAGAAATATAACACTCGCTCAATGTGGAATATATGTCCAGTTATAAAGCACTTGGGGATTGGCAAAACACTTGAGAAATGTCTGACTACTACATGCCAAGAATGCTTCTCCTAACATTTCTCTCTAGTGTTTTGCCAATCCCTTAATTGGTAGTGCTGAAGTACATGTACAGTATAGTACCTTTGAAAGTTGGGCTATTTTTTCAACTAAGAGCCTTCCTGATCTTGGGTGTTCTGCTCTCTTAAGGATTGTCTTCTGTGAAGCTCTTTTGTGCAATGGCAAAAGAATCTTGTCCACTTCATCCACAACAATTCGCTTAGTTTTTTGGAAAAGAGATTCATTTGCCTCGACAATCTCCAGGAGTCTTTTGGGTGTGCCGATGACAATGCGTGGTGGGTTGGTCGTATCTCGTAGTCTCTTTTCTTGTGAAGACAAATCAACACCACTAACCTATCATGCAAAGAATGTTATTGTTATTCCAGGTGAAGGTGGTGTATTATACTAGGCAATGACTCCTTGCAATTAACTTGTATGCAACTTTTTTGTGAAATTTTTGCAAAGAAATGTAAGCATCTAGTCTTATAAAGAGGCTCACTGAGCAAGCGATGCCTGTCCACATACATTTCTATGCAAAAAATGTTTTTCGAAAATGCTTTTAATTTAAAGGCAATCTTTATGAAACTTCCCAGTTAAACTATTATTATTGGTGTGCCAGATTTGATAGTAAACTCCTTTTTCTGATAGATCAAATAGCTTATGATATCATGTTTGCAAGATATAGGTCTATTTATCTTAGCCTTAAAGTACTTACAAGAATTTATAAAATTGGAACAAAAGAAGTTGAAATCTTTATGGCCCTATTCTACTAAAAAGGTTAACTTTTTCCTATTCATATTATTCATATACTGTTTTGTAAAACATGAACTTACAAAAGATGCCACAATTGATTTATCCCCAAGAAGTCGGTGTGCCTCGTACAACATCTGACTCGCTAATTCTCTTGTAGGAACAACAATGACAGTTCCATAACTTTTCCCAGGATCTTGTAAAGTAGGCAAGAGGAAAACTAGTGTTTTTCCTGAACCTGTTTCAGACTTGATTAAGATACTCTTGTTTTCATAAATTAGAGGCAAAGCTCTTTCTTGAATAAGCACGGGCCTTGTAATACCACCTTTTTGTAACTTTTTTATCAATTTGGGATGGACACCAATATCTTCAAAAGAGACATCACATGTTAAATTATCCATAACTTGTGTCATCTCTTTTTTCTCTTTTTCTTCTTTAAAACTTGGGATTTTATCCACTGGCCTTCCTAAATTAAGCTTGCTGACAATTTCTCTAAACCTAGGAACTCGAAAACCAAAATCATTGTCCTCCATAACCAGGGAAGCTCCTTTGGTTAGTTCACTGTGCCTTGGAACAGTCTCCATATTGAGTTCCTTAATTTGTTTTTTGGAAACTCTTTTTTCCATCATTGTCCCACGAAGCTGAGTTCTATAGTTCTTCTCAGTTGACTTCCAAAGTTTCAGAAATTCTACATCAGAATCCTTTACTTTGGGGACTTTTTTCGTTCCTTCAATACCTTTATCAATCTCTGTTATTCTTGTCTTAGGTCTTCTAGGTGAAGTTAATTTTCTTTCTTGATAAAAACGAGCATTAAAAATAAAACAAGACTCTCTGCCAAGCAATGAATTCCGTGCAAATTGAACATGCCTACGACCACAAACGTTCCTCAACATCATATTTTCACCTTTACGTTGGCTTTATGGATATTCACGAGTCTTAAAAAACTCCAAATTCCCTTTTTACGACAAGAAATAACAAGAAAAAGTAAGAAAGATAAAAACTCTCGACATTTTTGGACTCAAACTCGTGGTGTCTGCAATTTTCAGCAGGCGTTCCTCCAATGTGACAATAATGCACCCGAGAGAGGGGAGGGAAGGGGATTGTTGAACATAACACAGGACTGCCAGAACCACTCAATGTCAATGTCAGCTTCATTGATTGTTACAAAATTAGGCTAAAATTTCAACGAATCGAGAAAAAAATAAGGCCCTAAATCCGAGAGAAGCTGTAGGAGAACAGTAATACACTTAGATCAAAGGATTACGGAATTTAAAAAAAGTAGAAATGCTGGGATTCAAAGTCAATGAACTTGGTCGCTATATCGTTGTGGTAAGTCCAGGAATCTTCAAATACTTTTAATATACTCTAACTTTTTCTTATAAATAGTTGTTAAAAATATGTCTAAGTTATTAAATATTAAGGCTGTAACCAAGAAATGTCGTTATTTAACTCTCAAGAATTACAATTTCGACACCAAAATCACGATAAACTTTCATTGTCTATGGTTTTTGCTGCAGTTAGTATGGATGTTGATCAACATTGTCCTGTTTGTCACGACATATTTGGACTATGGAACATCAAAGAAATTCACCTATCTTAGAGTTGTGATTAAGGTTAGTCATTTATATCGAAAAATTAAAATTTCATGCACTCTTTATTGTAAAAATCTAATAAATTTAAGCAAATATAAGAAGTTTTAATTTCGTAGTAAAAAAGCGGAACATTGTTCCACAAGAGTGATTCACTTAATTAAGTACTGAATCAAACTCTTTAGCTTGAGTGTAATCTTTTCCCATTTCAGACTATGTGTCATTCCCTAGAGTATCATTTCTCTGTTTAACGGTTGCGTATGAGAAGACATGTTAATATGGATACAACTCAAACAGAGAATCTTATTCTCTAGAGAATGACATGAGCTATGAAATGGGTAAATACTATGTCCAAGCTAAAGACGTCAGACGCTATTCAATAAACATAACAATGATAGTCTAGATGTCGTCAAGCGTGTAAAGTTATGTGCAGTTTTACTTTCCACTGATATTGGAAGTATTTTTTGGGTGTGGACTTCCTGTCCTTGAAATCCCATAGGAAGCCCAATTTTGAAACATTCAAATAATTCATTGTCTGTTTCATGCACTTTTTTTTTGGGGGGGGGGGGGGGGGGAATGTTAACATAGGTGGGAGAGCAGAGCAGGATTTTCTCTTCTCCCTGAACCAATATCTTGGCTGATCTAAGTCAGGGCACGGCTAATTAACTCACAGATTGAACCCTGAAACAACCTCTGGGCTGATCTAAGTCAGGGCATGGCTAACTCACAGATTGAACCCTGAAACAACCTCTGGGCTGATCTAAGTCAGGGCATGACTAACTCACAGATTGAACCCTGAAACAACCTCTGGGCTGATCTAAGTCAGGGCATGGCTAACTCACAGATTGAACCCTGAAACAACCTCTGGGCTGATCTAAGTCAGGGCATGGCTATTTGGCACAGATCGAATTGGAATTTAGCATGTTAAGTTTTCCAGAGGGAGGAAAATGGAGTTAGAACCCATCAAATCAAGGGAAAGACCCAAAAAACTCTACTTGTGATACGGAGTCCAGGAATCGAACCCAAGACCCCAGAAGTGAGATAAGTTCACCTGTTATCTTGACTGCAGAGTGAACTAGCCTACCATACTACCAGTCAATAAATAGTTATATTGTCGTGTTTCACATATTATGTTGATTTAGAAAGGACTGCCAATTGCTAGAGGTGCCGCAATGGTGCTGAACTTCAACTGCATGTTAATTCTGCTTACAATGTGCCGGAATATTATATCACTGATTAGAAGCAATTGTAATGTAAGTAGCACAACAAAATATTTTCAATAGATTACTTTTAACAACTGTGCTCCATCTGAAACAAGTTACTCATCCCTACCCCTCCCTACTCTCATTGATAACTCTCTCTCTCTCTCTCTCTCTCTCTCTCTCTCTCTCTTATCCCTCTTTCTCATGATGTGGTAAATAATACCTTTTCTCACAGTTCAAGGCTATTTAGTCAGGGGTGCCTCAGGGGTCTCTCTTAGGGCCACTATTACTTCTGTTTCAGGGTCGATTTAGGATTTTTTAGGAGTAGTGCACCATTATTTTTTTATGATCAGATCTGGGGCAGGGCCCTAGTAAGGCCAAAGATATAGGGGGGCCTGGTCAGAAGTATTGGGGGTGCTGTATTCTAAAACACCCTATATGTATTAGTAATATACCTAAATAAAATTTCCAGTGTTCAATATACTGTACATCCAAAATTATTGGGGGTGCCCTGCTATGGCCCAGTTGGGGGAGGGGGATAGGGGGCACCCCTCTCCTAGATTCTCCCCTATATTTACTACTCTGGTGAAGTTAGAAAGTAATGAATGAATGAAATTAAACGTAGGTCTTTTCCATATTTTTCATTTGTTTTAATAGTATGCAGTGATGAGGCCCGTCATGCGTGTTCTGGACAAATGTGTTACATTCCATAAATACATTGCTTATACAATATGCCTAATGACGGGTAAGTCCAATAATACAACAAGTATTATTTGCAATACTACCACTACCGGAATTCCTTACACACATCCTATTGTTCAGCCAATAGTACACTTTCGATATTCTGGTTGAGTGATCATGCACAAAGCAACTTAAGGCAAGGCTCTGGAGAACTTAAAGAATATATTAGGATTACTTCATAGTTTCCTTGCAGCAAGCTCTTCTTGAATTGCTTTGTGCATGATCACTCAACCAGAATATCAATAGCAATGTATAACAATAGATTCTGATGTAACAATATGCCAACCATTTCCACAATATCTCTTCACAAGTTGTTTTGTTTTACCAGCCAATCCATCTCTGGTTGGCACATGAATGACAAAGGCTAACATCACACCAGGGGCAGATCCAGGGAGGGGCAAAGGGGGCTGTAGCCCCCCTTCAGCTATGCTTCTTGAAGTTGAACAGAAAGCAAATTTTTAAATATCTTTCCAAGTTCTGCGGTGTCATTCGCAACAGTCAGTCGAGCCCCCTCCTTATATTTTTAGCTGGATCTGCCCCTTATAATAATAAATCTTTATTTACTGTGGGTAACAAATACAGCAGAATATACTGAGTTGGTTTCCAATTTGGCCCCCTGTACAAGAAGCATCTAATTGTCTTACCCTTCACTTGATGTCAAAGATATAGACCTTGCACGTGACGTCAGAGCAGCTCAATTTGGAGGACAAAACAAAAGAATTTCAATCTCCTGAGAATTGGAACCTATTGTTTTGTCCTCCAAATTAAGTTGCATTCCAGAAAAAGCAGCTCAATTTGGAGGACAAAACAAAAGAATTTCAATCTCCTGAGAATTGGAACCTATTGTTTTGTCCTCCAAATTAAGTTGCATTCTAGTCTAATATATTCTCTGTTCTCATTCAGTGCATACCACTGTGATTATAGACTCATCCATACAGTTTTAGCCTCATTTCTACATCACTATTTCAGATCAGCTGGTTGACTTTGACATCTATTTTTGACTATTCCTTACTGGTTTCAGTTGTCCATGTTGGTGCGCACTGTTTCAATTTTTAGCCTCATTTCTACATCACTATTTCAGATCAGCTGGTTGACTTTGACATCTATTTTTGACTATTCCTTACTGGTTTCAGTTGTCCATGTTGGTGCGCACTGTTTCAATTTTGAAAATCTTATCAATAGCTGGGAGAGTGAAAGCGAACTTAACCAAAAACTGATTCAGAGTAATCAGATGGTTAACCCTATTAGCAAAAAGAATGCTGTAAGTAATCAAGATGTAATATTCCCTTTCACAGTTCCCTGCGCCATCTTGAAAGGTAGCTGTGCCTTTGCATCGAAGAGAGACATGAGGTGACCTTGCAATGATAGAGACCTTTTTTTAACACCTTGGACGATTATTCACATGTCTCTATCATTACAAGGTCACCTCATGTCTCTCTTCGATGCAAAGACACGGCTACCTTTCAAGAACTGTGAAGGGGACTATTATTCAAGATGTCCCTCTTGACCTTCTTGTATTCTTGTTTCTTTCCTTCCTTTCTTCCTTCCTTTGGCTCCTTTGCAACGTTTTTTCCTTCGTCTTTCTTACAGCCTTTTTTGTTTTACTTTCTTCTTACATGACCTTTTCGTTTGAAAATGCTTCCTTTTGATGCGTTTTGGCCTTGCGTTCGCACTCAAATGATCAAAACGCATACATTTGTAAACGCTCTCCAGAATGGAGATATCCCCCCCGGGGGAGATATTTGAAAATGGAGGCCTATCGTATTTGTGAGTGGAAAGGTGAACGAAAGCTTTTGAAAACGTTCACGTCATTCAGCACGTCTGTTTACGCATGCGCAGATGATGACATTACGTCATTTCCGATCATATCTGCGTTTTTGATCGTTTTAGGGAGGACAAGCGAAAACGCCTTGAAAACACTAGTGTGGGAGCTAATCTTTCCAGGCGTTTCCAGTTAGACGAAAACGGGTCGTTTCTGAAAATGCTTTAGTCTGGATGAGGCTTTAGTTTAGCTGACCATTAAATGTTTTTTCTTTGCTTAGGATCCTGTTACTGAGTTGTTTAAATCAAGTAAGTAATTCTTAAAGGTTTCTCACCTAATAATATTCCATCCCATCCCATGAGAAAGCCTTTGTTGTTAGGCAAAAGCCAAAAAAACAACAATTTTTTTCTTGTAAAACTTGTATTTGAGAATAGTTTTTACTCAATATATTACACTCCCCAAATAAGTTTTTCCCCCAAACCCATTCGGCTGATATACACGCGTTCGCTCTAAGCCGGAAATGAGTTGAAGGGCCATAGGCTAACAAAGATAGAAAATGAAATATTTAAAGATTCCGTTCACCTGAGGAAAAAAAACGCTCGTTTATTGGAATCTAACCCTAAATCTTACCCTAAACCTAACCAACCCTAGAATCGATTCCAGTCCTTTCTCGATGAAGGGCAGTTTGGGCTATGGAAACAAGTGTTCACCTATGCTTGCGTTGATAGTGTGAACCAGGCTTAAGTCCGTGTCCTCTATGAAGACCACTAAGAAACACAGGGTTCCCATTTCCTTGATCACTGATCATGAAGAATTGCCAAGGTTTTTTAATTTTGAAATCTTTTTCAGTCCCTGGGGTCACAGGTGCTGTGATAACTCTCTGCCTGATTGTGATGGTGTCGTCATCTACTGAATTGATCAGGTAAAAAAATAACCCTAAAAGACCCCTTTCACGTGATGTTAAAGCAGCTCAATTTGGAGGACAAAACAAAAGAATTTCAATCTCCTGAGAATTGGAACCTATTGTTTTGTCCTCCAAATTGAGCTTCATTCCGAAGTGCAGCAAGAGGTCTATAGCTCGTTTGGTGCTTATTGAAAATGCATATTGTTAGGAATGAGCTCGGGTGTGAAGTTTTCCCATTTCAGACCACGTGTCATTCCCTAGAGTATCATTTCTTCGTTTAATGATTGCTCATGAGAAGACACATGAATATGGATACAAATTAAACAAAAAATCTTATTCTAAAGGGAATGACACGTGGTCTGAAATGGGAGAACATTACAAGGTAAAAAGATCTATTAGGAAATAACGTTTCAAAAATTTGATTGACAGGCGGTCTTACTTTGAAGTGTTTTGGTACTCCCATCACCTCTTCATTCTGTTCTTTATTGGTCTTCTGGTTCATGGAATGGGGTACGTTAGACAGTCTTTCAGGGTGGGTTAATCTGTGAGTTAGCCATGCCCTAACTTAGATCAGCCCAGAGGTTGTTTCAGGGTTGGATCTGTGAGTTAGCCATGCCCTGACTTAGATCAGCCCAGAGGTTGTTTCAGGGTTTGATCTGTGAGTTAGCCATGCCCTGACTTAGATCAGCCCAGAGGTTGTTTCAGGGTTTGATCTGTGAGTTAGCCATGCCCTGACTTAGATGAGCCCAGAGATTGTTTCAGGGTTGGATCTGTGAGTTAGCCATGCCCTGACTTAGATGAGCCCAGAGGTTGTTTCAGGGTTTGATCTGTGAGTTAGTCATGTCCTGGTCTACACTATCTCTTCTATAACTGACATTATATATTGTGCTATAGTCGTGTCCTTCGTTTTCAAACCAACATGGATAAACACGACCCAGAATACTGCTTGAATAAAATTGACGATTGGGGCAAGGAGGACACCGATTGTTTTGAGCTACCTAGTTTTAATTCTTACGGAGCATCGGTGAGTCCTAGTCTAAACTTAACGATTTTTTAATTCAGCGCGCACGCGCGTGATCCATCCATTTGTTTTTCATAGTAGTCAACCAATAGACCTTTTCAGCTTCGTTGTTTGTTGTGCCCATTTCAGACCATGTGAAGCCACTCTTGGGAGTTGTTTCTTTCATGTGTAAATATTTTAACAAAAGAACATTTCTCAAGGGATTGTCATGTGGTCTGCAATGGGCAATTTGCATACAAAGCTAAAAAGGTCTATTAGAGCGCACGTTCTATTCTAGTTCTATTATTTTCTATGATTCTTTTTGTCCGTTTAAGTCGTGGAAATTCATCCTTGTTCCACTCATCTTGTACTTTCTTGAACGATGTCTGCGGTTCTACAGATCGTTGCTGGGTGTTCAAGTTGTCAAGGTGAAGCTAAAATGACAATGAAGTAATGTATATTAGCTACATGTCGTCATGTAGAATGAAAATAGAAGTCTTTAAATGTGGACATTGATGTGGTAGTTGTATAACTGATGCTCGTAATATATGGTGACGATATTTGATGATGATGGTGGTGATGATATTTGATGATGATGATGATGACGTTGATGATGATGATGGTGATGATGATGATGGTGACGATATTTGATGATGATGGTGGTGATGATATATGATGATGATGATGACGTTGGTGATGGTGATGATGATGATGGTGATGATATTTGATGATGATGGTGGTGATGATATTTGATGATGATGATGATGATGACGTTGGTGATGATGAAGATGGTGATGATATTTGATGATGATGATATTTGATGGTGGTGATGATATTTGATGATGATGATGATGATGATGGTGATAGGGATGGTGGTAATGATGATGGTGATTGTGATGATATTTGATGAGGATGATGACGTTGGTGGTGATAACGATGGTGATGAGATTTGATGATTATGATGGTTATGGTAATGATATGATGAAGATGGTAATAATGGTAGTAATGATGATGATGGTGCTGATGATGATGTCTTTGATGATCACAATAAGATTGTTGATGTAATAGTCATGTTCTTCTTCACCTCCTCAGGTCATCAAGCATCCTTCAAACGTTGTAGAAATCCACATGAAAAAAGCAGGCTTTTCTTGTGAAGCTGGTCAGGTATGTGACTCGATTCATTTTTCACTATTGTGGCTCTTGCGCATCTAATTTGTTTCTCTTTTTCTTATTAGTACATTTGCATTCAGTGTTCCAAGATATCCCAACTAGAATGGCATCCATTTACTCTCACTTCTGTAAGTACTTTGTACGAGTGGGAAACAGGCTTTTGCAAATTTCGTCTATCTAAAAACTATCGGTTTGCACGTAAGGCGGCTTGACTGTGACTTCTCCTTCTCATTCTCATTTTCATTCTCCTCATTCTCAATATCTTTCTCATTCCCATTCTTATTCTCATTCTCATTGTGTTTTTACCATATTTCTATCAGGCACCTGAGGAAGATTACTTCAGTGTTCACATCCGTGTTGTAGGAGACTGGACTTGTACGTATTGCCTGTGACGTCATAGCCGCCATGTTGGGTGACGTCCACCAACATGGTGGCCATGTCATACTTAATTATGGCCTTTTGAATTTTATCTCGTTTGTAGCGACTATCAACGTTAACATAAATGTTAAAGTCTCGTTTGCAGAGCATTTCAAAATACTGGGAACGAATTTATTGGTCTAGAAAAACATGCCTCGTATTTATGACCAAAGTTTGTGATGGAGGTTAATGAGATTTACTATTAAGGGCTCAAAAGTAAAAGAAATCGGTCAAAAATTAGACCTTGTGCCATGGTTGTAAAAAGTATTTTGATTGACGGCCGTCGAAATGCTAAGTTTTAAACGACACATCAAACTTCGCAAGTTGCACTTCAACGATAAGGGTTTTAAATCAAGTGATAAAATGATAATTCTGTATTACTGAAAGTGTACGTGGTTTTATTTCACAGCTGCACTCAATAAGGAGCTGGGAGCAGATGGAGATCTGTTACGAAACGTCAGCGAACTGCCAAGGTAAAGAAAGAAAGGTTTAAGAGTTGCGTATTCACGCTTGTAGCTGGCTCTTTTTGGTTACAAAACCTTCACAAATTCATGAATAATTCATAAGCCTTTGGTCCAATTGGAGCGATCATACACGTCACGTGCACGTACTCGATAAAGTCTTCTTCATTAGTATTCTTTATATAAAGAATACTGAGGATGGGTACTTTATATGAACTTCTCAACTTTATTAGTATTCTTTATATTAAGAATACTAATGACGATGAGTACTTTATACGAAGTTGTTATCCTCATTAGTATTCTTTATATAAAGAATACTGAGGATGGGTACTTTATATGAATTTCTCAACTTTATTAGTATTCTTTATATTAAGAATACTAATGACGATAAGTACTTTATACGAAGTTGTCATCCTCGTTAGTATTCTTTATATAAAGAATACAAATGAGGACGACTTTATCAGAGATAAAGGTGCATCAAAGGTTAGATGAAGACTTACTTAGAGCTTCATCAAGGTCAGTCTCACGTACGATCACCGACGACACACCAAATCACGTACACTAGCGCCCCTGTCTGGAGTTTGACTAAACTGATTTTTAAAAAAATGTATTTTTCTTTTAGGATGGCTGTGGATGGTCCGTATGGAACTGCAAGTACTGTAAGTATTTAGAAAACCAATGATGAAATAACTGTCATAAACCTAGGTTTCTGATTGGTTGAGAGCGCGTGCATTATGAGGGGACACAACACGCGTGCGCACTTTGCATTTCATCATCCGTTTCCAAAATAACGGCTTTTTAAATTTTTATTTAATTTAAAAAAGAATGAATAAAAAGCAGGCTTGCTGATTTTTGCGAAGGGAGGAAAACCGGAGAACCCGGAGAAAAACCCTCGAAGCACATGAGAGAACCAACTAGAAACTCTACTGACTCACATACAACACCGAGCCCGGCGGGACTCGCACCCGGGTCGCATTGGTGAGACTCTCACCGCGCTTCACCACCTGTGCTTCCCGATGGCGGATTTGAGGGTCTAACCCACGGCCGCAGCGATGAGAGGCGACGCATTAACAGCACACACCCAACCTTAATTAATGATATTTTTTTCATGTTCAAAAGGATGTGTTCAAATATAACGTTGTGATGTGTATTGGTGCTGGTATCGGTGTTACACCATTTGCCTCTATACTCAAATCCATCTGGTAAGCACTTCTTTACATAGTTCGATATATTTATACGGTATTTTTTTTCTTGTTTTTTACGAGAGAATCTATTGAAGGCAGATAAAGTTATAGGATTCGAGAGATTTATGAAACCAAGAATATTTTTCGATTTCCGTCAATCATTCCTCGTAAATTGAACCAGATAGACAGATAAATCGTTTATTAGATAAAACATTTCACAGTCTAAACGACAGAATTACGAGCTAAATCTAATTATATATATATGTATATATTTATATTATATATGGAACTACTTCCGAAAGTCTATGGCATCAGTATCAGCTGTTATTAAGAACCCAATAGTCGAGTTCACAGATCGAGACACTTGTGATTTACCAATCTTTAGACATACGAGACACACTGACAGAGAGAGCGTTGTTACTCATCCTGGACCACCTTCGACGTCCTCTTCTCGACTGTTGTTTCTTAAGCCACATGTCCTTGACATTTTCTTTGGTCAGATTAGTTGTCAGTATGCTGTGGAGAAACAATCAAGAAGAACACTTCTTTAAGATATTATTTTGACATTCAAATCTTGGTTTATGGGCTGGAAAGGTACCGTACCGTGACACACAAATAATGGACCAATCAGGGAACGAGAAAATGTTCGCTTTCCAATCACATTGCGTGTTTTTGAAAGCAATCTTACAGTCATTTCACTGATGGCAAATCTATTTTTTCACTTGATAAGTTGCAAAATTTACCTTCTTCTAATGTTCTCAATCTCCTTCTCTCTGGTCGCCTGCTGGCTCGTCGTAGGGCGTGGCTCAACGGTTATTTCATCGGTCAATTGTTGTTTCTCTGATTTTTCCTCCACTTCACTCGTCTTTCTCTCCTGGTTCTTCAGAATCTCTTCTTCCTCTGTGCTTACAGGAAATATATCCGTCGTTTTGCAACAGCAGAACTGCTCGTCTTTATCAGATTCCAAGCAGTACCATCGGGCATATGCAAGTAAGGTGATGACAATAACTTGCTTCGCCACTTTTACACAAAGCCATGCAGTTAATACCAGCGTGCATGGTAGATAGGACAGCATGATGTACAACATGGCGTAAGTTACCAGACCACAGATGTGTAGTACTATGTAACACTCGTCGTATATCAGCCAGAGGATATAGTTGAGCAGTGTTCTTGCAGTCCATGGCTGGAACTCAAAACTACGAAAGACTTGCAGGATTGCTTTGTAGATAAGGTAAAAAATAGAAACGAAGGCAATCCCGAGTACTAGATGTCCTGATATTTGTACCATCAAAGGTAGAGCGAACATAAGCAGATTCACTCCCCAAGCAGACAGGACAGCAACGGGTTTGAAAATGACCAGACAAGCCAACATAGCCATAAAAAAACAACCAGGTATGATGAGGGGTAGAAACAGGGCGAACATCAAAGGATGAGACTTCTTGTACTGGAAGACGTATTCAAAGGTTGCTATATACCATAGATAATGGACGGTATTCTGGTAATGGATTGGTGATTCCATGACAAACAAACCTTCCAGTTAATCTGGAAACGAATGGATGAATGAAACGATTATATTACATCCTTATTTCATGAAAAACATTGTATCCGCAGTATCCCGTAGACTTATTATTCTTTTTTTTTTAAATCATGATTGATAATGCGAAAGATGTTTTGCTTAATATTTCCATTCTCTCTTTCCTTTTCATTCTTTTTTGATCATATTAGACGTCCTATTAAACTTTTGTGCAAAAATTCGGGATGTTTCAGTTAAATTTTTTGCCCTTAAAATTTTTTTTTTTTACTTTTCGACTCACTTTCCCTCTTAGTTCCTTTTTGCTTTCTTTAAGTTAGACCACATTTAATGAAGATAATAGCTTTCTCGGCCTCATGTTCTTGTGTGTGCACATGTATACAGTTTTCATTTCTTAATTTTCACGTTCAGTTCGATGTTTTACTGCTAAAGCTTTTCCTGGTTAATTTTCTACATAACTGAACCAGAAAACTATAATAAAACCATTTGAGTATATCAAGGTTCTTACCTTAAACTCTGTTATGTGCTATCAAATCTGAAAATAATCCGCTTAACAATTTTTCGCTTGTAAAATCGGTTATCGCTTTTTTCGCTTCTTTTCTCTTTCTGAACAACTTTATCTAAAGCGCGCGCAAGGTAATTGGCTGATTATCTGATTAATGACGTAATGCGCGCTCTCGTATCCAGTACTTCTCGTTCTATCAGTGGAATTATGGGTAGACTGGTTTATAAAACATCGTGTTACTTTACGCTGGGGACGAATTTTTAACCGTTCAAAGAGTTGTACATTTAAGCGTTCCTCTTAGACGAAACTGTGTTATTCGAACAAAAATTCAAACGCCTAGCCATGCAGATTTGGGCGGCTGGTTCCGTATAGACCCCATACAGCACGTTGGAATGCAGCTTAATTTGGAGTGCAAAACCATAAGTTCAATTTCTCAGGAGTTTGAAATTCTTTCGTTTTGCCCTCCAAATTGAGCTGCATTCCGACGTGCTGTAAGGGGTCTATAAATGCTATATACTGGTCAAATTTGTGTACTGTTGAAAATTCGTTTGGATCCATTTAAAACCCAGCCTTAGCTTCTAGATGCTGCTTGGTTTTGATGTGTATTTGGCGTTATTTCGAAATTCTCGTCGATCAAAAAGCGCATGATCTGTTCAAAGAAACAATATTATGAATTGTTGTTTATCAGTGCTCAGAAACGACATTTTTCCAAGTGTTATTCGTACGTTGTTTTCTCTTTTTTAAATAGACTTTTTTTTACCAGACCACGTGTCATTCTCTTGAGAATAAGATCCTTTGTTTGAGTTGTATCTATATTCATGTGTCTTCTCATGCACAACCGTTAAACAAAGAAATGATACTCTAGGGAATAACACGTGGTCTGAAAAGGGAAAAAAAAATCTCCCAAACTAAAGAAGTCTTTTGTCATTATATATTTTTTCTTCTCACTTCAAGGTATCGTCACCAATACTCGCCTGACACACTGTGTGTCCAGAAGGTTTATTTCTATTGGATCTGTAGAGAGAGTTTTGCGTTCGAATGGTTTTCTGATCTACTCAAGCTTCTGGAAGTGCAGGTGAATGTAGCTAGATTTTTCATTTAAGATCGTAAGGCATGATAAATTAAAAAAAATCGTACCCAAGCTAGACCAGAATGCACCTTGTTGGGCTTTTATTGAGACAGCAATGCATTCTGGTCTAGCTTGGGTACAAACATATTTTGTTCACCATGCCTTATATGGTGATGATTGTACCCAAGCTAGACCAGAATGCACCTTGTTTGGCTTTTACTGAGATAGCAATGCATTATGGTCTAGCTTGGGTGATCAAAATATATGTGTACCCTAGTTATACCACAATGCATTGCCTGTATCTCAATAAATTACTTACGTAGTCATACGTCTCTTGTATTTTTGATATCAAGATGGCTGAATCCAACCTTAACGACTTCATAGAAATTAACATCTTTCTAACAAAGTGGGATGCAAAGATGGTACGTATTTGAACTTATTTGGATATTGTTAGACTTGCCTTTCAGTTGTTGGTGTCCCGCTTTTGTATTTTTTATTCTCTTCTGTTCCTCCATCCATCCGTCCGTCTGTCCATCCGTCCAACCATCATCCAGCCGTGATCCGTCCATCCATCCGTCCGTCCGTCTTTCGTTAGCTCGTTCATTTGATCGTTATGCACCACTCACATCATTCTAAGGATTTGTGTCTTTGTCGTAGGCCAAGCGCATCGCCCTCGAAGAGCCAACAGCAGAACGGGACCACATCACGGGACTGTTTTCGAGAACTGAGTACGGTAGACCTGGATGGAACGACATCTTTAAAAGTGTGGTTGATGCACATAATAAGTAAGATTATGTTAGATAACTTATCTCACTACCCACCTATCCCTACCCATCTATCTACTAGCCTACCCACCTACTGTACCTACCCACCTATCCCTACCCATCTATCTATCCACCTACCCACCTATCCCTACCCATATATCTACTAACCTACCCACCTACTGTACCTACCCACCTATCCCTACCCATCTATCTATCCACCTACCCACCTATCCCTACCCATATATCTACTAGCCTACCCACCTACTGTACCTACCCACCTATCCCTACCCACCTATCCCTACCCACCTACTGTACCTACCCACCTACTGTACCTACCCAACTATAGCTTTAACCAACTAGCACTACCCCTCTAGCTACTCACCTACCCAACTACCAACTCACTTAGCTCTAACCACCTATCCTCGTCTACTTCTTCATCTTCCCTCGCTACCTTCATCATCCTCCCTTAAAATCTGTTCTAATACTTGTTCCATACTAAACAGCCGCCATTTTGAATTTTCAAATTCAACTCTCATGAAGTTTCCCGCTGTACAAAAGATATGGCGAACCCCGGCCTTTTTGAGCGCGCGCGTGCCCTACGTGCATCTATTTAACCCTTTAGCAACTTACCGATGATCAAGAGTGACCGACCTACAAACTCATCATCTTAGCATCTACTTATCTATTCATAAATATAAATATGTTATATTTCTCTATGCTAATGTAGGAAACGTGTTTTTTCTCAGCACAAATATTGGCGTTTTTTTCTGTGGACCGTCGGGCCTATCACATGACCTCCATAAGATATGCGACCAATCAAACGACGAGGAGAAAGGAGTCAAATTCTTTTACAACAAAGAGAATTTCTAAAACTTATGATAGGTATTAGACATGTTGGGAATTTTAGTTCTCTGCTCTCATAAAAACAATAATAATAATGATATAAATAATAATAATGATGATGATAATAATAATAATAATAATAATAATAATAATAATAATAATGATGATGATGATGATAAAAATAGAAATGTATACGTATAGGCCCCCTGCAGCATGTCGGAATGTAGCTCAATTTGCAGGACAAAACAATACGCTCCAATAGACCTCATCGGCTTGGGGTAATGTTGTCCCATTTCAGACCACGGGTCATTCTCTTGAGAATAAGATTCTTTGTTTGAGTTGTATCCATATTCATGTATCTTCTCATGCACAACCGTTAAACAATGAAATGATACTCTGGGGAATGACACGTGGTCTGAAATGGGACAACATTACACCCAAGCCGATGAGGTCTATTTTCAGGAGATTGAAATTCTTTTGTTTTGTCCTCCAAACTTGAAGTGAGCTGCTTCGACGTCACGTGCAAGGGGTCTATAGTAACAACATGTCCTGCTGTAACACTAAAATGGCTTCTCATTGTTTTTGCTGGCATTTAAACTTAACATTTAGAACCCTTTCACGTGACGTCAAAGCAGCTCAATTTGGAGGACAAAACAAAGAATTTCAATCTTGTTTTGTCCTCCAAATTGGGCTGCATTCCGATATGTTGCACGGGGTCTATAACAGCCACATGGCTTTCTGTAACATTGAAGTGGCTTCCTAATCAAACCAAACCTGCGCAAAAATATCCACATAGAACTAATAAAATATTGTCCAAGGTCTCAAGATAATCCATTAATAACAATTATAGATGAAATATATTCTTGTACGCAACACAAAAAAGAATAATGCAAAAATTAAATTCGTAATAAATATTTTGGATTAATTGTGCGTTTTTTATAAAAATACGTATTGGGGTTCCTGTGGTTTTCTGGTGAATTTACTGGTTTCTGGCCTTAGAAGATAAATTCGAGCTCCAATTGAGAGCAATACTAATTATTCTACTTAACATGAAAACACTTGAAGCTTTTTAGAGATTCATTGAAAAAACTCCGATTATTATTCTAATGAAAAAGGAAAACATTTTGGCGGGATCGTTGGGTTCCCTGTGGTAAGACATACCGCTGTGTTGGTTACTGGTGGTACAGCTGGCTCAGACCAATATCAAAATATTTTGAAAAAATTGTAATAAATTTCGTAGCTGAATGAAACTGGGATGAAACGATTTCTACCATGTTTAAAACACCTAAGGTAAGCAAGCATTTGACTAGATATTTTTCACACCCTTACCCGTTGTATTTATTGCTCGCATTTTTCGAGATCAGCTTATTAGGAATTGCAAACCAAGAGCTTAAAGTTTTTCCAAAATAACCTATTTTGGTAGTTGGCAGAAGCACTGAACATCACAGTTATTATATTTTTATATATTTTCCTTAATACGGTGATCTTAATTCACCTATGAAGCAAAATTTACTTTTCAATGTGTAAAAGAATTAAACAAAACTCTGCTCTGCTCTGCTCACAGACAGCCCAAGCTCTTGTTCTGTAGTGTTGTGCACACGTGATGAATATTTACGGTAATATTTTGTACTGTAGCATGTAAAATTGGTACCTTTATCAATAAAATGACTTACCTTGATAGCTTGTTAAATTTTTTGATGTCTGCTCGATTTTGAAGCCATTTGTGAGCGTTTTTACGGAGTCATCGTCATTATGGTTCCCCTACTAAAGAAAATCCAACTGCACACTCACGGCGACACCGACCTCTACTCGGAGCTCAATAAATCCAAGAAAAATTAAGCTACGGCCATAATTTCACGACAGAATCAAAGTACACATACCAATGTTACTCTCCAGTACGCTCAAAGTAGCATTCTTTCTAAAACGTGAATGCTAGAAGATATTTTCTTCCATAATAAATTCACTTCTGACTCTGCAGCTTAGTTTGTGAGGGTCGCCATAATGGTCCTATGCTCGAATTGTATGATGGTTAGCTTTTTTAAACCCTAGCAGGGGTAGACAGCGTCCATTTTTGGCAAACAAACTCAACAAACCCTAACCGACCAGGGTCCCCTAGTGTTCTTTTGGCTAACAGCTCTTTTTTCTCTCTCGGCCAATCAATAACTATCATGAAGGATCACATATGCCCTGATGGTGACCCTCACAAGCCTTTTTTGAGACTCAGAAGTGAACTTATCATGAAAGAAAATGTCTTCTAGCATTCACGTTTTAGAAAGAATGCTACTTTGAGCGTATTGGAGAGAAACATTGATAGGTGTACTTTGATTCTGTCGTGAAATTATGGCTGTAGCTTAATTATGGCTATAAAAATGGCTGAGAGAAAGACTGCTATGATAATAAATTCAATAAATTGTGAGACCATGTGTGTATCATTGCCTTATGCAATCTCCACGCTTCATACTATTTGTTAATTAGTCCTGGGTGCAAGAGTACCTTGTTTAACCCTTTGGGTTGTCTCTCTTGCACCCTCCACCTATTCATTTCCATTTTTCACTGTAAATTTATCTTTTGTGTATATATGGTAAATAAAAACCTTTAAACCTTTGAACCTTTTTAACTTACAGCTTCATTTTCTTCCAGATTTCCTGGAAATCCAAGTATCTTTAAAGAAAGAATATTCAAGAGATACTCCAGTAACTGTTTTAATTTCCTAGGACCTGTACTATGCTATCCTTCTCCTAGATACAAGGTTAGATATTTTGCAATTATAGACCTCTTTACCTTGGGCATAATGTTTCCCATTTCATTTCATTCGAATTCTCTTGAGAATAAGATTCTTTGTTCGAGTTGTATCCATATCCATGTGTCTTCTCATGTGCAACTGTTAAACAAAGAAGTGATACTCTAGGGAATGACACATGGTCTGAAATGGGGATAAAATTATGCCCAAGTGAAGGATCGGAGGTGTACTTGATGACTTGATGCATGAATAAAAATTAAAAATGATTTTCTTTTTCAGCATCTGTATCTTTTACATTATTTTTGCTTTTTCAGATTCAAGGTCAAAGTCAATCCTTTCAAACAGACTGCACCCATTACCAGGTTTGTATTCTTTGTGAAATACTATTAAACATTTATTGGATGAGGTTGAGCATGATATTGTAAATTGTCAAGACCAAGGCCAGGTTATCTGCCGAAGCCGTAGGTTGAGGTGGATAAAACGGCCGAGGTCTTGATATTTACGATATCATGTGAAAACCGATTTCAATAATTGTTTTATTATACGTTTTGTAAACTAAGAATAAAAATTTAATTCTGCTTTTGAAAAAATAGCAAACATATTTCCATTTCCATTGTGACTTATCAACTCGACATGATAAATGTATTATCTGTAGGTAAAACCACCTCCCTGGTAAAACCTACAGATAATACATTTATTATGTCAAGTTCACATGATATCAGGGATTGGCTGAGGGCTCTCGGCCAATCAGAAGCGAAATAGTAAGTAAAATGTATAATAATAAATATTATTGGTTCCCTGTAATTTCATGTGCTATGATTGGTCAATTTGTGGTCCATAACTTATGGTATGGACCAAAAATCAAAATTGTCTCTCCTAGCCTTGCCATATAATAAATATTTTTTAACCTTGTTCGCTCGTTCCGTACCATAAGGCAGTGGAAAAAACTCAGTTCATAACTTACAGTACGGACCTCAAACTTGGTTAATAATAGCTATAGCTAATACAGGGACCGTGGAGCAGGGGGGGCTGGGGGGCTATAGCCCCCCCAATAATGGGATAATGCCCCCAAACCCCCTAGGTCTTCCAGTATTTGGTGGTCGTTAGCCCCCCCAATCAAAATTACGCTCCGCGGTCCCTGTAATAGCTAATTCTCATATATCCATAATTAGATTCAGTATCAGAATCATCAAGTTGAATCTAATTGGCTGAACCTGTTGACAAGAATGGCAGACAAATCAGTTGATTTGGATATCCCTGGAGCTTCGAAAGAACAAGTGGCACAGATCAGAACAATGTTGAGTAGAGCTGTGAGGGTCAAAAGGTCACAAGAAGGAGGGGACCTTATGCCTAATGTAAGTATGGGTTAGATAATATGAACGTGATGATTAGAGCCGTGAGGGTCAAAAGGTCACAAGAAAGAGGGGATCTTATGCCTAATGTAAGTATGGGTTAGATAATATGAACATGATGATTAGAGCCGTGAGGGTCAAAAGGTCACAAGAAGGAGGGGATCTTATGCCTAATGTAAGTATGGGTTAGATAATATGAACATGATGAGATAATATGAACCAATAAAATAATATAATAATAATATAATATGGCTTGGGATTTTATAGTAATAAAATCAAGGTAGAAGAAACAAAATTATACTCAAAATTTTTGCCCCACCTCCTTCCCCTGGTGGTGGTGGTGGGTGATCACAATCCTCTTCCTCTCTCCCGTACTATTACCTCATATCATGCAACAGTCGCAGATTTTGTTCATAACTTAACTACTGTACTGTGACGTGATAATGAGTATACAGTTAAGTAATATTTACAATATGAGTGGCTGTGTTGTATGTAATATATACAATATGAGTGGCCGTGTTGTATCAACGTCTAGGTGTATACATTCATGTTCTACTAAAATTTTAAAGATAAAATTGAATTTGGCTGAGAAAATTGGAGTTAAAGTTTATGCAAATCAGGACGATTTTGTTTTATAAGATATATTACATTTTCAAATTTTATTTTATTTTAGGCAATAGCAAAAGAAGTAAGGCATTTTTACAATGAACTTTCAACACGGGTAAGATTTTTAATTGAGTATGATCACATTATGTATGGCAACTGCTCATAGTATCATATTTCTCCAGTTGTAGGGATTCTAATCTCAGATGCAATGTAAAAAGATCTACATTGAATGATGGATAGGAAAATAATATTAGCAAACCAGCTAATAATACATTTATAGTTATATGGCGCATATTGCAAGTAGATATGTTCATGTGCACCTTAAATATTAATACTATATTATTGACTATTATACTACTAACTTATGACCTAAAATGAAAGGATGGAAGGAAAGAAGAAAGGAAGGAAGGAAGGAAGGATGAAAGAAAGGGAGGAAGGATGAAGGAAAGGGAGGATGGAAGGAAGAATGAAAGGAAACAGAAAGGAAGGAAGGAAGGATGAAGGAAAGAGAGGGAGGAAGAATAAATGGATGGATGGAAGAAAGGGGAGGACATTTGCAGACAAGAATAAACAAAAAAGAAAGCAAACTAACTAGCATCATTTCTCTTGTTCATTCAGATGGAGAAGATGGCATTCTTTCTCATCATGGAACGAGACCTTGGAGTCAACCACCAGGAAATACGAGAAGTTGCCGAGAACTTGATCAAAGTCAAGGTATGATGTAATGCATGAAAAAAACTTACAGCAAATCTAATCCAACAGCTTGGAAAACGTGTACATCTCATGCAGAAGCAGTGTACTTCTCATCCCAAGAGAACTAGAACAAAAGACATGGCCCAATGCTTGTTGACATTACAAAAGAAACCGAGACCAAATCTTTCGTTCAAGTCAACCAACATGGTAGCTATGATGAGCCAAGAATATGATACATCACAATAGACTGCAGAGACAGGGGGTTGTATGATGGCAGTGAAAGCGAAATTCTCATTCTCTCACCGTCAGTCAGTTAATCTAAATTCTTATGGAGGGGGGGGGGGGGGGGGGGGGCAGTGGCTTGCAACTCAACCCTTCCCCTGGTAGACCCTATTTAGAATTGCCAACCAAACACTACGTCCAAGCTAAATGGGTCTACCATCTCCATTTTGTCTTTGCTATTTCAGGATCTTGGTATCCCTGCTATTCTTCGAGCAGAAGATCGGCTTCGACAGGTTTTAGAGCCGCACTATATCCAGCTGTTGTCTCACATTAGTAGGTTGGAGGGCGGAGTCAAGTTTATTGTCGATATGAGGAATGACTTATCGGTAAGAACACCTGTCAATCATCCAGCTGTTATCAAACACCAGTAAGTCGGAGGGCGGGGCCAAGTTTATTGTCGGCACGAGAAATGATTTAGAAAAGGTGAAGGGAAAAAGGTATCTTCGATTTTCATTTTTTTTTAATTCAACCATGGCGGCTCTGCGGTGCTTACCATTTAAACCCATCCATCTGGTTGGAATGGTTAGCGATTATCTAATCTCGATTGTAATCGGACGAACTTTCGGCAAATGGTATACGCGTCTACCAGAAGAACTGAAAAGAGCGGGAAACTTTGACTTCCGACAAATGGTACACGCGTCTACCGGAAGGACCGAAAAGAGCGGGAAACTTTGACTTCAGACAAATGGTACACGCGTCTACAGAAAGAATCGAAAAGAGCGGGAAAAGTAGATTACCTCAATCGGAAGACCGAGTTTTCCGGAACTTTCCGATCGGAATGACACATTCCAGTTGTTTTCCAACCGGAATTCCCCGTTTTTCCAGTTAAATGATAAGCATCCTTGACGCCATGTGAAGTGGAAACATCAGGGTCCCCTCCCCTCAAACATTTTAATTCTGGCCAGAAGTGATGGTTTGTTGCTGGTTTGGTATATTTCCAGGAAATCCTCAGCGACCAGTCAACCGTGTTTAGTCGTCAGGAGTTACAAGCGCTAAGCACCTCGATAAAGAATGTGTTGGCACAGTGGTTTGCTGTGGGTCTCTTGGATCTAGAGAGAATTACTTGGAACTCTTCGTGTAGTGTCTTGGAAAAGGTAACGAAATATATATAATAGTAGCATCCTTAGCATGGATGTTGGAACTTTCTTTTCTTTTCTTTCTTTCTTTCTTTCTATCTTTCTTTCTTTCTTTCTTTCTTTCTTTCTTTCTTTCTTTCTTTCTTTCTTTCCGTAATCATCCTTGTATCACTTCTAGATTATCAGGTATGAAGCTGTGCACACGATCCAGGGCTGGGATGACCTCAAAAGACGTCTAGCACCTGACAGACGAGTCTACATCTATACCCATCGATCAATGCCGCGGGAGCCAATCGTAGTGTTACATACTGCGCTAGAGTACGAAATACCCGATAACATACAGGTAGGTGATCAAAAATTGCGGGGGGGGGGGGGGGGGGGGGGCTCACCGACAGGGGATGTTGCACTAGATAAATTTTCTTCGCGATATTGGATTTGTATTTGCTCCAGTATTTTTCCTTGTAACTGGTCTGGTCTTGTATCGCTTCTCTTGCAGGTTATTCTTAGTGAACCAGAAGTAGATATAGATGACTGTGAATACGAGTTGGAAAACAGAACAACAGCAGTTTTTTATTCAATCTCTTCGACCCAAAAAGGTTGGTATCTCGTAAGCCCCATTATCAATCTGATTGGTTGAGAGAATGTCTTACGACTGCTGTCAGCCAATCAGATCTTAAGGAAACCATTTCAAAGCGCGTGCGTTTGATGTTTTGTATGTATAAAAACTTTATTTTTGAATGAAAATGTTTTATTAAAATTCTAACTTTTGATATTGAAGACTTTGCATAATTTGGTCTTGTATATTAATGATAATGATAATAACATGACTTTTGTCGTGCATATTGTTTATTTGTGGCCCGAGTAGCATCGTTTGCACCCTCGCTGCGCTCGGGCCCAAAATTCATGCTACTCGGGCCACAAATAAACAATATGCACGACAAAAGTCATGTTATTGTCCTATTCACACCAACAAGTGCGGAGTACATGACACATCAACCACCTTGAGAGAGACATTGAAGAAATAAGAAACTAATGGAATGTATATTTTTATTTGAAGGTCTGAGTGGCGTAGATCTCGGTAATTTCCTCATCAAGCATGTGGTCCGTGAACTACAACACGAGTTCCCCAATATTACCCAGTATGCAACACTGTCACCCATCCCTGGGTTTCGTCACTGGCTTCTGCTTCATGTCCAAGAAAGTATTGAGAATGAAGGTTAGTGATTGGTTAGCATTCTTCTTGTCTACTTGATGTAGGAAAGAGAATTTTATAAGCTTTCCTTCTAAAATTCGACTGACTGACTGACTGACTGACCGACCGACTGATTAACTGACTGACTGACCACTGACTGACCACTGACTGACCACTGACTGACCACTGACTGACCACTGACTGACCACTGACTGACCACTGACTGACCACTGACTGACCACTGACTGACCACTGACTGACCACTGACTGACCACTGACTGACCACTGACTGACCACTGACTGACCACTGACTGACCACTGACTGACCACTGACTGACCACTGACTGACCACTGACTGACCACTGACTGACCACTGACTGACCACTGACTGACCACTGACTGACCACTGACTGACCACTGACTGACCACTGACTGACCACTGACTTACCGATTAACTGACTGACTAACTGACCGATCAACTGACCGACCGACCGACTGATTAACTGACCACTGACTGACTGACCACTGACTGACTGACTGACCACTGACTGACTGACTAACCGACCGACTGATTAACTGACTGACCGACTGACTAACTGACCGACTGATTAACTGACTGACCGGCTGACTAACTGACCACTGACTGACTGATTAACTGACCGACTGATTAACTGACCGACCGACCGACTGACTAACTGACCACTGACTGACCGACTGACTGACTGACTAACTGACCGACTGATTAACTGACTGACTGACTAACTGACCACTGACTGACTGACTAACTGACCGACTGATTAACTGACTGACCGACTAACTGACCAACCGACTGACTAACTGACCGACTGACTGACTGACCGACTGACCGACTGACCGACCGACCGACCGACCGACCGACCGACCGACCGACCGACCGACTGACTGACCGACTGACCAACTGACCAACTGTCTAACTGACTGACTGACCGACTGACCACTGTCGACCGACTACTGACTGAATTTTTTTCCCCTCTTGTTAAAGCCAAAGAGCAAGGCACATCATCTAGTATTCTGTTAGAGGGCGAACGCCTCAAATTTCTGGAACATAGGAATGATAATCTTTCACCTTCAGCGATATTCAAGGTATAATTTCTCAATCTCTCTGCATCAAATTTTGGGGCGGGCGTAAATACAATAGTTTTCATGTGCAGTGAAGGATAATAACAAGCTATTGTATTTATGCAAAGTTGAGAATAAGAAAGCAGTAAATAGTTAAAAATATTAACCGATTTTCTTTTTATGCTAATAAATGTATATTTTATAGGATTTAATACAAAAAAAAGATTGGCACCGTGATGAAAGCATAGTAGAATGTGTCAAAGAACCTCTCATGAGACTATGTGCAAGGTAGGACAGGAACTTAAGGCTCTGACACACGGTGCAACAATGCGTGCAACATCACACTAAAATATAAAAAAATGAACGTCTGTTTTATTATTTTTATGTCATTGGTATTATCCTTGTAAATTAAGCGGAAAAATCGAGATTTTCTCTGATTTGGCTGGTGAAATAGTACTGTAATATAATCATAATGTTGCAAGCAATGTTGCAGGGAATGCTGCACCGTGTATCTGAGCCTTTACACTGAGGTCAAACGTTGAACATCACAGGAGCCGTTTGACCTTAGCCTTAAGAGCGAAATTTTTAGGGGGGAGAAGGGGCAATAAAATGAAAATTAGGTAATGTTTTCCCATCTTAGACCACGTGTTATTCTCTTGAGAATAACATTCTTTGTTTGAGTTGTATCCATATTCATGTGTCTTCTCATGCACAACCGTTAAACAAAGAAATGATACTCTAGGGAAAGACACGTGGTCTGAAATGGGGAAATATTTGTAACTATTCTACTGACTAACTTTATTGAAATGAGTATATGTATTCTAACACTCTAACAGATACTTATATGAAGAAAAAAGAAGAGGTTTTGCTATGGACCCAGTAGGTAAGCAGTAATCCAACGATCTGTGAGTTAGCCATGCCCTGACTTAGATCAGCCCAGAGGGTGTTTCAGGGTTCAATCTGTGAGTTAGCGCCCTTACTTCGATCAGCAAATTCGTCGTTTTAGTTTAACAATTTTTTCCGACTTTTCGTTTCAGCGAACTTTCATATCCGTAACGGAGCTTGGATGTGGAGGCTCAACTGGTCAGCGAACACCAGCCCACGTGGTCTAGAAAACTCCTTTGGACTCATGATGAATTATAAATATGTTCTTGAAGACGTAGATAGGAATAACCAGCAGTATTTATTTAACGGTCATATTGCAGCTCCGCAGCAGTTTCTGGACTTGTTGAGGAAATAATTCTGTTAGAGGGCGAACGCCTCAAATTTCTGGAACATAGGAATGATAATCTTTCACCTTCAGCGATATTCTTCGTCGTAGGAGTTTTGTGCTGAGATATTTACGGACAAACAAGACGGATTGTTCTTAGATTTATTTTTATGTGGGTGACCTTAGGGTGACCTTAGCACCAATGAAGATGAATGCGTTTGGAAAAACTTCAGTGCTCTTTACACTTCATATCCGCCAAACAACTTGAATATTTGTAAGATTTGTGTTAGGAGCGCTTACTTCAATATATCGCTTATTTTCTCAAATAAAATTGTAGGATCTCCAGTTAATACTGGCTTGAGAAAGAGATAACCATGATAAATAAGTCAACAAAGACCGAAGTTTGAAAGTATTGCGGTCAAAGTCGTCCAACGACCAATCAGCATGAACCTTCTCGATTTTAGAAGGTTCATGCTGATTGGTCAATTCTTGGAAAGGAATGTTCTGCTCAAGTAAGCAGACGTTAGTGGGGAGAGAAACGTTGCGTGACGACGTGACGACCCTAAGAACGTCTGCAAAGGAGGCTATCGGTTAACCTGAAACAGTTGAACTTATAGACCCCTTAAAGCACGTCGGAGTCTAAAGACCCCTTTCAAGTGACAACAAACTACTTAAATTTTTTTTTTTTTAACTACTCAATTCATTTGGAGGACAAAACAAAAGATGCTAAGGGGGTACGCTTGAGCCGTTTTGACTGTAATGATTTATACAAATATATGCTAATGTATGCAAATGTACTTCCCATATATATGAGCCAAACACGGTAAATTTATTATAAGCTTTCAACTCGCTGGGGACGTTGGTCGGTTACCTGTTTTTCAACCAAAGGAAAATTTTACGATGAAAGCAATTGTAATACTGTTCGTATTCGCTGGTAAGAATGATAAAAACACTGTTAAGACATTTAGTACAAATCTTTCAGCGAAGATTCTCTAGCCTGTGATGATTTCAGCTGAAAGCCTTGAAATCGTACAGCATAGCCCATGTGACTATAATAGGCTTATTTATCGCTAGAATACACCCTAAAAAGCGCTGCTACGCTTTGATGATTTGATTCGATAGTCACTACCATCATTCACTGACTGAACTAAGCCTAAGCGGCCCGTTTACACTCGCGATTCTTGCTGCAATTTGAGGTGCGATTTTTAAGGCGATTTTGGTCATAGACTAGATGTAAAGGATTAACTTGTAAAGTCTTATTCATCGGTTATTCAGGACACCAAGAATACCTGGACAAATGTTTCTTTAGAAGCCGTAGAAGACAGAATTTATTATGTTTTCAAAAACCGCCTCAAAAATTACCACAAAAATTGCGAAAGGCCTCATTTGACCAAGCACATGTGAGCTGATGTGATGACTCGCGTTTACTAGAAATTCCTCGTTCAAGATCAAAAATTGAAATGATCCGCTATCCCAAGCATAACTAATGTTTCAAACTACGGTACGGTTGGATTAAAAGTAGTTTTAAAAGTAGTTTTAACCTGTGTCTAAGATTTTTTGCATCCAAGATTATGTATTTTGGATCTCTACCTGGTATTCTAGGTCTTTGTTTTCTAGGTCTTTGTTTTCGAAACACACTGCGCAAAGATTATCGTTTCTCGTTTCTCTACCACGAATTTCAGTAGTTTTAACCGGCATTTCAAGAAGTAGTTTGAAGAAAATTCTGCGTTATGTTTTACCCTGCGAGCAGAGGTTATTTTTACCGTCCGAGCCGAGCGGTAGGCCAAAAGCGGGATAGTTATTTTGATCCGAAGAAAAGCCGTGCATAATCGCATTTATAATTTATCTCTTGGGATCGAAGCACATTTATTTTTACATGTCATACTTGCAGGCATCTTTAGCACAGATAATTCTACTAGGAGTATAAAATCCCCAGCCTCATAGTGATGGGCTTGAACTTTTGCCATTTGGCTCAACCAAATGCTAATAAACGACCTTTCGAAGACCTTTCGAAGGACAGAGCAGGATCATGTCGGATTAATAAAAGCCTTTGTCGTGCCGCCTTTGCATACAAAATTAGTGGGTCTCGGTAAAATTTGAGTATTATAAAATGTATTGAATTTCAATTCATGTTGATTCTTGTACGAAATTGGAGTATAATGAAATGTATCGAATTTCCGCTTTCCGCTTTCCGCCGTTTCAGTTTCCGCGTTTTACCGCGACCCTACAAACTTATCATTTTATTTCATTGATTTTAAAAGTATTTGTACTTTAATTAAATCTCTGTTTGTTTGTTTGTTTGTTTGTTTAAGGTACTGTGCTATCTATTCAAGCTGCACTTCCAAATGTTGGCGTCTGTACTTTTGAAGCATACAATAACAAGATACGTACCTGCATAACGACGTTTATAAAAGGCCTCCAGCAAAACCCAAAGGGAAACTGCAGGTAAGGAAAAAAAGCAGAAATCAATAGGCCATCCCCATGCACTAACAATTCACGTGACCACAACCCCCTTACAGTGGGACGCGCCTAACCGTGGCCACCTATAATTAGCCAGCAAAGAGACTAAAATCAATATCACTGAGGTAAAGGTTCGAATTTTGACAAGAAAACTTGCTCAATTATTTCAACTTGTCATGTTTTTGGTTCTTTCTGTTGCAAATATAAATAAAATTTTTGTTGACACGACTGTGACCTCACGTGAAAATGTCGCACGCTGATTGGCTATCTTGTAAAAAATTTCATTGGGAGGCCTAGTTAGTCATAAACTAAACTGCATCAAATAAATCGGAATTTAGTTGACTTTTAGAAAGGGAGGATAAAACAAGAGAACTGGCAGAGAAAAACTACTTTAAATTTGTTCAGTGTTGTGATCTTTCTAAACTCACAGAATCTACTCTATCCATTCTATTTTACAGCGTCTATCGTGACACGTTTATCAACTGTTCTGCTGTAGCTGTCCAGACATGTATCCCACTTGTTAGTGTTGAATACATGAGAAAAGCACTGAAGCCCGAGCTTACAGAAGAACTCATGTGTAAAAGGGCTGGCCTACAGTATCCAGATACATCAACATTGAACATGACACTTCCCTGCAGTATCACTTCCTCAGAATATATGACCAAAAACAATGACTGCGCAGACAGTCTTGTAAAGAAGTGGAGTACCAACCGAGCTGACCCTAACATATGCAGGTTAGTAAACATTTATTGGATGAGGTTGAGCAAAACACTAAAATCCCTTTACTCTGGACCCGGTTGTACGAAGGGTGGATAGCGCTAACCGATAGATAAATCCTTATCCAGTGGATAGGTTGATGCTGTTATCCAATGAATTTATCCACTGGATAAGATTTATCCGTCGGATAGCACTATCCACCCTTCGTACAACCGGGCACTGGTAAATAAGTCACTTCACGGTTTCGTCCGCCATCTTGAAATTTGGGCAAACGTGGCAAAATATATAGAAATCTGGATCACTTTGATTTCCCGTTTTCCGCAAAGTTTTACTTTTTTTGAAAATATATTCAATTTGTTATTTATGGCTCTTGATATGAGAAGATAAGATTTTTGTTTTCATAATAAAACGATCCACACGTGAATATGCAACTGAAATTTGTGAAAATAAGATGACTTTTAAAACTATAGTTAAACATCTAAATTGTTCTTATTTTCAGTCCGACAACTGGTATGCATGCCTGCTGATAATTAAAGTGTTTAAATTTTGTAAATCTATCAAAACTGAGCGGAGTTACGGGAACTCAAAGTGATCCAGATTTATATATATTTTGTCGCGTTTGCCCCAAATTCAAGATGGCGGACGAAACCGTACGTGAAGTGGCTTATGGATTAAATTCTTTCTCATTTAAAGCGATTGTATTGTTCCTGACATCTAAACTGCCATCTAAAATAGCTAAGATATTTTGATAAATTCCAACTGTTTCGTTTCAGTGAATACCGCGAAGTCAAGAAATGCTTAAGAAACGTGATTGACAAGTACTGCCAATTCAAAGGGGTCCTCCTCGAGTTAGAAAATTATCAATATGACAACTACAACCCATTCTGCCCCAAAAATGTGGACCCAACCAGTAAAGTATCAAGTATTGCTGTTTCCAAGGCTGCAATTGTCATTTCTTTGGTTGTAGCTGCTATACAGGCATTCTAAAGAAGTATGCCATTTATCCAGGGCTGGAGGAATTTTCATGGTTGGCAGAAGAAGAAAAAACAAGACAATCGTCTTCTTCAAAGGAATATATATCGTGATTATACCCAATTGCTTTTGCAATCTTCTTTGGTGGTAAAATGGAAATAGCATTGACCTTTCCTTTCTAGCTGTATAAACGTACCCCCTGATTTCTCCAGCCCTCCCCTTTTCTAGAATATGAATTCTTTCTTAGCAAGGGTCACATACAGATTTATATGTGTATATATTTGTAACAACTTTTGTTGATTTGATGGTAGATTTTGTTGTTGTTTATGTTGGTTTTGAGTGTTTAGGTGTGCTTATGTATTTAAAAAGAAAAAGAAAAAAGAATAAAGCCGGTAATGAAAAATGTAAAGAAACAGCTTTATAAACTGCAGCGCTTTCTTATAGAATCACCCTGGATCCGCCACTGCTCAGCCCCCCCCCCCCCCCCCCCCCCCCCGACTCATACATATCAAATCCCATTATTCTTTAATCGCTGCAGCCAGATTGTTTTATTATTTATCACTCCTTTTCTACAAAGAGGTGGGGTCCACAGACACACAGGCACCCTAGGACCCCCTAGATTAAACAACTTTGTAAGTTTTATACTTACTTTTTGCTAAGTGTATCATCGCCATCATGTTCACAAGTTAAAGGCAACTGGGGACCAATGTATGACATCTTGTAGGCCTGTACCAGCGTTTCGAAAAACGTTTCGTATCCCAAGACAGGTTGACGGAATCAATCAGCACTGCGCCTAAAAATGCAATGAAAAGAATGATAAACTCTCGGGAAAACTGAATATCTATAGAAATGAACTATGTAGAAATCACTTTGACATTTGGAACAAAGTACGATAGAAGCCAGAGAACAAAAATACGAACAAGAACAATTCCTCTGTAATCGAATCATAAACAAAGAATACCTTATATATTACTATTTCGGGTGTCCTAGTGCTCTTAATTATTCGTATTTCGTGAATTTATAAAAAGATTGTCCGTGATTCCTGATCGATACCCCCCCCCCCCCCCCTGTACCACCATTTTCTCAGACACCGTGTTTAAACAAAGTTTATTATTATTATGCAAATGTCCTTCCCACCCATAAATATGAGCCAACCACGGTAGATTTAAATAGAACTTGCAACTCTTTGGAGGCGTTGATCTGTTATCAGTGTTTGAACCAAAAGAGCAATTTCACGATGAAAGCAATCGCAATACTGATCGTACTTGCAGGTAAGAACGGTAAAAACACTGTTGAAATTTAGTTCAAACATTCTTTAAAAAAAAGATCAATGTCCGAAATGGAGAGTGCTAATTAATTCAGCTGGAACTTTAAAATTTTATTTCTCATAAAGGCAAAGGAGAAACTCCTTAAAACTTCCAAGTATTCTTATCATAAGTTAAAGGAACATTTTGTCGTGACTTAGATGTAAGGTTCTTAAAAATTCTTAAACCAAACTAAGCAGCTTATGGATACGCGTATACGCACGCAAAATCTCGGATTCAAAATGTTTTTACGACTTACTTAAAATCAGTCAGATAAATTTTTCTAGTTTTTAGATATTTTGTTTGCCATACACCATAGTTTAACAGAATAGGTTTGGTTTTTTTAGGTACCGTCGTAATCGCTCAGAATTTAGGCTTAGCTGAGTTCAAATATTCTTGTTTATCGCCGCTATCTTAACGTTAATTTGCTTAAATTTTACATTTTTATAAACTTCAATCTAAGCAGAATATCTTCTATGAATTTCATAATAATCGAACTACCGAAAGTTTATTTAACGGCCGCTCAAAAATGTTCGCTGCGGTTGTTTGAAAACAGGAAGGAAACACCTTAAGGTTACTGGAGACCTTCGCGGGTAAAATGTTTCTAAAAAAAAATCATTTCACTAATTAAAAATTGTTATATTAATCTTTCTTTTTGAACAAAAATTGTTTCGAAATTTTTGAAAGTTTGTTAGTTATTTAAAAAAACATGATTTGAAGGGAAAATAAATTAAAACCGAAGGCGTCGTGATCCTCGTTAATCCTATTATACTTGAGTCGGTTACTCTTTCGATTTTCCCGCGTGATGAAATTCGTTTCTTACCACGTTTCGAAACTCTGGCGCTTTCTGATTTCTTTTTCGTTTTGAATACGCTATACTTTTGATACCTTTGGGAATTCTACATTCGTTTTGTGTCCTTATTAAAAGTTTACCAGAGAAATGAAGTGTTCGATGTTTAGATGATTTCCCGCGTAGTTCGAAGTGTTTGTCAACACTCCGTTGGTCCCGTTGTTCCTTGTTTTTGGTTGGCTGGTGGTATCTCTCTGTTGACAGATGTCTTAACGAGGTGTGAAACTTGCCCAAATCTTTAGAGCTTAAAATCTCCAAGATCGATTTTACAACATTTCCCTATCTTTAAATGAATTAATAGGGTATATAGTTTTGTTCAATTTCAATACAATTTGGCAAAAAGTATGAATAAGTATGGATAAACAAAAGGGTGTGAGCGATTTTTGATATTTTGATTATTCCGTCTTTTATGCGGTAAAACGTCAGCCGACATGGAAATATTTCGCTAACACTCCAACTTAAATATTTAATATCTTTTAAACAAATCAAAAAATCAAAAAACGCTCACACCTTTTTGTAGTTTATCTTTCGCTAATTCACCTAGTGAAGTTCTTTTGGATATACGCGCTAACGCCATGTCCATTAATTCACATCTACGGAACGTACCCGTTTTGTGTTTAAGGCCCCGGCATCGTTTCAATTTAATAAATTGCTTTCAAAAAAATTTTTTCGTAATCGTTATCATATGAGCTTTAAAACGATATATAATGGTAATTGAACTAAGTGGAGTGCAATTTGGTCTGATATCAAACGCGCGATAACAAAATCACACGACCGCGTAGCGGGAGTGTGATTTGTAATCGCAAGTTTGATATCAGACCAAAATTGCACGACACGAAGTTCAATTATCACTTTATTATATCCATTTTGAAATCATACTAGATAGACACTAAATTTGTGATAAATACAAAAGTATTTATTCACAAATAGCCGGTATTTTGTTTCTTTTTGTAACCAAAAATTCCAGTCAAACTTGAAAAAAGCTACATTTTATGTTCCTTATTTGCTGTAATCTGATTGGCTGATTACATACAATCCTGTAATCTGATTGGTTACCTTTTCTAGTGTTGCATTGTGATTGGCTGACAAAAAGATGCGATTCGGACTCAAAATAGTGCGATTCGTGCTTGAATCAATCTACTGAGAGCCAATCAGATTACAGGATTTGCTAGTGATTTCAAAGTGGATATAATAAATAGTTTTATAGGGTTTTGTTGAAAGTGTTGCGTAGAGAGAGTTTTAAACGAAAGATACCCCTGAAGGTCTCCAGTAACCTTAAATACAACTAAAACAGAATGTTGCAGCGTCTATCACCCAAGTTCACTCGCAATACAATAATCTTATTGAGACTAGCCAAACAGGATTTAATATTGATTTTGACCCACAAACTTTCTTCGTATGACAATGCCGATACATGGTGGAATTTTTTCTGGCAACGCAATTTCGGATTTTTGTTGATATCATACGAAGAGGTAGGCTAAAAGCAGGATAGTTAGTATTTGATCCGAAGAAGAAAGACGACACCGCCTGCTGTGATCGCATTTATATTTTAACTCTTGGAATCGAAGGACATTTATTTTGCATGTAACGACATACTTGCAGTTATCTTATGGGCCTAATTGGAAAAAAAGTATAAACTTCATTAGCGACCCAATAAAGACATTATTATAATTATTATTATTATTATCTTTAGCACTAATGATTCTACTAGGTGTATAAGAACCCCGGCCTCATAATAGGGACCTTAAGCAACTCGAAATCTAGGAGGGGGACGTGAGACCCGAGGTTTTAGAATTGAATTTAATGATAGAGGAAGATCTGGAAATAGGTCAGTGTTGCTTCTTGATCTCAAGACGTGAACGACGTGCAATTCCTGAATATTGCATTCTGGCGAGAACGATATCGTCTTTTCTCGTTCAGATAATGACGTTCCCGTTCTAGATTTCGAGTTGCTTAAGGTCCCTAATGATGGGCTTGAACGTATACCATTAGGCTTAACCAAATGTGAATCATAAGTAAATAGTACTTGACCCATTGTAGTCTCCTTTGCGGACGTTATTTGCGTCGGTCGCTTTTTGAGGGATAAGCAACTGACACAAATAACGTCTGCAAACTGGGCTAGACCCATTGAACAACAGAGCAGGATCGAGTACCCGACGTAACTAATTAATAAAAATTGATTATCAATTTGCAATTGATAAGATTGATAATAATTGATTTCAATTTACCTACTGATTATCAATTGATACTCACTCAGATTTTTCAATTCACTCACCTGCTATCAATTGTTTTTTCCAACTGTTGAACTCATATATCGCGGCCGTTGTCGCGCAGAACGAAGAATACTAACATCACAGGACAGTGGCTTAGCCTGTCAACACTCGGTTAAATACATTAGATAAGTACAGTATCAACTGTTATCATGATTTTCATATGAATTTCCTATCAACTTTATCATTTACTTACTCGATTATTATCAATTATTATCAATTGCACTCACTGACCTTTTGACTATCAATTGTGATCAATTGTTGATACCGATTGATAATCAGTTAGCAAATTGATATCAATTATTATCAATTGATGCTAATTATCAGTTTTATCAATTAGTTACGTCGGGTCGAGTAGGATTACTAAAAAGCCTTTATCGTTCCGGCCGTATTTGTATACAGATCTAACGGCGGATATTTCTAGCGGATTTTCATTTCATGAATTTAGTTTTTGCACCCTAATTAAACCTTTGTTTGTTTAAGGTGCTGTGCTGTCTATTAAAGCTGCACTTCCAAATGTTGGAGACTGTACTTTTAAAGCATACTATAACAAGATACGTACCTGCAACACGAAGTTTATAAAAGGCCTCCAGCAAAACCCAAGGGATAACTGCAGGTAAGGAAAAAGGTCTCAATGAGACGACTCACGGATATGCCCACTACTCTGCCCACTACTCTGCCCACTACTCTGCCCACTACCACAAAATAAATATGGGATACCTGTGTCCTGTCAAGTGGGTTGTTAGATTTGCCCAAGCTTGTTCGAGAAATGAATGTTGTTTACTCGAGAAGGATTCATTTTAATAAATACAGGGGCGGCGGAAGCGGGAGGCCGGGGGGGCACTGCGCCAACTTATTTTTTTTTGTGGGGTTCCCCCAATAAAATTGTGGTTTGGATAAATCATAAACTATAAATCATCAATATTTTTCAAGGCATTTGAATTTTGTATTTTGTAAATAAAAAAAAAAAATTGTAGTGCCCCCACACTGATTGGTCTTAGACAAGTCACATGACAGACTACACTCTGATTGGTCTTAGACAAGTCACATAACAGACTACACTCTGATTGGTCTTAGACAAGTCACATGACAGACTACACTCTGATTGGTCTTAGACAAGTCACATGACAGACTGCACTCTGATTGGACTTAGACAAGTCACATGACAGACTACACTCTGATTGGACTTAGACAAGTCACATGACAGACTACACTCTGATTGGTCTTAGACAAGTCACATGACAGACTACACTCTGATTGGACTTACACAAGTCACATGACAGACTACCCTTTGGTTTCACTAAGTTGAATGAACAAATCAAACAAACATCAATTCTATTGAGCCCTGAAACGACCTCATGGCTGATGAAAGTCAGGAAGGCTAAACTCACAAACTAAATTGGAATAGGCCATTTGCGTGATGGCGTCATTTTACTACTACTACCAAAATGCTTCGCGAATGTTCTTTCTTATTCAAATTTTCTGACTTATAAACGAGGCTAAGCCTGTGCAAATGAGTCTGTGGTCTTCAAAAAACAGAGGTTTGCATCGAAAGCGAAGCTGTTGTATTTAGGAATTGTTTGATCTGACTGGACAGTTCTGATAAGTAACGGAATAATCTTTATGAATGGACCAGTCTGGCACCAGCCAGTTCCGACTAATGGAAAGCACCCTTATAGAGAGAGAAGACAAAACTCTTGTTATTCAGTGAAAATTATACTCCTGTTTAGTGCTGTGATCTTCTAATAAACTCACGGGATCTACTCTATGCATTCTATTTTACAGCGTCCATCGTGACTCATTCATCAACTGTTCTGCTGTAGCTGTCAAGACATGTATTCCATATGCAAGTGTTGAAGGCATGAGAAAAGCACTGAAGCTCCAGCTTACAGAAGAACTCATGTGTAAAATGGGTGGCCTACAGCAACCAGATACATCAAAATTGAGCGTGAAACTTCCCTGCAGTATCACTACCTCAGAATATATGACCAAAAACAATGACTGCACAGACAGTCTTGTAAAGAAGTGGAATACCAACCGAGCTGACCCAACCATATGCAGGTTAGTAAACATTTATTGGATGAGGTTGAGCATGATATCATAATCAAAACGGAGGCAGTGTTATCTGCCACTAAGATAAATAAGATATCTTGGCAATCTTAGCTTTTTTTGGTTGGCCGGTTTTTTTTATCTTTTGGTTGGCCGGTTTTTTTTGTTCATGTTCTGAAAATGTCCCCCCCCCCCCCCCTTCCCCTCCAAGGCAAAATCCTGGCTACACCCTTGCTTTTATAGTAATTATATTATCTGTCATGTTTGAGTTGTATCCATATTTATTTATTTTATGTACAAATGTTCCCTGCGGTTTTACATATTCTGCGAACCCCATGACATTCCAACGGCGGCGGAAGCAGGAACTGAGGAGCAGGCGCCCCCCCCCCCCCCCCCCCCCAATCCTTTAGTTACTGGACAGACAGGCAGACAGACAGACAGGCAGGCACACGTACATACAGACAGAGTGCGTAAGCGGGCTACGTCCCCCACATTTTAAGCAAATTTCTAGCTAGATTAGGCATTTTTGGCCAATTTTATTTTGCTTCGGAGATTTTTGGGATTTCGTGCCAACCCCCCCCCCCCCCCCCCTCGTTTGAGTTCGTTCCTCCGCCACTGGCCTGGTCGGTACCTTTTTGTCTGGGTTCTCAGAATATTTAAACCAAAGTAAGAAAGAAATTATAACATATAAAGAATGACACGTGGTCTGAAAGGGAAAGACATTATGCCCAAGGAAAAGGTCACAATGAATTTAAGTTATGTTTTATAAAGAATAAAAATAGATATTGATAAATTCCAACTGTTTCGTTTCAGAGAATACAGCGATGCCAAGAAATGCTTAAAGAACGTGATGGACAAGTACTGCCAATTCGAAGGGGTCTTCCTCGAGCTAATGAATTATCAGTATGATAACTACAACCCATACTGCCCCAACAATGTGGACCCAACCAGTAAAGTATCAAGTACTCCTTTTTCTAAGGATTCAAACAATGTGGGCCCAACCAGTAAAGTATCAAGTATTGCTGTTTCCAAGGCTGCAATTATCATTTCTTGGTTGTAGCTGCTATACAGGCATTCTAAAGAAGTATGGCAATTATCCAGGGCTGGAGGAAGCTTCATGGTTGTCAAAAATATTTGATTTGATGGTAGATTTAGTGTTTAGGAGTGCTTATGTATTCAAAAAGAAAAAGAAAAAAGAATAAAGCCGGTAATTAAAAATCTAAACAAACAGCTTTATAAACTGCAGCGCTTTCTTATAGAATCACCCTGGATTCGCCACTGCTCAGCCCCCCCCCCCCCCCCCCCCCCGACTCATACACACTTTGAAGGCGCGAGTCAGTCCCAAAAGCGAAGTTATTTACACTTCCGGTTGACGTCGCAAAGTCCCTGCTAGGTCGATTGTTTAGGAATTTTTTCTGGACATTATTATATCAAATCCCATTATTCTTTAATCGCTACAGCTAGATTGTTTTATTATTTATCACTCCCTTTCTACAAAGAGGTGGGATCCACAGACACAAAGGCACCCTAGGACCCCCTAGATTAAATAACTTTGTAAGTTTTATACTTACTTTTCTCTAAGTGTATCATCGCCATCAAGTTCACAAGTTAAAGCCCACTGGGGACCAATGTATGACATCTTGTAGGTCTGTACCGGCGTTACGTAAACGTTTCGTATGCCAGGTTGACGAAATCAAATCAGCATTGAGCCTAAAAATGCAATGAAAACTTAATGATAAACTCTCGGGAATACTGAAATATTTATTAAAGAAAAGAAAAAAAACGCATTAAAGAAGTTCGCGTGTTATAATATATTTTATAATATAGCTTAGATAGTACGCGCGCAATCTCAAAATTACAAATAAACGACAAAACAAAATATATTAATAATTTCTTAAACTTTTATAACGATTTAAACAGTGTTTCAAAAACCGCAAAATTGAAGCTTGGGAAGCCTGTGGTTCAAATCTAGCGCATGCGCAGACAAATTGGTGACCTTTCGCTAATTTATGCACATGTTCAGCTCATTGGAGGCGTTGGCACCGTTGGTCTGTTATTAGTTCAACTCGTTGATTGCGTTGGTCTGTTATTTTTGTTTGAACCAAAAGAGAAATTTTCACAATGAAAGCAATCGTTATACTGATCGTACTTGCAGGTAAGAACGGTAAAAACACAGTTGTAATAGTTAGTTTAAACTTTCTTCAAACATCGACTGTCGGGATTCTCTAGACACAGACCGTGATTACACTGAAAGGATTGAACTCGTTTATACAAAGAAACCGTACAGCCATGCGACTGTTGCAGTTGATATTCTCAATATTATTCATCGTCCCATCATTCACTGAGGGAGCTATCTTTTTTAACTTAGCCGATAAGTTCCTTCACAACTTAGAAATGGCAGTGATTTTATGGGCTTCAATCAAAACCAGAGTGAAGTTGGTGTCAGATTTTTGAGTCAGATTTTTGAGTCAGATTTTTGAGTCAGATTTTTGGATCTGTTGTCAGATTTTTTCCGGGGGGGGGGTTACATCAGTTGATTTACAAAGTGCTCTGTATTCTTAGCAATGTCTCAAATCTAGATAAAACCTTTACAACGCTTTAGATATAAGACAGTTCTTGAAAATGGTGGTCTTTGGAGATCGAAACAATCACTTCAAAGAAAACAAAGTGCGGCGAGACTTCGTGCCACGAATACTTTAGTAGTAGTGCTTCCAAATATCAGGTTACAGCCCTTTCAATTCAACATAAATATACTTTGAACTATCTTTAGTGAGAAAGAAATAACTATGTACAAACGTTGAGATAGTATACTCATCAGTTACCGTTATATTGTTTTTGATGTTTTTGATTTGTTTTATCGAATTTTGTTGTGAATTACTTTGAAAACAATGCATTTTTACACGTCACGAAACTGGGCACTTAAGTGGCCGTCGAAATATTCCTTTTATTTTATCAAATTAAACGATTCGAAGAAAATATCTACATCAGAATGTTACTTGATAAATTTGCCTTTATGTGACAAAATTTTATAGAATTATCTTTTTCCGTAGAGAAGATATAGTATTCACAACCTGAAGTGTCACGAAACTGGGCAACATACTGTACTACTAAAGTATTCGTGGCACGAAGTCACGCTGCACTTTGTTTTCTTTGAAGTGATTGTTTCGATCTCCAAAGACCACCATTTTCAAGAACTGTCTTATATCTAAAGCGTTGTAAAGGTTTTATCTAGATTCGAGACATTGCTAAGAATACAGAGCACTTTGTAAATCAACTGATGCAACGTCCCCCGGAAAAAATCTGACAACAGATCCAAAAATCTGACTCAAAAATCTGACACCAACTTCGCTCTGGTTCAATTGAATTACAACCTCACCAAGCACATGGGAGCTGATAACTCGCGTTTACTAGGATTTCCTCGTTCAAGATAAAAAAAATTTATGATCTATCCCCAGCACAGCGATGTTTCGAAACATCAGTGTACAGTTGGATTAAAAACAGTTTTAATCTGTGTCTAAGATCTTTGCATCCGCGAATATGTAATAATAGGGCTGTGCCAGGTATTCAAGTACTTTGTTTTCGAAACGTGCACTGTGCAAACATTCTCGGTTCACTTTGTTTGTCTACCACGAATTTCAGTGGTTTTAACCAGCATACCAAGGAGTAGTTTGAAGAAAATTATGTGTTATTTTCTACCCTGCATGCTGTGATGTATTTTTGCATATAATATGATTCCATTATCGTGAATTAGTCTGTTTAATATTAAGAACCGATCGTGTGTCACTCGGAATTAATCGGTAACGTACTTAACGGCCCCCCGAAGGACAGACTAACATCACAAGATTGAAATTGGAGCTAGATGTTTATTCACTACTAAAAGTCTGCTTTGCTACTAGCAGTTCGACCGTTGAAAGCAAAATAAAGCTTCTGTATTAGTCCAAACGTGGAGGAAATTCTGGCGCCCGTGGCACCCTTACGTCACTAATACCTTACTATTAACGCAACGTGGGGAGAGAAACGTTGCGTGACCAAGCCTAAGGACGTCTGCACAAGAGGCTAATATGAAATCGCCTAAATTACAAAATCACTGTTTCCGCTCAGCTCTTGTCTTTTACCGTTAATTACTTATTAAAGAAGTATTCTTTCATGGCCTGCATAACAGCGGATATTTGTGCCGGGATTTCATTTCATGTACTTTAATCAAATCTCTGTTTGTTTGTTTGTTTAAGGTACTGTGCTGTCTAATAAAGCTGCACTTCCAAATATGGGAGACTGTACTTTTAAAGCATACTATAACAAGATACGTACCTGCAACACGAAGTTTATAAAAGGCCTCCAGCAAAACCCAAAGGGTGACTGCAGGTAAGAGAAAAAAAAGTAGAAAATAAATGGTGTCATAATAATTAGTTCTAAAAATCCTACTAATTACAATGTTGGATAGGGTGCTGTAAGGGACGGACCATTAGATAGTTGATGGGGGGGTTCCGTAAATCCCCAAAAAAATATCGCCCAAGCTCTTAAACCTCAAAAAAAATATCCAGCAGGCTCTTCTGTGCGAAAAAAAAATATCGAGCAAGCACAGGTCAAAGGTAATGGCACGAACTTTATAAATATGTTGCGAATATTGCAACATTGCATAGCCCGCCTTTCATGATCGTTACCCTTCTCCCAAATAAAATTCGGTCCCTGATAATGCATAATTGCATTGAACATCAGAATATAATAAACTACAACAGAATTCAAACTGCATGTTCATTTTTCAATCCTGGAATTGTTAAACAAATTTCATTTTACATTTTTTTACATTTTCAGTCAATTTAAACTTCAAATTTTGCCGAAAAGCCCATCTCTGATTGACCAATAAGTAATTTTGCCCTATGATGATTAATAACATCAATTATTCCATACTAGCAGTTTAAAAAAAAATATCGTGCAGGGGGTGGGACAAAAAAAAATAAATATCATGCAACTAAAATTCCTGCAACACCTCCCCCCCCCCCATCAATTATCTAATGGTCCGTCCCTAATAGGTTTATTTCCCCTCAAGTCACAAATAACATGACAGACTACACTCTGATTGGACTTAGACAAGTCACATGACAGACTACACTCTGATTGGACTTAGACAAGTCACATGACAGACTACACTCTGATTGGTCTTAGACAAGTCACATGACAGACTACACTCTGATTGGACTTAGACAAGTCACATGACAGACTACACTCTGATTGGACTTAGACAAGTCACATGACAGACTACACTCTGATTGGACTTACACAAGTCACATGACAGAATACCCTTTGGTTTCACTAAGTTGAATGAACAAATCAAACAAACATATTTTCTATTGAGCCCTGAAACGACCTCATGGCTGATGAAAGTCAGGAAGGCTAAACTCACAAACTAAATTGGAATAGGCCATTTGCATGATGGCGTCATTTTACTACTACTACTAAAATGCTTCGCTGTTTTTGAAGACCACAGATCCATTTGCACAAGGTTAGCCTCGTTTATAAGTAAGCTATTCAAAGACACCATTTCAAAACATTTCAATAAGTATCAATTAATAGTCAATTAGTTAATTCTTATCAATTGTTATTAATTGAAACCAATTATCGTTTTTATCAATTGACTACGTCGGGTCGAATTACACGCTATTTTAGTTTACAAAGTTTGTAAACAAAGCTCAGTTTCCAAACTAAAAATTATACAACCTCGTCCCCAGGGCCTTCTCACGCGAAGACGCGAAGAAGAGAAGACCCTGGCGTTGGCTGGTCACGTGACACCCAGAAATCCTGGGTGTCACGCAAATACCGCTGAAATAACCGGAAGAAAAGTTAGCCAATCAAAATCTTTATTTGACCAGCCAATGCCAGGGTCTTCTCTTCATCGCGTCTTCGCGTGAGAAGGCCCTGGGGACGAGGTTGAAAATTATATTGCAATTATTCTTTATTTTACAACACTGTTTTACAAGCATAATAAAAAGTTATTCTTATCAACTTCTAATTCGGTTTCTAAGTTTAATCTTTTCAACTTCTAGGCTTTTAGTTTACACCAAAAATGATTGCGAAAGCTTACCGAAGTTTCTGTCGCCTTCTTACACGGCAAAGCTGCCTTTCAATTCCTCGTTGTTGTTTAATACATTTTTAAGAGCTTTTCCACGAGATTTACATCTCGGTCAGCTTTTCCTCCGCTCTACTATTGGTATTTCATCGATTTTCTCTTTGGTTTCGTCGTCTAAATTATATTTTCATCCATGTTTTGAACTCAAACTTTCTAGTTTAGGTCTCACCGAATATTGAAGTCGTCTTCTTACAAAAGCAACTGAAGCTGACTTTCCTTGTTGTTGTTTAAGTTTTCAGTACTTTTAAAGAACTTTTCCAATAGATTTACATCTCAGGCAGTTTTTTCTCCGCTTTACTATAGGTAATTCATCGATTTTCCCTTTGGTTTTGTCGTCTAAAATATAGTTTCATTCATGTTTTGAAATAAAAACTTTCTAGTTTAGTCGAAAGTCTCACACGAAAGAGCAGCGGAGCACGTTGCTGCCGGCTTCTGATTGGACGTATCGTTTTTCTCACACGTGAAGAAAAGCCGTACGTAGCTTCTGATTACACGTGAAAAAGCGATACGTGAATTGTGATTGGTTGGGAATAGTGAACGAATATAATATAATATAATATAATATAATATAATATAATATAATATAATATAATATAATATAATATAATATAATATAATATAATATAATATAATATAATATAATATAATATAATATAATATAATATAATATAATATAATATAATATAATATAATATAATATAATATAATATAATATAATATAATATAATATAATATAATATAATATAATATAATATAATATAATATAATATAATATAATATAATATAATATAATATAATATAATATAATATAATATAATATAATATAATATAATATAATATAATATAATATAATATAATATAATATAATATAATATAATATAATATAATATAATATAATATAATATAATATAATATAATATAATATAATATAATATAATATAATATAATATAATATAATATAATATAATATAATATAATATAATATAATATAATATAATATAATATAATATAATATAATATAATATAATATAATATAATATAATATAATATAATATAATATAATATAATATAATATAATATAATATAATATAATATAATATAATATAATATAATATAATATAATATAATATAATATAATATAATTATATAGCGCCATTTCCAGCAGTTCAATGGCGCTGCGCTAGAGACAGTAAGAAATGGTAAATTATTTACAAAATTCATTAGAGCAGAGTCAAAAGAAAAACTTGTGGCACAGGGCTGCCAGGAAATCGGCGCTCACTGTCCAAGATTTCACATTGTCAAAGTTACGAGTTTTGCAGCGAGATGAGCAGGTAGAAAGTGTTAGTTAACTCAGCTAGTTCTGGAGAGATATAGTAGAGTCTTGTTTTGAAGAGTGAGTGACTGGCCAGGAGTGATAGAGTTGAGTGATATATAAGAAAACGATTACCAAAGTGTAGATTAGAGCGTGTTTCACCATCATGAGAAAAGTTCCATATGTGTTAGTCTCTCAAGTATGATTCCATTTCTTTAATAAGTAATTAACGGTAAAAGACAAGAGCTGAGCGGAAACAGTGATTTTGTAATTTAGCCGATTTCATATTAGCCTCTTGTGCAGACGTCCTTATGGTCGGTCACGCAACGTTTCTCTCCCCACGTTGCGTTAATAGTAAGGTATTAGTGACGTAAGGGTGATTGCGTTGTCGTGCCACGGGCGCCAGAATTTCCTCCACATTTGGAGTAATACTGAAGCTTTATTTTGTTTTCAACGGTCGAACTGCTAGTAGCAAAGCAGTCCTTCGGGGGGCCGTTAAGTACGTTACCGATTAATTCCGAGTGACACACGATCGGTTCTTAATATTAAACAGACTAATTCACGATAGTATTCTTTCATGGCCTGCATAACAGCGGATATTTGTGCCGGGATTTATTTTCATGGATTAAGTATTTGTACTTTAATTAAATCTCTGTTTGTTTGTTTGTTTGTTTGCATAAGGTACTGTGCTATCTATTCAAGCTGCACTTCCAAATGTTGGAACCTGTACCTATGAAGCATACAATAACAAGACACGTACCTGCATAACGACGTTTATAAAAGGCCTCCAGCAAAACCCAAAGGGTGACTGCAGGTAAGAGAAAAAAAGTAGAAAATAAATGGTGTCATAATAATTAGTTCTGAAAATCCTACTAATTACAATGTTGGATAGGGTGCTGTAATAGTTTTATTTCCCCTCAAGTCACAAGTCACATGACAGACTACACTCTGATTGGTCTTAGACAAGTCACATGACAGACTACACTCTGATTGGTCTTAGACAAGTCACATGACAGACTACACTCTGATTGGTCTTAGACAAGTCACATGACAGACTACACTCTGATTGGTCTTAGACAAGTCACATGACAGACTACACTCTGATTGGTCTTAGACAAGTCACATGACAGACTACATTCTGATTGGTCTTAGACAAGTCACATGACAGACTACATTCTGATTGGACTTAGACAAGTCACATGACAGACTACACTCTGATTAACAAGTGATGAAAGTCAGGACAAGGCATGGATTTTTAGATCAATGAACTTTGCTCTTGTTTAGTGCTGTGATCTTCTAATAAACTCATGGAATCTACTCTATGCATTCTATTTTACAGCGTCCATCTTGACTCATTCCTCAACTGTACTGCTGTAGCTGTGCATGGCTGTATCCCATTTGTTACTGTTGAAGCCATGAGAAAAGCACTGAAGCCCCAGTTTACAGAAGAACTCATGTGTAAAAGGGCTGGCCTACAGTATCCAGATACATCAACATTGAATGTGACACTTCCCTGCAGTATCACTGCCTCAGAATATATGACCAAAAACAATGACTGCACCGACAGTCTTGTAAAGAAGTGGAGTGCCAACCGAGCTGACCCTACCATATGCAGGTTTGTAAACATTTATTGGATGAGGTTGAGCATGATATCATAATCAAAACTGCCACTAAGATAAGTAAGATATGTTGGCAATTAACTTAAATTTTTGGTGAAGTTCTATTACGATGAATTTACAGTGCAGACAGACTAACCGGGACCACGAGACAGAGATTGAACTGATAACAGTATAAGCCAATCAGATCATAGCGTTCTCATGGCCATTTCGCATTAATTAGGTAAACACGGACAGCAGAACACAAAACATTATCGAAAATGAGAATAATTTCTGTCGAAAATGCAGTTGTGAAACATCTACGTATCCCAAGTTGATATAGAAAATATTTTCTGTCCTCCTGTCCTGAATTTCAAACGATAATATAGTAAATTCTAGACCAAAACTTTGTAAAAATACCAGTAGCGAATTCTTAAAGCTGATTGGCCCAGACTGTTTTTGTTGGAATGTCATTGTTTTTAGGAGTTATCTGATTGGTTAGTTTTCTTCAAGTGGTCCAGTTTAGTGTGTCTGCACTGTTAGTCATGTAAAAAAAATGGTTATTGATAAATTCCAATTGTTTCGATTCAGTGAATACCGCGATGTCAAGAAATGCTTAAGAAACGTCATTGACAAGTACTGCCAATTCAAAGGGCAACTTCAAGAGTTAGTAAATTATCAATATGATAACTACAACCCATTCTGCCCCAACAATGTGGACCCAACCAGTAAAGTATCAAGTATTGCTGTTTCCAAGGCTGCAATTGTCATTTCTTTGGTTGTAGCTGCAATACAGGCATTCTAAAGAAGTATGGCATTGATCCAGGGCTGGAGGAATCTCATGAACTGTTATAGAAAAAGCAATACCCCTCTTCAAAATTGCTTTATTAATCTTCTTCGGTGGTAAAATGAAAACACGAATGACCTTTCAAGCTCTATGAAAACTCAACGACCCTTCCCCCCCCCCTGATTTCTCCAGCCCTCCCCCTTTTCTAGAAAATGGATGCCTTCTAAGCAAGGGTTCACATACAGACTTATATACTATCAAGAGAGCATAAATAAGAGAGGGAAACTTCTTAATACCGCGCGCGCCATGTGAATTCCCGGCTGGCTATTTTTAGCATCCAAAGTCGTTTGATTTTGATTTTTTTGATGGCGTGGACGTGTGCGCGCTTAAAAACAACATACCTTTCGTCGATTTTTCTTATTTTTTTCGACAAAATCTATTAGATACAGCAAAAAGATCAGGATTGGCTGATGTTCTGTTCTCTGATAAAACACGACTGTGGCTGTTGAACACTCAAAAAGACACGAAATTTATGTTTTTCCCCAAAAATCTTTACATGCTTTCGCTACTTCCAGGTTTGGATGAAGCACACAATTTTTGACGCACAAGAATAGGGTATGGCGAAATTGTTTGTACGCGGATGCTAAAAATAGCCCAACCGGGAATTCACATGGCGCGCGCGATATTAAGAAGTTTCCCTAAAGTAGTTGGAACGAGTTTTGATATTTGTATCTTGTGTTTAAATATTTAGGTTTAAAGAGTAATACGAAATTTAAAGAGGAAACTAAATATACTTCATGGCTTTCTATAGGTAACATTCGACACTCCCCACCCCCCTTGCATATCACCCTGGTCCGCACATCCTCAGATCCCGGTCCACGTGCATACGTTGTATTCCTAAACGCATCCTGAGCAAACAACTAATCGCGCAAAGCATTGTTGATCAAAACCTGCGGCCTTTCACTCTTTCACAATAGACCATTTTCGAGAAGCACGAGCGCCCGCGGATCTCGAAAATGGTCTATTTAGGAATTGCTTGATCTGGCTGGACAGTTCGGTTTAATAACGGAATTCTCTTTATAAACTGAACCCGTCTGGCACCAGCCGACTAATGGTAAGCACCCTAGGACCCCCTAGATTAAACAACTTTGTAAGTTTTATACTTACTTTTTGCTAAGTGTATTATCGCCATCATGTTCACAAGTTAAAGGCCACTGGGTACCAATGTATGACATCTTGTAGGCCTGTACCGGCGTTTCGTAAACGTTTCGTATGCCAAGACAGGTTGACGGAATCAAATCAGCATTGCGCCTAAAAATGCATTGAAAAGAATGATAAACTCTCGGTAAAACTGAAACAGTGGAACATCTACAGGAATATTTATTTAAAAAAAAAAAAACATAAAAAAAAGTGCTCGCGTGTTATAATATATTTTGTTTTCCGTTTATCCTTAGCCTCCTGCGCAGCCGCTGTGAGGCGCTTCCGGTTCCCGTCATTCTCCCACTAGCGTCTGCTCCAACTGGAACAACATTCCTTTCTATGAATTTGACCAATCAGAGAGAGGCCCACAAAAGCTTGTGGGTACGACCTTGACCTTGGCCGTCTTTCCCTAGAGAATGAACGTATGGATGACTATTATAGCAAAGTAAGCCAGGATTTTTGTATAAAGAAGTTCAAAATTCATCAGAAAAAAGCCATAGATGCCGTAATTTTAGAAAATAAAGACGTTTTTGTGAATCTTTCCTACTTGATGATATTGATTATCCTCGTCATTGAAATATTAATCTAGTATAGGAATCAAGCTCGTTTAAAAGTATTAAAATTACTGAGCTACAATGTACAAGTAAATAAACCCTACGAGCTGTCTCTCTTATACTATTCCTCGGTCCATCACAATATATTGTGACTAAGACTAAATGTTAGTATATTTGAACTTTTCACGAGTACTTTTATGAATACTAAACACATCGCATTACGAGAGGTCTACTCTCGTTGACAGAGTTTAAATCACTAATTCCTTCGGTTAGAGTTAAACCACTAAACCAGTGTAATAGATATTAGACTAATACACTTTAGTAGACCCTAATTTCATTGTATATTTGACTATCTAGCAAACTTCACTAGCACTATAAACAGCAACGGCAACTCAAAATAGAAAATATGCACCTAGCGATTTGATTGGCTAATAGAAAACAATGTAGAAAGGAATGTTGTTCCAGTTGGAGCAGACGCTAGTGGGGGAATGACGGGAACCGGAAGCGCCTCACAGCGGCTGCGCAGGAGGCTATTTATCCTTCAATTATACAGCTATTTCATAAAAGGTTGGTGAAGGTTTTGTTGCATGTTGCATGTTGCTTACCAACAAATGTATTATATTTATATACAAACTGTTAGCACAAAAGAAAATATGCTGGAAAAAACTTGAAGACAAAGTTTGGGAAAATCCAATATTGTTGTGACCTTTCGCTGATTTAATTCATCCATACTGCATTTCGGGCTTGCTATGCAACAAGCAACAAAACTCAGTTCACTTACCTTTTTTGAAATACCTATACTGGTTTTTACTTTCTGATTGTTTTCCAATCTGTTTGCTTTATGTGTATAAACACGCCAACATTGTTCTTTAAAAAAAGAAAAACAAACCATCGTCCAGAAAAACGCGCGCGGTTAGGAAAATCCTCAGACATGCGAATATATGCTAATTTATGCACATATTCTTCCTAATTCAGCTATGTGCGGCAGACAGCAGGATGGCATTACGTGTGCGCATGCGCTGCGTGAACGCGGGAAGACCAAGGCAAGCGTTTCTGCAATGACTTGTTTACTACGTGAAGTCCGTCTTTTTTGTCATTTTTTACCGCTTATTTGGCTACGATGACACACAGAAACTCAATTGAATCAATTTATTGAGCTGTTAATTTTGATAGATGTAAGAATATAAGAATTATTTCAGCGATAATCGAGTCTAAACCACTTGAGCTTTCATCGATGAAACAAGCATTGACGGCGAATATGGCTGACAGCATTTCCAACATACATTGGATTTCTAATAAGCCACTTCACGGTTTCGTCCGCCATCTTGAAATTGGGGCAAACGCGGCAAAATATATAGAAATCTGGATCACTTTGACTTTCCGTAACTCCGCTCATTTTAAATGGATTTTCAAAATTTAAACTTCAATTATCAGCAGCCATGCATACCAGTTGTCGGACGGAAAATAAAACCAATGTAGGTGTTTTAACTAGTTTTGCGACTCATCTTATTTTTACAAATTTTTCATACTCACGTGCCCATCGTTTTATTATGAAAACAAACATCTTATTTTCTTAATTTAAAGCCTTCCATTTTCCATCATATTTAGAGGTATAAGTAACAAAGAAAATACCTTTTCAAAAAAGTTTAAATCTTAAAAATCCATCAAAATTGAGCGGAGTTACGCGAAGTCAAAGTGATCCAGATTTCTATATATTTTGCCGCGTTTGCCCCAATTTCAAGATGGCGGACGAAACCGTGAAGTGGCTTATTGAAGGAAAGCAAAAAACATTGGAAACAATACTTGAGGTAAGTCTTCTATTCTTAACATTTTGTCATGGAATAACATGACGGTGATCTAAGTAATTCTGTTTCCGAACCTTCCACTTACAAAATGCTTAAATTTGCTTGTTTACTCTAAATTTTACTATATATTAAGTCGAATATATCGAAATCTAGTATCTATCCCCCCACTTTTCTGAACAAATTTAGCAAGCTGAATCAATTATGGGATAAAATATTGTGCTAATTCTGTTAGGAAAATTTGGGAACATTGAAAATTATTATATTTGATTTGTTGATACTCACTAACTTGAACTTTATGACTAAATTACTGTCGCAATCTACCTATAAGCGAAGAAATAATTTCATGAAAATTTGCCTCCTGTTTGTTTCTTGTATACATTGAAATAGAAAATAAGTGTTTGTACAAAGATCGTTAGAAATATTATATATTTTTTCGGTGTTGTAAAAAATGTAAATAATTTCTCTATAGAAAATAACTATTTGTACATATATTTTAAAATGTACATGACATCCCCCAAGGAAATTCTACCGCAAATACATATTTATCTTATTTATTTTCAAAATATATCATGGAAATTGGTAGCAAAAATTGGGAAGAACTCAAAATTTATATTTGTTTTAGATAAGTATGTATTCTGAACTCAGAGGATGTCTAATAATAATTTTAATAACTGAACTGATTGAGTACAAATGCTAAAAGCAGGCAAATATATACTATCGTATATTCCCTAATAATGTTTGTTACTGTTTTGCATTTATACTCTGTTTTTTAGTCTATTATTGATATTATGTGGTGTGATTGTGATTAATGTGTTGTTGTTTTATGTCACAATTATTTTGAAGAGTGTCTATATTGTCTTGACAACAGCAATGTTAGCTCCTGCAACTCCAGTGCCCCAATCACGATTGCACATGAGCTGCAAATAATTCACAAAATGGTGAATATTACGGTAGTGACAGACTGCTATCAGTCCCCCATTACTACCATGTGAGTGACTTTCAAAGAGGGCTATTGACTGCTGTACTTTACTGAAACACAGGAGCATGGTCTTGTCAGGTGGAGTGATCAGTATAGCACAGCTCAGGTCTTCTAGGTTTTGGCTTAGATTGGTTAATTTGTTCTCAAGGCAAGCAGGTGAAAATAGCCCTATGTCCTCCGTGATCTGTAAACCAAAGTGGTCAGGTCTTGTGTGTAGTGCCTCTGCTACTTCTAAATTAGGCTGATATGGTGGTAAATTAAGGTTATTGTAGTGAGTATTTCCTTCTCTCATTGAAGTTGCAAATGTAGATATACAGGAATAGATATTCTCTGACGTTGGTATGTTAATTTGTCTGTTCAAAAATTTATTAGCCCCTATCACAGCTATTATAGTGCAGGCATTACTTCCAATTGGGTTTCCAAATATAGTACACTGAGAGATATTAGGAGGTAGAGTCCAGCAGGTGACAGGATGCACTGTACACTGTACAGTTTGTGTAGGGGGTGTTTGCACAGGGGCTGGAGATACACTGTTTGTGCAAATACCACTGTGACAAAGAGGGCATTGAACATCAGCATCTTTAGGGTATCTGTGTCCCTTTCTTGGATGCTTACATTTCTTACAGCAAGGCTTTTTAGATGTAGGTGCACTATGGATTATAGGACTTTGCTGGGATGATGGTAGACCAGATGGGGGTGGTGTTGGTGGTGGTGGTAAAGAAGAAATACTATAGTTTATTGACTTGATTTTTTGTTCATTATTCTCTGAGTCATTGTCATTCATACCAGAATTGATTACATCTATGTCATCTTCATCACAGTTTTGTGTAATGTTGTCATCGTCCTCTGATTTCTTTGGGTGTAAGATTGCATTTTTTGCAGTTTGGGCTAACTCTTTTGCTTTATCTTTCAGAAACTGTTGGCACAAAGGACAAAGATGAGTGTTGTCGGCAAGGCACTTTAAATGAAAAGAATGCGAGCAGCCTTCAAGTATCATCCATTCTTCATCTCCAGATAACTTGCAGCTAGGTAGGTCACATCTTTTATTTTCATTGGGGACATTGGTAGTGCAGTGACCAAGAGGAAGTACTTTTGTTTTCTGCATTTCTTCTCCAAATAATGTAGGTAGCTGTACCCTTGCTTTCAGTCCTTTACCTTGAAATATAGTTTTACCCGTCTGTCTGGCTATTTTTATAAAAACATCAGTCAGTATTTGAGCACATTTTGTCTTTAATCTTGTCAAGTTATTTTGGGAAAAAGTTGTGTTCTTGGATGGCATAAAGTGTTCCTTGAAGTTTAGCTGGGTGTGTTTAGCTTGGAAGGCAGATTTAGCTTTTTTTATAAGTTGATCAACTGAATCACTGTCATTGGTTTTTGATCTAATTACACTGTGTGCATTTTCAACTGGGTACTCATCAAATATGACTAAATTTTCCCTCAGCATCTGGTATAGGCCTGGATGGTTTATTCCCCAGTGAGCAACCATGGCTAACCAAACTAAAGGTGCCTTGTTGTAGTGCCGTCGCTGCAAACAGACAAACATTGTCCAGATTCTTATCATTGCATGAAAGTATGATACAAAGTCATTACATTTGAAAGTTACAGTGTAAATGGTGAGTATCAGAGGCAAGTAATTGTCGAGCAAATTTAATAATACTCTGTATTCAGTGTCTTTACATTTTCTAAATTTGTCCATTACTGTGTCACGAATAAAGAGCCAGCCACCATACACAAGCTCTAAAATAAGGTTTATTCTCCATGGTTTAGGACTCTTTGCAAGGGTACTCTTAGGAAACAGCTGTGTATAAATTTGACCAAAAAATCCCCTAAAATCTTTGAATACAGTTTCTTGTCCATTAAGGGAAATATGAAGAGGCCCAATGGTTGGTATTATAGAGAGTACAGCAGGTTGTATTAGTGTGGCAGGGTTAGTGGGATTCTGTTTAGTTGGATGAGATGAGCCATGTACAGCATATGTATGGTCAGTGGAAGGATCTATAACAGAGGAATGCTGGGGTGTAGTTGAGATTGGCTGGCAAAATTTCTGAAGAGTTTCATAAACAATTTGGCGACAGTAGAACTGTGCTGGCCAGTCTCCCGGTTGAGGCAAAAGAAAATGTTTCATATAGTCCATTAAGTTTGTATTAAGAAGTATATCAAAAGCTGCATCAAAATCATTTTTGCTTTTTAAAGTTAGCTGCACAAAATCAACAAGGTTGACATCCTTCATCTGGCGCATGCTTTCCACAGGGTCGTTTTCACAGTATTGATGAGAAGAAAGTCTATGTCTCTCAAGCTCAGGATTAAAGAAGGCTTTTTTAATCCAGGGTGGCATGGTGGAGGAATATGTTAGGCTCAGTTTATGCATTGAGACAGGACCAGATACTGTGTTAACGCAGGCTTCAATGTCTATGGCTTGAAGGCAGTGATAATCAGTAGGTGTACAGGCAGGGAGGGCTTTTATAGTCTTGAAGAATTTAAGTATGATCGTACACATTGGCTTAGACACTGACGGTCTTTCTGTCGTTGTAGGTCTGCGACGTGTGTGGATTGTCGTGTAATCATCGATAATCAGCACAAGCTGCCACCGTTCCTTAATGGCCTGGTCGATCATCTCTGATATTTTCTTAGGGTTGCTGTCAGATAGACTATTTATCATCTCATTACAAAAGCGTCGGGAACAGGAACCACCCATCTGTCGAATTGTATCCAGTCCATCCTGATTAAAGTTTGAGTGGTGAAGAAAGAGAGTATTGTCAGACTGCAGCCAGTTACAAACTTGACTTAGACCATAGCACAAAGTGTAGAGTACGGATACGGTTCGTTTTTGATTAATGCCAATCCTGGTTTCTGACTGCCTGTCACTTGTCATGCAATCAAGAATGGCATCGAATATTTTTGGAGCTCCAGCTGCGACGCAAAACTTTCGTAACTCCAGAGGATCGTAAATTGGCTCTTTCGTACCAGTCTTGAATTCGTTAAACATGTGTTCTTTAACACGTTGAAGCTCTTCCTTAAGATCGCAACCTGAAAATAACAAGTTTTTTTTTTTTGAATAAACTGTAGTTCTTAATTTAGATCAAATAAATAAAGTTAGATCCTTACGTTGAGACAATTGTTTAATCTTTTCCTCGATTTCCTCCAATAGACCAGGGGGTAGTAGGGTACCATGGGGCCCGCGTTGAACTTCTCCAAAGCAAGACTCCTCTGTTGTCCACAGTGTTCTTGTAACAGGGTGCGGTTCAACTGCTGTTTCATTGCTATACAACTGCTGCACGGGAATTTGATATGTCTTTCCTGAACAAGGACCACCACCATCATTACTGCTAGTACGCTGTGGTGTAAAGCTAGACGTTTTGCGCGTAGGCCTTCCACTGGATCGCAAAAACTTGTCAACAAGCTGGAACAAATTAAGGTTGAACCATACTAAGAACAATTTCACTTACAATTTCCTGATAATTATTGTTTCCTACTTACACGAAAATAAGTTTTTCCAGTTTTCTTGAAGTCTAAGAAAGCTCGTCTACAGGTCTCACAAAGGAGGTTATCGGATACGCCATCGAGTTTGTTGATTTCATCGGTGGGCTCCAGCCCGAAACAAGCACTTATATCATCTAAAACCTTTCGAAAGTTCCTCACTCCAGACTTATTGGTATTAAGAAGTCTTTTACAGACTCTACATCGATAATGATCTTTAGTTTCCGAAGCAATAAACACTATCGTCAGTATCATCAAGGATTTAAATACTCGCGCCATATTTTCTCCCGCGATTACAAAGTCAATGGCCAGCGGTCTCGCGCCTGCGCACGCAAAATGCCATCCTGCTGCGGCAGACACAATATATCTGTTCACAACTCGTCACTCGTGGGAGGCGTTGGTCTGTTATCAGTGTTTGAACCAAAAGAGAAATTTTCACGATGAAAGCAATCGCAATACTGATCGTACTTGCAGGTAAGAACGGCAAAAACACAGTTGTAATTTAGTTTAAACTTTCTTCAAACATCGACTGTCGGGATTCTCTAGATACAGACCGTAATTACACTGAAAGGATTGAACTTGTTTATACAAAGAAACTGTACAGCCATGCGACTGTTGCGGTTGTTATTCTCAATATCATCCATCGCTTCGAATGTTTGGATTCGATGACCAGTACCATCATTCACTGAGGGAGCTATCTTTTTTAACTTAGGCGATAAGTTCCTTCAAAACTAAGAAATGGCATTGATTTTAAGGGCTTCAATCGAATTACAACCTCACCAAGCACATGCGAGCTGATGACTCGCGTTTACTAGGAATCCCTCGTTCGAGATTAAAAATTGCTATGATCTGGTTTTTTAACTTACGCTTAAACTACTTACAAACACACACGCCGTACGTGGTAGACACTAAAAGATGCTATTGAGCGATTTTGGAACGGGTTGGTCCACATACTCAAAGAGAGAAGTCTGAGAATCTATGAGCTATCTTTGAGAATCTATCAGCAAACTACGGTATGAGAATCGTAGAACTAGACAAACTAGTCAAAATAGACTAAGATAATCTATAAGCTACCTAGCTATGATCAAACTAGATCACCAGATCTCAGATACAAAAAAATATACTGAGACAAACTACAGAACGAGAGACAAACTACAAAACGAGTGACAAACAAAGCTTTGATGAAAGCTGACTCCAAGAACTTGTAGAAGTCAGACGAGCTGATAGTGATCTACAAGAAAGCGAACTGCCAAGACTCCTTGTTGAATATTTCCATTTATGAAAATACATAAAACAAAAACTGAGGGAAAAACAAATGACCAGTTAAACACATTTTGGCTAAGAGTATTTACATTGATAAAACGTTTGTTTTGCAGCGAACAGTTTCGATACTGAAATAGATATGTTTATTTCATCAGCTAGTCTTGAAAGGTACGCTAGTAGGTCAAGTAGAAATCTAATATGCGTTGACAAGTCAGTAACGCAACACTAATGTCTTACTAGAATTTAAAATGTTTTTAATAAAGGGGGACTTTGAACCCAAAAGGAACACTTTGGTAAGAAATAATAGAGTATATATGTGAGTGGGCGTGCTCTCGCACAGGCAACACAGTGAACGCTCCAAGAGCGTCTAGTTTTTACCTAGTGTGAACACAAGGGTAGTGTTTTACCCGAAGAAGAAAGACGACACCGCCTGCTGTCATCGTACTACTATCAAAACAGGTAGAGTTTCAATTACGCCGTGAGGATGACGTGATCAAAAACCATCCCTGCGGGATTGAAGAATTTTAAAGGTGTTTTAAAGAAACTCTACCTGTTTTGATAGTATATTTTATTTGGGTTGCGGTAAAAAGAGGAAACTGAAACAGCGGAAAGAGCGGGAAGAACTGAAATTCAATACATTTCATTCTGATACTCCAATTTTTGTACAAGAATCAACATGAATTGAAATTCAATACATTTTATTATACTCAATAAGAGAATCAAATCGAATTTCTGAAACTTCAGAAATACTAAATGTTTTACGAACAAGAATCGACATCGTATCAATCCACAACATATCTAAAAAGTTAAACCGGACATCCGTAAACTTTAAACATATCTAGGGATTTTAAACTCTAAATATCGATGAATTTAACTGCTAGAATAGGCCATTCATGCAGGTTTATTCTATATGCCGGCGCTGACTGATGATCATCACTAAGGTCAATGTCACGCATTCTGTCTAATTTCTACAGAACCCTTCTGATAAGAGATTATATAAACGACAGTTATTTGGCTAATATACCGGCCAATAACTGTAGCTTCGTTCTCGAACTGTTTGAATACTGACTACACGAAAACACAATCACCCTTACGTCACTTATAACTGACTTATACCTTTCTGGGGACAGAAACGTTGCGTGACCGACCATAAAAAGCCACTGCACAAGAGGCTAATATGAGATCAGCTAAATTACAAAATCACTGTTTCCGCTCAGCTCTTGTCTTTTACCGTTAATTACTTATTAAAGAAGTATTCTTTCATGGCCTGCATAACAGCGGATATTTGTGCCGGGATTTCATCAAATCTCTGTTTGTTTGTTTGTTTGTTTGTTTGTTTGTTTAAGGTACTGTGCTATCTATTCAAGCTGCACTTCCAAATATGGGAGACTGTACTTTTAAAGCATACTATAACAAGATACGTACCTGCCACACGAAGTTTATAAAAGGCCTCCAGCAAAACCCAAAGGATGACTGCAGGTAAGAGAAAAAAAAGTAGAAAATAAATGCTGTCATAATAATTAGTTCTAAAAATTCTACTAATTACAATGTTGGATAGGGTGCTGTAATAGGTCACATGACAGACTACACTCTGATTGGTCTTAGACAAGTCACATAACAGACTACACTCTGATTGGTCTTAGACAAGTCACATGGCAGACTACACTCTGATTGGACTTCGACAAGTCACATGGCAGACTACACTCTGATTGGACTTACACAAGTCACATGACAGAATACCCTTTGGTTTCACTAAGTTGAATGAACAAATTAAACAAACATCAATTCTATTGAGCCCTGAAACGACCTCATGGCTGATGAAAGTCAGGAAGGCTAAACTCACAAACTAAATTGGAATAGGCCATTTGCATGATGGCGTCATTTTACTACTACTACTAAAATGCTTCGCTGTTTTTGAAGACCACAGATCCATTTGCACAAGGTTAGCCTCGTTTATAAGTAAGCTATTCAAAGACACCATTTCAAAACATTGGTATTCAACTGATTCAACGGCACATTCTTTGACGTTTGCAAATCATTAGCAACAGCTAACTAAAATGTAAAGAATATGCAAGTTGAATAATACCAATCCCACGGACTTTTAATGGTGTCTTTGAATAACTGACTTCTAAACGAGGCTAACCCTGTGCAAATGAGTCTGTGGTCTTCAAAAATCAGAGGTTTGCGTCGAAAGCGAAACTGTTGTATTTAGGAATTGTTTGATCTGACTGGACAGTTCTGAAAAGTAACGGAATTCTCTTTATGAATGGACCAGTCTGGCACCAGCCAGTTCCGTCTAATGGAAAGCACCCTTATAGAGAGGGAAGACAAAACTCTTGTTATTCAGTGAAAATTATACTCTTGTTCAGTGCTGTGATCTTCTGATAAACTCACGGGATCTACTCTATGCATTCTATTTTACAGCGTCCATCTTGACTCATTCCTCAACTGTGCTGCTGTAGCTGCCAAGACATGTTTCCCAATTGTTACTGTTGAAGCCATGAGAAAAACACTGAAGCTCCAGCTTACAGAAGAACTCATGTGTAAAAGGGCTGGCCTACAGCAACCAGATCCATCAAAATTGAATGTGAAACTTCCCTGCAGTATCACTACCTCAGAATATATGACCAAAAACAATGACTGCGCAGACAGTCTTGTAAAGAAGTGGAATGCCAACCGAGCTGACCCTACCATATGCAGGTTTGTAAACATTTATTGGATGAGGTTGAGCATGATATCATAATCAAAACTGCCACTAAGATAAATAAGATATATTGGCAATAAACTTAAATTTTAAGTGAAGTTCTATTGCGATGAATTTACAGTGCAGACAGACTAACCGGGACCACGAGACAGAGATTGAACTGATAACAGTATAAGCCAATCAGATCATAGCGTTCTCATGGCCATTTCGCATTAATTAGGTAAACACGGACAGCAGAACACAAAACATTATCGAAAATGAGAATAATTTCTGTCGAAAATGCAGTTGTGAAACATCTACGTATCCCAAGTTGATATAGAAAATATTTTCTGTCCTCCTGTCCTGAATTTCAAACGATGATATGCTAAATTCTAGACCAAAACTTTGTAAAAATACCAGTAGCGAATTCTTAAAGCTGATTGGCCCAGACTGTTTTTGTTGGAATGTCATTGTTTTTAGGAGTTATCTGATTGGTTAGTTTTCTTCAAGTGGTCCAGTTTAGTGTGTCTGCACTGTAAGTCATGTAAAAAAAATGGTTATTGATAAATTCCAATTGTTTCGATTCAGTGAATACCGCGATGTCAAGAAATGCTTAAGAAACGTCATTGACAAGTACTGCAATTTCAAAGGGCAACTTCAAGAGTTAGTAAATTATCAGTATGATAACTACAACCCATTCTGCCCCAACAATGTGGACCCAACCAGTAAAGTATCAAGTATTGCTGTTTCCAAGGCTGCAATTGTCATTTCTTTGGTTGTAGCTGCTATACAGGCATTCTAAAGAAGTATGGCATTGATCCAGGGCTGGAGGAATCTCGTGATTATGAACTGTTATAGAAAAAGCAATACCCCCCTTCAAAATTGCTTTATTAATCTTCTTCGGAGGTAAAATGAAAACACGAATGACCTTTCCTTTCAAGCTCTATAAAAACTCAACGACGACCCCCCCCCCCCCCCTGATTTCTCCAGCCCTTCCCCTTTTCTAGAAAATGAATGCCTTCTAAGCAAGGGTTCACATACAGATTTATATAGTATGAAGAGAGCATAAATAAGAGGGAAACTTCTTAATACCGCGCGCACAATGTGAATTCCCGGTTGGCTATTTTTAGCATCCAAAGTCGTTGGGTTGTTAATTTTTTGATGGCGTGGACGTGTGCGCACTTAAAAACAACATACCTTTTGTCGATTTTTCTTATTTTTTCGACAGAATCTATTCGATAAAGCAAAAAGATCAGGATTGGCTATGTTCTGTTCTCTGATAAAACACGACTGAGGCTGTTGAACACTCGTGAAATTTATGGTTTTCCCCAAAAATCTTTACATGCTTTTGCTACTTCCAGGTTTGGATGAAGCACACAATTTTTGACGCACAGGAGTAGAGCATGGCGAAAATTGTTTGTACGTGGATGCTAAAAATAGCCCAACCGGGAATTCACATGGCACGCGCGATATTAAGAAGTTTCCCTAAAGTAGTTGGAACGAGTTTTGATATTTGTATCTTGTGTTTAAATGTTTAGGTATTCTTATGTAGTTTTAATAAAGAGTAATACGAAATTTAAAGAGGAAACTATATATACTTCAGGGCTTTCTATAGGTAACATTCGACACTCCCCATCCACCTTATATATCACCCTGGTCCACACATCCTCAGATCCCGGTCCACGTGCATACGTTTGTATTCCTAAACGCATCCTGAGCGAACAACTAATCGCGCAAAGCATCGTTGATCAAAACCTGCGGCCTCTCACTCTTTCACAATAGACCATAAATATCAATATTCAAAAATATCGCAGGCGCAGACATGAACGCGCGCTATTGACTCTGCCCGAAAATGCCTCTTTTTCATGTCTGCGCCTGCGATATTTTTGAAAGCGTTAGCGCATCTCGAAAATGGTCTATTTAGGAATTGCTTGATCTGGCTGGACAGTTCGGTTTAATAACGGAATTCTCTTTATAAACTGAACCCGTCTGGCACCAGCCGACTAATGGTAAGCACCCTAGGACCCCCTAGATTAAACAACTTTGTAAGATTTATACTTACTTTTTTCCTAAGTGTATCATCGCCATCATGTTCACAAATTAAAGGCCACTGGGGACCAATGTATGACATCTTGTAGGCCTGTACCGGCGTTTCGTACACGTTTCGTATGCCAAGACAGGTTGACGGAATCAAATCAGCATTGCGCCTAAAAATGCAATGAAAAGAATGATAAACTCTTGGTAAAACTGAAACAGTGGAACATGTACAGGAATATTTATTTAAAAAAAGAAAAACATAAAAAAAAGTGCTCGCGTGTTATAATTTTTTTTTTTTCCGTTTATCCTTCAGTTATACAGCTATTTCATAAAAGGTCGGTGAAGGTTTTGTTGCATGTTGCATGTTGCTTACCAAGAAATGTATTATATTTATATACAAACTGTTAGCACAAAAGAAAATATGCTGGAAAAAACTTGAAGACAAAGTTTGGGAAAATCCATTATTGTTGTGACCTTTCGCTGATTTAATTCATCCATACTGCATTTCGGGCTTGCTATGCAACAAGCAACAAAACTCAGTTCACTAACCTTTTTTGAAATACCTATACTGGTTTTTACTTTCCGATTGTTTTCAAAAACAAACCATCGTCCAGAAAAACGCGCGCGGTTAGGAAAATCCTCAGACATGCGAATATATGCTAATTTATGCACATATTCTACCTAATTCAGCTATGTGCGGCAGACACGTTATATTTGTTCACAACTCGTAACTCGTCAGAGGCGTTGGTCTGTTATTTTTGTTTGAACCAAAAGAGAAATTTTCACGATGAAAGCAATCGCAATACTGATCGTACTTGCAGGTAAGAACGGTAAAAACACAGTTGTAATAGTTAGTTTAAACTTTCTTCAAACATCGACTGTGGGGATTCTCTAGATACAGACCGTGATTACACTGAAAGGATTGAACTCGTTTATACAAAGAAACTGTACAGCCATGCGACTGTTGCAGTTGTTATTCTCAATATCATTCATCGCTTCGAATGTTTGGATTCGATGACCACAGTACCATCATTCACTGAGGGAGCTATCTTTTTTAACTTAGCCGATAAGTCCCTTCAAAACTTAGAAATGGCATTGATTTTATGGGCTTCAATCGAATTACAACCTCACCAAGCACATGCGAGCTGATGACTCGCGTTTACTAGGATTTCCTCGTTCAAGATCAAAAATTGCTATGATCTATCCCCAGCACAGCGATGTTTCGAAACATCAGGGTAGAGTTGGATAAACATAGTTTTAACCAGCTGTGTCTAAGATCTTTGCATCCGCGAATAGGTAATAATAGGGTGTGCCCGGTATTCAAGTACTTTGTTTTCGAAACGAGCACTGTGCAAAAATTCTCGGTTCTTTGTTTGTCTACCACGAATTTCAGTGGTTTTAACCAGCATTTCAAGGAGTAGTTCGAAGAAAATTATGTGTTATTTTCTACCGTGCCTGCTGTGATCGCATCTATATCATATTTCTTGGAATCGAAGCACATGTATTTTTACATATAACGGCATACCGTATAAATAGAGCAGCGCGGCCTTACTAAAAGTAGATGTCACACTATTGGATCCCCCGCATGACTCAGACAAACAAAGCTCCAAATTTACAGTAAATGTATGGGAGAATAGAGCTCAACTCTGTATTTTTTACATTTTATCAACGTCAGTTTTTCCAACAAATCCCCATAAACCGGAAGGTATCTAAAGAGATATACACAACACTAAAGGCGTGATTACACGGAGCAATTTTCTCTGCAACTTGTGTCGCAACGGCATTGCGACTGAGACAAGTTGCATGGAGCATTGCGGCGTGTAACCTACAGTGCAATTTGAAAAATGTTGCGAGACAAGTTGCAGCAATCGTTGCGAAAAGTAGAATTCGTTTCTACTTTCGGCAACGATTGCATCTCCGTTGCACCGTGTAAACCTTCTTGCAACTTGTGTTGCAACACCGTTGCGAGACAAGTTGCAGAGAAAATTGCTTCGTGTAATCGCGCCTTAAGTACTGGTATTAGGTGAAATGTCAATTTAATTTAAGATACCGTGAAAATCTTCATACATTTGCTGGAGTATCGGTCTACGGGATTCGGTCACTGACCATTATTTGAACTTGTTGCCTTAAACCTAAGGTTTAGCACCATTATAGGGGAGAGTGAGATGAAATCGAGTAATTTCCTAGCTATTTATAACGCATGGTATTTGTTTGAATTTATTCTTATCGTACGAAAAAGATTCGAGGGGTAAATTGGCCCACGGATACGTGGATAACTCAAACAAACCAAGAGTTCAAACACTATTATTTAAGCAAAAAACTTAGATGAATAGATAGATATAGAACGGTCATATTATCTGACTTATTATTAAACTTTTTATGTAGGAAATTCTACGTTTATGCTCAAATTATTTAGATGATGTAGATAGAGCTGTAACCCCGATCTACTTTCTTGTAATTTGACCCCGGCCAGATATCTGGTCTGGTATTATATATACTGATTCCCATGAATTAACAACAAGAAAAACTACAAAATAAGTAAAAGTAATTGCCAACGAAGTTGGCTAACATGGAAGAGTTTCAGGAGTTTTGAGTTTGTTACATTTCTTTTGTTCTAAACAGGTTTGATTGGTTTACCCTCCATATAAGGAAGTGTATATAGTTTCGTTGTGAGTAATTATGTGGCGTGACAAATTGGCTGCTGCACACTGAATCCAATACATTTTTTTGTTCGACTTCTAAAAATTATCTAAATCTTCTAAAAAAATTATCTAGTTTTAAATCTCATCACTTCGTTGGTATAGTTAGATTTTCTTAAGAACAAACGCTAGGTGTCATTTCCATTACTGATAAGTATGACTAGTAGTATTCAGTTTTAATTTTCAACCTTAGAGTGCAAATAATATAACCGTGAAATAGTTAGCTAGCTAACTAATGACTAATTATGTCCTAAGTTCTGCCTAAATTTGATTAGTGGAGAAATAAGCGAGCCGTGACGGGTCTTGCACGTGCAAGCATGTTTATTAGTCAAATGATCACCGCTACGCTGCGGTTTTGTAATGCGGAATAAAAAAAACAACCGTGATAATTTGAACAAACTTTTATTCCACATTAATCTATCAGTATTACAATTCAAATAGTTGTATCTGCGTCTTGATTTATTGACCTGTGTCTTCATTTTTAACTCATTAAACGTCAGAAACACATTTTTTTGTGCACTGAGTCGTTGATCTAGAAAAAGCCCGTGCTCCTGTCATGCCTCGCTTATTTCCTATGTCTTGCCTAACTAAGCACTAACTATCTCCTATTTCTTGCTATCTATTTCACGGTTATATTATTTGCACTCTAGCAGCTGATAATTTATTCAGACTTGAACTGCTACCAATTAGGAAACGCCGCCAACCTCGTGCGGGAGCTAGCACGTGCATTTACGCATGATAGATTTTATTCCAATCACTGATTCTACAAGTGGCTGTGGGCTCCCTGTGTATTCAATTAATTTAAGTCTGTTTATCGATTTATTGGTTAAATCCTCTTCATTCTGGGTTTTCGTTTCTATCAAGAATATCAATAAATATCAATAAGTATCAATTAATAGTCAATTAGTTAATTCTTATCAATTGTTATTAATTGAAACCAATTATCGTTTTTATCAATTGACTACGTCGGGTCGAATTACACGCTATTTTAGTTTACAAAGTTTGTAAACAAAGCTCAGTTTCCAAACTAAAAATTATATTGCAATTATTCTTTATTTTACAACACTGTTTTACAAGCATAATAAAAAGTTATTCTTATCAACTTCTAATTCGGTTTCTAAGTTTAATCTTTTCAACTTCTAGGCTTTTAGTTTACACCAAAAATGATTGCGAAAGCTTACCGAAGTTTCTGTCGCCTTCTTACACGGCAAAGCTGCCTTTCAATTCCTCGTTGTTGTTTAATACATTTTTAAGAGCTTTTCCACGAGATTTACATCTCGGTCAGCTTTTCCTCCGCTCTACTATTGGTATTTCATCGATTTTCTCTTTGGTTTCGTCGTCTAAATTATATTTTCATCCATGTTTTGAACTCAAACTTTCTAGTTTAGGTCTCACCGAATATTGAAGTCGTCTTCTTACAAAAGCAACTGAAGCTGACTTTCCTTGTTGTTGTTTAAGTTTTCAGTACTTTTAAAGAACTTTTCCAATAGATTTACATCTCAGGCAGTTTTTTCTCCGCTTTACTATAGGTAATTCATCGATTTTCCCTTTGGTTTTGTCGTCTAAAATATAGTTTCATTCATGTTTTGAAATAAAAACTTTCTAGTTTAGTCGAAAGTCTCACACGAAAGAGCAGCGGAGCACGTTGCTGCCGGCTTCTGATTGGACGTATCGTTTTTCTCACACGTGAAGAAAAGCCGTACGTAGCTTCTGATTACACGTGAAAAAGCGATACGTGAATTGTGATTGGTTGGGAATAGTGAACGAATATAATATAATATAATATAATATAATATAATATAATATAATATAATATAATATAATATAATATAATATAATATAATATAATATAATATAATATAATATAATATAATATAATATAATATAATATAATATAATATAATATAATATAATATAATATAATATAATATAATATAATATAATATAATATAATATAATATAATATAATATAATATAATATAATATAATATAATATAATATAATATAATATAATATAATATAATATAATATAATATAATATAATATAATATAATATAATATAATATAATATAATATAATATAATATAATATAATATAATATAATATAATATAATATAATATAATATAATATAATATAATATAATATAATATAATATAATATAATATAATATAATATAATATAATATAATATAATATAATATAATATAATATAATATAATATAATATAATATAATATAATATAATATAATATAATATAATATAATATAATATAATATAATATAATATAATATAATTATATAGCGCCATTTCCAGCAGTTCAATGGCGCTGCGCTAGAGACAGTAAGAAATGGTAAATTATTTACAAAATTCATTAGAGCAGAGTCAAAAGAAAAACTTGTGGCACAGGGCTGCCAGGAAATCGGCGCTCACTGTCCAAGATTTCACATTGACAAAGTTACGAGTTTTGCAGCGAGATGAGCAGGTAGAAAGTGTTAGTTAACTCAGCTAGTTCTGGAGAGATATAGTAGAGTCTTGTTTTGAAGAGTGAGTGACTGGCCAGGAGTGATAGAGTTGAGTGATATATAAGAAAACGATTACCAAAGTGTAGATTAGAGCGTGTTTCACCATCATGAGAAAAGTTCCATATGTGTTAGTCTCTCAAGTATGATTCCATTTCTTTAATAAGTAATTAACGGTAAAAGACAAGAGCTGAGCGGAAACAGTGATTTTGTAATTTAGCCGATTTCATATTAGCCTCTTGTGCAGACGTCCTTATGGTCGGTCACGCAACGTTTCTCTCCCCACGTTGCGTTAATAGTAAGGTATTAGTGACGTAAGGGTGATTGCGTTGTCGTGCCACGGGCGCCAGAATTTCCTCCACATTTGGAGTAATACTGAAGCTTTATTTTGTTTTCAACGGTCGAACTGCTAGTAGCAAAGCAGTCCTTCGGGGGGCCGTTAAGTACGTTACCGATTAATTCCGAGTGACACACGATCGGTTCTTAATATTAAACAGACTAATTCACGATAGTATTCTTTCATGGCCTGCATAACAGCGGATATTTGTGCCGGGATTTATTTTCATGGATTAAGTATTTGTACTTTAATTAAATCTCTGTTTGTTTGTTTGTTTGTTTGCATAAGGTACTGTGCTATCTATTCAAGCTGCACTTCCAAATGTTGGAACCTGTACCTATGAAGCATACAATAACAAGACACGTACCTGCATAACGACGTTTATAAAAGGCCTCCAGCAAAACCCAAAGGGTGACTGCAGGTAAGAGAAAAAAAGTAGAAAATAAATGGTGTCATAATAATTAGTTCTGAAAATCCTACTAATTACAATGTTGGATAGGGTGCTGTAATAGTTTTATTTCCCCTCAAGTCACAAGTCACATGACAGACTACACTCTGATTGGTCTTAGACAAGTCACATGACAGACTACACTCTGATTGGTCTTAGACAAGTCACATGACAGACTACACTCTGATTGGTCTTAGACAAGTCACATGACAGACTACACTCTGATTGGTCTTAGACAAGTCACATGACAGACTACACTCTGATTGGTCTTAGACAAGTCACATGACAGACTACATTCTGATTGGTCTTAGACAAGTCACATGACAGACTACATTCTGATTGGACTTAGACAAGTCACATGACAGACTACACTCTGATTAACAAGTGATGAAAGTCAGGACAAGGCATGGATTTTTAGATCAATGAACTTTGCTCTTGTTTAGTGCTGTGATCTTCTAATAAACTCATGGAATCTACTCTATGCATTCTATTTTACAGCGTCCATCTTGACTCATTCCTCAACTGTACTGCTGTAGCTGTGCATGGCTGTATCCCATTTGTTACTGTTGAAGCCATGAGAAAAGCACTGAAGCCCCAGTTTACAGAAGAACTCATGTGTAAAAGGGCTGGCCTACAGTATCCAGATACATCAACATTGAATGTGACACTTCCCTGCAGTATCACTGCCTCAGAATATATGACCAAAAACAATGACTGCACCGACAGTCTTGTAAAGAAGTGGAGTGCCAACCGAGCTGACCCTACCATATGCAGGTTTGTAAACATTTATTGGATGAGGTTGAGCATGATATCATAATCAAAACTGCCACTAAGATAAGTAAGATATGTTGGCAATTAACTTAAATTTTTGGTGAAGTTCTATTACGATGAATTTACAGTGCAGACAGACTAACCGGGACCACGAGACAGAGATTGAACTGATAACAGTATAAGCCAATCAGATCATAGCGTTCTCATGGCCATTTCGCATTAATTAGGTAAACACGGACAGCAGAACACAAAACATTATCGAAAATGAGAATAATTTCTGTCGAAAATGCAGTTGTGAAACATCTACGTATCCCAAGTTGATATAGAAAATATTTTCTGTCCTCCTGTCCTGAATTTCAAACGATAATATAGTAAATTCTAGACCAAAACTTTGTAAAAATACCAGTAGCGAATTCTTAAAGCTGATTGGCCCAGACTGTTTTTGTTGGAATGTCATTGTTTTTAGGAGTTATCTGATTGGTTAGTTTTCTTCAAGTGGTCCAGTTTAGTGTGTCTGCACTGTTAGTCATGTAAAAAAAATGGTTATTGATAAATTCCAATTGTTTCGATTCAGTGAATACCGCGATGTCAAGAAATGCTTAAGAAACGTCATTGACAAGTACTGCCAATTCAAAGGGCAACTTCAAGAGTTAGTAAATTATCAATATGATAACTACAACCCATTCTGCCCCAACAATGTGGACCCAACCAGTAAAGTATCAAGTATTGCTGTTTCCAAGGCTGCAATTGTCATTTCTTTGGTTGTAGCTGCAATACAGGCATTCTAAAGAAGTATGGCATTGATCCAGGGCTGGAGGAATCTCATGAACTGTTATAGAAAAAGCAATACCCCTCTTCAAAATTGCTTTATTAATCTTCTTCGGTGGTAAAATGAAAACACGAATGACCTTTCAAGCTCTATGAAAACTCAACGACCCTTCCCCCCCCCCCCTGATTTCTCCAGCCCTTCCCCTTTTCTAGAAAATGGATGCCTTCTAAGCAAGGGTTCACATACAGACTTATATACTATCAAGAGAGCATAAATAAGAGAGGGAAACTTCTTAATACCGCGCGCGCCATGTGAATTCCCGGCTGGCTATTTTTAGCATCCAAAGTCGTTTGATTTTGATTTTTTTGATGGCGTGGACGTGTGCGCGCTTAAAAACAACATACCTTTCGTCGATTTTTCTTATTTTTTTCGACAAAATCTATTAGATACAGCAAAAAGATCAGGATTGGCTGATGTTCTGTTCTCTGATAAAACACGACTGTGGCTGTTGAACACTCAAAAAGACACGAAATTTATGTTTTTCCCCAAAAATCTTTACATGCTTTCGCTACTTCCAGGTTTGGATGAAGCACACAATTTTTGACGCACAAGAATAGGGTATGGCGAAATTGTTTGTACGCGGATGCTAAAAATAGCCCAACCGGGAATTCACATGGCGCGCGCGATATTAAGAAGTTTCCCTAAAGTAGTTGGAACGAGTTTTGATATTTGTATCTTGTGTTTAAATATTTAGGTTTTCTTATGTAGTTTTAATAAAGAGTAATACGAAATTTAAAGAGGAAACTAAATATACTTCATGGCTTTCTATAGGTAACATTCGACACTCCCCATCCCCCTTGCATATCACCCTGGTCCGCACATCCTCAGATCCCGGTCCACGTGCATACGTTGTATTCCTAAACGCATCCTGAGCAAACAACTAATCGCGCAAAGCATTGTTGATCAAAACCTGCGGCCTTTCACTCTTTCACAATAGACCATTTTCGAGAAGCACGAGCGCCCGCGGATCTCGAAAATGGTCTATTTAGGAATTGCTTGATCTGGCTGGACAGTTCGGTTTAATAACGGAATTCTCTTTATAAACTGAACCCGTCTGGCACCAGCCGACTAATGGTAAGCACCCTAGGACCCCCTAGATTAAACAACTTTGTAAGTTTTATACTTACTTTTTGCTAAGTGTATTATCGCCATCATGTTCACAAGTTAAAGGCCACTGGGTACCAATGTATGACATCTTGTAGGCCTGTACCGGCGTTTCGTAAACGTTTCGTATGCCAAGACAGGTTGACGGAATCAAATCAGCATTGCGCCTAAAAATGCATTGAAAAGAATGATAAACTCTCGGTAAAACTGAAACAGTGGAACATCTACAGGAATATTTATTTTAAAAAAAAAAACATAAAAAAAAGTGCTCGCGTGTTATAATATATTTTGTTTTCCGTTTATCCTTAGCCTCCTGCGCAGCCGCTGTGAGGCGCTTCCGGTTCCCGTCATTCTCCCACTAGCGTCTGCTCCAACTGGAACAACATTCCTTTCTATGAATTTGACCAATCAGAGAGAGGCCCACAAAAGCTTGTGGGTACGACCTTGACCTTGGCCGTCTTTCCCTAGAGAATGAACGTATGGATGACTATTATAGCAAAGTAAGCCAGGATTTTTGTATAAAGAAGTTCAAAATTCATCAGAAAAAAGCCATAGATGCCGTAATTTTAGAAAATAAAGACGTTTTTGTGAATCTTTCCTACTTGATGATATTGATTATCCTCGTCATTGAAATATTAATCTAGTATAGGAATCAAGCTCGTTTAAAAGTATTAAAATTACTGAGCTACAATGTACAAGTAAATAAACCCTACGAGCTGTCTCTCTTATACTATTCCTCGGTCCATCACAATATATTGTGACTAAGACTAAATGTTAGTATATTTGAACTTTTCACGAGTACTTTTATGAATACTAAACACATCGCATTACGAGAGGTCTACTCTCGTTGACAGAGTTTAAATCACTAATTCCTTCGGTTAGAGTTAAACCACTAAACCAGTGTAATAGATATTAGACTAATACACTTTAGTAGACCCTAATTTCATTGTATATTTGACTATCTAGCAAACTTCACTAGCACTATAAACAGCAACGGCAACTCAAAATAGAAAATATGCACCTAGCGATTTGATTGGCTAATAGAAAACAATGTAGAAAGGAATGTTGTTCCAGTTGGAGCAGACGCTAGTGGGGGAATGACGGGAACCGGAAGCGCCTCACAGCGGCTGCGCAGGAGGCTATTTATCCTTCAATTATACAGCTATTTCATAAAAGGTTGGTGAAGGTTTTGTTGCATGTTGCATGTTGCTTACCAACAAATGTATTATATTTATATACAAACTGTTAGCACAAAAGAAAATATGCTGGAAAAAACTTGAAGACAAAGTTTGGGAAAATCCAATATTGTTGTGACCTTTCGCTGATTTAATTCATCCATACTGCATTTCGGGCTTGCTATGCAACAAGCAACAAAACTCAGTTCACTTACCTTTTTTGAAATACCTATACTGGTTTTTACTTTCTGATTGTTTTCCAATCTGTTTGCTTTATGTGTATAAACACGCCAACATTGTTCTTTAAAAAAAGAAAAACAAACCATCGTCCAGAAAAACGCGCGCGGTTAGGAAAATCCTCAGACATGCGAATATATGCTAATTTATGCACATATTCTTCCTAATTCAGCTATGTGCGGCAGACAGCAGGATGGCATTACGTGTGCGCATGCGCTGCGTGAACGCGGGAAGACCAAGGCAAGCGTTTCTGCAATGACTTGTTTACTACGTGAAGTCCGTCTTTTTTGTCATTTTTTACCGCTTATTTGGCTACGATGACACACAGAAACTCAATTGAATCAATTTATTGAGCTGTTAATTTTGATAGATGTAAGAATATAAGAATTATTTCAGCGATAATCGAGTCTAAACCACTTGAGCTTTCATCGATGAAACAAGCATTGACGGCGAATATGGCTGACAGCATTTCCAACATACATTGGATTTCTAATAAGCCACTTCACGGTTTCGTCCGCCATCTTGAAATTGGGGCAAACGCGGCAAAATATATAGAAATCTGGATCACTTTGACTTTCCGTAACTCCGCTCATTTTAAATGGATTTTCAAAATTTAAACTTCAATTATCAGCAGCCATGCATACCAGTTGTCGGACGGAAAATAAAACCAATGTAGGTGTTTTAACTAGTTTTGCGACTCATCTTATTTTTACAAATTTTTCATACTCACGTGCCCATCGTTTTATTATGAAAACAAACATCTTATTTTCTTAATTTAAAGCCTTCCATTTTCCATCATATTTAGAGGTATAAGTAACAAAGAAAATACCTTTTCAAAAAAGTTTAAATCTTAAAAATCCATCAAAATTGAGCGGAGTTACGCGAAGTCAAAGTGATCCAGATTTCTATATATTTTGCCGCGTTTGCCCCAATTTCAAGATGGCGGACGAAACCGTGAAGTGGCTTATTGAAGGAAAGCAAAAAACATTGGAAACAATACTTGAGGTAAGTCTTCTATTCTTAACATTTTGTCATGGAATAACATGACGGTGATCTAAGTAATTCTGTTTCCGAACCTTCCACTTACAAAATGCTTAAATTTGCTTGTTTACTCTAAATTTTACTATATATTAAGTCGAATATATCGAAATCTAGTATCTATCCCCCCACTTTTCTGAACAAATTTAGCAAGCTGAATCAATTATGGGATAAAATATTGTGCTAATTCTGTTAGGAAAATTTGGGAACATTGAAAATTATTATATTTGATTTGTTGATACTCACTAACTTGAACTTTATGACTAAATTACTGTCGCAATCTACCTATAAGCGAAGAAATAATTTCATGAAAATTTGCCTCCTGTTTGTTTCTTGTATACATTGAAATAGAAAATAAGTGTTTGTACAAAGATCGTTAGAAATATTATATATTTTTTCGGTGTTGTAAAAAATGTAAATAATTTCTCTATAGAAAATAACTATTTGTACATATATTTTAAAATGTACATGACATCCCCCAAGGAAATTCTACCGCAAATACATATTTATCTTATTTATTTTCAAAATATATCATGGAAATTGGTAGCAAAAATTGGGAAGAACTCAAAATTTATATTTGTTTTAGATAAGTATGTATTCTGAACTCAGAGGATGTCTAATAATAATTTTAATAACTGAACTGATTGAGTACAAATGCTAAAAGCAGGCAAATATATACTATCGTATATTCCCTAATAATGTTTGTTACTGTTTTGCATTTATACTCTGTTTTTTAGTCTATTATTGATATTATGTGGTGTGATTGTGATTAATGTGTTGTTGTTTTATGTCACAATTATTTTGAAGAGTGTCTATATTGTCTTGACAACAGCAATGTTAGCTCCTGCAACTCCAGTGCCCCAATCACGATTGCACATGAGCTGCAAATAATTCACAAAATGGTGAATATTACGGTAGTGACAGACTGCTATCAGTCCCCCATTACTACCATGTGAGTGACTTTCAAAGAGGGCTATTGACTGCTGTACTTTACTGAAACACAGGAGCATGGTCTTGTCAGGTGGAGTGATCAGTATAGCACAGCTCAGGTCTTCTAGGTTTTGGCTTAGATTGGTTAATTTGTTCTCAAGGCAAGCAGGTGAAAATAGCCCTATGTCCTCCGTGATCTGTAAACCAAAGTGGTCAGGTCTTGTGTGTAGTGCCTCTGCTACTTCTAAATTAGGCTGATATGGTGGTAAATTAAGGTTATTGTAGTGAGTATTTCCTTCTCTCATTGAAGTTGCAAATGTAGATATACAGGAATAGATATTCTCTGACGTTGGTATGTTAATTTGTCTGTTCAAAAATTTATTAGCCCCTATCACAGCTATTATAGTGCAGGCATTACTTCCAATTGGGTTTCCAAATATAGTACACTGAGAGATATTAGGAGGTAGAGTCCAGCAGGTGACAGGATGCACTGTACACTGTACAGTTTGTGTAGGGGGTGTTTGCACAGGGGCTGGAGATACACTGTTTGTGCAAATACCACTGTGACAAAGAGGGCATTGAACATCAGCATCTTTAGGGTATCTGTGTCCCTTTCTTGGATGCTTACATTTCTTACAGCAAGGCTTTTTAGATGTAGGTGCACTATGGATTATAGGACTTTGCTGGGATGATGGTAGACCAGATGGGGGTGGTGTTGGTGGTGGTGGTAAAGAAGAAATACTATAGTTTATTGACTTGATTTTTTGTTCATTATTCTCTGAGTCATTGTCATTCATACCAGAATTGATTACATCTATGTCATCTTCATCACAGTTTTGTGTAATGTTGTCATCGTCCTCTGATTTCTTTGGGTGTAAGATTGCATTTTTTGCAGTTTGGGCTAACTCTTTTGCTTTATCTTTCAGAAACTGTTGGCACAAAGGACAAAGATGAGTGTTGTCGGCAAGGCACTTTAAATGAAAAGAATGCGAGCAGCCTTCAAGTATCATCCATTCTTCATCTCCAGATAACTTGCAGCTAGGTAGGTCACATCTTTTATTTTCATTGGGGACATTGGTAGTGCAGTGACCAAGAGGAAGTACTTTTGTTTTCTGCATTTCTTCTCCAAATAATGTAGGTAGCTGTACCCTTGCTTTCAGTCCTTTACCTTGAAATATAGTTTTACCCGTCTGTCTGGCTATTTTTATAAAAACATCAGTCAGTATTTGAGCACATTTTGTCTTTAATCTTGTCAAGTTATTTTGGGAAAAAGTTGTGTTCTTGGATGGCATAAAGTGTTCCTTGAAGTTTAGCTGGGTGTGTTTAGCTTGGAAGGCAGATTTAGCTTTTTTTATAAGTTGATCAACTGAATCACTGTCATTGGTTTTTGATCTAATTACACTGTGTGCATTTTCAACTGGGTACTCATCAAATATGACTAAATTTTCCCTCAGCATCTGGTATAGGCCTGGATGGTTTATTCCCCAGTGAGCAACCATGGCTAACCAAACTAAAGGTGCCTTGTTGTAGTGCCGTCGCTGCAAACAGACAAACATTGTCCAGATTCTTATCATTGCATGAAAGTATGATACAAAGTCATTACATTTGAAAGTTACAGTGTAAATGGTGAGTATCAGAGGCAAGTAATTGTCGAGCAAATTTAATAATACTCTGTATTCAGTGTCTTTACATTTTCTAAATTTGTCCATTACTGTGTCACGAATAAAGAGCCAGCCACCATACACAAGCTCTAAAATAAGGTTTATTCTCCATGGTTTAGGACTCTTTGCAAGGGTACTCTTAGGAAACAGCTGTGTATAAATTTGACCAAAAAATCCCCTAAAATCTTTGAATACAGTTTCTTGTCCATTAAGGGAAATATGAAGAGGCCCAATGGTTGGTATTATAGAGAGTACAGCAGGTTGTATTAGTGTGGCAGGGTTAGTGGGATTCTGTTTAGTTGGATGAGATGAGCCATGTACAGCATATGTATGGTCAGTGGAAGGATCTATAACAGAGGAATGCTGGGGTGTAGTTGAGATTGGCTGGCAAAATTTCTGAAGAGTTTCATAAACAATTTGGCGACAGTAGAACTGTGCTGGCCAGTCTCCCGGTTGAGGCAAAAGAAAATGTTTCATATAGTCCATTAAGTTTGTATTAAGAAGTATATCAAAAGCTGCATCAAAATCATTTTTGCTTTTTAAAGTTAGCTGCACAAAATCAACAAGGTTGACATCCTTCATCTGGCGCATGCTTTCCACAGGGTCGTTTTCACAGTATTGATGAGAAGAAAGTCTATGTCTCTCAAGCTCAGGATTAAAGAAGGCTTTTTTAATCCAGGGTGGCATGGTGGAGGAATATGTTAGGCTCAGTTTATGCATTGAGACAGGACCAGATACTGTGTTAACGCAGGCTTCAATGTCTATGGCTTGAAGGCAGTGATAATCAGTAGGTGTACAGGCAGGGAGGGCTTTTATAGTCTTGAAGAATTTAAGTATGATCGTACACATTGGCTTAGACACTGACGGTCTTTCTGTCGTTGTAGGTCTGCGACGTGTGTGGATTGTCGTGTAATCATCGATAATCAGCACAAGCTGCCACCGTTCCTTAATGGCCTGGTCGATCATCTCTGATATTTTCTTAGGGTTGCTGTCAGATAGACTATTTATCATCTCATTACAAAAGCGTCGGGAACAGGAACCACCCATCTGTCGAATTGTATCCAGTCCATCCTGATTAAAGTTTGAGTGGTGAAGAAAGAGAGTATTGTCAGACTGCAGCCAGTTACAAACTTGACTTAGACCATAGCACAAAGTGTAGAGTACGGATACGGTTCGTTTTTGATTAATGCCAATCCTGGTTTCTGACTGCCTGTCACTTGTCATGCAATCAAGAATGGCATCGAATATTTTTGGAGCTCCAGCTGCGACGCAAAACTTTCGTAACTCCAGAGGATCGTAAATTGGCTCTTTCGTACCAGTCTTGAATTCGTTAAACATGTGTTCTTTAACACGTTGAAGCTCTTCCTTAAGATCGCAACCTGAAAATAACAAGTTTTTTTTTTTTGAATAAACTGTAGTTCTTAATTTAGATCAAATAAATAAAGTTAGATCCTTACGTTGAGACAATTGTTTAATCTTTTCCTCGATTTCCTCCAATAGACCAGGGGGTAGTAGGGTACCATGGGGCCCGCGTTGAACTTCTCCAAAGCAAGACTCCTCTGTTGTCCACAGTGTTCTTGTAACAGGGTGCGGTTCAACTGCTGTTTCATTGCTATACAACTGCTGCACGGGAATTTGATATGTCTTTCCTGAACAAGGACCACCACCATCATTACTGCTAGTACGCTGTGGTGTAAAGCTAGACGTTTTGCGCGTAGGCCTTCCACTGGATCGCAAAAACTTGTCAACAAGCTGGAACAAATTAAGGTTGAACCATACTAAGAACAATTTCACTTACAATTTCCTGATAATTATTGTTTCCTACTTACACGAAAATAAGTTTTTCCAGTTTTCTTGAAGTCTAAGAAAGCTCGTCTACAGGTCTCACAAAGGAGGTTATCGGATACGCCATCGAGTTTGTTGATTTCATCGGTGGGCTCCAGCCCGAAACAAGCACTTATATCATCTAAAACCTTTCGAAAGTTCCTCACTCCAGACTTATTGGTATTAAGAAGTCTTTTACAGACTCTACATCGATAATGATCTTTAGTTTCCGAAGCAATAAACACTATCGTCAGTATCATCAAGGATTTAAATACTCGCGCCATATTTTCTCCCGCGATTACAAAGTCAATGGCCAGCGGTCTCGCGCCTGCGCACGCAAAATGCCATCCTGCTGCGGCAGACACAATATATCTGTTCACAACTCGTCACTCGTGGGAGGCGTTGGTCTGTTATCAGTGTTTGAACCAAAAGAGAAATTTTCACGATGAAAGCAATCGCAATACTGATCGTACTTGCAGGTAAGAACGGCAAAAACACAGTTGTAATTTAGTTTAAACTTTCTTCAAACATCGACTGTCGGGATTCTCTAGATACAGACCGTAATTACACTGAAAGGATTGAACTTGTTTATACAAAGAAACTGTACAGCCATGCGACTGTTGCGGTTGTTATTCTCAATATCATCCATCGCTTCGAATGTTTGGATTCGATGACCAGTACCATCATTCACTGAGGGAGCTATCTTTTTTAACTTAGGCGATAAGTTCCTTCAAAACTAAGAAATGGCATTGATTTTAAGGGCTTCAATCGAATTACAACCTCACCAAGCACATGCGAGCTGATGACTCGCGTTTACTAGGAATCCCTCGTTCGAGATTAAAAATTGCTATGATCTGGTTTTTTAACTTACGCTTAAACTACTTACAAACACACACGCCGTACGTGGTAGACACTAAAAGATGCTATTGAGCGATTTTGGAACGGGTTGGTCCACATACTCAAAGAGAGAAGTCTGAGAATCTATGAGCTATCTTTGAGAATCTATCAGCAAACTACGGTATGAGAATCGTAGAACTAGACAAACTAGTCAAAATAGACTAAGATAATCTATAAGCTACCTAGCTATGATCAAACTAGATCACCAGATCTCAGATACAAAAAAATATACTGAGACAAACTACAGAACGAGAGACAAACTACAAAACGAGTGACAAACAAAGCTTTGATGAAAGCTGACTCCAAGAACTTGTAGAAGTCAGACGAGCTGATAGTGATCTACAAGAAAGCGAACTGCCAAGACTCCTTGTTGAATATTTCCATTTATGAAAATACATAAAACAAAAACTGAGGGAAAAACAAATGACCAGTTAAACACATTTTGGCTAAGAGTATTTACATTGATAAAACGTTTGTTTTGCAGCGAACAGTTTCGATACTGAAATAGATATGTTTATTTCATCAGCTAGTCTTGAAAGGTACGCTAGTAGGTCAAGTAGAAATCTAATATGCGTTGACAAGTCAGTAACGCAACACTAATGTCTTACTAGAATTTAAAATGTTTTTAATAAAGGGGGACTTTGAACCCAAAAGGAACACTTTGGTAAGAAATAATAGAGTATATATGTGAGTGGGCGTGCTCTCGCACAGGCAACACAGTGAACGCTCCAAGAGCGTCTAGTTTTTACCTAGTGTGAACACAAGGGTAGTGTTTTACCCGAAGAAGAAAGACGACACCGCCTGCTGTCATCGTACTACTATCAAAACAGGTAGAGTTTCAATTACGCCGTGAGGATGACGTGATCAAAAACCATCCCTGCGGGATTGAAGAATTTTAAAGGTGTTTTAAAGAAACTCTACCTGTTTTGATAGTATATTTTATTTGGGTTGCGGTAAAAAGAGGAAACTGAAACAGCGGAAAGAGCGGGAAGAACTGAAATTCAATACATTTCATTCTGATACTCCAATTTTTGTACAAGAATCAACATGAATTGAAATTCAATACATTTTATTATACTCAATAAGAGAATCAAATCGAATTTCTGAAACTTCAGAAATACTAAATGTTTTACGAACAAGAATCGACATCGTATCAATCCACAACATATCTAAAAAGTTAAACCGGACATCCGTAAACTTTAAACATATCTAGGGATTTTAAACTCTAAATATCGATGAATTTAACTGCTAGAATAGGCCATTCATGCAGGTTTATTCTATATGCCGGCGCTGACTGATGATCATCACTAAGGTCAATGTCACGCATTCTGTCTAATTTCTACAAAACCCTTCACAAAAACTACATTCACGCAGTCTATTGTGCTGCTTTTTTGATCCCGGGAAACCCATAATTTAATTTGTTCCAAAGATAAGAGATTATATAAACGACGGCCAATAACTGTAGCTTCGTTCTCGAACTGTTTGAATACTGACTAACACAATCACCCTTACGTCACTAATACCTTACTGGGGAGAGAAACGTTGCATGACTGACCATAAAGACGTCTGCACAAGAGGCTAATATGAAATCAGCTAAATTACAAAATCACTGTTTCCGCTCAGCTCTTGTCTTTTACCGTTAATCATATCCATTTTGAAATCATTAACAAATCCTGCAATCTGATTGGCTACAAAGTGTGCGATTTAAGCATTAATTGCACTATTTTGAATCATTAATTGCATCATTTTGTCAAACAATCACTTTTGAAGCTACATATAACTGTTGAGTATTTTAATATATTAAGTTTCAAAATGGAAATGATTAATAGGTAATAGAACTGAGTGTCTTGCAATTTTGGGCAGAAATCACACTCGTGATTAACAAATTGCACTCCCGCTGCGCGGTCGTGCAATTTTGTAATCACTCTTGCGATTTCAGCCCAAATTGCACTCAACTCAGTTCTATTACCATTATTAATCACTTATTAAAGAAGTATTCTTTCATGGCCTGCATAACAGCGGATATTTGTGCCGGGATTTCATTTCATTGATTTTAAAAGTATTTGTACTTTAATTAAATCTCTGTTTGTTTGTTTGTTTGCATAAGGTACTGTGCTATCTATTCAAGCTACACTTCCAAATGTTGGAACCTGTACCTATCAAGCATACAATAACAAGATACGTACCTGCATAACGACGTTTATAAAAGGCCTCCAGCAAAACCCAAAGGGTGACTGCAGGTAAGAGAAAAAAAGTAGAAAATAAATGGTGTCATAATAATTAGTTCTGAAAATCCTACTAATTACAATGTTGGATAGGGTGCTGTAATAGTTTTATTTCCCCTCAAGTCACAAGTCACATGACCGACTACACTCTGATTGGTCTTAGACAAGTCACATGACAGACTACACTCTGATTGGACTTAGACAAGTCACATGACAGACTACACTCTGATTGGTCTTAGACAAGTCACATGACAGACTACACTCTGATTGGTCTTAGACAAGTCACATGACAGACTACACTCTGATTGAACTTACACAAGTCACATGACAGACTACACTCTGATTGGTCTTAGACAAGTCACATGACAGACTACACTCTGATTGAACTTACACAAGTCACATGACAGACTACACTCTGATTGGTCTTAGACAAGTCATATGACAGACTACACTCTGATTAGCCTTAGACAAGTCACATGACAGACTACACTCTGATTGGACTTAGACAAGTCACATGACAGACTACACTCTGATTGGACTTAGACAAGTCACATGACAGACTACACTCTGATTGGCCTTAGACAAGTCACATGACTGACTACACTCTGATTGGTCTTAGACAAGTCATATGACAGACTACATTCTGATTCGCCTGAGACAAGTCACATGACAGACTACACTCTGATTGGTCTTAGACAAGTCACATGACAGAATACACAAAATTTTGCTTTTGTTCAGTGCTTTGATCTTTCAAATAAACTACTCTATGCATTTTATTTCACAGCGTCCATCTTGAATCATTCCTCAACTGTTCTGCTGTAGCTGTGCATGGCTGTGTCCCACTTGTTACTGTTGAAGCCATGAGAAAAGCACTGAAGCCCCAGCTTACAGAAGAACTCATGTGTGAAAGGGCTGGCCTACATTACCCAGATCCATCAACATTGAATGTGACACTTCCCTGCAGTATCACTTCCTCAGAATATATGACCAAAATCAATGACTGCACCGACAATCTTGTAAAGAAGTGGAGTGCCAACCGATCTGACCCTACCATATGCAGGTTTGTAAACATTTATTGGATGAGGTTGAGCATGATATCATAATCAAAACTGCCACTAAGATAAATAAGATATATTGGCAATAAACTTAAATTTTAAGTGAAGTTCTATTGCGATGAATTTACAGTGCAGACAGACTAACCGGGACCACGAGACAGAGATTGAACTGATAACAGTATAAGCCAATCAGATCATAGCGTTCTCATGGCCATTTCGCATTAATTAGGTAAACACGGACAGCAGAACACAAAACATTATCGAAAATGAGAATAATTTCTGTCGAAAATGCAGTTGTGAAACATCTACGTATCCCAAGTTGATATAGAAAATATTTTCTGTCCTCCTGTCCTGAATTTCAAACGATGATATGCTAAATTCTAGACCAAAACTTTGTAAAAATACCAGTAGCGAATTCTTAAAGCTGATTGGCCCAGACTGTTTTTGTTGGAATGTCATTGTTTTTAGGAGTTATCTGATTGGTTAGTTTTCTTCAAGTGGTCCAGTTTAGTGTGTCTGCACTGTAAGTCATGTAAAAAAAATGGTTATTGATAAATTCCAATTGTTTCGATTCAGTGAATACCGCGATGTCAAGAAATGCTTAAGAAACGTCATTGACAAGTACTGCAATTTCAAAGGGCAACTTCAAGAGTTAGTAAATTATCAGTATGATAACTACAACCCATTCTGCCCCAACAATGTGGACCCAACCAGTAAAGTATCAAGTATTGCTGTTTCCAAGGCTGCAATTGTCATTTCTTTGGTTGTAGCTGCTATACAGGCATTCTAAAGAAGTATGGCATTGATCCAGGGCTGGAGGAATCTCATGAACTGTTATAGAAAAAGCAATACCCCTCTTCAAAATTGCTTTATTAATCTTCTTCGGTGGTAAAATGAAAACACGAATGACCTTTCAAGCTCTATGAAAACTCAACGACCCTTCCCCCCCCCCCTGATTTCTCCAGCCCTCCCCCTTTTCTAGAAAATGGATGCCTTCTAAGCAAGGGTTCACATACAGACTTATATACTATCAAGAGAGCATAAATAAGAGAGGGAAACTTCTTAATACCGCGCGCGCCATGTGAATTCCCGGCTGGCTATTTTTAGCATCCAAAGTCGTTTGATTTTGATTTTTTTGATGGCGTGGACGTGTGCGCGCTTAAAAACAACATACCTTTCGTCGATTTTTCTTATTTTTTTCGACAAAATCTATTAGATACAGCAAAAAGATCAGGATTGGCTGAAGTTCTGTTCTCTGATAAAACACGACTGTGGCTGTTGAACACTCAAAAAGACACGAAATTTATGTTTTTCCCCAAAAATCTTTACATGCTTTCGCTACTTCCAGGTTTGGATGAAGCACACAATTTTTGACGCACAAGAATAGGGTATGGCGAAATTGTTTGTACGCGGATGCTAAAAATAGCCCAACCGGGAATTCACATGGCGCGCGCGATATTAAGAAGTTTCCCTAAAGTAGTTGGAACGAGTTTTGATATTTGTATCTTGTGTTTAAATATTTAGGTTTAAAGAGTAATACGAAATTTAAAGAGGAAACTAAATATACTTCATGGCTTTCTATAGGTAACATTCGACACTCCCCACCCCCCTTGCATATCACCCTGGTCCGCACATCCTCAGATCCCGGTCCACGTGCATACGTTGTATTCCTAAACGCATCCTGAGCAAACAACTAATCGCGCAAAGCATTGTTGATCAAAACCTGCGGCCTTTCACTCTTTCACAATAGACCATTTTCGAGAAGCACGAGCGCCCGCGGATCTCGAAAATGGTCTATTTAGGAATTGCTTGATCTGGCTGGACAGTTCGGTTTAATAACGGAATTCTCTTTATAAACTGAACCCGTCTGGCACCAGCCGACTAATGGTAAGCACCCTAGGACCCCCTAGATTAAACAACTTTGTAAGTTTTATACTTACTTTTTGCTAAGTGTATTATCGCCATCATGTTCACAAGTTAAAGGCCACTGGGTACCAATGTATGACATCTTGTAGGCCTGTACCGGCGTTTCGTAAACGTTTCGTATGCCAAGACAGGTTGACGGAATCAAATCAGCATTGCGCCTAAAAATGCATTGAAAAGAATGATAAACTCTCGGTAAAACTGAAACAGTGGAACATCTACAGGAATATTTATTTAAAAAAAAAAAAACATAAAAAAAAGTGCTCGCGTGTTATAATATATTTTGTTTTCCGTTTATCCTTAGCCTCCTGCGCAGCCGCTGTGAGGCGCTTCCGGTTCCCGTCATTCTCCCACTAGCGTCTGCTCCAACTGGAACAACATTCCTTTCTATGAATTTGACCAATCAGAGAGAGGCCCACAAAAGCTTGTGGGTACGACCTTGACCTTGGCCGTCTTTCCCTAGAGAATGAACGTATGGATGACTATTATAGCAAAGTAAGCCAGGATTTTTGTATAAAGAAGTTCAAAATTCATCAGAAAAAAGCCATAGATGCCGTAATTTTAGAAAATAAAGACGTTTTTGTGAATCTTTCCTACTTGATGATATTGATTATCCTCGTCATTGAAATATTAATCTAGTATAGGAATCAAGCTCGTTTAAAAGTATTAAAATTACTGAGCTACAATGTACAAGTAAATAAACCCTACGAGCTGTCTCTCTTATACTATTCCTCGGTCCATCACAATATATTGTGACTAAGACTAAATGTTAGTATATTTGAACTTTTCACGAGTACTTTTATGAATACTAAACACATCGCATTACGAGAGGTCTACTCTCGTTGACAGAGTTTAAATCACTAATTCCTTCGGTTAGAGTTAAACCACTAAACCAGTGTAATAGATATTAGACTAATACACTTTAGTAGACCCTAATTTCATTGTATATTTGACTATCTAGCAAACTTCACTAGCACTATAAACAGCAACGGCAACTCAAAATAGAAAATATGCACCTAGCGATTTGATTGGCTAATAGAAAACAATGTAGAAAGGAATGTTGTTCCAGTTGGAGCAGACGCTAGTGGGGGAATGACGGGAACCGGAAGCGCCTCACAGCGGCTGCGCAGGAGGCTATTTATCCTTCAATTATACAGCTATTTCATAAAAGGTTGGTGAAGGTTTTGTTGCATGTTGCATGTTGCTTACCAACAAATGTATTATATTTATATACAAACTGTTAGCACAAAAGAAAATATGCTGGAAAAAACTTGAAGACAAAGTTTGGGAAAATCCAATATTGTTGTGACCTTTCGCTGATTTAATTCATCCATACTGCATTTCGGGCTTGCTATGCAACAAGCAACAAAACTCAGTTCACTTACCTTTTTTGAAATACCTATACTGGTTTTTACTTTCTGATTGTTTTCCAATCTGTTTGCTTTATGTGTATAAACACGCCAACATTGTTCTTTAAAAAAAGAAAAACAAACCATCGTCCAGAAAAACGCGCGCGGTTAGGAAAATCCTCAGACATGCGAATATATGCTAATTTATGCACATATTCTTCCTAATTCAGCTATGTGCGGCAGACACAATATATCTGTTCACAACTCGTCACTCGTGGGAGGCGTTGGTCTGTTATCAGTGTTTGAACCAAAAGAGAAATTTTCACGATGAAAGCAATCGCAATACTGATCGTACTTGCAGGTAAGAACGGCAAAAACACAGTTGTAATTTAGTTTAAACTTTCTTCAAACATCGACTGTCGGGATTCTCTAGATACAGACCGTAATTACACTGAAAGGATTGAACTTGTTTATACAAAGAAACTGTACAGCCATGCGACTGTTGCGGTTGTTATTCTCAATATCATCCATCGCTTCGAATGTTTGGATTCGATGACCAGTACCATCATTCACTGAGGGAGCTATCTTTTTTAACTTAGGCGATAAGTTCCTTCAAAACTAAGAAATGGCATTGATTTTAAGGGCTTCAATCGAATTACAACCTCACCAAGCACATGCGAGCTGATGACTCGCGTTTACTAGGAATCCCTCGTTCGAGATTAAAAATTGCTATGATCTGGTTTTTTAACTTACGCTTAAACTACTTACAAACACACACGCCGTACGTGGTAGACACTAAAAGATGCTATTGAGCGATTTTGGAACGGGTTGGTCCACATACTCAAAGAGAGAAGTCTGAGAATCTATGAGCTATCTTTGAGAATCTATCAGCAAACTACGGTATGAGAATCGTAGAACTAGACAAACTAGTCAAAATAGACTAAGATAATCTATAAGCTACCTAGCTATGATCAAACTAGATCACCAGATCTCAGATACAAAAAAATATACTGAGACAAACTACAGAACGAGAGACAAACTACAAAACGAGTGACAAACAAAGCTTTGATGAAAGCTGACTCCAAGAACTTGTAGAAGTCAGACGAGCTGATAGTGATCTACAAGAAAGCGAACTGCCAAGACTCCTTGTTGAATATTTCCATTTATGAAAATACATAAAACAAAAACTGAGGGAAAAACAAATGACCAGTTAAACACATTTTGGCTAAGAGTATTTACATTGATAAAACGTTTGTTTTGCAGCGAACAGTTTCGATACTGAAATAGATATGTTTATTTCATCAGCTAGTCTTGAAAGGTACGCTAGTAGGTCAAGTAGAAATCTAATATGCGTTGACAAGTCAGTAACGCAACACTAATGTCTTACTAGAATTTAAAATGTTTTTAATAAAGGGGGACTTTGAACCCAAAAGGAACACTTTGGTAAGAAATAATAGAGTATATATGTGAGTGGGCGTGCTCTCGCACAGGCAACACAGTGAACGCTCCAAGAGCGTCTAGTTTTTACCTAGTGTGAACACAAGGGTAGTGTTTTACCCGAAGAAGAAAGACGACACCGCCTGCTGTCATCGTACTACTATCAAAACAGGTAGAGTTTCAATTACGCCGTGAGGATGACGTGATCAAAAACCATCCCTGCGGGATTGAAGAATTTTAAAGGTGTTTTAAAGAAACTCTACCTGTTTTGATAGTATATTTTATTTGGGTTGCGGTAAAAAGAGGAAACTGAAACAGCGGAAAGAGCGGGAAGAACTGAAATTCAATACATTTCATTCTGATACTCCAATTTTTGTACAAGAATCAACATGAATTGAAATTCAATACATTTTATTATACTCAATAAGAGAATCAAATCGAATTTCTGAAACTTCAGAAATACTAAATGTTTTACGAACAAGAATCGACATCGTATCAATCCACAACATATCTAAAAAGTTAAACCGGACATCCGTAAACTTTAAACATATCTAGGGATTTTAAACTCTAAATATCGATGAATTTAACTGCTAGAATAGGCCATTCATGCAGGTTTATTCTATATGCCGGCGCTGACTGATGATCATCACTAAGGTCAATGTCACGCATTCTGTCTAATTTCTACAAAACCCTTCACAAAAACTACATTCACGCAGTCTATTGTGCTGCTTTTTTGATCCCGGGAAACCCATAATTTAATTTGTTCCAAAGATAAGAGATTATATAAACGACGGCCAATAACTGTAGCTTCGTTCTCGAACTGTTTGAATACTGACTAACACAATCACCCTTACGTCACTAATACCTTACTGGGGAGAGAAACGTTGCATGACTGACCATAAAGACGTCTGCACAAGAGGCTAATATGAAATCAGCTAAATTACAAAATCACTGTTTCCGCTCAGCTCTTGTCTTTTACCGTTAATCATATCCATTTTGAAATCATTAACAAATCCTGCAATCTGATTGGCTACAAAGTGTGCGATTTAAGCATTAATTGCACTATTTTGAATCATTAATTGCATCATTTTGTCAAACAATCACTTTTGAAGCTACATATAACTGTTGAGTATTTTAATATATTAAGTTTCAAAATGGAAATGATTAATAGGTAATAGAACTGAGTGTCTTGCAATTTTGGGCAGAAATCACACTCGTGATTAACAAATTGCACTCCCGCTGCGCGGTCGTGCAATTTTGTAATCACTCTTGCGATTTCAGCCCAAATTGCACTCAACTCAGTTCTATTACCATTATTAATCACTTATTAAAGAAGTATTCTTTCATGGCCTGCATAACAGCGGATATTTGTGCCGGGATTTCATTTCATTGATTTTAAAAGTATTTGTACTTTAATTAAATCTCTGTTTGTTTGTTTGTTTGCATAAGGTACTGTGCTATCTATTCAAGCTACACTTCCAAATGTTGGAACCTGTACCTATCAAGCATACAATAACAAGATACGTACCTGCATAACGACGTTTATAAAAGGCCTCCAGCAAAACCCAAAGGGTGACTGCAGGTAAGAGAAAAAAAGTAGAAAATAAATGGTGTCATAATAATTAGTTCTGAAAATCCTACTAATTACAATGTTGGATAGGGTGCTGTAATAGTTTTATTTCCCCTCAAGTCACAAGTCACATGACCGACTACACTCTGATTGGTCTTAGACAAGTCACATGACAGACTACACTCTGATTGGACTTAGACAAGTCACATGACAGACTACACTCTGATTGGTCTTAGACAAGTCACATGACAGACTACACTCTGATTGGTCTTAGACAAGTCACATGACAGACTACACTCTGATTGAACTTACACAAGTCACATGACAGACTACACTCTGATTGGTCTTAGACAAGTCACATGACAGACTACACTCTGATTGAACTTACACAAGTCACATGACAGACTACACTCTGATTGGTCTTAGACAAGTCATATGACAGACTACACTCTGATTAGCCTTAGACAAGTCACATGACAGACTACACTCTGATTGGACTTAGACAAGTCACATGACAGACTACACTCTGATTGGACTTAGACAAGTCACATGACAGACTACACTCTGATTGGCCTTAGACAAGTCACATGACTGACTACACTCTGATTGGTCTTAGACAAGTCATATGACAGACTACATTCTGATTCGCCTGAGACAAGTCACATGACAGACTACACTCTGATTGGTCTTAGACAAGTCACATGACAGAATACACAAAATTTTGCTTTTGTTCAGTGCTTTGATCTTTCAAATAAACTACTCTATGCATTTTATTTCACAGCGTCCATCTTGAATCATTCCTCAACTGTTCTGCTGTAGCTGTGCATGGCTGTGTCCCACTTGTTACTGTTGAAGCCATGAGAAAAGCACTGAAGCCCCAGCTTACAGAAGAACTCATGTGTGAAAGGGCTGGCCTACATTACCCAGATCCATCAACATTGAATGTGACACTTCCCTGCAGTATCACTTCCTCAGAATATATGACCAAAATCAATGACTGCACCGACAATCTTGTAAAGAAGTGGAGTGCCAACCGATCTGACCCTACCATATGCAGGTTTGTAAACATTTATTGGATGAGGTTGAGCATGATATCATAATCAAAACTGCCACTAAGATAAATAAGATATATTGGCAATAAACTTAAATTTTAAGTGAAGTTCTATTGCGATGAATTTACAGTGCAGACAGACTAACCGGGACCACGAGACAGAGATTGAACTGATAACAGTATAAGCCAATCAGATCATAGCGTTCTCATGGCCATTTCGCATTAATTAGGTAAACACGGACAGCAGAACACAAAACATTATCGAAAATGAGAATAATTTCTGTCGAAAATGCAGTTGTGAAACATCTACGTATCCCAAGTTGATATAGAAAATATTTTCTGTCCTCCTGTCCTGAATTTCAAACGATGATATGCTAAATTCTAGACCAAAACTTTGTAAAAATACCAGTAGCGAATTCTTAAAGCTGATTGGCCCAGACTGTTTTTGTTGGAATGTCATTGTTTTTAGGAGTTATCTGATTGGTTAGTTTTCTTCAAGTGGTCCAGTTTAGTGTGTCTGCACTGTAAGTCATGTAAAAAAAATGGTTATTGATAAATTCCAATTGTTTCGATTCAGTGAATACCGCGATGTCAAGAAATGCTTAAGAAACGTCATTGACAAGTACTGCAATTTCAAAGGGCAACTTCAAGAGTTAGTAAATTATCAGTATGATAACTACAACCCATTCTGCCCCAACAATGTGGACCCAACCAGTAAAGTATCAAGTATTGCTGTTTCCAAGGCTGCAATTGTCATTTCTTTGGTTGTAGCTGCTATACAGGCATTCTAAAGAAGTATGGCATTGATCCAGGGCTGGAGGAATCTCATGAACTGTTATAGAAAAAGCAATACCCCTCTTCAAAATTGCTTTATTAATCTTCTTCGGTGGTAAAATGAAAACACGAATGACCTTTCAAGCTCTATGAAAACTCAACGACCCTTCCCCCCCCCCCCTGATTTCTCCAGCCCTCCCCCTTTTCTAGAAAATGGATGCCTTCTAAGCAAGGGTTCACATACAGACTTATATACTATCAAGAGAGCATAAATAAGAGAGGGAAACTTCTTAATACCGCGCGCGCCATGTGAATTCCCGGCTGGCTATTTTTAGCATCCAAAGTCGTTTGATTTTGATTTTTTTGATGGCGTGGACGTGTGCGCGCTTAAAAACAACATACCTTTCGTCGATTTTTCTTATTTTTTTCGACAAAATCTATTAGATACAGCAAAAAGATCAGGATTGGCTGAAGTTCTGTTCTCTGATAAAACACGACTGTGGCTGTTGAACACTCAAAAAGACACGAAATTTATGTTTTTCCCCAAAAATCTTTACATGCTTTCGCTACTTCCAGGTTTGGATGAAGCACACAATTTTTGACGCACAAGAATAGGGTATGGCGAAATTGTTTGTACGCGGATGCTAAAAATAGCCCAACCGGGAATTCACATGGCGCGCGCGATATTAAGAAGTTTCCCTAAAGTAGTTGGAACGAGTTTTGATATTTGTATCTTGTGTTTAAATATTTAGGTTTAAAGAGTAATACGAAATTTAAAGAGGAAACTAAATATACTTCATGGCTTTCTATAGGTAACATTCGACACTCCCCACCCCCCTTGCATATCACCCTGGTCCGCACATCCTCAGATCCCGGTCCACGTGCATACGTTGTATTCCTAAACGCATCCTGAGCAAACAACTAATCGCGCAAAGCATTGTTGATCAAAACCTGCGGCCTTTCACTCTTTCACAATAGACCATTTTCGAGAAGCACGAGCGCCCGCGGATCTCGAAAATGGTCTATTTAGGAATTGCTTGATCTGGCTGGACAGTTCGGTTTAATAACGGAATTCTCTTTATAAACTGAACCCGTCTGGCACCAGCCGACTAATGGTAAGCACCCTAGGACCCCCTAGATTAAACAACTTTGTAAGTTTTATACTTACTTTTTGCTAAGTGTATTATCGCCATCATGTTCACAAGTTAAAGGCCACTGGGTACCAATGTATGACATCTTGTAGGCCTGTACCGGCGTTTCGTAAACGTTTCGTATGCCAAGACAGGTTCACGGAATCAAATCAGCATTGCGCCTAAAAATGCATTGAAAAGAATGATAAACTCTCGGTAAAACTGAAACAGTGGAACATCTACAGGAATATTTATTTAAAAAAAAAAAAACATAAAAAAAAGTGCTCGCGTGTTATAATATATTTTGTTTTCCGTTTATCCTTAGCCTCCTGCGCAGCCGCTGTGAGGCGCTTCCGGTTCCCGTCATTCTCCCACTAGCGTCTGCTCCAACTGGAACAACATTCCTTTCTATGAATTTGACCAATCAGAGAGAGGCCCACAAAAGCTTGTGGGTACGACCTTGACCTTGGCCGTCTTTCCCTAGAGAATGAACGTATGGATGACTATTATAGCAAAGTAAGCCAGGATTTTTGTATAAAGAAGTTCAAAATTCATCAGAAAAAAGCCATAGATGCCGTAATTTTAGAAAATAAAGACGTTTTTGTGAATCTTTCCTACTTGATGATATTGATTATCCTCGTCATTGAAATATTAATCTAGTATAGGAATCAAGCTCGTTTAAAAGTATTAAAATTACTGAGCTACAATGTACAAGTAAATAAACCCTACGAGCTGTCTCTCTTATACTATTCCTCGGTCCATCACAATATATTGTGACTAAGACTAAATGTTAGTATATTTGAACTTTTCACGAGTACTTTTATGAATACTAAACACATCGCATTACGAGAGGTCTACTCTCGTTGACAGAGTTTAAATCACTAATTCCTTCGGTTAGAGTTAAACCACTAAACCAGTGTAATAGATATTAGACTAATACACTTTAGTAGACCCTAATTTCATTGTATATTTGACTATCTAGCAAACTTCACTAGCACTATAAACAGCAACGGCAACTCAAAATAGAAAATATGCACCTAGCGATTTGATTGGCTAATAGAAAACAATGTAGAAAGGAATGTTGTTCCAGTTGGAGCAGACGCTAGTGGGGGAATGACGGGAACCGGAAGCGCCTCACAGCGGCTGCGCAGGAGGCTATTTATCCTTCAATTATACAGCTATTTCATAAAAGGTTGGTGAAGGTTTTGTTGCATGTTGCATGTTGCTTACCAACAAATGTATTATATTTATATACAAACTGTTAGCACAAAAGAAAATATGCTGGAAAAAACTTGAAGACAAAGTTTGGGAAAATCCAATATTGTTGTGACCTTTCGCTGATTTAATTCATCCATACTGCATTTCGGGCTTGCTATGCAACAAGCAACAAAACTCAGTTCACTTACCTTTTTTGAAATACCTATACTGGTTTTTACTTTCTGATTGTTTTCCAATCTGTTTGCTTTATGTGTATAAACACGCCAACATTGTTCTTTAAAAAAAGAAAAACAAACCATCGTCCAGAAAAACGCGCGCGGTTAGGAAAATCCTCAGACATGCGAATATATGCTAATTTATGCACATATTCTTCCTAATTCAGCTATGTGCGGCAGACACAATATATCTGTTCACAACTCGTCACTCGTGGGAGGCGTTGGTCTGTTATCAGTGTTTGAACCAAAAGAGAAATTTTCACGATGAAAGCAATCGCAATACTGATCGTACTTGCAGGTAAGAACGGCAAAAACACAGTTGTAATTTAGTTTAAACTTTCTTCAAACATCGACTGTCGGGATTCTCTAGATACAGACCGTAATTACACTGAAAGGATTGAACTTGTTTATACAAAGAAACTGTACAGCCATGCGACTGTTGCGGTTGTTATTCTCAATATCATCCATCGCTTCGAATGTTTGGATTCGATGACCAGTACCATCATTCACTGAGGGAGCTATCTTTTTTAACTTAGGCGATAAGTTCCTTCAAAACTAAGAAATGGCATTGATTTTAAGGGCTTCAATCGAATTACAACCTCACCAAGCACATGCGAGCTGATGACTCGCGTTTACTAGGAATCCCTCGTTCGAGATTAAAAATTGCTATGATCTGGTTTTTTAACTTACGCTTAAACTACTTACAAACACACACGCCGTACGTGGTAGACACTAAAAGATGCTATTGAGCGATTTTGGAACGGGTTGGTCCACATACTCAAAGAGAGAAGTCTGAGAATCTATGAGCTATCTTTGAGAATCTATCAGCAAACTACGGTATGAGAATCGTAGAACTAGACAAACTAGTCAAAATAGACTAAGATAATCTATAAGCTACCTAGCTATGATCAAACTAGATCACCAGATCTCAGATACAAAAAAATATACTGAGACAAACTACAGAACGAGAGACAAACTACAAAACGAGTGACAAACAAAGCTTTGATGAAAGCTGACTCCAAGAACTTGTAGAAGTCAGACGAGCTGATAGTGATCTACAAGAAAGCGAACTGCCAAGACTCCTTGTTGAATATTTCCATTTATGAAAATACATAAAACAAAAACTGAGGGAAAAACAAATGACCAGTTAAACACATTTTGGCTAAGAGTATTTACATTGATAAAACGTTTGTTTTGCAGCGAACAGTTTCGATACTGAAATAGATATGTTTATTTCATCAGCTAGTCTTGAAAGGTACGCTAGTAGGTCAAGTAGAAATCTAATATGCGTTGACAAGTCAGTAACGCAACACTAATGTCTTACTAGAATTTAAAATGTTTTTAATAAAGGGGGACTTTGAACCCAAAAGGAACACTTTGGTAAGAAATAATAGAGTATATATGTGAGTGGGCGTGCTCTCGCACAGGCAACACAGTGAACGCTCCAAGAGCGTCTAGTTTTTACCTAGTGTGAACACAAGGGTAGTGTTTTACCCGAAGAAGAAAGACGACACCGCCTGCTGTCATCGTACTACTATCAAAACAGGTAGAGTTTCAATTACGCCGTGAGGATGACGTGATCAAAAACCATCCCTGCGGGATTGAAGAATTTTAAAGGTGTTTTAAAGAAACTCTACCTGTTTTGATAGTATATTTTATTTGGGTTGCGGTAAAAAGAGGAAACTGAAACAGCGGAAAGAGCGGGAAGAACTGAAATTCAATACATTTCATTCTGATACTCCAATTTTTGTACAAGAATCAACATGAATTGAAATTCAATACATTTTATTATACTCAATAAGAGAATCAAATCGAATTTCTGAAACTTCAGAAATACTAAATGTTTTACGAACAAGAATCGACATCGTATCAATCCACAACATATCTAAAAAGTTAAACCGGACATCCGTAAACTTTAAACATATCTAGGGATTTTAAACTCTAAATATCGATGAATTTAACTGCTAGAATAGGCCATTCATGCAGGTTTATTCTATATGCCGGCGCTGACTGATGATCATCACTAAGGTCAATGTCACGCATTCTGTCTAATTTCTACAAAACCCTTCACAAAAACTACATTTACGCAGTCTATTGTGCTGCTTTTTTGATCCCGGGAAACCCATAATTTAATTTGTTCCAAAGATAAGAGATTATATAAACGACGGCCAATAACTGTAGCTTCGTTCTCGAACTGTTTGAATACTGACTAACACAATCACCCTTACGTCACTAATACCTTACTGGGGAGAGAAACGTTGCATGACTGACCATAAAGACGTCTGCACAAGAGGCTAATATGAAATCAGCTAAATTACAAAATCACTGTTTCCGCTCAGCTCTTGTCTTTTACCGTTAATCATATCCATTTTGAAATCATTAACAAATCCTGCAATCTGATTGGCTACAAAGTGTGCGATTTAAGCATTAATCATATCTATTTGGAAATCATTAGCAAATCCTGCAATCTGATTGGCTACAAAGTGTGCGATTTAAGCATTAATCATATCCATTTTGAAATCATTAGCAAATCCTGCAATCTGATTGGCTACAAAGTGTGCGATTTAAGCATTAATTGCACTATTTTGAATCATTAATTGCATCATTTTGTCAAACAATCACTTTTGAAGCTACATATAACTGTTGAGTATTTTAATATATTAAGTTTCAAAATGGAAATGATTAATAGGTAATAGAACTGAGTGTCTTGCAATTTTGGGCAGAAATCACACTCGTGATTAACAAATTGCACTCCCGCTGCGCGGTCGTGCAATTTTGTAATCACTCTTGCGATTTCAGCCCAAATTGCACTCAACTCAGTTCTATTACCATTATTAATTGCACTATTTTGAATCATTAATTGCATCATTTTGTCAAACAATCACTTTTGAAGCTACATATAACTGTTGAGTATTTTAATATATTAAGTTTCAAAATGGAAATGATTAATAGGTAATAGAACTGAGTGTCTTGCAATTTTGGGCAGAAATCACACTCGTGATTAACAAATTGCACTCCCGCTGCGCGGTCGTGCAATTTTGTAATCACTCTTGCGATTTCAGCCCAAATTGCACTCAACTCAGTTCTATTACCATTATTAATCACTTATTAAAGAAGTATTCTTTCATGGCCTGCATAACAGCGGATATTTGTGCCGGGATTTCATTTCATTGATTTTAAAAGTATTTGTACTTTAATTAAATCTCTGTTTGTTTGTTTGTTTGCATAAGGTACTGTGCTATCTATTCAAGCTACACTTCCAAATGTTGGAACCTGTACCTATCAAGCATACAATAACAAGATACGTACCTGCATAACGACGTTTATAAAAGGCCTCCAGCAAAACCCAAAGGGTGACTGCAGGTAAGAGAAAAAAAGTAGAAAATAAATGGTGTCATAATAATTAGTTCTGAAAATCCTACTAATTACAATGTTGGATAGGGTGCTGTAATAGTTTTATTTCCCCTCAAGTCACAAGTCACATGACCGACTACACTCTGATTGGTCTTAGACAAGTCACATGACAGACTACACTCTGATTGGACTTAGACAAGTCACATGACAGACTACACTCTGATTGGTCTTAGACAAGTCACATGACAGACTACACTCTGATTGGTCTTAGACAAGTCACATGACAGACTACACTCTGATTGAACTTACACAAGTCACATGACAGACTACACTCTGATTGGTCTTAGACAAGTCACATGACAGACTACACTCTGATTGAACTTACACAAGTCACATGACAGACTACACTCTGATTGGTCTTAGACAAGTCATATGACAGACTACACTCTGATTAGCCTTAGACAAGTCACATGACAGACTACACTCTGATTGGACTTAGACAAGTCACATGACAGACTACACTCTGATTGGACTTAGACAAGTCACATGACAGACTACACTCTGATTGGCCTTAGACAAGTCACATGACTGACTACACTCTGATTGGTCTTAGACAAGTCATATGACAGACTACATTCTGATTCGCCTGAGACAAGTCACATGACAGACTACACTCTGATTGGTCTTAGACAAGTCACATGACAGAATACACAAAATTTTGCTTTTGTTCAGTGCTTTGATCTTTCAAATAAACTACTCTATGCATTTTATTTCACAGCGTCCATCTTGAATCATTCCTCAACTGTTCTGCTGTAGCTGTGCATGGCTGTGTCCCACTTGTTACTGTTGAAGCCATGAGAAAAGCACTGAAGCCCCAGCTTACAGAAGAACTCATGTGTGAAAGGGCTGGCCTACATTACCCAGATCCATCAACATTGAATGTGACACTTCCCTGCAGTATCACTTCCTCAGAATATATGACCAAAATCAATGACTGCACCGACAATCTTGTAAAGAAGTGGAGTGCCAACCGATCTGACCCTACCATATGCAGGTTTGTAAACATTTATTGGATGAGGTTGAGCATGATATCATAATCAAAACTGCCACTAAGATAAATAAGATATATTGGCAATAAACTTAAATTTTAAGTGAAGTTCTATTGCGATGAATTTACAGTGCAGACAGACTAACCGGGACCACGAGACAGAGATTGAACTGATAACAGTATAAGCCAATCAGATCATAGCGTTCTCATGGCCATTTCGCATTAATTAGGTAAACACGGACAGCAGAACACAAAACATTATCGAAAATGAGAATAATTTCTGTCGAAAATGCAGTTGTGAAACATCTACGTATCCCAAGTTGATATAGAAAATATTTTCTGTCCTCCTGTCCTGAATTTCAAACGATGATATGCTAAATTCTAGACCAAAACTTTGTAAAAATACCAGTAGCGAATTCTTAAAGCTGATTGGCCCAGACTGTTTTTGTTGGAATGTCATTGTTTTTAGGAGTTATCTGATTGGTTAGTTTTCTTCAAGTGGTCCAGTTTAGTGTGTCTGCACTGTAAGTCATGTAAAAAAAATGGTTATTGATAAATTCAAATTGTTTCGATTCAGTGAATACCGCGATGTCAAGAAATGCTTAAGAAACGTCATTGACAAGTACTGCAATTTCAAAGGGCAACTTCAAGAGTTAGTAAATTATCAGTATGATAACTACAACCCATTCTGCCCCAACAATGTGGACCCAACCAGTAAAGTATCAAGTATTGCTGTTTCCAAGGCTGCAATTGTCATTTCTTTGGTTGTAGCTGCTATACAGGCATTCTAAAGAAGTATGGCATTGATCCAGGGCTGGAGGAATCTCATGATCATGAACTGTTATAGAAAAAGCAATAACCCTCTTCAAAATTGCTTTATTAATCTTATTCGGTGGTAAAATGAAAATACAAATGACCTTTCCTTTCAAGCTCTAAAAAAACTCAACGACAACCCCCCCCCCCCCCCCTGATTTCTCCAGCCCTCCCCCTTTCCTAGAAAATGAATGCCTTCTAAGCAAGGGTTCACATACAGACTTATATACTATCAAGAGAGCATAAATAAGAGAGGGAAACTTCTTAATACCGCGCGTACAATGTGAATTCCCAGTTGGGCTATTTTTAGTATCCAAAGTCGTTTGGTTTTTAATTTTTTGATGGCGTGGACGTGTGCGGGCTTAAAACAACATACCATTCGTCGATTTTTCTTATTTTTTCGACAAAATTTATTAGATAAAGCAAAAAGATCAGGATTGGCTATGTTCTGTTCTCTGATAAAACACCACTGAGGCTGTTGAACACTCAAAAAGACGCGAAATTTATGTTTTTCCCCAAAAATCTTTACATGCTTTCGCTACTTCCAGGTTTGGATGAAGCACACAATTTTTGACGCACAGGAGTAGGGTATGGCGAAAACTGTTTGTACGCGGATCCTACAAATAGCCCAACCGGGAATTTACATGGCGCGCGCGATAGTTTTAAGAGAAGTTTCCCTAAAGTAGTTGGAACGATTTTTGATTTTTGTATCTTGTGTTTAAATGTTTAGGTATTCTTATGTAGTTTTAATAAAGAGTAATACTAAATTTAAAGAGGAAACTATATATACTTCAGGGCTTTCTATAGGTAACATTCGACACTCCCCATCCACCTTATATATCACCCTGGTCCGCACATCCTCAGATCCAGGTCCACGTACATACGTTTGTATTCCTAAACGCATCCTGAGCGAAGAACTAATCGCGCAAAGCATCGTTGATCAAAACCTGCGGCCTTTCACTCTTTCACAATAGACCATTTTCGAGATGCACGAGCGCTTTCAAAAATATCGCAGGCGCAGACATGAAAAAGAGGCATTTTCGGGCAAGATCACGCGCGCTATCTCGAAAATGGTCTATTTAGGAATTGCTTGATCTGGCTGGACAGTTCGGTTTAATAACGGAATTCTCTTTATGAACTGAACCCGTCTGGCACCAGCCAGTTCCAACTAATGGTAAGCACCCTAGGACCCCCTAGATTAAACAACTTTGTAAGTTTTATACTTACTTTTCTCTAAGTGTATCATCGCCATCATGTTCACAAGGTAAAGGCCACTGGGGACCAATGTATGACATCTTGTAGGCCTGTATCGGCGTTTCGTAAACGTTTCGTGTCCCAAGACAGGTTGACGGAATCAAATCAGCACTGCGCCTAAAAATGCAATGAAAAGAAAAACTCTTGGTAAAAGTGAAACAGTGGAACATGTACAGGAATATTTATTAAAGAAAAGAAAAATATAAAAAAGCGCTCTCGTGTTACGATTCCATGTGCCTTGAGACGTGGCAGCCATGCTGACTGAAGCATACTTTTTTGTTTGTTTCCTTTTTTCTCTTCCTTATTCAACATGGCTGCCAACAAATGCGAGAAAACTTGTGTGATTGAATCCCCCTCCCCCTGGGAATCCCCTTCTTCATCTATCCCCAGGGGAGTGATCGTGACGACAGGGATTCAAGGAACGTGGCCGAGTAACTTCAGGATCCCTTTTTCCCTCCCAAGATGAAACCGGAAGAAAATTATGTCTGAGGTTTGACCTTTTATTTGCCACAAAAAGCTTTATGCTAAAAGAGAGTAACCGCAACACAAATTGATTATAACGTGAATATTCATTTAGCTGACAAGCTGTACATGAAAAGAGGTTCGTTTTACAGTAAATATAGAAAGATAATTTTGGGTTCCGAGCTAGTGTCCGTTTGATAAAGGGAGTCCGCTTTATAGAGCTTTTAAGTGTGACGTCAATCTTATGAAAAAGCCACTTCCGGGTCCAAAACTAAAATCCCATTTTTGAAATTTTTTCTTACTTTTTCTTCATGACAGGATTTGTTGTCCAAAGTTCTAATAGACCTCTTCGACTTGGGCGTAATGTTTTCCCATTTCAGACCACGTGTCATTCCCCAGAGTATCATTTCATTGTTTAACGGTTGCGCATGAAAAGACACATGAATATGGATACAACTCAAACAAAGAATCTTATTCTCAAGAGAATGACACGTGGTCTGAAATGGGAAAACATTACCCCCAAGCCGAAGAAGTCTATTACTTCAGGTGAAAGTTAAATTATCGAGTACGTTTTTCGCTTCATTCTAGCGATAATTTAGAGCAATTGGAACCGGAAATACGTCACAACTGTTGATGGACTGGACTGGATTGAGGATCTATAAACCCCAAACACTAGTCCGTCAACCAACCGTTAAAATGTTAAAATGATGAAAGTCGGAGTATTCGCCAAAAGATTAGATGATACAGCACTAAGAAGTCTTTTTAACCTGGCTCGTGCATAATATACTGCAGTTTATCAGCCGAAATACATGTCACAGCACACGTCGGCCAGTGTTTGACCACCATTTGGACAGGGGGGAGCACAGGGATAAGGCGTGACGCGTGATTCGGCGATATCGTGATTCGTGAAATTCAAAAAAAAATGAGTCCGTGATTCGTGAATTTCAGTCTCCCCGTGATCCGTGAAAATTCGTATTACACACTAAATCCTTGTGTCAAGGTTAGTCATTAATCGTATTTCGTGATTCGTGAATTCATGGAAAAATTGTCTGCGATTCGTGATCGATATCTCTGCCCCCCCTCCCCCCCCCCCCCCCCCCCCTTCCCCGTGCCATCCTGTTTGGAGTGATAATAAGATTCATGAAAATCTTATAACTTTAACATATGGGTAAAAGCATCCTCAGGAACAACGTGGTTTGGAAAATCATTGTGAGATAGATATGCAAATATATGCAAATGACCCTCATATACGTACATATGAGCCAACCACGATCGCATTTATTTATAACTCGCAACTGGAGGCGTTGGCCTGTTATTGGTGTATCAAGATGAAGGCAATTGCTATACTTATCGTTCTCGCAGGTAAGAACGGTAAAAAACATTAGGGACCTTAAGCAACTCGAAATCTAGGACGGGGAACGTCAGTATCTGAACGAGAAAAGACGATATCGTTCTCGCCGGAATGCAATATTCACCGCACGTCGTTCACGTCTTGGATCAAGAAGTAACACCTATTTCCAGCTCTTCTCTATCTTTAAGTCTCAGTTCTGAAACATCGGGTCTCACGTCCTCGTCCTAGATTTCGATTTCGATTTGCTTAATGTCCCTATTGTAGAAATTCGGTACAACCTTTCTTCAAACAATTGAGATTCTATATTGTGATAATTTCAACTGAAAGACTTAAAATCGCTACACACTGAGACCTGTACTGCCATGTGACTGTTATTGTTTTCGAACAAAGATTACCGTATTTATCCGCGCTTCAACTGTTTTTATTCGATAGCCTTGATCGAGAAAACACTATGTCCAAGACATCTCTCTTCTAACATATTTCCTGGAGTAATATTATAATAATATTCTGGTTCATTGACCACATCCAATGGATTAACTTACAATTAATCTTTTATTTTAACGGAACCTCCTCGCGTGATTACTTTGTACGTGATGAACCAGAATATCGAAAGGGCTGTTGCAAGATAATCTGTGCCACTTTCATCCTAAGAACAAAGAAGCTACTGCCTGACTTGATCGCACATATTATATTCTATGTCTTGGAATTTAGCCCATTTATCTTATTACGTCTTGATACCACTACCACCAGAATCCTCTTTGAATTCTTTTTCTTATTCATATGTTTGAACTCCTTTGGGAGTCGCAAGATAATGGTGTTATTAAAGGCCAAGTGTAATTAAGGCAATCAAGAATAGCAGATATCAGAGTTACACTTAACTTCATTCAAACAATTGCTTTAGGTCGTGGGTCAGTTTCTATACATTTAGCCAAATACCTCAACTTACAGTCAAAACAGTTCAAGCGTACCCCGCTGGGGGCCACTATTGGTTTCATTATTCGAACATTGAGTTGATTGTTCACTCCGAGTTTTCATTAAAAAATCGCAAGACTCCAAACTTCACATTAATTTCACACTAAAATTCTAAGTGATGGCCTTTCTGGGGAGTTTTTCTACCTTGGCATTGCAATTGTTGAAGAATCCAATCCAAACTCAAGTAGATAATTCATTTATAGTTTGGAACTAGAGTGAATAATGAACTCAATATTCGAATAATAAATTCATTAATAGATTCTAGGGGGTCTGCTTGAGTCGTTTTGACTGTCAGACAATTGAGTGTAAGTAAATAATATTATATTAGGGGTCGATCATTATTTAATGGGGAAGGGGGTTAGCAATTTTTAAGTTCCATTGAGGGGAGGGTTGCAACTAATTTGTGAGGAAGAATTTGGGGGAGGGTTGTGAGTTTTATGTACATTTTTTATCATATGAAATAGAGTGTGATATTGAGTGACATCAAAATGATAAAATTGATATCCCCACTCCCACCAGTGGCCAGTGGGGATACGATTTATATCAACACTGGTGGTGTCAAATTTCGACTTTTTGCTCAAATTCTCCATTATTTTTCATTGAAGATTTCATATAATAAACAGAACATTACATGGCCACTTTTATCTTCTCGTGCTGATATTATCTCTCACTCGTTCTCTGCACTCACTCGTGAGAGATAACATCAACATTCGAAGATAAAATTCGTATCTCTGTGCGACCATGTAATATCCTATATGTATCTAGTATTAAATTGTGTAAGTGTAAAGACAAGTATAAAGTAAAATATATGCTTTTAAAGGGAGAAATGTTTAAATTTGTGCCAATTGTATTGTTTAAATGCTCAATCGTGATTGGTTAATTAGTATGAAAATATACTTGGGTGGCCTTGGTTGGAGTAATTGCACAGTAATACTATGGTAGAGAGTACTGATTTTTTAGACCTCGAAATATGGAGGGGCTTTGCATTTTTGAACCATAACTACTGTGTATAGGCCACAATTTTCTCACCATCCTCTAGCCAAAAATAGTGCCTCTCTCCCCTCCCCCCCCCCCCCCATTAAATAATGATTGGTCCCTTACTCAATAAAAAATTCGAAATTATCATTTTACTTCATTACTGCTATTTTCATAAACATGCAAACTCGGTATCTGTGAGCTGCACACTGAAATTTGGTTTTTCACTTCCATCTATTAAAACTAATCAGTCGGTACCTTTTATATTTTTGACTGGCGGCAGTGAAAAACCACATTCCAACGTGCAACTCGCAACTACAGAGTTTGCATGTTTATGAAAATTGCAGTAAGTATTTGTACTTTAATCAAATCTCTGTTTGTTTGTTTGTTTAAGGTACTGTGCTATCTATTCAAGCTGCACTTCAAAATGTTGGAAACTGTACCTATGAAGCATACAATAACAAGATACGTACCTGCATAACGACGTTTATAAAAGGCCTCCAGCAAAACCCAAAGGGTGACTGCAGGTAAGAGAAAAAAAGTAGAAAATAAATGGTGTCATAATAATTAGTTCTGAAAATCCTACTAATTACAATGTTGGATAGGGTGCTGTAATAGTTTTATTTCCCCTCAAGTCACAAGTCACATGACAGACTACACTCTGATTGGACTTAGACAAGTCACATGACAGACTACACTCTGATTGGACTTAGACAAGTCACATGACAGACTACACTCTGATTGGACTAAGTCAAGTCACATGACACACTACACTCTGATTGGACTTAGAAAAGTCACATGACAGACTACACTCTGATTGGACTTAGACAAGTCACATGACAGACTACACTCTGATTGGTCTTAGACAAGTCACATGACAGACTACACTCTGATTGGTCTTAGACAAGTCACATGACAGACTACACTCTGATTGGTCTTAGACAAGTCACATGACAGACTACACTCTGATTGGTCTTAGACAAGTCACATGACAGACTACATTCTGATTGGACTTAGACAAGTCACATGACAGACTACACTCTGATTGGTCTTAGACAAGTCACATGACAGACTACATTCTGATTGGACTTAGACAAGTCACATGACAGACTACACTCTGATTAACAAGGGATGAAAGTCAGGACAAGGCATTGATTTTTAGATCAATGAACTTTGCTCTTGTTCAGCGCTGTGATCTTTCTAAACTCACAGAATCTACTCTATGCATTCTATTTTACAGCGTCCATCTTGACTCATTCCTCAACTGTTCTGCTGTAGCTGTGCATCCCTGTTTCAAAAGGTTTAGTGTTGAAAACATGAGAAAAGCACTGAAGCCTCAGTTAACAGAAGAACTCATGTGTAAAAGGGCTGGCCTACAGTATCCAGATCCATCAACACTGAATGTGACATTCCCCTGCAATATCACTGCCTCAGAATATAAGACCAAAAACAATGATTGCATTGATAATCTTGAAAAGAAGTGGAGTGCCAACCGAGCAGACCCTACCATATGCAGGTTAGTACAAAACAATCTAAACCATAACTGATGTCAGAATTTCGTGAATTTCAATTTAAAACTTTTCATAGAATTCTATTTACAAAACAATTACTTTTCAAAATAGGAAAGGGTAACTCTCCTTTGTGCTCCTTCTGCCAGATTCGAGAAGAAACTATTGAACATCTGTTTTATTATTGTCCTGAGGTCCAATTATTTTCGTTTTCTGTTTAGGAAAATCTATTTAGAAAATCAAAAATTCAGGGAATTGGATATTATTCTTGGTATCACAGATCAAATATGCTTGGGTGTAATGTTGTCCCATTTCAGACCACATGTCATTCCCCAGAGTATCATTTCATTGTTTAATGGTTGCGCATGAGAAGACACATGAATATGGATACAACTCAAACAAAGAATCATATTCTCAAGAGAATGACACGTGGTCTGAAATGGGACAACATTACAACCAAGCCGATGAGGTCTATTGTCCTACGTTGCCTTCTTAAATAAAGTTAAAATTATTTATGATATTGAATTGAGGATAGCTACTGAAGAAGAAAAACTAGGCTTTCATTACAATAAATGGAACAAACTCCTTGAAATTATTTGAATTTATTCAATATATATATATCTATTTTTTTTTTTTCTTGTTAACTGTAAGCGTGTTGTTTAACTTTCCATGTATACCTGTATGTCATTGTAATAAACATCTTATTTGCTTAATAAAAAAATTGTAAAATAAATAAATAAATAAATAAATAACTGATGTCAGTTACATAAGACTATGGCACAAGTAGAGTTACTAAATAATATATATATATATATAAGAACAAGTTTTATCTGGTATTATAAAACACCTAATGCCAAATAACGTGACACATCACACATCAATAGGTCCACGGAACAATTAATCGAGTTAATGATATAACAATAGATTAATAGAACAATAGCGCCATTCATGTATATATAAATTATAGTAAGGATTATTCTTCATTAAAGCCTGTCTGATGTTCGCGTAAGCGTGAAACTCTGAGTAACAGCTAAAGTGATGTCTTGTCTTTAATTTATCTTCAATCCACAATTTATTACGCTCTACATTTTAATGTATTGAGCACGCTACTGCTAAACAACTAAAATATAGCATATTTTACAAACTTTTATCCCACTTTTTAATCCCCTGAGCATGGGGGGGTCATAGCCACCCATGTGACCACTCCCAAAATCTGCCATTGAAATTCCAATGCTCTCCTTTCAGTGAATACAGCAATGTCAAGAAATGCATGAAAAACAACATTGACAAGTACTGCCAATTTACAGGAAATTTATTGGAGCTTGCTAAATATCAGTTTGATGACTACAACCCATTCTGTACTAACTCAACCAGCTCAACCAGTCCAACCAGTCCAACCAGTAAAGCTGCAATTGTCATTTCTTTGGTTGTAGCTGCTATACAGGCATTCTAAAGGAGTATGCCAATTATCTATTATAAAGTCATATGCAATAAGATAAAATATAAAATAACCCTTTTATTTAATACATATACTAACGTTATTTCAATAAATTAAAGTTGGTCACCAAAAACCTACAAAGCTGAGACCACTGACACAGGGGTTTCAATAGAAGGCGGTTACCGGCGGTCAATCGCCGGTTACTTAACTTTATACCACTGGCTATTTTACAAATCATTCTCAATGAATAAGAAGTAAAATTATTGGAAACAGATGCCTACATTTGAATCCCATCTGTCTACTTCAAATATTATTGAAACCCCTGTGATGACTGTAGGAAACATTTCATATCCAGTAAAGCTTTTAGATAAAAACAGCAGCTCCAGGATGCTTACAGGAGGTGAAAATGTAACTGTAAAAGATCTCAAGTCCACATCAATAGTCATAGTGGTTGAAACATATAAAATGTATCCTTGCTGGTCTCAGCTTTGCAGCTTTTCTATTGACTTATTTTATTGGAATGAGTAAATATACACAGTAGACTTTAAGGCTAGAAGCTTTATGGGCTGGTTTCTCCTTACACACTCTCTACTACCTAATTTTGAAAATAAATGCTCCCAGCTGGGTCTATCCACAGTTAATATGGTTTGTTTTTTTTGTGCTGTTTGAGTGTCAGAGACACTGGTGCACTTTTTTCTTATATGTCTTAGCCCTCTCACTTTAAAATGTGCTTCCAAAAGAAAAAGGAAAAAATTCTGCCATCCCTGTGTATATAGTGTGCTCATGTAGTTTCAAAGTTTCCATGTCTTGGAAAGATAGATTCTTGGAGTTTTTTAAAATAAGAAATCAATGATGTAAAATCTAAGGAGGAAGCTCTTTGGGTAAAGACAACAATATTGGAATCATCCTGAATCCACCATTATTCTGATATTATTCATCAGCTAGAAAGTGATTTTGCTATGCTGATTTGATATGTCTTTAAGGGTATAGACTCCTTTCACATGACATCAAAGCAGCTCAATTTGGAGGACAAAACAAAATAATTATTTCAATCTCCTGAGAATTGGAACCTATTGTTTTGTCCTCCAAATTGAGCTGCATTCAAATGTGCTGCAAGGAGTCTATTGTTAAAATTTGAAGTTTTTATTTTTTTTAAAACATGTCAGAAAAAGCACTATAATTCCAAGCTTCGCAAACCTTAAATATCATAAAGATTCTTGGTTAAAAAATATATCATATATGTGCATTTGTTAGGAGGTAAACTATCTTTTGTTTGCTGTATTTCCTTGAATTTAATAGCTTGAAGCTTTCATGTAGAGATTAAATAAACTATAAAACCTATATAGCACAATGTATGCCCACTGATATATATATTGTTAGTATAAACCTATAAATTGTCTATCACAAATCCTGCGCTCTGATTGGCTGAGCTAATAGTGGTCTAGACCACTAGTACTGAGCCAAAACTGACTGGTTTTGAAAGCTAAAACATTGGTGAAAATCACGAGTAGAATTGCGATGACTTCTATTACGGTTTGGAACACAGCCATTATATCTTAGCAATTTTCATATATCTTTATATCAGTTATGTTTTCAATTTATACCAAGTGTAATTCCCTTTAGTATCATTCCCTTCTTTACAAGTTATGATTTTAATACAGACCAAGTGGAGTGAAATTCCCTTGAGTATAATTTCCTTCTTTAGCAGTTGTCTTTAGTTCTGACTGTCATTCCCTTTACTATTATATCTTTCTTTATCAGTCTTTTTCAATCATTCAGACCTAGCAAAATTACTTCTAATTTATCACAGCAATGACAATAGCAAAATTTCAGACTTTACCGAGTCTAGTTAAACCTCTGGTTAGAGCAAAACAATGGAAAATGACAATGAAAATCTCTCGTCATTCAAAAATATTTCGGGACCATGCAACTTGCTGTCTCTAGTACATATTTTTTCAAGAAATTACCTACCTTCTTTCAATGCCAAAGCCTGTACCAGCAATTCTATCCACTTGTAAAGAAGATCCCGGGGGAAAATGCGACAAGATTCAGTCTTCGATCCACACTTCTACATTTGAACCAAAACTCGTCTTTACTCGCTTGTTAACATTTTTTTGGGGCAAAACTGTTTACGAATACATCCAAAACATAATTTTGAAACTTTTTTGGTGAAGGTATTGAGAGAATTTTGAGCAAGGAAAGCGAAGAATTTGAAAAACGCGCCCAAAGTTTAGCGACTGGCCGCCATATTTGATATCTTGTTTACCACAGGGAACCCAATTTAGAGAAAGTAAAAGGCTTTCAGATCCAGCATAGGCAAAACAAAGGCGCGCATGAAAAAAATGTTCTAGTGCAATCTTTATTGATTTTTTCACTCGTCTGTGTTATGGAGAATATGATCTTCACCTTCAATCAAAAATATTTATTAAAAGCGACTTTTCCGGTTTTTATTTTCACTTTTTACGTTTCTCTAAATTGGGTTCCCTGTGATTTTACTAGCACCCAGTACATGATCTGCCAATACAGGATACAGGAAGACCAATAAATTATTTCACCTATAAACAGAGCAGTAGCAACTTCATCTGCATCTGTCTTTCTGTATGTATGCTATGTGGTTTGTCTACGTGACGAACTAACTGTCTGTCTGTCTGATGAATTGAGTGACTGACTTCCTGTCTGTATGTTCATTCATTTCTCTCCATGTCTGTCTGTCTCCCTGTCTGTCTGTCTCCCTGTCTGTCTGTCTGTCTTTCTGCCCAACTGTCTGTCTGTCTGCACAACTGTCTGTCTGTCTGTCTTTCTGCACAACTGTCTGTCTGTCTGTCTGTCTGACTCCCTGTCTGACTGTCTGTCTGTCTGTCTGTCTGTCGGTGAATCATGGAATATAGTTATACCACCGTAACTTTCTCTTCTACCAAATAGTCTTCCAATAAGATATTCACTTCAGTTCTCAGTCTTTCTTCGTGTTTACGTCTAAAACATCTGACTGTTAGAATCAGAACTCCACTGACAAGAACAATAGAACCAGATGCATAGAAAACAGGGATGTAAGAACCAACTTGATCTGCTATCAATCCTGATAGAAAATCAATATACTCATTATGACTATGATGATACTGTTGATGATGATGATGATCATGATGACAATGATATTGATGATGAAGATGATGGTCATAATGACAATGATGATGATGATGGTCATAATGACAATGATGAAGATGATGGTCATAATGACAATGATGATGATCATGATGACAATGATGATACTGATGATGATGATGGTCATGATGACAATGATGATATTGATGATGGTTATGATGACAATGATGATACTGATGATGGACATGATGACAATGATGATACTGATGATGAAGATGGTGGTCATGATGACAAACTTTAGTATTCAACTTACCTCCTAAGGGTGGCCCCAATAAAATGGCAAACGCAGTGAAGAAAAACATATAGCCATAAGCAGTTGTTCTCTGATGTGTGTGACATAACTCCATTAGTAAGATATTCTTAGAAGAGACATGAACACCATCAGCAAATCCATTGATACAGAAATATATGGTAAGCGCCATAAAACCGTTGATAAATGGACACACTAAGTTGGACACTCCTGCTACAACACTAGCACAACTACAGCAAATGTAACTTGTATGAAATGACCTTGATTCGCAGATTTTACCCGAGACAATACGACCAACCATAGATGCAACACCATAACCAATGTACAGATTGGCAGTTTGGGTAGAATTCAGTCCAGACTCCAAAGCGTAGCGTCCCTGTGTAGCAATGGACAATATTCACTCAGTAATTTAACGGCAGGAATATATATAAAGCAAAATTTGAGGGAGTATGAAATTGAGACGAGAGTTAAGTGGATAGATGGATGGATGGATGGATGGATGGATGGATGGATGGATGGATGGATGGATGGATGGATGGATGGATGGATGGATGGATGGATGGATGGATGGATGGATGGATGGATGGATGGATGGATGGATGGATGGATGGATGGATGGATGGATGGATGGATGGATGGATGGATGGATGGATGGATGGATGGATGGATGGATGGATGGATGGATGGATGGATGGATGGATGGATGGATGGATGGATGGATGGATGGATGGATGGATGGATGGATGGATGGATGGATGGATGGATGGATGGATGGATGGATGGATGGATGGATGGATGGATGGATGGATGGATGGATGGATGGATGGATGGATGGATGGATGGATGGATGGATGGATGGATGGATGGATGGATGGATGGATGGATGGATGGATGGATGGATGGATGGATGGATGGATGGATGGATGGATGGATGGATGGATGGATGGATGGATGGATGGATGGATGGATGGATGGATGGATGGATGGATGGATGGATGGATGGATGGATGGATGGATGGATGGATGGATGGATGGATGGATGGATGGATGGATGGATGGATGGATGGATGGATGGATGGATGGATGGATGGATGGATGGATGGATGGATGGATGGATGGATGGATGGATGGATGGATGGATGGATGGATGGATGGATGGATGGATGGATGGATGGATGGATGGATGGATGGATGGATGGATGGATGGATGGATGGATGGATGGATGGATGGATGGATAGATGGATGGATGGAAGAATGAATGGATGGATGGATGGATGGATGGATGGATGGATGGATGGATGGATGGATGGATGGATGGATGGATGGATGGATGGATGGATGGATGGATAGATGGATGGATGGAAGAATGGATGGATGGATGGATGGATGGATGGATGGATGGATGGATGGATGGATAGATGGATGGATGGAAGAATGGATGGATGGATGGATGGATGGATGGATGGATGGATGGATGGATGGATGGATGGATAGATGGATGGATGGAAGAATGGATGGATGGATGGATGGATGGATGGATGGATGGATGGATGGATGGATGGATGGATGGATGGATGGATGGATGGATGGATGGATGGATGGGTGGGTGGGTGGTGGGTGGGTGGGTGGATGGATGGATGGATGGATGGATGGATGGATGGATGGATGGAAGGATGGATGGAAGGAAGAAAGGAAGGAAGGAAGTCAGGAAGGATAGAAGGAATACACCACAAATAGTGCTTACCAAAAGGAAAAGTGGTATTATATTTCCAAATTGAAAAAAGAAACTGAACGCACACACCATCATAACGCCACCATTTTTATATAAAGATAAAGTTTGACCAAACACTATTGCACTGCCTTGTTCATGTGTAGTGGCATTCTCTTGCTGAACGTCAGGACTGAAGGTTAAACAACATACCCCAGAAAGAAACACAAATCCAGCATAAGCATAAAAAGCATTTCTCCATCCAACTTTGGAAATCAAAATCTCAATGATAGGACCCATTAGGAAAAGCGAAGCTCCGAATCCTGAAGTCATTATTCCCATGGCAAGTCCAAGTCTTTTCTTGAAGTACTTGGGTACAATGTCATAGCACGCGGCATGTGAGAAAGAAATACCTAATCCATATATCAGACTAAACGTGACAAACATGCCATAAATAGTTGTTACAAGTGATGATAGGGCAAGTCCAAGAGCAGCGATTACGCCCCCTGCCATCCCGACTTGACGCGTGCCGAACCGATTAATGAGTCTTGCTGCCATAGGAGTGAACAACAATGCCAGAGCTAATGCTAGCGATCCGACCCAAGCTGAAAGCAAGAAAAAATATTTTGATGAACAATAAATAAATAAAAAAGGTATTGAGAAATGTTTCAGACCCTTTTTTGAGTTCTGTTTTTTTCATATAGAGCCACACTGAGCCTAATTAATTCCAATAGTCCCTTCATGGCTCCCTGCGCCATCTTCAAAGGTAGCCGGGCCTTTGCATCGAAGATGGCACAGGGAACTATACCAGTCACCTTGTAATCTATGTGATTGAGAGGGATACACAACTGTGAACTCTTCTAAAAAAAACCCTTGCAAGCATGCTATTGTACAATTTAAATCGTTTGAACTACTACTTCTAACCATAGCTTGTAGAGCCGGGGAGACTAACTATATTCTCAGTATTACTGTCTCTAACTATATCATACTGACCTGTCTTTGCTTTTCCTTCATGAAATTCGTCAAGCAGAGCTGGAAGAATAAGTCCAAACCCTCGCGTACATCCAAACATGAATATAATGGAAAACACAGCAGAAATACACACAAACCAGGCGTACAAGCCATCTTGAGGTCGTGCGTGGATCGCCATTCGATGTATGTAAATACAGATTCAAAATCTTGATCCTGGAATACAAATATATGAACTTTAATAAAAGGTCATTCTTATGCCACAGAATTGACATCGCCAGAAAACCGCGCCGCTACCCATGTCAGGCAAGAGTTAACCCAGCTCAGAAGAAAATACGGCCGGCGAAAAGTTATAAGAAATGTATGGGTTTAAAACAAAAAGTGTCTAAAATATAGCCTGCGTGTTGGCGGATCAAAAATGTGTGCATCACAATTTGTAATTCATTTAATCGACAGTATAACCTGCAAGAAAAATATTACTTTAATCTAAATTTGAAGTTTCCTTTTTAAATTTCAAAATGACTCCTAGAGAAATCGCACTGAAAGCAGAGGTTTGTATGAGAACGGAAAAATAAACGAAAGTTAAATTAGTTTGTAATTCGCCGAAACAGAGAATAGACGACAAAAGAAACAAATGTGTGCATTCAGAAATATTCAGTTACCGAGTAATTCCGAGTGACACACGATCGGTTCTTAATATCAAACAGACTAATATTATATTATTACATTAAGACTATTTCAGATTTTTTCCTTTTCTTCTACTGATACTTCTTTTTCCTGTATATGTGGTTGAAAGATCCTCTGTCTATTGCAATGTTTCTGTGTCGTGTCAGAGAGATACGTAGATTTCCTTTCTTAGTCTTGGTCTCTCCAATTTCATTGACACTTAGCCTTGAGAGGTATACTTTGCTATCTCCATCTTGTGAATCAGTTTGCTCTTTTGCAATCAGTTCAAGAATATCATTACAGCTAACCTAAAAACAATGATAGCCAGAATTACAACATTCACTTTCACATTCCCATAATACATTGCGTTTTTGGGGGCAACAATAGCAAAAATTATGTCATTTTTCGAGGGAAAGTTCAAACAGTGAAAGAGACTTTCTTATCAGATTTCGTGGGGTGGTAGGGTCAGGAATCAATTGTCTTTCCCCCACCCCTCCCCCTAAAAAATGTCATCTTCTCCAGGGAAAGTTCAAACAGTGAAAAAGCCTTCCTTATTAGATTTTGTGGGGTGGTAGGGTCAGGAATCAATTGTTTTCCCCCACCCCTCCCCTCAAAAACAATCATCTTTTCTAGAAAAAGTTCAAAAAGTGAAAAAGCCTTCCTTATTAGATTTCGTGGGGTGGTAGGGTCAGGAATCAATTGTCTTTCCCCCACCCCTCCCCCTCAAGATAAAATATTTATACCTGAAGTGATCTTTTCTCTACTTTATTTTTGTTTACGTATAATTTACCAGCCAGTAATAAAAGGTCCAATTTCCTACAATGAAATAAAAACGACAATAGACCCCTTGCACGTGACGTCAGAGCAGCTCAATTCGGAGGGCAAAACAAAAGAATTTTAATCTCCTGAGAAATGGAACCTATTGTTTTGTCCTCCAAATTGAGCTGCTCTGGCGTCATGTCCATTGCATTCATTCATTCATTGCATTCCGACATGCTGCAAGGGGTATATAATAACAAAAACATTGGAACCTTTGACTACACTTGTGCTATGCCATCCAGTTGGGTAATGTCGGCATGTACAGGAATTGTCAGGGGAATTCTATTCATGTTCAAATTTTTTTTAATTCAGCTAGTAGTCATACCCTATGATAGCATATATTAAACTATAATAAATATTTTGGTGCATACATGTACTGATGAAGCATTGCTTTAAGGTGCCTGAGTGTAGGTTAGGTTTAGGCTTTGGTGTTTTAAGCATATGATATTGAGGGTGTAAATCATGAAGGGTTCAAATCTTGTCTGCACGCTTCCCATTCATGTGTTTGGAAACCAATGACAGTTTCAAAAACGATGGCTTCTAGAATTCAGGAGCTGTTAGTGTTGCAACTCAAAGCAAATTTCTTGCAACTGCTTTGCAACACAAGTTGCATGGAGCATTGCAGCATGTAACCTACAGTACAATAGACCTCATCGGCTTGGGTGTAATGTTGTCCCATTTCAGACCACGTGTCATTCTCTTGAGAATAAGATTCTTTGTTTGAGTTGTATCCATATTCATGTATCTTCTCATGGGCAACCGTTAAACAATGAAATGATACTCTGGGGATGACACGTGGTCTGAAATGGGACAACATTACACCCAAGCCGATGAGGTCTATTGCAAAAATGTTGTGAGACATGTTGCAGCAATTGTTGCAAAAAGTAGAATTCATTTCTGCTTTTTGCAGCAATTGCGTCTCCATTGCACCATGTAAACCATCTTGCAACTTGTGTCGCAACACTGTTGTGCAACAAGTTGCAGGGAAAATTGCTCCATGTAATCATGACTAACTTTGTGCGACACCACTAACAATGGTTATCACAAACAGAACTGAATTCTTACAAATACCAAGTTTGTCAATATTGCAGGTTTTCATAGCGTTCATCTTGGTTAAATGTATTTTTTTAAATATCATTAAGGTCTGTTTATATTATATCAACCAACATAGCTGTCATGTATTTTGTTATTTCATTCTCTTGGGAATGATAAAACTATACTATAATAAAACTATACATTTTCTAAAGAAAAAAACCGTACCTTCTTCCAATGCCAAAGCCTGTAGCAGCAATTCTATCCACTCGTAGAGAAGACACAACAAGATTCAATTGTTTTCCCGTCGCTTCTTGGCAGTTCTCGTTACGATTTGAACCAAAACTTCCCTCCTGCTCATTTGTTGGCGTTGTTTTTGAGCAAAATTGTTTATGATTACAACTTAAATGTAATATTGAAGGCCTTTTTGTGTAGGAATGAAGAGAGTTTTGAGCAGGAAAGAAGAATAATTTGAAAAACGAGCGCATAATTTGACGCTTCAAAGCCGCCATTAATGTCGTGTTACTAGTATCCAGTCCTGCGCTACCAATACACGATAAAGGAAGACCAATAATTATTATAGGACTGAGCAGAGTCCAATAGCCCACTTTCGATATTCTGGTTGAGTGATCACGCACAAAGCAGTTCAAGACGGGGCTCCGGGGAAACAATGGAGTAATATATTCTTCTGTTTCCCCGGAGCCTTGCCTGGAATTGATTTGTGCATGATCACTCAATATTGCAATTCAAAGGATGGATTAAACATCATACCTTTACCAAATACCTTTAACAACCACATAGGACCAAGGTATGTTCAAATATATTTCAACAAAAAATACGTAGTATTTCGTCCCATACATTTACTGTAAAAATGGATGGTTTGGGCTGCCTGTGTTTGATTTGGCTTGCTTGGTTTCCATTGGTATGTTTGTTTATCCTATGTTAGTATTTTCAACAGCCAATGAAATTTGCCAGAGCCTACGATTTTTTGTTAGAAAGCTGAGAAGGCTCTGGGTACGAGAATGGAGTTTAAGGAAAAGGAAGCATTTGATTTAGCGGCCAAGAAGCTAAAGCAATTCCACATTTCTTCGACTGTTAAACTCAATGTTGGTGGTCAAATCTTCACTACAAGCCTACAGACACTAACCAAAGATGCTGGTTCAATGCTGCACGCCATATTCTCTGGTTGTTTTGATACGGAACCAGCAGAAGACGGAAGTTACTTCATCGATCGAGATGGGACGTGCTTTCGTTACATCCTGAACTACTTGAGGACGGGGAAACTCTTGATACCAGACGATAGATTTGTACGTAAAGAAGTACTAGAAGAAGCGAGGTTTTACATGGTTCAAGGAATTGTGGATGAGCTTGATCCACCGAAACATTATAACGACTCTGTTATTTTGAATTCTGAGCAGGCTGACTGGCTGACAACTATACATGACGAAGGAAAGAAGTTAGGTAAATGTAGTCTTCTATATCGTGCTACGAGGGACGGATGGGATTCTTATGTATTCCATGCCAAGTGTGATTCTTTCGAGGGACCTACCATGGTAGTGATCAAGAGCACAGAGGGACACATCTTTGGAGGATATACCGAGGAAAGCTGGTCAGGTATGAGTAAAAATAGTTTCAAAACATCAAAACCCATAACTCATGAAACTCAGTCAAACGCCGTGACCTCGTAATCATGTGATACGGAGGGGACGAGAAAGCGTGTCCATATTTTTTTTTTTTTGTAAGTTTCACTTTTTATTTTTTTCTAGGTAGTGGCATATACAAGTCTGATTATAAAGCATTCTTATTCAGCCTTGTCAACCGTGAAGGCACAGCCCCTTACAAAATGAAAATATTCAGTAACCCACAAGGCGCAATATTTTGCGATAACAACTATGGGCCTGTATTCGGGGGGAACGATTTGTCAGTTACTAACAATCCTCAGTCAAATGAAGGAAATAGATTCAATATCGGTAGTACATACAAGTTTCCTTTTCGTCAATCACCAAAATGTAATTTCTCACCGCTCATGGCCAGCTCTTATTTCAAAGTTGCTGAAATGGAAGTCTTTGGACTTGAGAAAGATTAGTATATATGCAGTTGCAGGCTAAAATAACTTGAAAACAATGTCATGTCCTTGTGTTTATCAAGTTTTATTTGTTCAGTGCCACTTCAGTACGTAATACTGAAACAGTGCTGTAGAATGCATGTTAGTTATGTTGCCAGATCTTTGTCATCAAGTTAAATAAAATTGAAAGGTTTTGAGGGCTAGCGCTTTCGCGGGACAGATTTTGGATAATAAAACATCTACGATAGCGTCATCTACCCTGAGTCTCAAAAATGGGCCATTTGCACCAACCTCCCCTCTTAGACCAAGCAGAAAAGGTTTTGAGGGCTTTCGTGGGACAGTATCAAAATGAACAGCAGAAATGAAAAAAGTACCTTGTTATTAGTAAGAAAGCTGACTAGGTTAGTGTGACACCAGATATCAATGCAGTGACGTCAGTCTATTTGTCTGTACGGTCTGCCCAACTTTCTGTCTGTCTGTCCATCTGTCCGTCGGTCAATCTCTCTGTTCTGTCTGCCCAACTGTCTGTGATTCTGTCTGTCTGTCGGTCAATCTCTCTATTCTGTCCGCCCAACTGTCTGTGATTCTGTCTGTCTGTCTGTCGGTCAATCTCTCTGTTCTGTCTGCCCAACTCTCTGTGATTCTGTCTGTCTGTCGGTCAATCTCTCTATTCTGTCCGCCCAACTGTCTGTGATTCTGTCTGTCTGTCTGTCGGTCAATCTCTCTGTTCTGTCTGCCCAACTCTCTGTGATTCTGTCTGTCTGTCGGTCAATCTCTCTGTTCTGTTTGCCCAACTATCTGTGATTCTGTCTGTCTGACTGTCGGTCGGTAAATCTCTCTGTTCTGTCTGCCCAACTCTCTGTGATTCTGTCTGTCTGTCGGTCAATCTCTCTGTTCTGTTTGCCCAACTGTCTGTGATTCTGTCTGTCTGACTGTCGGTCGGTAAATCTCTCTGTTCTGTCTGCCCAACTCTCTGTGATTCTGTCTGTCTGTCGGTCAATCTCTCTGTTCTGTTTGCCCAACTGTCTGTGATTCTGTCTGTCTGACTGTCGGTCGGTAAATCTCTCTGTTCTGTCTGCCCAACTATCTGTGATTCTGTCTGTCTGTCGGTCAATCTCTCTGTTCTGTTTGCCCAACTATCTGTGATTCTGTCTGTCTGTCTGTCATTTTGTATTACCGACAGACTGCCTGATTGACGTTCTGCATGTATGTTGGTTATAACTATTCCAGCAGCTTTCTCTTCCATCATAAACTCTCCCGACAAAACCTTGACTTCAGTTCTCGGTGTTTCTTCGTGTTTACGTCTAAAACATCTGACTGTTAGAATCAGAACTCCACTGACAAGAACAACCGAACCAGATGCATAGAAAACAGGGATGTAAGAACCAACTTGATCTGCTATCAATCCTGCATCGAAAATATAACAATTTGCTAAGATGTCACGTGATGATTGTGATGGTGGTACTGGTAATGATTGGAGGATTGAGGATGGTGTTAATAATGATGATACTGATGGCGGTGGTTATCGTTATGATCATGATGGTTAAGGTGGTTGGTGATGATGATGATTATGAAAACCATGTTGATGACGATGATGATGGTCGTGATGGTGGTGGTGATGATGGTGATGGTGGTGGTGATGGTGGTGGTGATGGTGATGGTGGTGGTGATGGTGATGGTGATGGTGGTGGTGATGGTGATGGTGATGGTGATGGTGATGGTGATGGTGATGGTGATGGTGATGGTGATGGTGATGGTGATGGTGATGGTGATGGTGATGGTGATGGTGATGGTGATGGTGATGGTGATGGTGATGGTGATGGTGATGGTGATGGTGATGGTGATGGTGATGGTGATGGTGATGGTGATGGTGATGGTGATGGTGATAGTGATGGTGATGGTGATGGTGATGGTGATGGTGATGGTGATGGTGATGGTGATGGTGATGGTGATGGTGATGGTGATGGTGATGGTGATGGTGATGGTGATGGTGATGGTGATGGTGATGGTGATGGTGATGGTGATGGTGATGGTGATGGTGATGGTGATGGTGATGGTGATGGTGATGGTGATGGTGATGGTGATGGTGATGGTGATGGTGATGATACTAGTGATGATGATATTGATAACAAAATCATATTATCGACTTTACCTCCTAATGGTGGTCCTATCAAAGACCCCAAAGAAATTGTGAAAAACAAGTAGCCATAAGCCGTTGTTCTCTCTTCAACACTACACGACTCCATTAACAAGACATTCCCTGAAGAGACATGAAAACCATCAGCAAGTCCATTGATACAGAAATATATGGTAAGCGCCATAAAACCATTGATAAATGGACACACTAAGTTGGACACTTCTGCTACCACACCAGCACAACTACAGCAAATGTAACTTGTATGAAATGACCTTGATTCGCAGATTTTACCCGAGACAATACGTCCAACCATAGATGCAACACCATAACCAATGTACAGATTGGCAGTTTGCGTAGAATTCAGTCCAGATTCCAGCGCGTAGCGTCCCTGTGTAAGAAACGAAATACACAAATTTGGATAAGGTCTAGACAATTCCCTTTCATAGTTCCCTTTGCCATCTCGAAAGAGAGCCGTGCCTTTACATCGAAGCGAGACGAACGATAAGCTTGCAATGATAGAGCCATGTGAATAATTGTCCAAGGTGTTAAAAAGGTCTCTATCATTGCAAGGTCACCGTTCGTCTCGCTTCGATGTAAAGGCACGGCTACCTTTCAAGATGGCGCAGGGAACTATAAAGGGGACTATTAACAGCCAAAAAACGAGAACAGGGAACTGTGAAGGAGACTGTATTGTCATATTACGTGACCAAATTTAGAGGGGGAGGGGGAGGGGCCGGGTTATCCAGAACCCATGCACCACTTCTGGATACTCGAGTATCTTTAAAACTAAACAACAGATCTCTTAGGTGACTGAGGAGGTATTTATAGGTGCTCACGAGCTTTTAGAAATCAATAAAATGGATATTGGGTTACTAGTTATTTTGGACCATTGTCCTTGCATGCTTTCTCCCCAGATGGATGGACATGTAGACTGAGAAAACAGACGTCCTTTCGCTTGCAATCCTCCCCTTCCAGCCCTAACAACCTGCAAAAACAAAGGGGACGGGAAGCAAAAGGACGTCTGTTTTCTCAGGCTTGAAAACACTACAAATAGCTCTCACCAAATGAATAAGTGGAATATAATTTCCCAATCCAAACAAGAAGCTGTACGCACAGGTCATCACAACACCACCATTCTTGTGCAAAGATATAATTTGACCAAACACTATTGCAGTTCCATGCTCATGTGTAGTGACATGATCTTGCTCAACGCGAGGACTGAAGGTTAAACAACATACCCCAGACAGAAACAGAAATCCCGCAAAACCATAAAAAGCATTTCTCCATCCAAAATAAATGATCAAAATCTCGTTGATAGGACTCATTACGAATATTGACGCACCGACTCCAGATACCATTACTCCCATCGTTAATCCAAGCCTTTTCTTGAAGTACTTGGATACAATTTCATAGCATGCGGTTAACGAGAACGAAACACCTAATCCATACATTACACTAAACGTGACATACATGAGAGATATACTGATTGCAAGTGCTGATAAGGCAAGTCCAAAAGCAGCGATTAAACCTCCTGCCATCCCAACTGGACGCGCGCCGAACCGATTAATGAGTCTGGCTGCCAAAGGAGAGAGCAACATGGGCAAAGCAATTGCTAGCGACCCGACCCAAGCTGAAAGGAAAGAGGAAAAAACAGACTAAACTTCTAAAGCATTCTTTTAAGGATCAAGGCTGTAAGAGAGTTATTTACCCTAAGAGCTGCCATTGCTTTTCAATAGACCAATTCACGTACGGTTTTCGGCGGCCATTTTGAATTGAGGCAAACCTAGCAAAATATATAGAAATGTGGATCACTTTGACTTCCCGTAACTCCGCTCAATTTTGTCGGATGAAAAATTTTGCCCCAATTCAAAATGGCCGCCGAAAACCGTACGTGAATTGGTCTATGCATCTTTAAAACCTATAGTTTTTACAGTCATTCGAAAAAACGTTCTTGTCGACTGGCTCCGCGACTACGCGACTAGCCCGAACGGGAGTATGGGTAAAAATCACTGAAGCGGTTGAATTCTTCACTGATTAAATATGCGCCGGGCTTACAGTACGAGAATTCGCTGGTGAAATAGCATTTTAATGACTTAACAGTTTCAAAATTGGGAACATCTTTGACTGAATATTAGTCGTATCGGCTTTTGTCTTCCTTTCGCAAAACCCGAAAACAAACATTGAAAGGGTTGCTGCTTATACTATCTTATTAGTAAGCAAAAACAACTACTTCAGAGTGAATTATTATATAAGCGCTTCAGCGATTTCTACACATACTCCGTTTCGGTCCAGTCGCGTAGTCGCGAAGCCGGTCAGTGACAACGTTTTTTCAAATGACTGTATATCAACCAAACACTACCAATGATGAACGGAACTACCCTTTCCCCCCCTCAGTAACTATTGCTCAATTCTAAAATCTAGATTGAACAAACAAGCAGACTTAATTGAATATGTGTGTCAAAGTGCACGTTTTTGGGTGGGGAAAATGACTGCGATCAAGATGATATCTGTTTTATCGATAACATCAGTAATAAAAACACAAAAACTGCCAACGAAATGGATATCTGTATTCTTAGTCGCCGGATAAACATATTTTAGAATAGTTTTGGTTGCACTAATGTTTAAGTCTGGTTCACAAGTAAGGAGCAAAGAGTATTGCATTCGCATCTAGTGTCTTGCTGGCATCTTGGTGTAAAATAAGTCGTCACTGCCTTCATCCATCGAGTGAAGCATAAAATTAAACTATTGACAGCATGTTGACTCATTACATCGAGTTTCATTATATGATATCACACAAACCTGTCTTTGCTTTTCCTTCGTGAAATTCATCAAGCAGAGCTGGAAGAATAAGTCCAAAACCTTGCGAACATCCAAACATCAAAATATTGCAAAGGACAGCAGAAATACACACAAACCAGGCGTAGATACCATCTTGAGGTCGCGCATGAACAGCCATTCCTGATGTCAACGTAGAAAGAAATGCCACGAAAGACAAAAAAATCAAAGGATTCGAGTGTATTTTATTAGCTAACTTTACGTGTTTTTCCTGTTTTTGCGACCCAGATTATACATGTTTTATAGCTGTTTTTTTTTTTCGCTTCCGTCTATCAAATTGAGAGCAATGTCAAGGAGTCTCAAGGGGACTGACAAAATCCAAAAGCGTCCTGAAGTTCCACTGGCATTCCAAACATAATTGTGTGTCTAAGATCTGCCTGAATATCAGCGTCTATCTCTCTGTTTGCCTTTCTGTGTGTGTGTCTGTCAATCTGTCTGTTCTGTCTGCCCAACTGTCTGTGATTCTGTCTGTCTGTCGGTCAATCTCTCTGTTCTGTTTGCCCAACTATCTGTGATTCTGTCTGTCTGTCTGTCATTTTGTATTACCGACAGACTGCCTGATTGACGTTCTGCATGTATGTTGGTTATAACTATTCCAGCAGCTTTCTCTTCCATCATAAACTCTCCCGACAAAACCTTGTCTCTGCGCTTTCATGGTCTGATCAAGTTGATAACATTGCCAAAAAGGTTTCCATGAGGATTAGTGCTTTAAAACAAGTTCGTCCCTTAATAATTAATTGTTTATGATGCCCTTATCCTGCCATACTTTGACTACTGTGATGTCGTATGGGGTAATTTTAATAAGGGGTCAAAGTCTGATAGACTACAAAAATTACAAAATCGTGCAGCAAGAATAATCACTGGATCAGACTATGATACTATGTCAGCAGATATCCTTAAAAGGTTCAAATGGGATAGCCTCGAAGAAAGACGGTTTAAGCACAAAGCTTGTACTATGCACAAAATATTGAACAATGGAGCTCCTACATACCTGAGTACTGATTATAATAAATTAGGAGACAATGTCTGTTATAATTCAAGAGGAGGTAATTGTATGTTACAGTGCGAATCGAAAAACCGTGGGCACCGGAAATATTTCAGAAATCGTGTATCATTCGTTGAGCAATCTGAAGCAATTTTCTAACTGCAAGAAGTTCGACTGATTTACAGTCAGATAAACTTCTTGGAGTTGGAAAGTTGGAGTCGTTTCTGATTGTTCAACGAGCAAAAAACGATTTCTGGGTGCCCACGGTTTTTCGATTCGCACTGTAACTCTTCCTAAACCAAAGACAGATTCTCTTAAAAGAAGCTTTAGGTATGAGGGTGCCAAGATTTGGAAAAGCTTGCCGCTTTCTGCTAAATCCTCAAAGTCATTTAAAGAATTTAAAGGAAAACTATGAAACTAATTAATGTAAAGTGTATGTTTCGATCCTTAGTCTGATTAGTAAATTTTGTAAATATCATAATTTATAATGAGTCATATATTGTAATTTATAACTGTTTTTCTTTTTTACATATTTTGATTGCAGTTGATGGAACTACCGTGTCTAAATAAAGGTCATTCATTCATTCATTCATTCTGTCTGTCTGTCTGTCTGTCTGTCTGTTCTGTTTGCCGAACTGTCTGTGATTCTGTCTGTCTGACTGTCTGTCTGTCAATCTCTCTGTTCTGTTTGCCCAACTATCTGTGATTCTGTCTGTCTGTCGGGCAATCTCTCTGGTCTGTCTGCCCAACTGTCTGTGATTCTGTCTGTCTGTCGGTCAATCTCTCTGTTCTGTTTGCCGAACTGTCTGTGATTCTGTCTGTCTGACTGTCTGTCTGTCAATTTCTCTGTTCTGTTTGCCCAACTATCTGTGATTCTGTCTGTCTGTCATTTTGTATTACCGACAGACTGCCTGATTGACGTTCTGCATGTATGTTGGTTATAACTATACCAGCAGCTTTCTCTTCCATCATAAACTCTCCCGACAAAACCTTGACTTCAGTTCTCGGTGTTTCTTCGTGTTTACGTCTAAAACATCTGACTGTTAGAATCAGAACTCCACTGACAAGAACAACCGAACCAGATGCATAGAAAACAGGGATGTAGGAACCAACTTGATCTGCTATCAATCCTGCATCGAAAATATAACAATTTGCTAAGATGTTACGTGATGATTGTGATGGTGGTACTGGTAATGATTGGAGGACTAAGGATGATGTTAATGATGATGATACTGATGACGGTGGTTATCGTGATGATCAGGATGGTTAAGGTGGTTGGTGATGATGATGATTATGAAAACCATGTTGATGACGATGACGATGATGATGAAGATGACGATGACGATGTTGATGATGATGGTGATGACGACGACGAGGACGACGACGAGGACGATGATGATGATGGTGATGATGATGATGATAATAACAAAATTATATATTCAACTTTACCTCCTAACGGTGGTCCAATCAAAGACCCCAAAGCAATTGTGAAAAACATGTAGCCATAAGCCGTTGTTCTCTCTTCAACACTACACGACTCCATTAACAAGACATTCCTTGAAGAGACATGAAAACCATCAGCAAGTCCATTGATACAGAAATATATGGTAAGCGCCATAAAACCATTGATAAATGGACACACTAAGTTGGACACTCCTGCTACCACACCAGCACAACTACAGCAAATGTAACTTGTATGAAATGACCTTGATTCGCAGATTTTACCCGAGACAATGCGACCAACCATAGATGCAACACCATAACCAATGTACAGATTGGCAGTTTGGGTAGAATTCAGTCCAGACTCCAGAGCGTAGCGTCCCTGTGTAAGAAACGAAATACACAAATTTGGATAAGCTCGAGACAAAAGTCCCTTTCACAGTTCCCTGCGCCATCTTGAAAGGTAGCCGTGCCTTTGCATCGGAGTTAAACATAAGGTGACGTTGAATGATAGAGACATGTAAATAATTGTCCAAGGTGCTAAAAAAGGTCTCTATCATTGCAAGCTCACCGTCCGTCTCGCTTCGATGCAAAGGCATGTCTACCTTTCAAGATGGCGCAGGGAACTGTGAAGGAGACTATTGTCATAATACGTGACCAAACTCAGAGGCGGGTTTGGGGTTACCCAGAAACCATGCAACAGCTTTGGATATTCCTTAAAATCTTTAAAACTAAACAACAGGCCTCTTAAGGGAGAGAAGGTATTTACCAGTACTCGATCACGACCTTTTAGAAATTAATACAATTTGGTCCCTATTTTGGACCATTGTCTTGACTTTGTCCTTAGATGCATGGATATTTAGACTGAGAAAACAGACTTCCTTTCGCTTGCCATACCTCCCCCCGTCCCACCCCCGCACCCCGCGAAAACAGGAGGACGACGGGAAGCGAAAGAACGTCTGTTTTCTTAGGCTTAATAACACTACAAATAGCTCTCACCAAATGAATAAGTGGAATATAATTTCCCAATCCAAACAAGAAGCTGTACGCACAGGTCATCACAACACCACCATTCTTGTGCAAAGATATAATTTGACCAAACACTATTGCACTGCCATGCTCATGTGTAGTGGCATGCTCTTCCTCAACGCGAGGACTGAAGGTTAAACAACATACCCCAGACAAAAACACAAATCCCGCAAAACCATAAAAAGCATTTCTCCATCCAAAATTAATGATCAAAATCTCGTTGATAGGACTCATTACGAATATTGTACCACCGATTCCAGATACCATTGCTCCCATCGCTAGTCCAAGCCTTTTCTTGAAGTACTTGGGTACAATATCATAGCATGCGGTAAACGAGAAAGAAACACCTAATCCATGTATCAGACTAAACGTGACATACATGAGAGATATACTCGTTACAAGTGCTGATAAGGTAAGTCCAAGAGCAGCGATTACACCTCCTGCCATCCCGACTGCACGCGCACCGAACCGATCGATGAGTCTTGAGGCCAAAGGAGTGAACAACATGGGCAGAGCAATTGCTAGCGACCCGACCCAAGCTGAAAAGAAAAGAAAAAAAAAAAGAAGAAATTTCTAAAACATTCATTTAAAATGAGCTCTTATTAACCGAGTTCGAGGTCCGTACTGTTAGTTATGGACCGAGTTTTTTTCACTGCCTAAAAGTGGAAAAAACGAGGATCCATAAATTACGGCGCGAACCGGGCAAACGAGGTTAATACGATATTTATTATATGGCAAGGCTAGGAGAGACAATTTTTGATTTTCGGTCCGTACCGTAAGTTATGGACCGCAAATGGACCAATCATAGCGCATGAAATTACCTTGCCATATAATAAAGGGGCATATGACATGAAATTTTTGTTTGGTCGTTTTTAGGTTAGAGGTGGTGAATTCGGCCTAAAAGTGGAAAAAACGAGGATCCATAACTTACGGTGCGAACCGGGCAAACGAGGTTAATACGATATTTATTATATGGCAAGGCTAGGAGAGACAATTTTTGATTTTCGGTCCGTACCGTAAGTTATGGACCGCAAATGGACCAATCATAGCGCATGAAATTACCTTGCCATATAATAAAGGGGCATATGACATGAAATTTTTGTTTGGTCGTTTCTAGGTTAGAGGTGGTGAATTCAGTTCCGGTATCAAAATCGCGATTAAAAGAACCAAATGACGTCACAAGGCCTAGTCACATGGTCTAGTCACATGGCCTAGTCACATGGTCATTTGGTCGCTTCCTGTGGGCATTTTTCAAGGCATGTAGGAAATTCGTCAAAACATATTTGTAAGTGCTATAGTTTTTATTTTTAAATTATGCTTCATGCCTTGAAAATTGACCACATGACCAAGCCTTGTGACGCCATTTTCTTATGGAATAACAAGATGCAAGAATGGCTTTAGGTACTTTTAACCGCGTTTTCGATATCGGAATCGAATTCAGCACTTCTCAAAAAGACCCAAAAAAATTTCATGTAATATGCACTAAACAGAAGGCGGTAAGAGAGTTCTTTACCCTAAGAGCTACTTTTAACCGCGTTTTTGATATCGGAGTCGAATTCAGCACCTCTCAAAAAGACCAAAAAAAATTATTTTCATGGTATATGCACTAAACAGAAGGCGGTAAGAAAGTTCTTTACCCTAAGAGCTGCTTTTCAATGCATCTTTGCGTCATTAAACCTATAGCCGGTATATCAACCAAACACTACCAATGATGAACGGAACTACCCTTTCCCCTCTCAGTAAACTTTGCCCAATCCTTAAAACTCGACTGAGCGAAGTCCGACTAATATGCGTGTCGAAGTTCACGTTATTGAAAAAAATATGACTGCGATCGAGATGATATTCTTTAGTAATTGTGACGATATCGTCCATAATAAAAACACAAAAACTGCCAATGTGATATGTGAAGATACAAACATATTTTTGAATAGTTTTCTTTGCAGTAATGTTTTAAAGTCTGGTTATACACGCAAAGTCCACAGAGTATTAACTTCGCGTCTAGTTGTTTGCTTCCAAATGAGTTCAGTCATTGCTTTCATCGCTCGTGAAGCATAAATCTATGACAACATGTTGACTCATTACATCGAGTTTCATTATATGATATCACACAAACCTGTCTTTGCTTTTCCTTCGTGAAATTCATCAAGTAAGGCTGGAAGAATAAGTCCAAAACCTTGCGAACATCCAAACATCAAAATATTGGAAAGTACAGCAGACATACACACAAACCAGGCGTAGAAGCCATCTTGAGGTCGCGCATGAACCGCCATTCCTGATGTCCACATAGACAGAAATGCCACGAAAGACAAAAAATCCCTAGCTTGATCAAAGGATTCGAGTGTATTTTATTAGCTAACCTTACGTGTTTTTCCTGTTTCTGCGACCCAGATTATACATGTTTTATAGTCGTGTTTTTTCGCTTCCGTCTATCAAATTTAGCGCAAGTTCAAGGAGACCCAAGGTGACTGACAAAATCCAAAAGTGTCCTGAAGTTGTACAGGCATCCAAAAAGTGCCTGCCCTTCTGTGTGTGCGTGTCTGTCAAACTGTGGGTATATCTGTCTGTCGGGCAATCTCTCTGTTCTGTCTGCCCAACTGTCTGTGATTCTGTCTGTCTGTCTGTCTGTCTGTCTGTCTGTCTGTCTGTCTGTCTGTCTGTCGGGCAATCTCTCTGGTCTGTCTGCCCAACTGTCTGTGATTCTGTCTGTCTGTCTGTCGGTCAATCTCTCTATTCTGTCTGCCCAACTGTCTGTGATTCTGTCTGTCTGTCTGTCTGTCTGTCAATCTCTCTATTCTGTCTGCCCAACTGTCTGTGATTCTGTCTGTCTGTCTGTCTGTCAATCTCTCTATTCTGTCTGCCCAACTGTCTGTGATTCTGTCTGTCTGTCTGTCTGTCAATCTCTCTGTTCTGTTTGCCCAACTATCTGTGATTCTGTCTGTCTGTTTGTCTGTCAATCTCTCTGTTCTGTTTGCCCAATTATCTGTGATTCTGTCTGTTTGTCTGTCTGTCTGTTTGTATTACCGACAGACTGCCTGATTGACATTCTGCATGTATTTGGTTATAACTATACCACCGTAATTTTCTCTTCTACTACACAGTCTTCCAATAAGATATTCACTTCAGTTCTCAGTGTTTCTTTGTGTTTACGTCTAAAACATCTGACTGTTAGAATCAGAACTCCACTGACAAGAACAATAGAACCAGATGCATAGAAAACAGGGATGTAAGAACCAACTTGATCTGCTATCAATCCTGATGGAAAATCAATATTCAACACTCATTATGCTATGATGATACTGTTGATGATGATGATGATCATGATGACAATGATACTGATGATGATGATGATGATGATGATGGTGATGATGATGATGATGGTCATGATGACAATGATACTGATGATGATGATGATGGTCATGATGACAATGATGATACTGATGATGGTCATGATGATGATGATGATGATGAAGATGATGGTCATGATGACAATGATGATACTGATGATGATGATGATGGTCATGATGACAATGATGATACTGATGATGATGATGATGGTCATGATGACAATGATGATACTGATGATGATGATGATGGTCATGATGACAATGATGATACTGATGATGATGATGATGGTCATGATGACAATGATGATACTGATGATGATGATGATGGTCATGATGACAATGATGATACTGATGATGGTCATGATGATGATGATGATGATGAAGATGATGGTCATGATGACAATGATGATACTGATGATGATGATGATGGTCATGATGACAATGATGATGACAATGATGATACTGATGATGAAGATGATGGTCATAATGACAATGATAATGATGATGATGATGATGGTCATGATGACAATGATGATGGTCATGTTGACCATGATGATGGTCAAGATGGTCATGATGACAATGATGATATCGATGATGAAGATGATGGTCATGATGACAATGATGATATTGAAATGCATATGTGATCATACCATACTGAATGGACTCAGAAAAAATTCTGGGGCTCAGAATTTTTTCTGAGTCCATTCAGTATGGTATGATCACATATACATTTCATATTCCATCACCATACGCAAAACCAACATTATCAATGATGATATTGATGATGACAATTATAATTCTATTGATGATGGTTCACTAATGATGTAAATTATTGTTGCCTATGATAACATTAGCCTGGCCTTTTCACCGTTTCCAAAAATAATCCTTAAGAGTGGATGTCAGAGAATATCAAACAAATTTTAAAATTCGCGGCAAGGTTCAAAAATTCTTTCATATTTTGAAGTTAGATAGACAAAAATGAAATAAAGAGAATGGTCTAGTTTTTTTCAAAAAATATTGTATAGTTTTCGAGAAATAATTTTTTGAAAATATTCCCTAAAATTGGCCGTTTGACACACCAAAATTTAACTCAAGTTTGAAGCTCCTGTTTACCAACACCAGCAATCCTACAGACTTCTAATGCCTAAAATATTGCAGATAGATATTCAAACATTACTTTATTTGATTTTGAGCAAAATTGAAGCATTTTGTAATAAATAAGAATTTTTTAGAGAATATATACTTTTCGATTTGCCAAGAGAGTGCTACAGAAAAAAAATATTTTCACTATGTGCGAAACCTTCAAACTGTCCAAAACTTTGGTCAATGATTCTTAGATAGATATTCTTTCTATTTCTGAAATAATTCTTTGGGCAAATAAAAGAGTACATTTTTAGAGCCCTTCAAAAACTGCTCAAAATGTCTAAAATCTTGACCTTAGGAGGCCAATGTTATTTATAGTCGGAACCCATTCATTATATACGAACATCTTTATATACACGTTTTAAGCCTTGTAATATGAAATGACAATACATGTTTAGAAGATCTAACCTTTTCTTTTATAGAATTCCAGTAAAATGCCCAATTCATCTGTGAATATGATCCACTTTTCTATTCAAAGTTCACGATACATCCCGAGCCGTTCCACAGTCTCAACACATGCCAACAGGAAATTGAAATTGTTTGATTTTTCAACCAATGTAAATTGTCTAACTCTTACTAGATCAATTCTTCTTTATTTCATCCGAGATTGGTTGAAATTTTCTTGTTATTCTACGCGATTCCCGAACTTTAAAGGTTAAAAAATCAGTTGATCGACTGCCAAGACTTTCCCATCCTTGAATAAACAAAACGAATATGCAAATTTGCATAGGAAGTTGGGATACATGACGGTCCACAGAGCATGACCCTTACTCCAGGGAGACTTGAAGCTTCAATAGCAACTTTCATTTGATTTGCTGTTTGAACATCGTGACCAGAATTGACATATATTCTTATGCTGTTCTTGATTGTAGCTGCTTTACGGTCACAGGCCCCTTTGCCACCCTGGGGATCTGAGAAGTCAGTTCTCATCTTCACTTTATGAGTGGTAGCTATTTGCTGAATTGCTAATAACGTGACTGCACTGTGGTAGCAACCGGCGTTATCCTGCCTGAGGTATACTTGATTCAATTCTGGTAAAGTGGTCTTGAGTTGTTTTACGACATCATCAATTACAGCCAGGACAGCCAGACCATTTTGGATGCATTTTTGGAAAATGTGCACAAACGTTAACACCTGTAGTTGGCCTTGATGCCTTCTGGTGGCAACAGAAATGTGCCATGAAATTCCTCGTTTGCCAAACCAATCAGATTGGCTTTCACGGTATTTTCTTGGGAGGAATTTCATGGCCCAGTCTAAGACAACAAGGACAGAGTTGGGCTCCAAGCTTTTCAGGACATCAAGTCGTGCTTCATCTTGGTTAATTGAGCGGAGTGCGTGAGCTTTCCACGATTCTACGTTCTTCTTAGACTGAGAAACTGTATATCTCATCTCGTCCTTCTCTTCATCAGGCATCTGAATGGATTCCAACACTGATTCAATCTCTTTAATTACATCTGGGAAAAGATTACATCTATCACAACCAAGATCATGCTGATGATCGCAGGTTGTAGAATGTTTCTTTTCAGCCTCAAAGCTAAGGGCGTAGGCCCTACAGTGGACAGGAACTCGGGAGTTTGAAGACACATGAACCTAAACGAGATAAAAATGAGTGATAGAGTACTCGTACTAAACCCATGAAACAAATAGCACTAATTAAACAATAGAAAACAATAGAATTAGCGTAATTTAGCACAAATTAGTACTATCATGAATTATGATGATAATACCTGCCTTGTAATCGCCTTTAAGGTAACGTTTAGCAAGTTTCAACTTGTTGGTTTGCTCCTTCTCCCAGGAGAGCCCCTTTTCATAAGTGTCTCCAAGCTTTTCGATAATGACTTGAATGCCATCGAAGGCCTTCGCTCCATCCGCGGAGAAGTAGTCGAGCCCGTGTAAAGACTTGCGAACAGACGCTGAGCAAACTTTGAGGACTCTGCATAGGGTACTTCGGCTCACTGGCTCAAAGTCGGTCTCACGGCAATAGCTTTGATATTGCTGGACAGTATGCTCGGGAATTGATGACCTAACAACGTTGGGTACCCTTATTTCTGTGTTGGAGGAAAGCTTCAATGTTTTCTCACCAAACGGCAAATCTTGCATGACGTGTGTGCTAGTTATAAATGATATGAAATGGTCCAGTTTTTCCCGCGAAATAAACATTCTTGTAGTTTTTACAACAGGAACAACAGATCCTCTGCCATGAAGTAACAAGTGATGGCGAGCTATGTTATATCGATATCTTGACAAGTCTGGGATCCAGGTTTGGAGTGCTTTAAATGAAACTTTATCTGCCATAATTGACAACATTTGCCTGCGAGTACTCCAGTTGCTCGCATTATTATAACACTCAACGAGTGCTTCTAACAGTGTGGAATCACTATCACTTCTTTCATCGTCATATTCCGTTTTTAAAGCCGTCAACAACATCTCGGAACTTTCAGGGGCAATCTCTTCCAGCGCTGCAGAAACAACCTGCCTTGCTTTACGCGTATAATAGCGCTTTGTACGTTCTGCAGCCTGATCCCATGGAATGGTCAGAGAATTACGTATTGGACTTATGTCCCTTGACGTCAAGAACAGGTTAAGCTTTTCTCTGGAGTTTCTTTTACCTCCACATTCCTCCCCTGACAGATCTAGACTCATTGAAATCTCAGGCTGATAGACACTTGCTTGAGAGTCGTCTAATGTAATGGTACTATGCGGTGTACCCGGAATGGAAGTTTCCCGCTGGAAATTGAAAGTTATCTCATCGTCATCCTTGTGAAAAACAAAAAGATAGTAATATTAAATAAATCTTTTGAGTACATAAAGGTATATGAAAACCGTGACTGAGGTATATGGGAACCTAGTCTAACAATTTATTTGATTGACGGAAGTCTATATTGGCCGATTTCCATATCGCGACAGTTACCCAGTCGATCAGCGCGTATAGTAATGAAAATAGTGGTAACATAATGACACTACACTCATTTTAACAAATTGTTTTTGCCAAGAAAGATTAAATGGAAAAGAAAAAGAAATGTGATCACCGTAGTGAATAAGTTTTTTGGGCTAATGGATTTTTAAGGCAGTGCTACATCCAAATAGAAAATAGTAACGAAAAGAAACAGGAAAAATATATATCTTACCAGTTTTACGTCATTCATTTGTTCTGTCATGGCATCAATTTTAATTTTGGATGCTGAAGGATTGGCATAATGCTCTTCGCTCTCTACCATAGATCTCAGAATTTCTCTACATTTCCTGCATATACCTTGAAGTATAGATAAGCAAAACACTTATTAGACCTATAACAGTTCTCCATCATTTCACACAATGCTTTTCAGTATATTAATCTTATGAACTATGACGTACCTGATCCAACTGGAACTAACAAGCCCGTGCGTCGAAAAATAACTGCTGATTCTTGTTTCCCTATACCTCGGTCGCCTTTAGACCAAACTCCTTTGCTTTTCACATGGTTGGAGATACCTTCAGGGACTCTACATCTTGTGCTTGAGCCTCTGCTCCAGCTCAAACCAAGTGTCGAGCGATGACGCGGGCATATTGTCATTGAAGTTAATCGTCCAGGCTCAGAAAACAGCGCTGCGCGACATAGAATAAGGTCAATCTCATTTTCAATCCCAGAAAAGTTGTAAGAAGTCTTGTGTTTCGAGATGTCTTTTCCACAGGTAAGCAAAGGGATAATCTGCGTGTTTTGTTTTCGGTCTCTCAAGTCAAAGCCGCAAATTCCACCTACGATCGATTTAAATGAGCAGCAAGCTTCCATGGTTTTCTTTACTCCTCGCAAACTAATTTACAAGGGAAAGGCTGATCATACAATTTTAAGTTTTTACTCAACTCCTTCCCCGGGTCCAGGGGGACGTTGTATTGATGACGCGCCGCTAATAGAAAATTATAATATTAAGAGCAACAACAACATGATTTGGACGTTTTTCCAAATAGCCAAATCCATAATCATCAATTTTATTTATTAAAAAAAATTCCTTTATATTCGAATTAACTGATTCAAAGTTGTTAAATTGTCCCTCCCCTCCCTTTATGAAATGTTTTGCACGTCCAAAATATCACGGCCATGCGAATTTGCATATTCGTTTTGTTTATTCAAGGATGGGAAAGTCTTGGCAGTCGATCAACTGATTTTTTAACCTTTAAAGTTCGGGAATCGCGTAGAATAACAAGAAAATTTCAACCAATCTCGGATGAAATAAAGAAGAATTGATCTAGTAAGAGTTAGACAATTTACATTGGTTGAAAAATCAAACAATTTCAATTTCCTGTTGGCATGTGTTGAGACTGTGGAACGGCTCGGGATGTATCGTGAACTTTGAATAGAAAAGTGGATCATATTCACAGATGAATTGGGCATTTTACTGGAATTCTATAAAAGAAAAGGTTAGATCTTCTAAACATGTATTGTCATTTCATATTACAAGGCTTAAAACGTGTATATAAAGATGTTCGTATATAATGAATGGGTTCCGACTATAAATAACATTGACCTCCTAAGGTCAAGATTTTAGACATTTTGAGCAGTTTTTGAAGGGCTCTAAAAATGTACTCTTTTATTTGCCCAAAGAATTATTTCAGAAATAGAAAGAATATCTATCTAAGAATCATTGACCAAAGGTTTGGACAGTTTGAAGGTTTCGCACATAGTGAAAATATTTTTTTTCTGTAGCACTCTCTTGGCAAATCGAAAAGTATATATTCTCTAAAAAATTCTTATTTATTACAAAATGCTTCAATTTTGCTCAAAATCAAATAAAGTAATGTTTGAATATCTATCTGCAATATTTTAGGCATTAGAAGTCTGTAGGATTGCTGGTGTTGGTAAACAGGAGCTTCAAACTTGAGTTAAATTTTGGTGTGTCAAACGGCCAATTTTAGGGAATATTTTCAAAAAATTATTTCTCGAAAACTATACAATATTTTTTGAAAAAAACTAGACCATTCTCTTTGTTTCATTGTTGTCTATCTAACTTCAAAATATGAAAGAATTTTTGAACCTTGCCGCGATATGTCTGATATTCTCTGACATCCACTCTTAACTTTGTTTCAATTCATATCAGCTATGAATTCGCTTATTTGTGAGTCAATCTGACTAAATGCACGCTTGTTTTTTAATTTTTAATGAACTATGACGTCATAACTTGTGTAAGAGAGATGACGTCATCGCACATATCAGAAAATGATCCATTTCACAAATTGATTTTATTTATGAAGTTATAATATAAGAAAAACCTTTTAGAGATTTAAATACTTTCTATAGCAACCGTGGCTGGTAAATAGGTAAGTCCCCCCTTAAGTTGATGATAATCATTGACAATCCATAGTAAGAATTTAACTCACCTCCTAACGGTGGCCCCAAAGAATAAGCCAACGACGTGAAGAAGAACAGATAGCCATAAGCAGTTGTTCTCTGATGTGTGTCACATGACTCCATTAGTAAGACATTCTTAGAAGAGACATGAACACCACCAGCAAGTCCATTGAAACAGAAATATATGGTAAGCGCCATAAAACCATTGATAAATGGACAAACTAAGTTGGACACTCCTGCTACAACACCAGCACAACTACAGCAAATGTAACTTGTATGAAATGACCTTGATTCGCAGATTTTACCCGAGACAATACGTCCAAGCATAGATGCAACACCATAACCAATGTACAGGTTGGCAGTTTGCGTAGAATTTAGTCCAGACTCCAGAGCATAGCGTCCCTGCATAAAGAACGGAAAACATTTGGGTCATGTTCCCAGGCGAGATATATAAAGGAGTGTATTTTATGTGAATGGCTTCAATTCTGAAATTTGTTCCCGAGTCAGTTTCGTAATTGCGCAAACTCATTCCTTGAGATCAAACAGCTGAATGAATCTCATGAATCTCATTACCAGCCTACAATGACAGGCGAACACTGCCCCTCATGTGTACCAACAACCAGAGGATATTCCATAGTTTGGTACCGCTAATGTGCTACCAACATGAGGGTACATTGTAATACAGGGTAAAATGGAACCGGGCGGGTTGTTGATAAACAGACGTCACCTCATGCAGAAGATAAAGATGAACTTCAATTCTTTCAATAGACCTTTTGCAGCACGTCGGAATGCAGCTGAATTTGGAGGGCAAAACAAAAGAATTTCAGACTACTGAGAATTGGAACCTATTGTTTTGCCCTCCAAATTGAGCTGCATTCCAACGTGTTGCAAGGGGTCTATAGTTATAAAAAGGGGTGTAACACTCACCAAATGAATAAGTGGAATCGTATTTCCAACTTCAAAAAAGAAACTGTACGCACAAATCATTATAAAGCCGCCATTCTTGCGTAAAGATGCAGTCTGAGCAAATACTATTGCACTTCCATGCTCATGCGTAGTGGCATCTTGCTCAACGAGAGGACTGAAGGTTAAACAACATACCCCAGACAGAAACACAAATCCCGCAAAAGCATAAAAAGCATTTCTCCATCCAAAATTAGTGATCAAAATCTCGTTGATAGGACTCATTACGAATATTGTACCACCGATTCCCGAAGTCATTATTCCCACTGCAAGTCCAAGCCTTTTCTTAAAGTACTTGGGTACAATATCATAGCACGCGGTGTAAGAGAAAGAGCCACCTAATCCATACATCAGACTAAACGTGACATACATGAGAGATATACTCGTTACAAGTGATGATAAGGCAAGTCCTAGAGCAGCGATTACACCTCCTGCCATCCCAACTCGACGCGCGCCGAACCGATTAATAAGTCTTGCAGCAAAGGGAGAAAGGGTCATGGGTAGAGCCAATGCTAGCGATCCGACCCAAGCTAAAAGAAAGAAAAAAATATGGAAACGTCAGTATTAAACAATGATGAACGAAACTACCCTTCCAATCCCCCCTTCAGCAAACTTTGCTCAATCCTAAAAGTTAGACGTCTTAACTGAATATATGTATGTCGGTGTCAAAGTGCACATAAGTGATGAAGAAATGTCTGCGGCGAAATGATATCCACTTGAGTTTGTGAGCTGAGGTAAATGTGCTAACACAAACAAAAGTTGCACATGTCAATAATAAAAATGTTCAATAATAAAAGAGCAAAAAACCCAACGGAGTATATCTGTAGCATCTTAACAACATTTTAAAAATAATTTTCATTTGGTTGTGCTTATTGTTAAGGTTAGTTCTCTAACAGCAATCGGTGACTTGTGTGGGTAAACGCATAGACGAAATATCAATCAATCCTAATTAGGGTTATTAAACAGATAAAGACTTTGTCTTTTTTCCAATCTGACCCTAAATTCTAGATAGATCAGTGAGTTTCCCATGCCCTGACTTTGATCAACCGATAGCGGGTTGTTTCAGACCGGATATCAAAAGGTTTCTCAATGTTGACTATTTATATCCAGTTCCATTGAATATACAAACCTGTCTTTGCTTTTCCTTCGTGAAATTCATCAAGCAAAGTTGGAAGAATAAGTCCAAAACTTTGGGAACATCCAAACATGAAAATAGTGCAAAGTACAGCAGAAATACACACAAACCAGGCGTACAAGCCGTCTCGTGGTCGTACGTGGACGTCCATTTCGAGCAGAATCTCCTTTTACAGAGTGACACGGGATCACGAATCACGGACAAATTTTTCATGAATTCACGAATCACGGAAAACGATTAATGACTAACCTTGATACAAGGATTTAGTCACGAATCACGGTCTTCAAAGTAAGCAGATCACGCAACACGGGGAGACTGAATTTCACGAATTACGGTCCAAAAAAAGCCAAATCACGCGTCACGCGTAACCCCTTTGCCACCCTCCTTTTACGTCCTCTACGGGCAAAAAAATGAAATTCGATGCAGACAGAAAAGCCACAAAGTAAATCCCTGCGGACTAACGCATGTAAAGCATCTGGACGAGTTTTTCCTGTTTCTTCGACTCAGAAATTCTATAATGTCAAAAGGCGACTGGCTACTTTTGGAAAAAAATTTAACCTTTTTTTAAACTACGATTTTCTAAAGTGAAATAAATTTAATGTTGATTCCGAACATGTATGAAAAGACAAAATGGGGTGTCCCGCGCTCGTTTTCGAGATAATCAGCACTTAATGGGTGCCTACGCGGGAGTTTTTGAAGCAAAAATTGCGCCACCGGCAGTGATCAGAAAAAAAATTTACAACTCATAAGATAATAGTTCTTTGCAGACCTCATCATCCACAAATGCCAGCTAGTGAATTATTCTACAATACTACATGGATATTTTTGAATAAAAGACAAAGAAATACATCGATTTGTTATATTTCGCCCTTTCAGTGCTCTCAAAAATCTCATAAAGTCAAACCAAAATTCCTACAAAAATCTATTTTTTCATGAGTTAGAAAAATTAACTTTTCTAAAAAAATTTGATATAACATAGATTTTTAGAAGTTCTTTCACTTAAGCTTATAAAAAGTATAAAAGTCCTGTGCAAAATTTGATGGTTTTGCGCTGTTGAAGTTCAAAACGTGTATGGTTCTTCAATAAAATTTCGTATTTTATTCAGCGGTTTTTGTGCGCGCGCTCATCGTAGGCTCAAATCGAGCGTTCAAAAGTAGGCAGTCACCTTAATTCAGTTTTTGTTTTATTTTAATTTTCCCCTCTCCTCTCACCAACCCAAGCTAACATCGTGCAAATACAGTAAAAAAATCATACAAATAAAGGTCAGTTCTGACTTGTCTTGTTTTTGTTTGCATCAATATTGAGTGAGTATCGTAGTGAAGTATCCCAAGTATCTCAAAGATAGATTGATTGATAGATCGATTGATTGATTGATAACAACTTTATTTGCAACTGAATCGAAGATGACACTTACTGGGTTTCAATCAGCTGATAAAAGTCTTTGAATCTCATTATCTGCTCCAAATGGTGGTCAAACACTGACCACCATGTGCTGTCAGCCAGAAAGAATCATATTGAAAACTTGTGATTCAGCTGATGAACATTTCACACGAGACAGGAAATGACGTCTAGTGAAACCAAGCATAATAGCAAAAAGGGTGTCAACCGGTGCTACTGAATCCCCCCATATAGACCCCTTGCAGCACGTCGGAATGCAGCTCAATTTAGAGGACAAAACGATAGGTTTCCAATTCTCGTGAGATTGAAATTCTTTTGTTTTGTCCTCCAAATTAAGCTGCTTTGACGTCACGTACAAGGGGTCTGTACATTCAACCCCCAATAAACCCAACTCCTGAAATCAAGGATATACAACAATGCAAGCTTTATTGTTATATATGTATATCATTCACATTCACTCATTCACAATTATTTATTATTTTTCATTTATTTATTTATTTTTATTTATCTATTTTATTCGTTCGTTCGTCTGTCTGTCTGTCTGTCTGTCTGTCTGTCTGTCTGTCTGTCTGTCTGTCTGTCTGTCTGTCTGTCTGTCTGTCTGTCTGTCTGTCTGTCTGTCTGTCTGTCTGTCTGTCTGTCTGTCTGTCTGTCTGTCTGTCTGTCTGTCTGTCTGTCTGTCTGTCTGTCTATTTATTCATTTATTTATTTGCTTTGCTTTACAACTAGATATAGATGTAAAAATCTAATTGAGGACATAGTCAACAAGACAAGAGTCCCATGTAAAGACTAACCTACTCATTTTTACCAACTAGGAATAGCTTACGGTAAACGAGTTCGGACTGTGTCGATGTGTACGTCAAATCGAACGAGCCAAGTTATTCTCTTCAGGACCAGTTCAAACGTCGATGTTTTCATGAGCCGAATTTAATGACATCAAAGAAGACCGCATTTTTATCCATTGTTTTCAATGCGTTCGGCTCATGTGAAGTTCGAAGTTGGAACTGCGCCTTATACTTCACAAGTCATATTTAATGGCCGTAAAGCCAATCTATATTCTATTCCCACTAGGGAAATACGTTCAAAAGCCAAAAATTAACAATCATACTCTTCAAAACATGCCCGGCGTGGCCCGGGGAAAGCGTTGAATAGTCATATAGTCCCGGTGTAGACGTCGAATTTCATGTGCCGAATCTAATGCAAATGAGCAAAACCTATTGTTTGAGTTCATTTGCATTACATTCGGCACAAGTGAAATTCGACGTCTAAACCTCGCCATAGGCCTCTCATCTCTATTTAAGATCAGACATTTCAAGCCTAGCCCGTTATTCACAAAGTTTAGATCTGTGGAGGACCGATTCAAGACGAGAACGCCCCACCCTCCTCCCCGCAGCGATGTAATCCATTCTTTCTGGGACTACCTATTTCGCAAAGTCTCGGGCCGATTTTTTCCCATGTCAAATGCATCATGGTCCATTTGGCTTTGTTTGTTGGTACGCCTAGTGAGAATATATTACTATGTCACGTGACAGTGTTATAACATTTATACTCAGTACTATAGTTATACAGCTACAATTGTTTTCGTTGAAAACTAGTCAAGAGATTGTCTTCAAAGTACAGAGACTCAATTCTTTGACCACACTTCAGTCTTTGCGTGGGATTTTTCCCCTTGACTTTCTGACTGACAACCATCTCGACTTCCTAAGTCTTAGGAAGATTGGTAGGAGCAAATCCCGCGTGGAACTCTGGGAATGCATTTAGGAACGTCCATTACAAGGAGCGTTTGTATCGAGCCAACAAGAGACATGCAGCAGCTTTGTTTCAGCAATACGGGTCAGTAATAAATGCGATTTCTGACTGCATGTAAATAAGATAGTTTTTGTGTCTCCTTGATATCAGCTCGGGACCAAACACGACGGCATCATCCTGTAATTGTGTCTAAGATTTGAGTGTACAAATGGAACATCCAACTGACCATTGATCCCTCGATCGATCGATCCTGCCAAAACTCCTCCTCTTTCAAGGTACAGAACACACACCGACCATCAAGTCGACCACCAAATTGACTAGCCAATCCTTACAAAGTACACCGACCATCAAACCGACCGCCCCTTTCTTACAGTTCTGGTTGGTTGGGATTTAGTCTACGCTTTTTGACCATGCGATATAAGCAGATGGGTAGGACAACAACCACGAACACGGCAAAAAATACCAATAGGCAGATATCACGGATTTTTTTTTTTGCTTTCGCTTTCGCTTTTGCTTTTTCTCTCGCTTCTTCCTTCTCTTTAGAACCTTGTGGTCCTTGCTCGGTTGGCTTTCGATGGCCGGTTGGACTAGGGCATTGCGTGACATTAAGAGTCACGCTGTGTTCTGCTAGGAGTACTGTGTCACGAAACACCTTGCATCTGTATAATCCATTATCAAAGACTCGAAGTGACACAAACGTGACCATACCGTTAGCTTCATTGATTTTAACCAATGAGGAATCTGGATGGATTCCGCGATCTTTAAGCACGGTGGCAATCTTGGTTGATCCTTTATACCACTCGAGCCTAATATTCTTGGTCTTTGTGGTCAGCGGTGGGTAGTAGGGGCATTTCAAGTCAATACTCTCCCCCTCACAAGCTTTGGTTATCTTCTTTTGACACTTCTGTACATTAATAACGACAGAATACTGCCTTGAAGTGACCCCTTTTTCTCCATGTACGACACAGGTATACTGCTGGCCATCGATGTCCTTGCTCGCAGACCTTATCCTCAGCGCTCCGTTCATCTGCATCGCTCCTACGTTAGGATACTTCGTATAGGTCACCTTCATATCGGGTCCAATGACAACGAGAGTCGTACTTTTCTGTTTCCAAACAAGTTCTCTTAGCTTCAGATATAACAAGTTTTTATAGTTCAAAATTGCACATTCTACAATGGCAACATCTCCTTCACATACTTTTTTTTGGCAGTTGACGGCAACAACCTTAAACATGTTATGGAGTACCTGTCCCTCGTTAACCGACTGACAAACGTAAATCCCAGTCATCTCTTTCGCAAATGACGAAATTATTAAAGACCCGTTGGAGGTAACGTTCGTTATGTCCTTGAATTTCGCAGGAATGTTTGGCGAGAGAGAGGTATTGTTCTTCGAGAAGGAGCCAATTTCCTGCCAATGGACATATCGCTTTTCTTTGTATTTCCAAATACTGTCGCTCGAAGTGTCTTGTACTGGGCAGGGCAATTCAAGGAACTCATTCACGCAGGCTGTCTGGAAAACGGTGGCGAGCTCGAGACTGACATCACCGATCATTGAAAACACAAGCAACAGGGAATATATTCTTCTTAGTTTTAAGGCCTTCATCTAGTTGAAACAAAATTCAACAACTTAGGGATCTTTATTTTTTGTGAAAGTAATGAGCGTTAGAAATGATTCAATTTTGAAAAATATGCACACGAATGGGGGAAAAAAATAAAAAATAAAAAATCATTGAAAAAAGAAAGAAGAGAGAGAAAGAAATGGCTAAAAAAATGATGAAAAACGATGTGGTAAATAGAATATATCGAACAAACTGAACAGAAAAAAATAAAAAACAAACGAAAAAAATTTACTTCCGGGTCCAAATAGCCTCTTGCGCAGCCGCTGTGAGGCGCTTCCGGTTTGAAGTCCAAAACGTAAAGCAGTTCTATTTTACTTACTTTTTCTGCATTACAGGATTTGTTGTCCAAAGTCCTAATTATTTCAGGTGGAGGTTAATTCATTGAGAACATTTTTCGCTTTATTTTATCGGTTTTTGTGAGCATTTGGACCCGGAAATACGTCACAAATTAATAGCTCTATACGATATGAAAACCATCACGGCGTCTATCGTGAAACCAGGGCTACGTGTTAGCTCTGAACCGTTGACAGTGAGTAGCCTGGGACGAGACTCTTCAAAGCAATATTTCCAAGAAATGCCAACTTGAATACGAACAAAAATGTTCATGGATTATTAGCACATTTTCGTAACAGGAATTAATTCAGTATTTTTTTTACCCTTGATCCCATCATTTCAAATTCCGAAACACTGTTAATATATAATTTCCCGTCGTATCCCGTATCGTCGCATCCCGTATCGTCGCATCCCGTATCGTCGCATCCCGTATCGTCGAGGGATACGACGGAAAATTATGTTAACAGTGTTTTGGAATTCGAAAAGATGTGATCAAGGGTTAAAAATTTTGAATTATTCATGTTACGAAAATTATAGAAGCTATTGTCGAATAATGTGAAAAATTGCTTCACGATAAACATTATTACAACAGAGAAAATCTTTTCAAAGCTAAACTATTGATTACAATGCTATTTTAGAGTCATTTCTAAAAGGTTTCACGGTTTAATTTGAAGCTACGCAATAGAATAGAAAGTGAAAGTGAGTTAGTAATATCGAAGACAGTCTATTGTCTGGCTATGCTAAACATATTAAATCTATTCTTTCTGCTTACCATTGACTTAAAGACGGCAGAATTCCAGTAGTAAGTACAATGTGAATAAAATCCTTCTGTAATAGTCGCAAGTTTCGTAAGAACATCCAAAATACTGCGATAAAAATACCCCAACTCCGCTGTCTTTCGACTGACTCTAGGAATTTTAATTTTGGCACACATTAGGTAAAGCACAACAGCATAGGGAATTTTCCCTACTTCGAAAAGGGTTTTTTCCCAATACGTTGCTTGCTTTTTGAAAAGGATTTTTGCTAAACTTGACATGTGAAATCACTAATTTTGCAATTCTAGCATATTTATACATATTTCTTCACTTAGAAAAAAAATGCATTTTGGTAAAATTAAAAATGTGAAAGATTTCTTTACTGTTTTGATTTTAATGTTACGATTTCCGTAAACATTTTCCCTTCTTTTTTAATAATTTCTTTAGTTGTTTTTCCTTATCTTCTTAATTTATATCATTCATTCATTCATTCATTTTTTTTTCTTTTTCTTTCATTTATTCACTGTCTCGATTGTCGAACTGAATATCTTAGTCCTTGATTTATAGCTTGCGTATTTTTGTACTTATTAATAGATTTATAATTTTGTATCATTTTTCTTCCATCTTTCCATTTCTTTCTTTTCCTCTTCCTTTTCTTTCTTGTCGTTATTCTTTCTCTATTCTCTAGCTCTACTTATCCTTATTTAAAATAAGTGATTTAAAACAATTATCACCACTAAAATAAATCACAATGAAACTATAATAAACAAAGGATGCCTCGAAAGCGAAACTCAAAATGGAAAACTTTGAATATTCAATCATAAAACATATACCGTAATTGGTCATAAATAGATCCAGCTGAGTTGATCGCCTTCCCCGAAAGGAATTATGGATCACTATTTTTGTTTAGCATTTTTCGAGCATTTTCCGAGTATACAATGTAGACTTTTCTTGTTGATTGAAATAAATAAAATAAAATAAATAAAATTCCGCTATGAGTTCGACTAGCGTTTACGATTAATTTAAAGAAGGAAGACTTTGTATTTCATAAATTCTCTTGGCAGAATAGCGTGAAATGCTAACAAAAGTACGATGTCGAATCCTCAATTCTGATTGTTTGACCTTGAGTTTGTTTTGGTTAACTCAGCTGGCATTAGCGTCCTCCTCGTGACAGTATCTTCTAAGAAATACTTTTCAACTTATGAAAATCGTTTAACTAAGCAGTTTTCTTACGGCTAAGACGAACCTAGAAATTCTAGTTTTATCGAAAATGTATTTTGAATACATTTCATTTTGCCAAGCAAAGTTTGCCAAGTACACTTTTTTATATACATAATATAGCGACAACAGATCTGATACAGACTTTGTTTAAATATTTAGCTAGTGTCAATAACTCTTTTGTTTTTTTCATAATATCTTATCATAGTAAACTAACCAAAAGATCAATGAGAGGGTATTATTCAAGTCAAACTTTTTTATAATTACCTGTTTGCAGTTTAGCAGAACGAAACTTTTTCGATTCAACTCCTGCATGCGAGTTCGGCAGACAAGAAACAAATGAATTTTAACTGAGAATTAATTTGGAATCGTTCAGAATTATCCTAATTTGCGCCTAATGCAGAAAATACTGTGAACGAGTTAATTGTCTTCGATAAAGACTCTAATTGAGCTCTTGTACTGTTCATGTGTCTGCCGACTTCACTCGGAAAGTATTGTATAAGAACGCAGCAGTAAAGCTAGCCTTTTATACTCATTCAAAACACCCTTGAAATTATCGATGACGTATGGGGTTTCCCCGTATCTTTGCAAATTTACTGGAACAATTCTTAATATTCAAATAAATCTTGATCAGAGTCAATCAAACATGTTTGGATACACTGAATAATAATAACAGAATTCTTCCTGAATTTCCTAGAAAACGCATCTTAACTAATAAACCGTTCTTAGAAGAAAAGCAGGGATTCCTAAAATACAGATAATGAAGGGAAAATACCACTTATGTATTCATTAATGTATGATGTAATTTAAGTATAGACGAATTCATGCGTCGCTTTTTTATTCATTTTTTTGTAATTATTATTCTAATTTTAGAATTACTTTACTGGATTTTGACTAATATTTTCATTGTAATTTCAATTGAAAAAAGTTATATACTGAAACCTCTCATAATCCCTCCATTCATTTTAAGTTCATAATCCATTTCTAGGAAATAGCAACGTCATCAATGTCTGTGGCGAGAAGCCAAAAATTCCCGCCAAAAAAATCCCGCCAAAAAAAACCCTCTGCCTGTGTTTTGACTGGAAATTACGGGGGGAAATATTTCAAGAATTTATTTTCATTTTTTAAAAATTCTTTCCGTGTTTTCCTCCCTCCTTAAAAATTAACATGTGAGTTGAGAGTACTCATAGAATATCGAATCTAGTGATAGTATTTGACATGGTACCGGTGTCTTCAGTTATAGCGAAAGCATCAAATGTTCACCTTCACAAAAATCGTTTTTATTCCTATTATTGTCACTATTTTTCATTCTATTCAACTTTCTTGTGAAGTTTTAGAGATTCTTTTCATTAAATCGATTTTTTTATAAAACTATGTTTTTATTCAATTTCGATTTTAGATTGGAATCGTTCCAAAGAGTTACAGGCACGCGTTACAAGCCAGACGAGCTCTGTAACCAGTTTGTGTTTTACTAAAGTCCAAATGCAAATTTTTATCTTTTTGATTAGTGAGGCGTTTTTTTCCAAAGAGTTGCAGGCTGCGTTACAAGTCGTTACATTCCTGTAGTTGGAGCAGGTGTGCATGGATTATCTAGTGCTCGATGTTATTTTATTCTTGGTCAGACTTTAAACATTGCATTTTTTTTCAAGTTCTTTTCATGTTTGATCTTTCTTTTTTTTTTTTTTTTCGTACTTTTCAGGAAAGGAAAGGAAAGGAAAGGAAAGGAAAGGAAAGGAAAGGAAAGGAAAGGAAAGGAAAGGAAACGAAAGGAAACGAAAGGAAACGAAAGGAAAGAAAAGAAAAGGAAAGAAAAGGAAAGGAAAGACGAAGAACAAAAAAAAACTAAATGAAAGGAAAAAAAGAAAAAAACAAAACAAAACAATTGAAAAAATAAAACAACTTCCCCAGAATATAATTCAAGAGTTTCTAGATCTTTTATTCCTACATTTAGATTACATTTTTACATTTCGTTTTAGTTTAGAGCTTACATTTATGACCATAGGTATTTATTAACATATTTATTTATTTTATAGTAGTCGGTGATTATAACTTTTAAATGCTTATGTAAATGTTTTGTTTATTTGCAAGATTAGTAGTTATGGTGTGCCTTTTTCGGTCCGTTTCATCTGAAATATATAAATACAAATTAAAACTTTTTTACTTTTAAAATAGTGTTTTTTTCTAATTTTAAATATTCTTAGAATGAGATGCTTTATTTTTCCCAAATTCATTTTATTATTTATTTGATTTTCAAAGTTAATAATTTATCATCATTCTTTCCAATTCTTTCAAAACTTTCAGCCCATAAAGGAATAGACCTCTTTACCTTCGTATGCAAATTGCCCATTTCAGACCACATGACATTCCCTTGAGAAATGTTCTTTTGTTAAAATATTTACACATGAAAGAATCAACTCCCAAAAGTGGCATCACGTGGTCTGAAATGGGCACAACAAACAACGAAGGTAAAGAGGTCTATTGGCTCATCAATAGACCCCTTGCAGCATGTCAGAATGCAGCTCAATTTGGAGGACAAAACAATAGGTTTCCAATTCTCAGGAGATTGAAGATCTTTTGTTTTCTCCTCCAAATTGAGCTGCTCTGACGTCAAGTGAAAGGGGTCTATATCTTATCGATGCTACCATTAAAGAAAGAAATAATGCTAAAGAAAGGGTGAAGTAGCAGTGAGAATTGAGTCAATTAAAATAAAACTATGTAAAACAGCGAACATTTGATCATGACGTCATTTCCTGTCTTGTGTGAAATGTTCATCAGCTGAATCACAAGTTTTCAATTAGCCACTTTGGAAACGAGCAAGGGACTGGGGCGAGGTTTGAATTTTAATCTTATTAGGAAAAAAGTTTTGTTATCGGATAAAGCATCTCAAGATTAGTAAGTCTGGCAAATTTGGACATGATCGAATGAAAAGAACCAGAATTATTGGCATTCAAAAGTGTCAAAAATTTACAAAGAATGTATGGTTACAGGGGACAAGCTTGTAACTCTGCTTCTTTTTAACGAAACACCTTCAAATTTGCTAGACTTACTAATCTTGAGATGCTTTATCAGATAAGCTTTTTTGCTAATAAGATTAAAATTCAAAACTCGCCCCAGTCCCTTGCTCGTTTTCAAAGTGGCCAATAAAATTCTTTCTGGTTGACAGTGTTTGACCATCATTTGGAGCAGATAATGAGATTCAAAAACTTTGATCAGCTGATTTTTTTCTATGCATTCTCCTATCTTACAGTAAATGTATTTACTATATAAATATGTATTTAGAATTTTTTTTTACTTCTATTTCTAAACAATTATTTACAATACCGCCATTACCCAAAATCATTTTCCAACAGCTAAAGCCTAACTAGAAAACATCCCAGTTTATTTAGGCTCTATTTAAAATGGTGAATACAATTGTAAAAATTTAATCCACAAATGTAAGATTAATTTTAAGAAACAAAACAACAACCTTTAGTTTAAATGTAAGATTAATTGTGTAAGGAAAAATAATGCATAATAAATGAAGTGAAGGGAAGTGATTGAAATCCAGGAATTGCCATTTTGGGACAGTAATGCTTTAATAGACAATGGTGAATATCACAAAGGGTCTCTTGTGTGTTTGTCTTTGTGTGATGGATGTTCTGGCTGAGTGATGGTGGCTGAATGTGGTACTATTTGTAAGTGTCAGTTTCGGATTTATTTCATGGCTAAAATGCGTTTGCTTTATTAATTTGCTCTATTTGTTAACTTTGTTTATTTGATGTTTTACTTTTTTATAGGTTTAAATTGTCAATTGGGATTTTTCGTCCTGTAATTTTCACCTGTTCATTCAGATATTATCATGTAATATTATGCAATGACGAATTCTATTAAACTAAACTAAACTAAACTAAACTAATAGACGAAATAAGAAATTGATTGTAGCTAAATTACACAATGGTTCAAAAATAAACAAATAAATGAATAAATAAAAAATAAAAAAAATAAAAAAAACAAAAGAACGGACGAATAAATATCTAAATATATTCAAACTTACTATTCATTGGTCTGTAGAACCTTCGTTTAAGAGATGCAAGCTTTTGAGAGAAGCTGATTGAGGTGTTTCGCTGCATAATCGATCAGATTCCTGAACGAGCTCATAAGGAATATCTGACTTGAAGACCCAGTGATGATTTGAAGCTCGTTAGGATCAACGTCATTGCCAATACCAATAGCAAGGATCTTGCAGCCCATACCCTGGAAAACAAACACAAGGGTAAACCTATAAACAACAAGCACTGCTATTGGTAGAATTACACCAATAGTAAGCATCTTACAGCCCATACCCTGGAAAACAAATACAAGGGTAAACCTATAAACAACAAGCTTTGCCATTGGTAGATTTCAGCCATCAAACTTACCCTAAGTTCGCTAGAAGGCGCCGGAAGTCTGTTTAGCCCGTTCCAGCTCTGACCATCAGTCATGACGATCATTGTTTTTGGAACACCTGCTCTCTGGGAAAGCTTGATGATTTTATCTCGGGCACATTTGAGTGCATTGTCGGTCAGGGTTGACCCAGCAGTGTATTTAAGGGTGTTAATTCTCTATAAAAAGAAAATACAATAAATAGTCATATGAGAATTGACACTCAGGTCATCAAACATGGCTTCCCTCATGTCATCCAACATGGCATCCCTCAGGTCATCCAACATGGCTTCCCTCAGGTCATCCAACATGGCCTCCCTCAGGTCATCCAACATGGCCTCCCTCAGGTCATCCAACATGGCCTCCCTCAGGTCATCCAACATGGCATCCCTCTTGTCATCCAACATGGTTTCCCTCTAGTCATCCAACATGGTTTCCCTCTAGTCATCCAACATGGCATCCCTCAGGTCATCCAACATGGCATCCCTCAGGTCATCCAACATGGTTTCCCTCAGGTCATCCAACATGGTTTCCCTCTAGTCATCCAACATGGTATCCCTCAGGTCATCCAATATGGCTTCCTTCTAGTCATCCAACATGGCTTCCCTCTAGTCATCCAACATGGCTTCCCTCTAGTCATCCAACATGGCCTCCCTCAAAACATATATCAAGACTTACTTCTCTTATCTGTGGTAGTGACATGCTGCCACTGTCCATCCAGGTCAGGTCCACGTAGCATTTTTCGTCAAAGGTAACAATTCCAAGTCTGGATTTTCCATTGGAAAAGTCGAAAGCGTTCAAAAATTTCTGGAGAAATTCTAGGACAAGTTTGAAGTTGTCTACTCCAACACTACCCGACACATCCACCACCAAGATCACATCAGACACTGTGGTGCATTCTAAAAAGGTAACAGAAATTCTGCGTTACTTTGAAAAAAGAAAACGTGCATGGGTCCCTTGCAAATGCCTTTATACCTCAAACAACAGAGTATTTGTACTGTTTTCAACCAAATGCATATAGATCCGTTTGACGTGATATCAAAGCAGCTCAATTTGGATGTCAACAAAGTCGCTGTGTTTGAATGAGTAAAATAAACAAATAGAACGATGTTGCGCGAGCGCGTCTCTGTCCTCTGATATGAACACAGTAGCCAGCCAATCAGCGAGCGCGATATATCTCAAGTATTTTATCCAGCCAATCAGAGCGCGCGTAGTATCTCAAATATTTTCAGTTCAGCCAATCAGCACACGCGCGTAGGTACTCAAATACTTTATCCAGCCAATCAGAGCGCGCGTAGTATCTCAAATATTTTATAATCTCTAATAAAGTTCTAGTTGATTATAGAAATTTTGATGTATACTAATACTCACTGACTACAGCTTCTTCCTCTTCCTCTTCTTCTGGAGCAGCTGCTGGTGCTGCAGCACCAATGTTAGAAATCTGTACAAGCCAATTTTAAAAAGTATTTGACAATCAACAACTAATTTTCTTCATCAGCCTGTTATGAGCAGCTGGACCCGGAAATACGTCACAACATAACAGTTCTATAGCAAACCAATCACCGTATAGCAATTTTTTTCATTTATTTCCACAGGACAATTTATAATCAATTTTCAATTTTTGTGCTTCAAGTGGTTTTTTTTTCCCGATTCTCCAGTTTTCCTCCCACAACTTCCAAATTCAAATTCGATCCTGGTTTTGGGGCTTAGCTCTGTTGTGAGTGTCCCAGCTCACGCTGTGATACAACAGCCAAAGTTGAATAGATTTTTCTCTCACCTCGTAGAAGAATGCTCTGAAGTATCCCCCAACACAGATCTCTCCATCAGCTTGGCTGACAATAGTTTTGTTGTGTTTGATAACTCCAACACAATTATCATTAGGATCGAGTGGATAGCTACAACAAATGAACAAAACGAGTTACAGAATCCTATTTACTTATAACAGAGGACACGGGTGAAAACGCACTGCGCATGCTCGGAAGTTCTTCGTGTTTACCGAAGAAAACCATTGGAGATTTACCGGCGTTTAGTAAATCTCTAAAGTTAAGGCCGTTCGTGGAAAGTTAGTGCTTATTTTTCCCTGACACATTCCTTTAGTTGTTTTCTTTCCATGGTCAAATAATACAAGAGAGATTTGCACAATACAAGACATCAAAATGTCCAATGTTTTTCTTCGTAAACACGACTCGTCTATGAATTTTCTGCCGACCTTCCGAGCATGCGCAGTGCGTTTTTCAGTCGTGTCATAACAGAGACATCAAAGATTGATTTCTTTGTATGGGGCTGTTAAGTGTGACGTCACTCGTATAGAAAAACCACTTCCGGGTCCAAAACGAAAAGCAGTTCTATAAAGATTTTTCTTACTTTTTCTTCGTGACAGAAATTGTTGTCCAAAGTTATTATTTCAGGTGAAGGTTAATTCATTGAGAACATTTTTCGATTTATTTTATCGGTTTTTGTGAGCAGTTGGACCCGGAAATACGTCATAACTTAACAGCTCTATAGAGGCTTTGCACTATCACGTGATGAGAGACAACTATTCACTTCATGTTGATCAGTGCTGAAAATATTGTATCAGGGATGAGGTGCACTTTAAAGAATCCTAGTCAACTACAATCACTGCGCACCTATATCATTGTTTACATACAAAATGAACCTTAGATTCTTGGCCAAAATTTATGAAATCTCACGAAAAGCATAAAATACTACTTATCATTATATCTTGATGGTTTTAAAACTTGTAGCTTGAATAACAAGACCGATGGAACTGGATTCCCAAACTTCACCTACAAAACCGACATTTTTGCCTGGCAGAGAAAATGGCGGTTGCATTGTTTTCGGCGCGCAGTGCATTGTAGTTGACTAGGATTCTTTAAGAAAGATAATTCTTTTGACTTACTCATTTAAATAACTTGCCAGAGGTCCTTTACCGGAGAAGCAAACACCATAGTTTTCCAGAGCAAACCAGGAGTTTCCAGCCTTAAGAGCTGCTGCACGACAACGACAGGCCAAACTGAAACAAAACGAAAAGTAGGAAGATGAATGAATGGGATGGGAAGGATGAAAGGGATTGAGGACGGGTGGACGGGCAGATGGGATTGGATGGAGAACAGATGAATGATTGGGAAGGGGAGGGAATGTATGGACGAAATAACAGATGGAATGACAAGATGAGATGAATGTCTGGATGAGCGTACGAATGGATGATTGGACGGACGGACGGACGGACGGACGGACGGACGGACGGACGGACGGACGGACGGATGGATGGATGGATGGATGGATGGATGGATGGATGGATGGATGGAGGATAAATAAATGGGAAGGCATGACTCACTCGTATACATATCCATCAAAGTTGTCCCAGTCAATCTTCACAAGTGAATCCGCACCCCTATCATCGATGAGAGACGTCATACTACGATGATAATCCACCCTACATCCTTTCTTGACCCACCACGTTGGACACTGTTGGTATTCGTACGCTATGAAAGAGAAAATATGCTTATCAATCAAAATATCATATAGACCCTTTTAATAAATCCAACCATGCTTTATTTTCAGCGTTTGACGTCAAATTTATTCCTTTCGATTTCTTTTAAGAGGAACACATTTGACGTCATACGCAGAAAGTAAAGCATGGTTGGATTTATTTTAAAGGGTCTTATAACCATTTGCATCGCGAATCCCAGACGTGAGAGGCGCGCGCGTTTTGGTGCCAAATTTCCCGCCAAAACCATGAATAATGATTAAAAACACTTATGATCCACAAAATACTGATACAAAAAAAATATTAAGCTTTGGCTGTTGTATCACAGCGTGGGATACTCACAACAGAGTTCAGCTCCAATTACTGTGAAGCCCGGGATTCGAATTGGAATTTGGAAGTTGATTTTTGCGAAGGATGGAAAAGCGGAGAAAAACCCACGAAGCACAGGAGAGAACCAACAAGCAACTCTACTCACATACGACACCGAGCCCGGTCGCATTGGTGAGAGGCAAGCGCTCTCACCGCTATGCCACCCGTGCTTCGCATAAACGTTTACTCTACTATAGCATACTTACAGGAAACATGAGGGATGACGAAGAGTTGTGCTGCACATAAACTAAGAATGGCGTAGGCGAACACTGAAATAAAAAACAATTGGTGAAACATTATTCTCTTAACGAAGTGAAAAGACCTTTCAACTCTTCGTATTTGTGTCGTTCTCTTGAATTTTTCCTTTTTTAGTAGACATTTTTGCTTTATCGCTATTTTCGACTTCGTGCGCTTTAAAAACAATAGGCGAGATCAAAGATTGTACGAAATTTGAATATCTTTAGAATTGATACAACTAAAAAAAAAATATTATTCTCAAGAGAATGACACACGGTCTAATTTTAACCAAAGTCAACGCTAAAAATTAAACCCAAACTAAAAATATCGATGGAAAACAAAGGAATGTTCAAGAAAAAGACAAGGAATGGGAAACACTGCACCCAAAAAATAATTATAAGGTGAGGTTTTTCCTATATTGAATAAACAAAGATTTTTTTTAGCAAGAAAGTTGCATTAGGAAGAAATTACGACACTACGCCCAAGGTTAAGTTTAAAAAAATATATATTTTAGATTAAAGAAAGAATTTTTTCCCCAAGAAACTTGAAGGAAAAATTACACAAAAAATAGTAAAAAATTGATGAAAGTATTTTAAAGACTTACTTTTGGATCCAAAAGCTTTGAGTATCCTTGGATGTCCTCTGTCCTTATCAAGTGACTTCACACGGTTTTCCACCCATTTTATACTCATCCTGGCCTCGGTGGTCTCCATGGCGACCGAATATCGTGTTTCTACGGACCAGAAAAATGTCATTAGAAGATGATATCAGATAATGGTGGATAATGATATCATAAGTTCAAGGAGTGCTTGTGTAAAATATCTAACGTGTTATCACATACTTGAAAGAACATGTTTTCCGAGTATGTTTAGGGTTCTTTGTATTTCTATTGGCACAGAAGTAAAGACGCTCAAAAAGTGTGAACGTTAAGAAAAGAAAACAAATATATTTGGCTGTAATTATGATTCAACTCTTTTTTTTCTTTCTATCTTTTTCTATCTTTATTTTATTTTCTTTCTTTTTTTTTTCTTTCTTTTTTTTTTTCTTTCTTTTTTTTTCCTTTTACTCTCTTCCTTTCTTTCTTTCTTTCTTTCATTTTTCTTTCTTTTTTCTTTCTTTCTTTGTATTATCTTTCTATCTTTCTATCTATTTTACTTCTTTTCTCGTTCTTTCCTTTCTTCATTTTCCCCCCTTTTCTCTCTCTCTCATTCTGTTTTTTTTTTTTAATTTCTTTCTTAACTTTTTTGTTTTTATTTGTTCTTTTTTCTTCCTTTTTCTTTTCCTTTTTCTTTTCTTTTTTCTTTTCTATTTTTTTTTTTACTTTTTCTTTTCTTTTTTCTTTTCTATTTTTTTTTTACTTCTCTGCCCTTATTTTTCTTTTTAATAGAATTTAAAAAAACAGCATATTTTAAAGCCCAAAGATCGAAAATAAACACTTAAAAATCATATTTATTCAACTATTATCTCAATACTAGAGTGAAGTCACTAAACCCGTGAAATAGATATTAGACTAATACACTTTAGTAGACCCTAATCCCATTGTTTTCTTTTGTGTCTATTTCACTATTACATTTTAACAAGTAATTTTTATTTCTCGGGTTCAGTGACTTCATTCTTTTATTTTTTCGATTCTGATTCTTTTTGACGAATGGAAATTGATATGATTGAGAGCTTGTTAGTTTATCAGTTAATCAATTTTTTCTCCTTAATTGACTGTCAAAAATAAAAAATGCACTTCAACTATCTAGATATATCGAGTAGTAGTCTACTTAAAACTACACGCTTTCAAGAGGGACACGCAGGAGCACGTTATTGAAATAATTTTGCATACATCCAAGCGATCGATTCTTGATTTAGGAGCGAAATAACTTTTTTTTGGTTCAATGAAACTTTGTCATTTCATTCATTGCTCAAAGAAAAAAAGATTTTACATCTTGAACGAGAAAAAATATATAAATTTGAGATCATTTTCTGGTGTCAACTCGGTTGAGTTAGCCATGCCCTGATTTAGATCAGCCCAGAGGTTGTTTCAGGGTTTGATCTGTGAGTTAGCCATACCCTCACTTAGATCAGCCCAGAGGTTGTTTCAGGGTTCAATCTGTGAGTTAGCCGTGCCCTGACTTAGATCAGCCCAGAGGTTGTTTCAGGGTTCCGGTTCGATGTTAAAATCATTTTTAGGGAATTATTTAAAAGAAATAATATAGCTTTAATATGGTGGACTTGAGTGAAAATTGAGAGCGCTATTGAAGATTGTTTTTGCGTGTCGTGGGACAAGAGCTTCATATGACTATCCACTGTTGACGTCACTAGTTCCGTGCACATCAATAAATCACATGGGAGAAGTGTTTTCACGTTAAATACATCTATTAATAATTGTGTTGACTTCCTGGGAAGAGACGGGCAATTGGTGTTGGTCTTTTGTTTGTTTCCTTCCTTCCTCCCCTCATTCGTTCGTTCGTTCCTTTCTTTCTTGCTCCCTTCTTCCCTTCTTCCCTTCTTCCCTTCTTCCCTTCTTTCTTTCTTTCTTTCTTTCTTTCTTTCTTTCTTTCTTTCTTTCTTTCTTTCTTTCTTTCTTTCTTTCTTTCTTTCTTTCTTTCTTTCTTTCTTTCTTTCTTTCTTTCTTTCTTTCTTTCTTTCATTCATTCTTTCTTTCCTTCCTTCCTTCCTTCCTCCCTTCTTTCTTTCATTTATTCTTTTTTTCCTTCTTCCCTTTCTTTCTTTCTTTCTTTGTTGCTTTCTTTATTCCTCTCTCGTCTCTAAATTTCAAGAACATTCTTCACTCAATAATAACTAATGAACTGTCACTCAAAGTCTTCACTAGCGGTCTACAATTAAATGGTTTGTTTTCGATATCTGATTTTACGCCAAATTACACATCATCAATAACTCTCCAGTACCACATGACATTTAATTTGCTTGAAAAACCACAACTAATAAAAAACCTTCCACAACTGAAAATACCTTTATGCTTCAGTGTTTCATACTTCTATGCTTTGAATTCTTATTTATTTCTCATAAATCGTAAAACTAGCCAGGAATGTGATTGTCAAAGTGGTGAAGATGAAACCTTTAGGCACTATCTTCTTTATTGTACTCGGTTTTCTGCTCAACGTCGCCATTTACTTTCTTTTGTTAATAGTGTGTTTCGCAATTGGCAAGAATTTTCTGATAAAAAAAGTTGACATTCTTTTCTATGGTTCTGTATCTTTAAATAAGTCTGAAAGCTCAAATTTATTTACAGTCATTTAAAAATTTATTTTAGATTATAAGCGCTTTTCTTTTTAATTTTTTTTCTTCTTTTTTTTCAAATCATATTTATGAACGAAACAAAAATAAGTATATACTTTGTTAAATAGTTTATTATATGTTTAATGTGTTTGTTTTTCCTCGTTTTCACGTTTTATATTTTGTAAATAAATTGGGCATAGACTCCCAGATGAGCGACTAAATAGAGATTATCACATGTTAAGAGCCTGATATCGTTTTTATTCACGAGTTTCCCGTCATATCGCGAACAAGCGAGTCCGTGAGCGAGTGAGCGGTATGATACGGAAAACGAGTGAATAAAAATGATATCAGTCGATTATATATTATTATATATCGCGAGATTTTATTGGACAGTTTACCGTGAAGTGATATCGTATCACTTCACTGATATGGTTTTTATTCACGGCTTTATTTCACGGATATCGACCCTAAATGTATAATAAAATAAAAAAATACCTTTCAATCTTATCAATATCTTGAAACAACAAATAACAACTGTATTTGGAACTTGGAACACGGTTCATGTTTTGCTATTCACATCTCGACACAACCCCACGCGGCACTTTTGCAGGACCTCGAGCTCTTTGAAAAACTCGAATTTGAAAAAAAGGTGTATTTAACACTGGATTCCACAGAGACGCTCTTCATCCACTGGATTCGAATTGGAATTTAGAATTTTGATTTTTGCGGAGGGAGGAAAACCAAAGAACATGGAACAAAACACTCGAAGCACGGGAGAGACCCAACAAACAACTCTACTCACATACAACACCGAGCACTCTTCGGTGATGAGAACTTCTTGGTGAAATATTGTTTTTTTTTTTAAATTATTTTTTCTTAACTTTTCTTAAGACCCCTCCCCCCCCCCCCCCCCCCCTATAAATAATGAACGGTCCCTTACTATCCATATCCTACACTTTTACACTCCCCCCCCCCCCCCATATATACAATTCAGTATGTTTGACACCAATGTTGAGGAGGAAACTGGGTTGAGTTGGCATTGCAGTGCATTGTGGGACCAGCCGCCATTTTGGAGGAATTTGACAAAAGATTTTCCAATGAATTGTTTTGTCATATCTTCCAACATGACAGCCATGGCTTTTGTTATTTTTACTCTCTTGGGCATTATTGCAAACCAAGAAGTAAACTATTTTCCCAAACAAACTAGTCTGAAAACATGAGAAAGAAGAGGATTTTTGTATTCCAATTCAAGAGCAGTTAGTACATAATTTTAAGTTTTCAATGTAAGCTTACTATAGGCTTATAGTTTAAAATGAATGCTTTTTGCTGCAGTGTGCAGAACTGAAAATAATGCTACAACGCTACAAGTCTGTGATTTATCTTACTCCGTGTCGAGGGAAAGTACAGCTCTATGACTCTGCTATCTAGCTCAAATAGATCTAGAACTACAATGAAGTAATGTTGTTGGTCAGGAATTTAAATCCTTCTCGCACGTGTGGGAAAAAATCGAATTTAAAACTGTTTACTGACCTGATACCAGTTAGAAAAAGACTTTATAGACATCATAAAAGGCTCCTAAACTCTTGAAGCTGGGGCAGAGGTTGATGGAATGGAGTTATCTGGTCTTTTTTGGGGGATAGAAAGGAGAAGGAGCTCTACTCTGCTCTTGTTGAAGTTTTGAACCAGGCGGCAAAGGAAATATGTTAATGAGTGGTTTGTTGGAGATACCGCTGGACGTCGAAACAATGCGAGCCGATTTCGGTATAAGAAGAGGCCTACAAGTTCCAATTCTCAGGAAATTGAAATTCAATTCTTTAGTTTTGTTTTTGGGCGTGGCGCTACATCACAAATTAGTCAGCACGTGGTCTTCTATCGTTGTGCCAATTTTCATGCTTGCAACCAAAAACTTAACAATAGGCCTTCTTAATTTTACGGCAGCCATCTTGAATTATATTATTTTAAGAAAGACATTATAGGATGCTGAGGGGGTAAAGGTTGAAATATTGATAAAGCATAGAGTGACGGGGTTACTTTGTCAAATAATGTTACGCTTTTGTGCATCACACACCTCCACCTGAAACAGTTAAAACTTTGGACAACGAATCCTGTCATGAAGAAAAAGTACGAAAAATCTTTATAAAACTGCTTTTCGTTTTGAACCCGGAAGTCGTTTTTTCATTCGAATGACGTCACACTTAAAAGCTCTATAAAAAATGAACACTCTGGCCCCGACAACAAAACATCCAATCAAAACACAAATCGACCATCCAGCCACAGCGCAGATGATCCAACGTGCGGTCTATAACAGACGCACCATCCAGTCTACACCATCGCCTTATGAAGACTAGCAGCTTGCAGTCGAAACGTCGCGGTCCTTTACAAATGACCATCAATCGTGAGACAAACGAATAAGTATCCTTTATTTCATTTCCGTGATGAATAACATTTTTCATTCTATTAATACCAATAAAATTCCCAATCTTTTTTAGTTGAAATATCGAATTCTGGTAAATTTTAGACTTGAATATAGAGTTCTGCGCGCTGTGATTGGTCGAGCGACCAGTGTTTATGAGACGATATTCACTGCTCGTGCGGTGATTATGAAGTTTGACAAAGTTTGCCAGAGTGGAAGTATTACTAAAACGTTTTTATTTTGAATTTCATCTTTTCTCTGATATTCAAGTCCAAAATTATACTAAAACAATTATTCACCTCAGGCTCAGTGAATATGGTGAATATTTACCTCGAATATGGCTCGGTAAATATTGATTTCACCGATATTCACTTCGCCTTTGGTGAATGATTGTTAATCATCATTCACTGGAACCCTATACTTGCACTTGAATCTACAGCGTCATGCAAACCAACTATCGTTATCGTTGTTATCATTGCTCGTCTTCAAGAAACACGTTCTTAGATCCATGGAGGAAAGCAAGAAATAATGCGAATAACACCAAATCCCATTCTATTTTGTATTGAAATATCGAATTTTATCATTCACTGCAACCATATTTTTCAATCATCTTTTGCAAGCAAATATAACCATTGGCAAATAAATAAATAAGTGTGCTGTGAGCGGTGTACAGTTCGGTGTATAGCTTTTACGCTTGATCCATTAAATCTAGGAGGTCGTCGCCTTTCGTGCCTTTTGAAATAAGAAGAGTAAAGTTAAAATTAAGTGGATGGTAGAGGGATCAGCCATAAGAGTACAATAAAAATAGACCCCTTGCATGTGACGTCAGAGCAGCTCAATTTGGAAGACAAAACAAAAAAATTTAATCTCCTGAGAATTGGAACCTATTGTTTTTCCCTCCAAATTGAGCTGCAAGGGGTCTATAATGAACTCAAGAATTGTTTGGTCAATATGAGTAGTGAGTATATCATTTAAACACTAATGGAATTTCAAATGTCTTACGGTCTGAACCAGATTCTTCTATCGAAAACTCATCCATCAGCTGTGACAGCTCTTGTCGTTGTTGTTTCTACAAGTCACAATAAGGTTACATTAATAGTGTATGAATGGGTGGATAGATGGATGGGATGACAGCCTGCCTGACCGACAGACCGACCGACCGACCGACCGACCGACTGACTGACTGAACGAACGACCGACCGACCGACCGACTGAACGAACGAACGAACGAACGAACGAACGAACGAACGAACGAACGAACGAACGAACGAACGAACGAACGAACGAACGAACGAACGAACGAACGAACGAACGAACGAACGAACGAACGAACGAACGAACGAACGAACGAACGAACGAACGAACGAACGAACGAACGAACGAACGAACGAACGAACAACGAACGAACGAACGAACGAACGAACGAACGAACGAACGAACGAACGAACGAACGAACGAACGAACGAACGAACGAACGAACGAACGAACGAACGAACGAACGAACGAACGAACGAACGAACGAACGAACGAACGAACGAACGAACGAACGAACGAACGAACGAACGAACGAACGAACGAACGAACGAACGAACGAACGAACGAACGAACGAACGAACGAACGAACGAACGAACGAACGAACGAACGAACGAACGAACGAACGAACGAACGAACGAACGAACGAACGAACGAACGAACGAACGAACGAACGAACGAACGAACGAACGAACGAACGAACGAACGAACGAACGAACGAACGAACGAACGAACGAACGAACGAACGAACGAACGAACGAACGAACGAACGAACGAACGAACGAACGAACGAACGAACGAACGAACGAACGAACGAACGAACGAACGAACGAACGAACGAACGAACGAACGAACGACCGACCAACCGACCGACCAACAAACGAACGAAAGGATAGCTTTTGAAAAGAAGTCACGCAAGAAGAAAAATAAATCAATATACAAGTCAATTCCATTGAGACTTTTCTTCACCCTGTAAGTTAATTTTACCCTTTATCTGAGCTAGATCGTGTGCGTTAAAAGTTTTATGGGCGAGTCTTACCTTAGTCGCGTCGATTTTGATAACTTTGTGTGAATCTTCTCCTCTTGTTGATGTAGTAGCAGCAACCCTGGAGACAACAATATAGATGGGAAAGCAGTATAAGCACCATCTAATATCAAAAAGGCAATAAAAACATTTTGGGAAAAATAATTGGGTGGGTACAGCCTCTTCCACCCCACCCACCCCACCCCGCCTCTTACGTCTTAGAACAATTAAGTGATACTTACTCTTCTTCTTCGTCTGTATTGAAAAGATTTAAACGGAATCCCTGACCTAAAAAAATACCATGAAATCTGTGAGTTAGCAGCTTTGAACTTAGATCAGCCCAGGGGTTGTTTCACGGTACAATCTGTGAGTTATCCATGCCCTGACTTAGATCAGCCCAGAGGTTGTTTCAGGATTCAATCTGTGAGTTATCCATGCCCTGACTTAGATCAGCCCAGAGGTTGTTTCAGGGTTCAATCTGTGAGTTATCCATGCCCTGACTTAGATCAGCCCAGAGGTTGTTTCAGGGTTTGATCTGTGAGTTAGCCATGCCCTGACTTAGATCAGCCAGGAGGTTGTTTCAGGGTTCGATCTGTGAGTTAGCCGTGCCCTGACTTAAATCAGCCCAGAGGTTGTTTCAGGGTTCAATCTGTGAGTTAGCCATGCCCTGACTTAGATCAGCCCAGAGGTTGTTTCAAGGTTCAATCTGTGAGTTATCCATGCCCTGACTTAGATCAGCCCAGAGGTTATTTCAGGATTCAATCTGCGAATTAGCACGTTAGCAAGATGCAGTACCTCCACACACTATAAGCAATATTACTCATCCTTTACCTTTACCAGCAGTCCCTCCCCCTCCTCCCACAAGTCTGGCTAACAGGTTCAGTTCTTCCTTGGCCAGTAGGTTTGGACTGTCCGAAGGCTCCTTGAAACAAGAGAAAGGATTATTTTTTATTCCTGTACAATGCATCACTTGTTATTCATATTACTGATGTAGTAGTATAGACCCCTTGCAGCACGTTGGAATGCAGCTCAATTTGGAGGACAAAACAATAGGTTTTGTTTTGCCCACCAAATTGAGCTGCTCTGACGTCAGGTGAAAGGGGTCTATACATGCATCAAACATTCAAGCTACTGCTCTCAGCGCATCCCAGGGGATTAAAAAGTGAGATGAAAAGTTTAATATACGAGGCCTTACCTGGTCAGTTTGTACTGATGTAGTACTACTAATCTTCTGTTTCAGATTCTTTGAACTTTTTTCTGCAGAGGTCTCTATAGGTCTCGATGCTGTATACCTGTAACAGAGGCAGAGAGGAAGAATGTGATCAACATTACTTGTCAGTAGAGGTACAGTATTTGCTACAGTACATCTCTTGTGTCTTTTGAGGGTATTTTAGAGCATGTTGGATCCTGTGGAAAGAGGAAAACCAGAGAAACCGAAAAACGAAAGACCCAAGAAACTCTACTCACATGCAATGCTTAGATCAAACCCAAGACTAGCCTGTATATACATATATGTAGCCAGGCGTTCCTTGTGGGGTTGGAGCCAGGCATTCCTTGCAGGGTTAGAGAAGTTGGGAAAAAGATTCTTCCTCTCTCTGCTCCAATCTTCCCCAACCCCAAAAGGAACACCTGGCCCAAACCCCACAAAGAATGCTTGGCTATACTCAGGCTAATCTGAGACCCTAGTGGTGAGAGTCATCATCATCATCATCATCATCAGTTGTCTTCCATCGAGATCTGAGACATTGTTTTAAAGCCACCCTTATGATTCCCCAAATGCTATTCAGTGTTACTTACATGTTTGTCCCTAATTTAATAACACGATCACCTAGTAATTCAAATGAGCCAGGTTTGTCAGTCAAGTGATGCTGACAACCACTTGAAAAATGCATTGTCTTGGAAATCTGGCCATCAGCACCAAAATACCTAAAGAGGAAAAATACAGATGGTCAAAAACTGTCATGTAACAAATAACAAATATGCCGAAGAACAGGAACCACAGAGCACCCTAAAAAGTGTGTGTGGGGGAGGGGGCTATATAAGAGACTAGTATGGGAAAAAGTGGGGGGGGGGCTAATATTGGAAAATATAAGAGACTAGTATGGACAAAGGGAAAAACTGAAAAACTGGGGGGCTATAACCCTCTAGGAACCCCTACCGCCCTGCCCATCTCCACGGTCCCTGAAGAAATACACTGGCAGACAATAGACCCTTTTACTTTTCGCGTAATGTTTTCCCATTACAGACCTGGTCCAAGCTTAAGAGATTTACCACTACAGAATTAATTCAGGGGAAAATATTTCAATCATGATCATAGGGTCAGAGTTATTCCGAGAACAATAGCAACTCCTTAAGATTTCATTGCAAAATCTACAACAGCGATGTCAACCGGAAGGGAAAATAACTTCACTTCAAAGTCTGTCTTCCCTGTGGATGAGTTGACTTTACTCACAATGTTCTGAATGAAATCTCCAATGAACAGAACCCAGTTAGAAATTAAACACTTCTGGTTGACGTCGCTGTCATACATTTTGCAAATCTTAAGTCCCTAATAACCTTATAGTTCCTGGCACTTCTGTATCCCAAGGCACAGGCCCATCAATGGATATAACAAATTTGCCATTAGAATTCTGTACTTTGTCTTTTAGGAAGATGGACACCCTGATATGCATGTCCTGGAAGAATGTCAGAAGAGTTTGACGGACAACCTGGAACTGACCAAGGGTAAGGTCTGCATAGGTCTGAAACATGATTATGTGTACAACAATTAGTTTACTGGTCAAATAAGAAGCCTTTTGAAATCTGAGGTACATGTACATGTCAGCAACCTTTTAAATGAAGTAGAATCCCATAAGGGTTATAGATGGGCTTATAACTGGGAGGGGTTATAAAAGGGAAGGGTGGGGGGGGGGATGTCTGGAATCCATTCTATCAAAAATGTATAATCGTGTCTATTTCTATCAATTGGACAACAGAGTTGATGCAACAAACCCCAGGGGGGGGGGGGGGGGGGGTACTAGGGGTGGTTCAGTAGTAGGGAGGTGCTGCTGAGCCCTCCAAACCCTGACCCTGTTCCAGAGTAAATTACATAAAAATGTACCCCATTCCAGAGAAAAAATGCTGAAAAACAAACCCTGTTTGGTGGCATGTACCTGTACAGTATAGCAAATATAGGGGAGTATCCTCTAGGCAACAAACCCTTGAAGCACAGGAGAGAACCAACAAGCAACTCTACTCACATATGACACTGAGCCTAATAGGAAATTCAAACCTGGGTCACTTTGGTGAGAGGTGAGTGCTCTCACCGCTACAGCACCCATGCTTCTAATCTTATGAACACAATTCCCAGGTGCTTCGTTAACTGTATACAGTATGCACATGCTCTCATTTTCTATTTTTTCTATGGTATCAAAGATATTTATAAAAATTATCCTACCTCATAGAGATGTTTATAGACATTTTCTACTTGTGCACTGATGGTAGGGTTATCAGACACAAAGCTTCTTATAGCATCCATGTGGTTGTATGTAACAAGAAGAACATCTGAAGGTCGCATACACAATGACACCTGTCAATCAAGCCAATGATAAACATTAAATACATTTTCTGCTGGATTGTTAAGTTTCCTTTACATTTTGGTTGAATTATGTGAGATTATGCAGAATTATGCAGAACTTGTACGATTCTGTCAGTAGGCCTGATTAGGGCAAACGTTGATCCAGCACTGAAAATAATTTATTTTAGGTTACTAACATCAACCTAATAATCATTATGAACCTTGATTAAAACATACCTGGTATTTAAAAGCCATAGTCATCAAGTCATACAGCTGTTATAGAAATAAATACAAGGGATAAATACTAGTTATACCATGGTTTCGAGTGGCATACCGTGAAATATCCCACGAGTCACTTGTAGTTTCTAGTATACGCACGAGCCTCTAGGCGAGTTTGTATACACAGAAAATACAAGTGACAAGTGGGATATCCATGGTATGACACAAGAAACCATTGTATAACCATTTTATCCCACACCATAAAAAATACAAATGCATAGATTCAAAGTGCAGTGCATGATGGGAAGGAAGAGTGAAATACTGACGAATATACGATGGCTGCTTTCTGATTGGCTGTATTTTCTATGGTGTGGGATAAATATTTATATTTATTTGGGCATATAGCTTGATAATAAACAAAATTACAAGAAGAAATTTTTGTTTGAATTATAAAAAAATGACAAATCTTTTCATAATTTTGTTTATTAAGGGATAAATACAAGTGGAAAATGGATTGAATGAAATGGGAAATTTACTCAATAGGCAATGTGCATCAAAGCTCACAAAGCACTCTGGGAAACTGAGTCCTGTAAAAATGGAAGAGGAAAATCAAAGGAACTTCCAGAAAACTACAAGTGGAAATACTTTTATTTCCATAGAAAATGTTGAGGGAAAAACTGTCAGATGAAATTTTAAGTGTAAGGACTCATATTCCCATCATGCTTTGTGGTAGAATTTCGAGCTCATGCAATTGGCTATTAAGTGCTGCATCACAATTTTTAGTGTTTCAGTGGCGGTGCTTATAGATCCCTTGCAGCACATTGGAATATGCAGCTCAATTTGGAGGACAAATTAATAGGTTTCCAATTCTCAGGAGATTGAAATTCTTTTGTTTTGTTCTCCAAATTGGGCAGCTTTGACTTCACGTACAAGGGGTCTATTCAGGGATGGTGCTTATTTGAGAGCTGTGCATTTTAATATTTTTGCTCTCAACTGTTGTGCTTAATCGGGGCCAGCACTACCAGGGATGAAGCTTAATTGCCAACCTCCAAGATATATGATGCTTCGCTTGTCACACACAAAGGTTTCAATGCAAGGCTCTGTGCTAAATGCTCAGTGATTTTTGACAGGAGAAAAGAATATATTTAATTCAGCATGGAGCCTCGTACTGAAACCTTTGTGCCTGACAAGCGAAGAATAACTCAGAAGTGAGCTACTGTATTGAGTAAATATGGTACTCTTAGTAAAAGTTACCTTATCCATGCTAGCAGTGTTGAGTCTCATGATGGATGCATGTGCCAACCGATCAAAGACAGTACGCATGGCTTTCTTGGAGTATGTATCCTGAGGTTTGAATAGTTCTTCTACAAACCGCTTGTTGAACATTGTTCCAACGATATCATGCATTACTAGAAATAAATAAGAAAAAGTAAAAAAAATTGAGAAGTTTTTATTTTATGTCACGATACTGGGAGTCAATGCATCAACATTTTGTATACGATACACTCCATACTCATTATGTATAAATTACACTAAACAAATCTTTATCCTTTAGTTTTGACCACATATTGAGTAATAAAGTTTTATATTCGAATTTCAATAAACTTATTCCATTAAATTTTTAATAGCTTATAATCTGCATAATCAGTACAGATCTATATTCATAAATTAAGCTATAAGAATGAAATAAAATTAAGTTTTTGAGTAATAATTTCACTTAATAAAGAAATATAAATAAAAAAAGCTTGATTCCTGAAAATGTTTTTACAATTATATTGTACAAATTAATTTGTCTCATTCTCTTAAATAGAAAAAAGAATTCAAAATAATTCTTGTTCATAAAAGATGTAAAGAAATCAATATTTTCTACATTGTAACAATATTCATTTTTGCCAATTTTTAAGAATAATAAATAAAACAAAAGTAAGAAAAGAGATTCAAGTCAGTTAATATGATTAAGTACAGTTGAAAAGCCTTTTATGCCTTCAAGCTAGCAACAAAAAAGTTCAGAGATTTACATGACAATCAATCTAATGTGTTCATTCATTAAAATACCAAAATTAAAATGTCACTTTAAAACTTCCTTTTAAAAATTTCATCTATCCAAACTAGTTGGATGAATCGAAAAATAAACTAAATGAATTAAAAACTACAAACAAACAAATAATATTATGAACCAGTATACTAAATAAACATAAATTTAAATCTGCGTTTTTATTTAAGAATAGTTGGACAAAATAGATTTATAAACTCGTCTTTAATGATTGCAAAATCAATAAAATTTTAAGGTTGTAATTTTAAGGTACACTGTAGTATTATTTTCATCTGATAAAAAGCTAAAAAAAATCAAGATACTAGTAAAAAAATACTATAATCATATGCTAAAAGTATTGTGTATTTTGGGTTATAAAAGAAATATTTCAAAAGTTAAGAATTCGAATTTTAAGATTTTTGAAGGCAAAATTTCTCAAAAAAGGTCAACTTGATAAAATCTGGAGCCCAGTTTTTTAGTCACTTTTGCTCATTAAATTTTAGGTTTTATGATTTGGAATAGATTTTACATCCTTTTTGCATTAGATAGAGTGTTAGATAGAAGTTGAAGCAGCTGTTCAAATAAAAAAAGTCATTTGGAAATGTGAAGTCTGAAAAATTATGCATCGAGAATCATAAGTGAGGTGATTTTGAACCACGATTAGCCTCCTAAAATATGACCAAAAATAACCCAAAAATATCCCCTAGAGAAACTATCTTTACTCCTTGCAGCAATGAAGCTATAAGGAATGTATAAATATAAAAAACTAGGGAGAAAAAGGAGAAAAATTAGTTTAAAGGTGAGGTTTATTTTGCGTCTGCAACGAGACGCCATGTTTTTCCTCTGGAGATGACTTTAGCTTTTTTGGCTCACCTTTCTTGGCTTTTTCCTCTGGAATGGCCTGAGCTCGAAGCCTTTGGTCTAGGATGTATAACATCTCCCCTCCAAGGTTCAGGAAGAGTATTGGTAGGGTTCTTAAGGACATTTTTTTACGGTTAAATTTTCGAGGTGAAGTAAGTGTTGTTGTTGTTCTAGGCAACGAGTCGAGTGCAAAGGATAACACAGGAAGCCCAATCCGGGTATTATGAGTCACCTGGTCTGACTTTCAGTTGAAACAACCTCGGGTTGGGTTAATTAACAACCTCTGGGCTGATCTAAGTCAGGGCACGGCTAGCTAACACATTGAACACTGAAACAACCTCTGGGGATCTATTCAGGGCACGGCTAACTCACAGATTTAGCCCTGAAAACAACCTTCTGGTCTAAGGAGGGGGGGGGGGGGGGGGGTGCGAAAGGTCCAGCGCGTGTGATCCTGGTTGGGCTACCTGTTCTTTATCCAGCGCGTAAACTAAAGGAGACGAAGGACTTTGCAAAAGTCTACTGACTATGCAAAACGAAGCTCAGAGGAGGTCCAGGAGTTAGCCTGCGTGAAGCCCGACTTTGAGTCTGGCTGTAACCATAGTTACGTTCACACATGACTATCCTGGGATGTACCTCGGGGCATTTTTTCGATGGATCTCAGTGTATTCTGCATGTGATTTTATACAAATGTGACATCTTAGCTTTCTAAGCATTAATGTGGATACCCTACATGCTTCAAACAATGCGGAGATGGAAATACAATAATTACAATTCATAACTCCTTAGTAGAGTGAGAGTTCTAAAATTGACAGTCTATCATAGGTAATTTACTGCGCCGGTAGCACTCATTTTCATTTCTCCATCTCTCTCTCTAATTCTATGCTTTCTTTCCTTCTCTTTCTCCCTCCCTCCCTTCCTTCCAGTTCCGGATCCTTCCTTCCTTCCCTCGTTCCTTCCTTCCTTCCTTCTCTCCTCCTTCCTTCCTTGTTTGCTTCCTTCCGCTCCCGATCCTTGCTTACTTGCTTGCTTGCCTCGCTTCTCTCCCTTCCTCCCTCCCTCCCTCCTTCCCTCTGCAGCTCTGCCCCTCTCTCTTTCTCTTTCTCCCTCTCCGCTCAAAATACGCGAAGCCCCCCCCCCCCCAACCTAAGTTCAAATCTAGCTCTAAAACTGATCATTATTCGAGCTATTTTTGTCCTACAAATGCTTAAACATCAAAAACATTAGGTGACGAGTAAGATCTTCTCAAGTGTCTACATCCAACCAACATCTCCTCACCCCACCCCTGTGGAGTCGAACTGTCTTCAAGACCAATTTGGTCCTTGCGTTTTATGTTACTGGCAATCCTTCCATCATTAGATCGTTTTCGCATGACATATCGGTGACTTTTACCTTCTCTAGTTTCGTCTGGAATAGAAATAGTTTTGCTCCTGCAGCGTCCCGACTCTTCTTCGGGATTTCCTCGGGAAAGATTCGGGTTGTTGAATTCAAACAAAGGTGGAAGTATGTTTTCAAATTGCGTTGTTTTCGCTGTTTGAGTCACAAAACATCGAGAATTTTCTTCCAAAATACTTGGCAAATGAAAAGAGTGTCTTTTCCTGTGACACTCTTTGCCAAACTTAGGTCTAAAGCTAGCCATTTTCGAAACATTTACTGGTTTTTCTGCCGAAGCACACTCGGCGGCATCCATCAAAGAATCCATCTTTCCTTCCTCCAATTCTTCCTCGCTTCCTGCACAAGCACTCAATTGCGACTCTCCTTTGATCAACTCTTTCGACATCAACGAGTGATGAACGTTTTTCAAGGTGTATTCTTCCTGTAGAATCTTAGAAATGCTTGCCTTGTGTTCGAGTTTGAGCTGTTTTAGAGTCTTATCGAGGTCTGCGTTTGACTTCTGTCGTACTGCCTTGTACGTTCGTGTGCTTTGCTTCGACAGTCCTGAAGGGTTAACTTGAACTCTATTGAGTCTGGACATATTTTGTCTCCAAAAAAATACCCACACGGAGAACTTCTAGAAAATGCGACTTCTATCTTCTATAACTTAGCAAAATTGCTCAGACATTGCAATGAATATAGACTCAGAAACTGCATTGTTCTAATTTCGATAAAACTTGGAGTCTTTCAAGCCATCTATACTTGGATACGAAGCTGTTTTTGTCATAACAGAGTGTTATTTGAAACGCTCATCGGCAACTACGTTGGTCAGAACCGTTAACCTCTGCACCGAACTGAGCTGTCTAGAACTGGCAACAATTAGACAATCCTACTCGCATTTGACCTTTGTGTACTCAAAGTGGAGTAGAAAAGATAACTGGTTAGATATTAGGGTTATAAATAAACTCGTCGCGAAATGTTTTAGTTGTAAGATCGATATTTTTGGGTGGTATCCGTGAGAAATTGTGATCTCTTCAACTTTAGTTAACCGTCAGTAGGGTACAGCATAAATGGTCTCTTGGATTTCTGTAGCATTAAGAATAAGTTTATATGCATATATAAATAAATTTTGTAAAGGCATGTTTTCATGCTTTTATGTTTGTCTGTCCCTTACTCGCTGATAACTTACAAGCTACACTACATTTGTAAATATACTGAAATAGTTCTAATTCTGTTTATATCGTTACTTTATTCTGGTTACAGTAAGACTACTTGAACCAAGGCCACCCAAACAAATTCTAAATCAAATTCATAAATCACGTTGTGGACTCTGAATAACAAGATGATGACAACTTCTGGAGTTTAAACTGTTTCTTGTTCACTTCTGATCATAAATACACAAGTATAAAGTAAAATATTTACTTTTAAAGGAAAAAATGTGAAAATTTGTGACGATTCTATTGTTTAAATACTCAATTGTGATTGGCTAATTTGTATTTTGAAAATTTGTAATTTGAAAATTTGCTTGGGTGGCTTTGGTTGGAGTAGTCGCACTGTAATATTTTACAGACTTTCCAGTTTTCCGCACAAAAATGAAATCCTGAACCGAAATAATAGTAGCTGAAAACGCAATGATTGAAGTTTACAAATTAGGTCTAACTTGATCGTGGAAATCTCAGGTGCTAGGAGATACTGGCAGTAACATCAATTCACTGGGGACATGAAATTGAATTGATGGTTCAGTTAGTATTGGAGATGTTTCGAAAGCATGGATTTCTTCGGCAGCTACGATCGATGCTTTAAAATCATTCCGAAACTGATTTATTATAGTCCACGTTAATATCTTGTCGGTTTGTCGAGAAGGAAGGAAGGAAGGAAGGAAGCCGTACGAAGGAAGGGATGGAGGAAGATAAGGAAGGAAGGAACTGAAGGAAGCAGTAGGAAGGAAGGGAGGGGGGAGGAAGATAAGGAAGGAAGGAACTAAAGCAAGCAGTAGGAAGGAAGGAAGGGAGGGAGGGAGGGAAGAAGCAAGGAAGCAAGCAGGCAAGCAAGGAAGAAAGAACGAAAAAAAATACATGCAGTGATCACAGCCCCACGAGAGGATCGAGGGGGCTATAGAATTTTGGTTGCTGAAGGTCAATCTCTTTTGAATAACTTTCTCTCCAATGCGCTTTGCATTTCGATAACCTCGCCCATAGAAGGTCTGTTATCAGGACTATCATCAACACATCTATCTATCAAACGTTTCAGTTCCTCATTCCTTACAAGTCCAATCTGTCTTTTCCTATCATCTGGGCTCGGTGGTTGACTTATTGCTACCTCACAGACCAATACACCATAGCTGTACACATCGACCTGCAAGCATAAAATAACAGCGTATGCATTATTATCAAGCTAGTAAGTCCTCAGAAAACAAACAGCTTGTCTTATACAACCATGCACGTCTCAACAACTCGATATGGCGACAGCTGAGAGCAGCCGTCCGACCGCCGCTACAACAAAGTTGATGGCCAAGCAATCGACCACATTTGGCGTAAAAAAAATAGTCGACCTTTTTCGTTTGGGGTAATGTTTTCCCATTTCAGACCACGTTTCATTCCCTAGAGCATCATTTCTTTGTTTAACAGTTGCATATGAGAAGACACATGAATATGGATACAACTCAAACGAAGAATCTTATTCTCAAGAGAATGATATGTGGTCTGAAATGGGAAAACATTACGCCCAAGCTAATTATAAAGAAGTATATTTTGAAAGTTATTTCTGGGCTACTATCATCTTAAAAGTCTTTGAATCTCATTATCTGCTCTTCTCTGCTGGCAGAGGCTCCTCATTTTTTCCTCACGAATGCCGTTTAGCGAAAAAAGAAAAAAGAAAAGAAAAGGAGACTCTGTCGGCAGGAAATATCTGCTCCAAATTGTGGTCAAACACTGACCACCATGTGCTGTCAGCCAGAAAGAATTCTATTGAAAACTTGTGATTCAGCTGATGAACACTAGTACTCTGCATGAGACAGGAAATGACGTCAAGCAAAACCAATTATAACTTACCTTAACTGTCTGTCTTTGCGAGTTCACTTCCGGTGCTGAGTAGAAAGGATTTCCCGGATTGATTGACATATTCCCACTCACGAAATCCGCTGACCCAAAATCACACAGCTTGGCGCGCCAAACATCTCCTTGGCGCCAAACCATCACATTCCCTGGATTCACATCACGGTGAATGATTGGACGAGGACGAAAGCAATGTAAATAATTCAGCCCATAGGCTACGTCTTGGCCAAGCTTGATCACGTGACTGGGTACCATTCCTTTTTCTCGAGTAAGGAGTTGCGTTAGCGACATGTCCATTAACTCAGTCACTAAGAGCGGACTATTTGATCGATAATCAGCAACTCCCAGAAATTGTAAAATACTTGGATGGCGTACCAAGGTCACGAAGGTGATTTCGCGATCAAATAGATGTTTATTGTGCGCTGATTGGATGATTTCGTGGAGTTCTTTCACCGCTACTTTTGTCCCATGGAAGTTACCCTCGTAGACTTTTCCCCAGGCCCCAGTGCCAAGAATTCTATCGGTCAGGATAATTTCATCCCTCGTTATCATCCACGGTTGATCTTTTCTTAGTATATCAGCAGAATGCTTCGCGCGGTTCCTATCAGCTTCTAGATTCTGTAACGTTCGTTCCTGCACTTGTTGACTCGCTTCAAGGCGTCGCAAACGATCCTCGCAACTCCTCTTTTCTTCCCGAAGTCTCGTTAAACTACCTTGTAAATTTTGCCTTTCTGTTTCAAAACGTTGCTCAATACTTCTTCTTTCTTCTATAGCCTGCTGTTTCAACCTCTCTGTCCTTTCTAACGCACGATCCTTTTCAGCTAAAGTCGTATCTTTTCTCTTTAATTCGTCCCTTACTTTTCTCAGATCGGATTCAACTTTATCCAGCGCCTGTCCCTTGGCGGAAGCCTCCATTTCCTTCTGTCGAACATGCATTTTATCCCTTTCTTTTTCTCTGTTAATTTTGTCCAAGGTGAACTGTTTATCCGTACAAGTGCGTTCACTTTCTCTCAGCTCTCCTTGTAGTAGATCTTTTTCACGAGTCAAATTACGTAAAACTTTTCTCCCTTCATCGATAAGGCTTTCCCCATCTTTTAACTGTGTTTTTAAACGTTCATTTTCTCTTCTAAGAGCACTTACTTCAAACCTATCTTCTACACGATTTAGTACTCCATTTGCCTCAGACTTTTTTTTCGTTTCAGTATTTGCTTTTTCCAAAGCAACTTGGATTTCTTTAGCAACTTCTTCCTGATCGTGTAACTGATTCTGGAGATTTCGGATCTCAGAAGTAGAATCTGATAATATTTTATCCTTCTCGCTTAAATCTACTCTAAGTTCTTCAATTTGGCTTTTCAAGTTGAGGTTTTTCTCGCTGTAGCTTTGAATGATGCTGTCCTTGTCCGCGATGACTTGGTCTTTCTCTTCGATCCTTTCGAGGCATCGTTCATTCTCACTTATCATATTCACGAATTGTCTTTTCCCTTCTTGGATTATATCAGTGTGGCCTTTTATTTCTATCGCTTGTTTTGTGATTAATGAGATCATATCATGTTTTTTCCTTGGTATATTAACCACAATTTCATCACCGGACAAAGTCTCCAAATCCAAATCATCTTTGCTTCGTCTTTTCTGCTTCCCTTTTTTGTGCTTCTTTCCATTTTCTTTATTGCTCTCGACTTTCTTGCTTTCCTCCTCGGCGTTCCTTAAGTCGACACTGCTTACAAGTTCGAAGCTGAGGGATCGTTTGATAGGGGCCGGTTTCGGCTCTTTAGCACTCTAAAATCCAAGTAAAAATAAATTAATAGTACACTTTGTAGCCTTAAAGATTTAAAAATATGCAGCGTAGAAGGCTTGGCAATAACATACCAGGCAATAATTCTAAGATGTCATGATTTTTTGAGAACAAAATCCAGGGTTTTATTTCTAAAGGTGGCGGATAATCCCACCCCTCTAAATCGGGTCTCATGCTAAGATAACATGGGCAGAGCAACCCCACAGAATAGAGCTCCACTGCAGGGATCCTTTTTTCCTCGAAGTTCGGGTCTTTCTTTTGGTTTTCAATCTATTGGCTGGGTTTCAATCAGCTGCTTAAAGTCTTGGAATTTAAGGTGGCTCTAAGCAGTTTTTTAAGTCGAGCTTTAAAAATCTGTATAGAGCCACCTTAATCTCATTATCTGCTCCTAATGGTGGACAAAAACTGACCACCATGTGCTGAAAGCCAGAAATAATTCTATTGAAAAGTTGAGTTTAAGCTGACGAAACAATCTGCACAAGACAGGAAATGACGTCATGTGAAACCAAAGAATTCTACTCTCCCCTCCCCTCGCCTATTATCGTCGGATTACTACAGTACAACAAAGGTCTACTTAGAAAGCTATTACATGAGCTTTTCTTGAAGGACTGTCTCGATCTACGGGCAATGATGTGAAGAAAACAATAATTTTTGATGCAATACGTAAAGTCTGATAGCACAAGTGACTCTTGTCAATTCTGCAACATTGAACGCATGTCGAAATACCACATTTGTAAACGAAAGCTAAGCACGGTTCAAAACTTTGACAATTGCGGAATTATCAAATAATCTATTCAAATCAATTAGCACTTCATAACGGTTTTTAATTGTCCTAAATTTAACTTCAATCTTTGAAGGGAAAAACCAACTTATTAAAAGCTTTATTCCTGTTATAAATAACATAGAAATATCTAAAAAAAAGTCGAGAATAATTCCGAGTAAACATCTCATTCGAGTGTTATAAAAACAATCTAAAATCTACAAGGAATAAATATATTTTGTAAATACCTGGTTTCCCATTATTAGATCTTCTTTTAAAGTCGGTCTTCAACAGTTTAGAACAAGATGGAGTCTTCTTTTCTTTGTCTTGCAGAGCTAAGTATCTTTTCGAAGATGCCAGACGACCTCGAGCTCTACAAATAAACTTCGGTTTTGTAAGAGTTTGAAAATTCTCTGTACTTGTCAGAAATATTATACGTACAGCTCTCTCGTGCTTCTAGAAAAACTTTACCATGTCTTTTCACAGTAGTTATCACTTTTTAAAACCTGAATTCTCGGAACTAAGAGAAGTGAGAATGTGTTGTTATGAAAAAATTTGAACTCTCTCGATTTTGAATTACATTAGTCGGGTCAGAAATGTAAATCAAGATATAACTGTCGTTTATTTAATTACACGTCCGTGACAGAGATTACTTGACCGATTTAAAACAAAGGCGGATTTAGTCTAGTTAATCCAGGCATAAAATCGTGTGTTTTCGGAAGGTCATGTGGTGGATGATGTCATTACATGAAGTGGAAATACTAAGAAAGAGAGGAATAAAAGTTTTAGTGGAAATTACTAGCTTTGCCGGTTACTCAGTTTTGGAAAACCTTCAAATTTTATCGATACCCTGAAACAACCTCTGGGCTGATCTAAGTCAGGGCATGGCTAACTCACAGATTGAACCCTGAAACAACCTCTGGGCTGATCTAAGTCAGGGCATGGCTAACTCACAGATTGAACCCTGAAACAACCTCTGGGCTGATCTAAGTCAGAACATGACTAACTCACAGATAGAACCCTGAAACAACCTCTGGCCTGATCTAAGTCAGGGCATAACTAACTCACAGATAGAACCCTGAAACAACCTCTGGCCTGATCTAAGTCAGGGCATGACTAACTCACAGATTAAACCCTGAAACAACCTCTGGGCTGTTTTTTTTTTTTTTTTTTTTTTTTTTGCAATTGAAAGAAGTTGAATCGAGTTCTACATCTTTTCGCAACGATTGCGTAACAATTTCACCCTTCCTGTAACTTGTCTCGAAATGATTTGTTATGACAGCCGATAGTATTTCATCGCATATTAAGATTTTTATTAGTAAAGCTTTGGTTCTCTCGTCAACAAATTTTGCAATAACATTAGTCAGGCAAATTTTCCTATTGTCAACTTAATTATTGGAAATATGATTCTTTGTTTTCGTGTCATCCATTTAAGACAATTGTTTTGTTTAGTACGAGTACGGATTGTAACTGAACTGAATCATTAATGGCATGGATGGCATCCTTAACTAAGTTTTCTTTCTCAAAATATGTCCTTCTGCTTCTGCTTCTGCTTCTTCTGCTGCTGCTGCTTCTTCTTCTTCTTCTTCTTCTTCTTCTTCTTCTTCTTCTTCTTTCTCTATTCTTCTTCTCCTTCGTTTAAAACTGACTGTTATTTTTCACTAGTTTCAATTTGAAACACAAGATTTTTTGCATCGATTTCCTTACATCAGCAGATTTGTTTGACATGGAAAAGTGGTCATTGAGGACTGATATTGCAGCAAATAACGAACTAGGTCGTCAAAGAGTAGCTGTCCTTCCATTCACAGTAACAAGTCCACTTTGAAGCAAATTCTCTTCCTGTTGCTGCAACAATGTTATGACTTCAGCCATGGTTGGCCGTGCTTCAGGATCATTGTGAACGCATCGCATGACCAACTCGCGCAACACGCCATTCGTTACCAGGTTTACCTGCTCCTGTGTCTGCTGAGGGACTGGTAACTCGCGTATACACATTTCACATAACAGTAGCCCAAAACTGTAAATATCGACCTGCAAGAGAAAGCACCAATATATTACACATACACTGATACACCTGGAAATATCTTGAAATTTCAATATTGAACCTTGAAACAACAACCTCTGGGCTGAGCTCAGTCAGGGCACGGCTAACTCACGGATTGAACCCCGAAACAACCTCTGGGATGATTAAAGTCAGAGCATGGCTAACTCACAGATTGAACCATGAAACAACCTCTGGGCTGATCTAAGTCAGGGTACGGCTAACAATGTGCATCAAAGCTCACAAAGCACTCTGGGAAAGTGAGTTCTTTAAAAATGTAACAGGGAAATCCAAGGAACTATCAGAAAAAAAAAATTACTGTTATTTTCGTCTGCTGAAATCCAAAAAAGCGTAAGAACTCACTTTCCCATCATGCTTCGTGCTAGAATTTCGAGCTCATGCACATTGGCTATTGGAATAGTTTAGCGTTTTAGGTTTTGCGGAGGGAGGAAAACCGGAGAACCCGGAGAAAAAAACCCTCGTGGCAACGGAGAGAACAACACATCAAACAAAATCAACTCACCTTCGTCGACTGTTGCGAGGTAGATGCTTCTGGTGCTGCGTATATACCAGCCCCAGGATTAACCGTCATGCATTGCCGCATGAAATTAGCAGCTCCATAGTCTGACAGCTTGGCTCGCCAACACGTGTCACGTTTCCATAGTAACACATTAGAACTACTGATGTCACGATGGATGATTGGAAAAGGTTTACTGAGATGAAGATAGTTAAGAGAACGCGCAACGTCTAAGGCTATAGCAATGATTTCTTCTTGGTGAAGCGACCGACGTGAAAGAACCGCTCGTAAGTCAGTGTCTAGTATCTCCGTCAAGAACAAAGGAATACCGTCGTCATTTGTAGCACCGATGAACTGAAGAAGACAAGGATGGCGACATCGAGATGCGATACTCATTTCTCGTTCAAAGAGCCTACGATTATGAGGTGAGAGAATCAACTCATGGATTTGCTTCACAGCAACTTTACATCCACGGAACGCGCCAACCTTAACGGTACCCCAAGCACCTGTCCCCAGTAACCTATCAGTTGTTGTGACTTCTTCTCTACGGATTATCCAATCACGAGGTTCGATTCGTCGATTCTCTTCCGAAAGGCCCTGAGACGTGCTAAGCGCTGTTTGAAGCTCTCGTATCCTCCTCTCGCTATCAGAGATAGTCCTTTCTCCATTTCGTAAACGTTGGTCGTAATTTTGTCGTTCTTGTGCGAACGATTCTCTTTCTTGGCACATTTGTTGACGTTCTTCACGAAGGTCATTTTGTACTAAATCTCTTGAGCGTCGGAGTTCATCATTATCAATCCTCAAGCGACGAAGCTCTTCCTCCAAACTTAATCTTGCTACATGTTCTTCTTGATATCTTCGTTCATTTTCCTGTATTCTGTCTTCTCTTCCTTGTAACTCTCTATCCTGTGTTTGTCGAAATAGTCGCTGATTTTCCAGCTCATCCATGTGTTGGACACATGCGTTTTGAACGCGTTGTAACTCCTCATTCAAACCTTGCTTAAGATTCCTTTCTTCTGTACAAACACGTCTCAATTCAGCCAACTCATTCTCTTTGTCGAGCAGCTGTTTATCGCGAATTCCACGAACAACTTGTCCTTCCTCTAATTCTCTTCGAGCTTGAATCAAATCTGTTTGGACCTTCCTAATCCTACTTGACGATTCCCTTTCTTGCCCAAGTTCTTGCTGTAACTGCAGCACCGTAATCTTCTGGTTATCAATTTCTCTATTCAACGTATCAATAGTTTCAAACTGTTGTCTTAAAAAATGCTCATTTTCAAGATTCGTTGATTGTAATTCTTGTATTTTTTCAAAACTACGATTCCTCTCCTCTCTTTCTAATGTCAAGAGCTTTTGGTGATGTTCCAGAGTGTGTCGCTGTTTCTCGCTGTGTTGCCCAAGCAGAGTAATGTGTGACTCGATTCTGGAATGATGGTGAAGGATGTCACGCCCGGTGTTTGGTGTCACGGTCACGCTGTCACGCTCCTTCGTTTCTTCAATGGTTTCACCGCTGTCTTTCTTGTCAGTATTGGACTCAGCTTTTCCGACCGGGTCTCGCGCGTTGTTGGTAGATGCTTTAGGAGGTGAAGATGGTTCTTGTGCTACTGCGTTAGCTTTTCGTCGTCTACTACGCGTCACGATATTGTTCTCGTCTGCATCATTCGTGACCTTACAAGCAGACTTAGCCGAGGATTGCGTTACAGTATTTGCAGCTGTGCTTGTGTCAGTGGAACTTGAATCCTTTAGGAAAGAAAAAAAGAGAAGCTATAAGTCTACGAGGAAACTCTGGTCTCAAACAGCAAGCCACCCTCGATGTCTTAAAATCTGGACTTGATTTCAAGACTATTAGAGCATGGTACTTCATGTAAGGTACAGACACATAGTTACAAAGTCTGTTTACTGTTATGAATAAGGACTCTGTATCATACATGACGTTCGTACCCGTTTGCAACATTCGAAAATTTTGGAAGAAAGGCCTAGTCAGTTAACCACTTAACAAATATAATCTGCGAATTATATCTACTTATTTCCTACAGGTAGAGATTTGCTGAGTTTTTAATAGCTTTATTCCTGCAAGCCTTGAATTTATACTGAAAATTCTGGTGGATCTGACACTTGCAAAAACTTACCGATGTCGAAGGCGAACTTTCTTGGTATAACCCTTTCTTTACACGCGATTCTAAAATGAAAAAAATATAAATTAAAATCAGCAAGGAAATACCAGTCATTGAGATGAGATTAAAGTACCAAATCCTTTGTGACATGGCAAGGGTAAGCAGAATTTTCAGAGATTTTTGCGGGGCAGTGGAAGAAAATTTCTTTTTATGGAAAATTTCAAGAGTTGTCCATGAACAGACCCCTAACCTTGTGCGTAATGTTTTCCCATTTCAGACCACGTGCCATTCTCTTGAGAATAAGATTCTTTGTTTGAGTTGTATCCATATTCATGTGTCTTCTCATGCGCAACCGTTAAACAAAGAAATGATACTCTAGGGAATGACACGTGGTCTGAAATGGGACAACATTACGCCCAAGCTGAAGACGTCTATTTCAACCGCAGTACGAACCCTTTATAAATATTTATGCCGTTTCCTAGCAACCTACTTTTATTTATACCGTTTCCTAGCAACCTACTTTTAGGGGTGAGTATTTTCCTCGTTGGTATGGTTGCAGTAGGAGAGGAAGGTTCGGTGGGCTTCTTCTCACTGTCCTGTGATTCTGAACGCTGTTCTTTGTCTTGCGTCTGTTCTGTTGTTTTAACCTCTGGATGAAGTAAGGAAGTAATCTCTGAAGAACTAGCAACATTAAGAAATAGAAAAAAGATTAACAGATTTTTCCCAAATTCACTCGACTTACCACAGTACAAAAGATTCAAGTCCAGACTGGAGTTTTCAAATCCATAAATTCACTGCATTTGTCTACTCCAGCCTCGCCTTGAATCTATTGTTCTGTGGTCATTCAAGCGAATTCGGGAAGAAAATCAAAATAGTGTATCACATTCGTACGAAAAACAAGCTCTGAATCTAAAAAGTGAAAAGCATTTCTATAAATAATTGCTACTTCTTATAATAGTAGAATTAATTGTTCAAAGTACAGTTTTTAACATTGCCATAATTTTAGCAGTTTTTCTGAGCAATTTGACCATGAAATATCATAAACTTAAGGTGGCTCCATGAAATGCTGTAATATCGACTGATACTAAAAGGATGGGATAGAAGAATGGATGGGTAAATAGGTGAAAATCAAAGCACAAATGGATGGTAGAATAAAAGGGAAACTTCAAAGAATTCAAAGTCAGTTATTTAGAATGAAAGAAGAAAACCCAAAGAGGAAAAAACAACGAACAAACCCTACCTCACTTCCTTCCACTTAACTTGTTTAGCAAGCCTTTTCTGAAACTATGAAAAAATGATAGATATTAGTGAAAATTACTGTTGTCTTTTTCACAAAGAATAGACCCCTTTCACGTGACGTCAAAGCAGCTCAATTTGGAGGACAAAACAAAAGAATTTCAATCTCCTGAGAATTGGAAATCTATTGTTTTGTCCTCCAAATTGAGCTGCATTCCGACATGCTGCAAGGGGTCCATAGACCAATACTCAGGTTCTAAAAATATCTGAGTAAAAGGCATTACCCTTGCTTTATCTGCAATTTGTTTATTATCATAGCTGTGAAAGCAATGTGGGTTTTAAATTAGTGAATTGATCACCAGCCAAAATAAAAACAAAAATTAAAAATATCTGAGGTCCTACTTTTGTTTCAAAAAATATCTGCAATTGTTTATTATTTTAGCAGTAAATGTGGGTCATTAGAGAACTGCGAATTTCAACAGCCAAAAAAAAAGTTCTTGGCTAGTTAATTACTACTAAGGTCGAGCCTTGTAAAGTTGTCTTTATTTACCAGTTCAATGAGGTCTTGCTTGACTTCTCTTGTTAGTGAATTACTGTTCAATTGAAGTACAAGTCTGTTCTTGCTATCACCTTCAAATGCAATATCAATAGAAGAAAACTGTTGAGTCAAAGCCATAGTCACTTTAATTTTTGTTAATATCTTTAGGTCTGGAGGTACCATCCTCCCCCCTCCCCCAACCCCTGCACATACACAAACACACACTTTGAAGGATGTTCCAAGGTCATTCTCTTATTTATTTATGATGTGTCATGGAGAATGTACAAGCTATATTCTCAGGGATCCAGGAGCACCCTAATATGTGGTTGGGCTAAGATTGCTTGTTGGTTCTCTCCTGTGCTTCAAGGGTTTTTCGCCGGGTCCTCCAGTTTTCCAGTTTTCCTCCCTCTACAAAAATCAACTTTTACTGTAAATTATAATTCGATCTTTGGGCTTTCACCTACAGTAGTATGGAACTTAGTGTTCTATTGTCCCATGCTTTGATACAACAGCCAAAGTTAATAGATTGGAAAATATAAGAGACTAGTATAAAGGGAAAAGGGAAAAAGTGGTAGGGCTATAGCACTACCAGCCACTCCCCTCAGGAGTCCATGATTCTGCCTACCTTCTTGCTGTTCAGGATCCAAGAATTTCCCCTTGTTTTTATTTAAGTCGAGAATGGACTTGGTAGCAGATTTGGATAAAGTGAATGCAATCATTGGTTTGGGTAATTCAAAACTAACCTGAAAATATATAACAAAATCATTTACTATAACCGTCACAAGGTGGCCCAGCTGTGCCCTGACTTAGATCAGCCCAGAGGTTGTTTCAGGGTTTGATCTGTGAGTAAGCCATGCCCTGACTTAGATCAGCCCAGAGGTTGTTTCAGGGTTTGATCTGTGAGTTAGCCATGCCCTGACTTAGATCAGCCCAGAGGTTGTTTCAGGGCTCAAACTGTAAGTTAGCCATGCCCTGACTTAGATCAGCCCAGAGGTTGTTTCAGGGCTCAAACTGTAAGTTAGCCATGCCCTGACTTAGATCAGCCCAGAGGTTGTTTCAGGGTTCAATCCATGAGATAGCTGTGCCCTGACTTAGATCAGCCCAGAGGTTACTTCAGGATTTGATAACATTGACACCCCAGTATTTTGTGGACAAGTTTGAACACTTACTGTACAATGAGTAAAGTCTTTGCAAGGTATCTTGAGTGACATTGTTGAATGATCTAACATTGATAAGAATCAAAGAAAAATATTGTAAATCATGATTTACTGGGGTGAGATTATGACTGTTTTCATTTCTACACATTAATCCAGACAAATGTGTATGTGTATGTGTATGTGTATGTGTATGTGTATGTGTATGTGTATGTGTATGTGTATGTGTATGTGTATGTGTATGTGTATGTGTATGTGTATGTGTATGTGTATGTGTATGTGTATGTGTATGTGTATGTGTATGTGTATGTGTATGTGTATGTGTATGTGTATGTGTATGTATACATAATATATATATATTGTGTATATGTGTATATACGTATGATGTATATATATATATGGATGTATATATTTATTTATTTTTAAGAATGTTATTGTAAGTGCATTGAGATTGTTATGTAATGCGCTCAGAATTAAATTATTATTATTATTATATTAAATGTCATGGCAAGGAAATCGAGTAATACAATGCCGTCAACCAAACAAATTGTTTGGTACCTACAGTATATATACTCTGATTGACTGCATTGTAATACCCAATTTCCCTGTGTGTATTATTAAAAAAGTTTTATGTACCATCAAGTTCAGCCTCCACAAACACTTTTTCTGCATATATCTGGATAGAGAAAAAAATCATAAACTTAAATTAAACATGTAAATTAAAATACAATAAAATACAGTAAATGGGATTTAGCAGTGGCATCTCTACAGAGTGTTAGCTATTAATCCTCTGGAATTCCAATTATTGAAATTTGGGAAACTGGAGAACCTGGAGAAAAACCCTCGAAGCACAAGAGAGAACCAACAAGCAACTCTACTCACATACAACACAGAAGTCAGTGGGATGCAAATCTGGGTTTTATTGGTGAGAGACACCCGTGCTTCCCAAAATACAGTAACATATTTTAATTATAACCCCCCTCTTATCTCCCAGATAAGCTACAGCAGTACTAACCTTAACTGGTGCCGATGCTTTAGCATGTAGTGTACCAATCATAACTTTACTAACATGCATGACTATGTAGATAGCTTTTTTCTTCAGCATCACTTTGGCTGGTTTATTACTTGACTCTTCAGAGCATGGCGGATTGTCAGGTTTGGATGGTCTATTTACAACTTTACTTTTGACAGTCAGTTCTTTCCAGGGTCGAACAGTAGCAGTGTGTGTATCATTCGTCTGAAAAATTAATGTACATGTACATGTACATGTACATGTATACCGTATTGAACATTGTCAAAATTTACTAATTCACCTGCCAACCAGCCCTCCAGCCAGCTGACCAACTGGTCAACCGATTATTAACCAAGTGTCATTCCCTAGAGTATCATTTCTTTGTTTAACGGTTGTGCATTACAAGACACATGAATATGGATACAACTCAAACAAAGAATCTTATTCTCAAGAGAATGACACATGGTCTTGAAATGGGAGAACATTATACCCAGGGTAAAGAAGTCTATATTGCTCATTATCTTATTGAAACTTTTGTCCTAATAACTATAATCATTAATAACAGCAAGGAAAAGAGTGGTAATACATTACCTTGGTTGATTCCAAATCTGACGATGAAGCATCTGATCTTAAAGTCTTGGACTGACTGGCCATTGGACCAACAGATGATGTGTGCCCAGTATCCATGTCTTCCTGTGCATCAATGTCCATCGCCTCCTCATGTTCTACATTCCTGTGGCTTGGCATCTTATAGGCTGTATGTTGTGTATTAAGAGTCCCAAATATACTTTTGCTACTACCAAAAACATGGTTAGAGCTTCCTGGTTCATGCTGGTATGCAAGACCATTAATGCTCTGATGTAATCCTGTCGGCAACGACTGCAATGAACCATGAATTGTATTATTAGGGCTTGCGGAAGAAGTAGGGACCATACCAAAGCTAGGATGAGGAGGGCTGAGACTTAGATAGTTCGTGGGTTGATTTTGGTTGCGCCATGATGGTGTACTTCCCTTGTCATGATGATTTTGCAAGCCACCATACTCTGTTCTATGTCTGGATCTTGTTCTTGGCGAGGCGACTGGAGAGTTTGTTGGGGAGAGCGATCCATTGACTATGACTCTAGAAGTGGATGTCCTTGGCTGTCCAAAATGTTCCATATCATTCCACTGACCCTACCAGACATAACCTACAGTATTAACAACATTTAACGATAACGATCCACAGTCAAAACGGCATACCCCCCTAAATTACTCCATTAATGATTTCATTATTCAAATATTGAGTTGATTAATCTCTCTGAGTTTTCATTAAAAAATCCAAAGACTCCAAACTTCATATTCATTTCACAACTAAAATTCTAAAGGATGGCCTTTCTGGGGAGGTTTTCTACCATGGCATGGCAATTGTTGAAGAATCCAATCAAAACTCAGGTAGATAATTTATTTTCAAGTGTGAATAATGAACTCAATATTTGAATAATAAATTGATTAATGGATTCTAGGGGGTATGCTTGAGCCATTTTGACTGTAATGACGGTCCAGTCACTTTTCCTGCATTGGAGGGACATAAAAGAACCACTGAGGATGTAAAGAAAACCTGGCATTGACCACTGTCAGTGTCTACACCTCATACTAACCATATTATATTAGGATTCAGATTTTTAGGATACAAAACCAGAAAAAAATAATATCATTAATTTAGTAGTAGTTTTTGCTACAGAAGTATCTGTTGTTTTGCAATATTGTTTTCTTGTAGTGTTTGTGGGGAGTCAGGTATCACATGGGGTCTCACCTCTCCCCAAAGTACATGTAAGTACAAACATACAAACAAGATCTGCTAATTTTTTTCTTCCATCAAAATAATTTAAAGTTATCAGGCCAATTTAAGTCATTACCAAGAAATAATCAAAGCTTAATGAGACTTGTACAATAGTCCCCATAATTATATACATAATGATTTCATTGCCAATTTTCATATTACAGTTGACAAAATCAAAATCTAAAGTAGCTTACTGCAATTACTAAAATATTTTTTGCTAGGAAATGTGGAAAGGTTGATACAGAAATCTATAATTCTTAAGTCAAACCAGAGAACTGAATTGAAAGCTGAATCGTATTTTTATTCTGGTAGGATATTTTGGATCTGTAGTACAACAAGTAAGATAAGTACAACATCTTATTTGAAATTTACTTCCTAATGAATAGAGAATATATTGAAAACAATAAAATATAATTTTGTAAAACAATGGCGTTAAATGAAAGAAAACATAAGCTTAAATGTAAAAATACTGTTTCAGGAAAGACTTCAAAAGAAACTCTTGGCTGGAGATATTTTTATTTTACACATTTTACTGAAAATCCTCTTTAGTAAAGTATAGAAATCATGCCAACCTTTGAAGTCCAGAATCGAAAATGTATTCCTAACAAAAGCTGTTAACAAAACACCTTTTTAAGCTTAAATTTACAATAACAAAAAGAGTTAAAAATTTTTTTGGAGGCGGTCAGTGGGAAGGGAAAAGTTATGGTCGAATAATTGTGATTTTTGGTTTCGGATTTCAAAAAAGGGATTGAATTTCTACACAATCAGTATTAGAGATAAATATAATGCCAAACAAACAGATAATAATGAAGTAAAATACTATTTTACAATCAAAATCAGCTGAGCAGCGTAGCTAAGACGTGGCCATCTTTGAATTCACCTCGAAAAAACCTTCAACTTTAAAACCAAAATTTGTTCCTTATTTTCAATCCGATTGAGATAAATTATCATTCCCTAGCTTCTCTATTTTGTATACTAAAGATATAATTGCATGTTTGTTAGTTTTTACCTTGTTTTAAGGAGTTTTTAGGCGTCATTTTGGTGAAGTGTTTTTGCTTCATGTACGTGTTTTTGGAAGTGTTTTTGTTTACATCTACAGCGCACTTGGTCAGCGCATACTGTGTGTTTGGAATACCGCTGTGTCTGGAAGAGATTCGAAATACTGGGGGAAGGGTGGGTGGGGGATTTTGTTATTTACTTAATTTTTATGATCATTGGAGACAAAGAAATGAAAATAAAAATCTAAGAAAATAAGAACAGAATTATTAAAAGATGAAAAACGGATAGGACGGACGGACGGAAGGACGGATCAGGAAGGATCGATGGATGGAAAGATTGATGGGATTGATGCATGCATGCATGCATGGGATGGGATAAGATGGGATGGGATGGATATATGGATGCTTGCATGGCTTTAGCGAGAAGAGTACCTTATGGTAATTGCGATAGTACAGAGTCGGACTGCACCCATCAGCTGCATCAATATCTCTCTGATCGACGGAATTGACGAAACACCTAAAAATGTTATTGATTTGAGCTAACTAGATAACAAATAAATAAAAAAAACCTATAACACACTACTAGCTGAATCTCCGTGTACAGATAAATATGAAACTATTAAGACAAGCGTATTTCACATCTTTTCAAAACGGCAAAAATTTAAAGATATCGAAAATAGGCGAGTTTTTCAGTTTTCCTTCGCGAATTTGAGTGGCAGCCCATAGACTCCTTGCACTAATTCCAAACCTGGGGGTCAAAACAAAAGAACTGCCTTCGATCTCTTGACTAGGATTGAATTAATTTTTTTTAATGTTAATGTTATTCATCGTAAAATGTTTTTTTATGGCTTTAATTAGCAACATATCGGTAAACAAACTTTCTAAGATAAATAGATGAAAAAGCAAATCCAATTAACTAGAAAAGCTCGAAAAATTAGTTTTCTAAACACAATAAAGATAACAAAACGTCTTACCGAAAACCAAACAAATTCCGAAAAAAACCCTCAGGAATACCTTGACCTATTTTTACAAAAAAACGTGCTGTAGAATTTGTACTTTCGTTTGGATAATTTTACTGCAGCATTTTTGCTGTTATTTGTTTTCTAGAATTTAATTCCATCTGTGAGTTAGCCGTTTCCTAAGTTATAGCAGCTTAGACTTTGTTCTACGTTCGATAAAATTGATTATTGAACCACATAGAGTTTGCTTTTAACCTTTCTTCAATCAGTTTGTACGGAAGTCACTTCGACGAAAAATGTAATCGTACTGCAGAAGACTGTTTATGACAGGTTTTTCATTCTTTCCCACCACACTTCAAGTCTAGCTTCCCCTATCTTCAAAAGCTCTGTCAAAACTGTCAGCACAACTTCAATTTTTTTAATTTGAGAACCTTATTTTTTATTTATTCTACTCGAAAAGGTGTAAAACCATTTGAAGACATTGCCGGTTATTAACCGAAAAAAATGAATGTAATCTGATGTCTAGTTCCGAAATTTGACCACTGCAAGCATACGTTGCTAAAGTTCTTATTATGAAGTAAAAAAGACAGAGGACTACGTATACAGAGGATTTGAATTGAATCCCAAAAACTGTAAACACAAAGAACCATAAATTCGGGAAACATTATTAGGTTATCAGTGTAAGTCCTGGTGTTTATGCTACGAGCAGATAAATATTTCTAAATTACCCAGTGGCCATTTCTAGCTAAATTAGTTGACTATAAGCATTATGTTTTCATCAAAGTTGCTGTTACAGATCGCATACAGCTTGCAGGTCGATATGAAAGCCTGAAAAGGTTCTTGAGATCTGGTAAGTTTTTCACTTAGTTCCATATATCCGTTTTTCTTGTCTCTTATTCATCGTTTATATGCTCGATGGAAATGTTTATTTTCCATATTTAAAATCAAATCTTTTCCAAAAAAGGTTTTTTTTAAACTCTTGAAGCACAACTAAACTCTTTGCATATGACATAAGGCAGGGCATGGCTAACTCACAGATCAAACCCTGAAACAACCTTGGGCTGATCTAAGTCAGGACACTGCTAACTCACAGATTGAACCCTGAAACAACCTCACCTGGGCTGATCAAAGTCAGGGCGCGGCTAACTCACAGATTAAACCCTGAAACAACCTCTGGGCTGATCTAAGTCAGGGCGCGGCTAACTCATGGATTCAAGTGGAATTTAACTATAGGTTTTGCAGAGAGAGGAAAACTGGAGAACCTCGAGAAAATTGAGCCGTTGAATCAAAGGAGAGACCTAAAAACTCTACTCACATGTGATGCTCAGTGAGTCGGCCAGGAATCGAATCCTAGACATAGGCGAGTCCACTACCGCGCGCCACACAACTCTTTACTCTCTTAAAGTGACTGACTACTTTAGCAAGGAGTAATTACAAAATTTTCTTAGAAAGATATTTTACACAGAATTTAACGCTGATTCCAAAAATGAAAAGAAAAATGGGTGTCCCGAGCTCGTTTTCGAGATAATGAATTTCGAATATGACCATTTTGACAAGTTTTCGAAAGGAAAATGGCGGAAATCAAGCTTTGCAGACAAAAAATTCATAACTCAAAAATTAAAGATCAACAAAATCACATAAAACGCTTTTTTTATAAGTTCTAATAATTACGTTTTTCTCAAAAATATAGAGTCCCGTGCAAAATTCGGGGTTTTTGCCCTGTTTTAGTTCAAAACGTGTATGGTTCCTCAATAAAAGTTTGAAGGTTGTTATGCGGTTTTGAGCGACATCGTGGGCTCAAATTGAACGTTCAAAAGTAGTCAGTCACCTTAAGATTGAAAGTCGTTGGCTAATGTGAATGTGAACTTTCGTTTTCTTTTTTGTTGCAGTATATATGAAGAAAACGTAACCAAAACGTAAAATCATCTGGTAAAAATTTGTACTCCGAAAAGATGATTCGTACTGTCATGTTTATTTGCCTAGTGCTGTCGCTATGGCAACAAGGCACGATGGTATCCCAGCAACGGATGTACAAATCCGGAGACGTCATCCTCGGTGGATTGTTCCCTCTTCATGTGAGGACATCAGACGACATGTGTGGGGAGTTCTTCCGTTATGGCCTTGACTATGTCGAAGCGATGGTTTACGCTATTGAACAAGTCAATGCCAATCAAGAAATCCTACCCAACGTTACCATTGGTTACGACATCCGGGACTTCTGTGATTCTCCCACTCTCGCTTTAAAAGAAGCTTACGATATCGCTACTACAAATCAAATACGAATGCTCCTGCAAAAACGCAAAAATCAAACTAATGCGAGCAGTTGTGACGTTGAAGGTTTTGGTCCGATTGAGAAGAGCCCTGTGGTTGCGATTGTTGGACCCGTTGATTCAAGCAGTTGTCTGCTAGTAGCTAGTCTCTTAAAAGTCGTTCAAATCCCAGGTATAACGGCCTTTGCCACCAGTGAGGAGCTAAGTAGTGGATTTGACTCGTTCTTTCGCACCGTGCCTTCTGATAGCCAACAAGTCAAGGCCATAGCAGACATCATAGAGCATTTCAACTGGTCTTACGTTGCAATTATTGCTGTTGATCATTCGTATGGTCGTTATGCAGTAAAAGCGTTAGAACAAGAAGAAGATGAAAGAAAAACGTTCTGTATTGCCATGACGGGCTACTTCCCTCAGTCCGGCTACGAGGAGAAGATACAACACATTATATCCGAGCTCAAACGACGAGCAAATATTCAAGTTATTATTCTATGGAGCACGTATACTCCTGGGCTGAGGGTCGTTAGAGAAGCAGCCAATCAGCGACTGTTTGGGCGCACGTGGTTGATCAGTGAGGGACTCGCAATGCAAGGGCCTGGTTTCTTTGGTCAGGAGGAGAAATATGTTGTGGAAGGTTTTATTGGAATTCTGCATCCAAAGTTTAAGGACAATGGTTTCGAGGAATATCTGAGGTTAGTGAGGTATATGGCAGTGGCTTGGAACAACGTACGCATGTGAAGTAATGTCATACGACAACACCACATCAGTCATAATAACCACACAACAGAACACAACACCGCAGCGCGTACGAACAACATAACACTACACAACCCACCACACCACACCAGAAATGCTGGCTGCATCACAACATAACACTACACAACCCATCACACCACACCAGAAATGCTGGCTGCATCACAACATAACACGACACAACCCATCACACCACACCAGAAATGCTGGCTGCATCACAACATAACACGACACAACCCATCACACCACACCAGAAATGCTGGCTGCATCACAACATAACACAAGACAACCCATCACACCACACCAGAAATGCTGGCTGCATCACAACATAACACGACACAACCCATCACACCACACCAGAAATGCTGGCTGCATCACAACATAACACGACACAACCCATCACATCACACCAGAAATGCTGGCTGCATCACAACATAACACGACACAACCCATCACATCATACCAGAAATGCTGGCTGCATCACAACATCATAACACATCACATCACACAATACAACACAACACAACACAACGCAAAAACTCTTAATTTTCTTCTTTTTATTCATTGTTTTTTTCTTCTTTATATAGAAGCGCGAAAGAGAAGAATCGAAAGAGCTCTAATCTATCAAATCCCTGGTGGAGCGAATTCTACAAAACAGAAAACCAAACTAAAAATGACAACTCAACTGCAAGGTTTCCTGAAAACACACACTTACCATACGCAGAATACCTTATCGACGCAGTCCATGCTATTGCGCATGCTCTAGATGGTAGATACCGCTGTACGACAGGAGACAGTAGCAACATCTTTTGTCCATCATTGATTCCACGTGACAATCCTGAGGAGTTGATCCCATTTATGAGGGATGTTAATTTCAAAGGTTTGACTGGAAGAGTAGAGTTTGATACTCAAGGCGATCCGCTGAGCTCGTCCTATGACGTCATTAACTTCCAACTTGGCTCTAGTGCGCATGCTCAGGATGAGTACGTCAAAATAGCCACGTGGAATGGAGAAGACTCACAGAGACTGAAGAGAAATGAAAGAAATATCATCTGGGGAAGAAACAGATACAATGTACCTATATCGGTATGTAAGGAGCCCTGCCCCCCGGGTACCCGGCAGACAAAGACGACTGCATGTTGCTGGGATTGTAATGTATGTCCAGATGGTACGATAAATCCCGTATACAGCAGTCCAAACTGTACAAAATGTCGGATATATATGAAACCTAACGTACAACGAACAAGATGTATAGATTTACCCCTGACGAATCTCCTGTTGACGGACCCCGGGGGGATAGTGTATTCATCGATAACTTGTACCGGTATAGGGTTCGTAATCTTTACCCTGGTAGTGTTTATCAAATATCGCAATTCCCCGGTAGTAAAATCGTCGGACCGTACGCTAAGCTTTATCCTTCTCTTCGGCATATCCCTCTGTTTTGCTCTAGCGTTCCTGTATCTTCTTTACCCAACGCCTCTTCTTTGCAAAATTCTTTTACCCGGTCGTTATATCGTATATACGATATGTGTGTCTGTACTTCTGGTCAAAACGAATCGTATAGTCCGGCTTTTTGACTTACAGTCCATCCCAACTTGGATAAAACAGATACTTCTTCGTTCAAAAGGTCAGATAATTTTGATTATCTTCTTAAACTTAATACAAATATTATTAGGGATTATTTTAATTGTCCTTGATCCTCCGTTTCACAAAATTAACGTTCAAGAATCAGTTGGTAAGTGGTACTCGTGCAGACACTTCGAGAATACAACCCATGGTATTCTCGAAGGGACGATGTTTGCCTACCTCATTTTTTTGCTATTTTTCTGTTCCTTTTACGCTTTTAAGGCACGAAAACTCCCTGAAAACTACAACGAAGCGCGCTACATAGGCTTCAGCATGTATATTTTAGTCTTTTCCTGGATATCGTTTTATCCCGTCGCATCAGCTATCGAGGGGAACGTCTTTGTTCATATTGCATGTATCACGACTCTCGTAAGCGCTTATGGAATGCTTGGGTGCCTGTTTTGTCCAAAACTGTACATAATACTGATTCACCCCGAGAAAAATACTCTTGCATTCGTTAAGGCAAGTGTTGTGGATTATACCATTCGATCTGTGAGTAAAATGGATCTTTGTGCGAGTAAGTCTAGTGTTGCCCAGTAAAATCAGAGAAAATTTCGTATCATTCTCGCGGACATACCGTGCCGTGTCCATGGTGATGTCGTGTGCGACCATTTGATTGGATAATCAGTGATTTTGCGCACTCTGATTGGTCCAAGAATGTCCTCAATTGTCTGGTTTCACTCGACGTCATTTTCTGTCTTGTGCAGAATGTCCATAGGCGGAATCAAAAGTTTCCAATTTATAGACACCTTGCACGTGCCGTCAAAGCAGTTCAATTTCGAGGGCAAAACAAAACAAAAGAATTTCAATCTCCTGAGAATTGGAACCTACTGTTTTGTCCTCTAAATTGAGCTGCATAATTCCAACGTGCGGCAAGTTTTTAAAAGAAATCTTTCTGGTTGACAGTACATGGTGGTCAGTGTTTGACCCCCATTTGGAGCAGACAATGAGATTCAAAGACTTTCATCAACTGATTGAAACCCAGAAATCCTGTCTGTCTGTCTGTCCTAAACATTACAATTTTTGCTGACAACATTCTATCAGCTTCAGTAGTAATCCAGTTCATTAATTTTCAACCATACATCTTGTCATTTTCATAAACTTACTATATTTTCTTTCCGGCTATTGATCGATGAATGTGAGTTCCACTCCATTGCCATGAAACAATTGTTTCAAGTCGTGATATTTGGGTCAGTTTCTATAGACCCCTTGCAGCACGTTGGAATACAGCTCAATTTGAATTTGAAATTCTTTTGTTTTGCCCTCCAAATTGAGCTGCTCTGACGTCACGTGAAAGGGGTCTATACTAGTTATACAATGGTTTCGAGTGGCATACCGTGGAATATCCCACGAGTCACTTTTTCTAGTATACGCAAGAGCCTTTAGGCGAGTGTGTATACAAAGAAAATACAAGTGACATAAATTACATAAATTACGAGATTTCATCACTGATATTTTTTTCGGGTTGCCTATCACTAGGGCTTTCTGAAAAAAATATCAGGAATGATATCCCATAATTTCTGATGCACTTTTGATATACTTGTACATATACTTGAAACGGCCATAATTTTTGCAAAAAGCTGTATTAATGTATTAAAATATATAAACCTTGTTGTTATTATATATATATTTATTATTATATATTTAAAAGCATTTAGTTTAGCATGAAATCCATGTTTCGTGTTTTAGTTATAATTTATACATCTTTACAATCAAGGCCCGTTAACACTAGCGATTTTTGCTGCGCAAGATTTTTGAAAATATAATAAATTTTGTCTTATGCTTCTAAAGAGACATTTGTCCAGGTAATCTTGGTGTCTGGAATAAAACTTTACAAGTTAATCCTTTACCATTCTTGACTATGACCAAAATCGCCGCAAAAATCGCACCTCAAATCGCAGCAGAAATCGCAACTCAAATCGCCTCAAAAATCGCAACCAGTCAAATCGCCACAAAAATCGCAACTCAAATCGCCTCAAAAATCGGACCTCAAATCGCCTCAAAAATCGCACCTCAAATCGCCGCAAAAATCGCACCTCAAATCGCCTCAAAAATTGCACCTCAAATCGCCTCAAAAATCGCACCTCAAATCGCCTCAAAAATCGCACCTCAAATCGCCTCAAAAATCGCACCTCAAATCGCCTCAAAAATCGCACCTCAAATCGCCGCAAAAATCGCACCTCAAATCGCCTCAAAAATCGCACCTCAAATCGCCGCAAAAATCGCACCTCAAATCGCAGCAAAAATCTCAAGTGTAAACGGGCCTTCACATATATATAATATATATATATTTATCAGTGGTGCAAAGTACATTATAATTTAATATTAATATGTATTAATAAAACGTATATCTCTCTTTGACAAAGTTTCTTTAGCCTTACTACACACCGCGGCCAAATATTGCTAAATCCATATTCATTTGAATCCACGAAGTGTGCTATATATGCGTTGATGAAAAATTGAAATAGAAGACGCGCGTGCTTTGCGCAGTTATAAAGCACGCGAGGATTGATAGGACGAACGAGAAGTGTCAGAAGAACCATAATGTGAGCGGAGGGCTTCTCAGCATTTTTCAAATGTTCTGCCAATCCCTGAACAAACAACACAGCAAGCAAGTTTTCCTATTACTTTTATATAATACAAATTAGAGCAGCCGTTCTTTTAGGTACGAATGAAGAAATAGAAAGTGCGCGAGTGTGCTGTGTGCTCTTATAAACCACGCGCCCTCGACCAATCAGAAAGCGAGATTTACGAGAGTTTTTTTATCAATCTTCTTATCACATCTGAATGTCAGCGGGCATCGTTTCATTAGTCGCGCTGGAACTTAGGTTGTGTTGCTGCCGTGCCGATTGCGCAGTGTCTAACCGAAAGGCATGTCTTGTTAACTGTTCTTGCATATAATGCTTAGTGTTCTTATGAGGCCTCCAGATAATGATATATATCTTCGGCCAAAACATACAGAAAAGCAGCCCCGTGGCAGCAACAATCGTGGTTGCGCTCAGAACAACGACGGAGTACATGTCTTGTATGTTGAGATAGACTGGGTAGAATGCAAGCCACGATATTACAAGGATGTACATCGAGAATGCTATGAACTTCCCTTCATTGAAGTTATCTGGTAGCTTTCTTGCTTTGTAGGCGAAGTAGCTACAAGTTAAAGAAGCAAGGATAAGAATGGCCATCAAGATGTAACGACAAGCGTCGCCTGCTGAAGAATTTGATGGTCTGCAGTTCCGAATGTACATTCTGTTATTGGATTTGTCTATGTAGGGACTTGGACGATCAACAGATACCCAAATTACTATGATTATGATCTCTGTCAGGGCTGTGCACACAACGAACAGAACATGACGATATTTGCCGAGTCCAGAGGATAATTCTGAACGTGGTACTCGTTCCTGGAATAGAATGACAATCTTGTTGGTCTTGGCGCCAAGAATAACGATACATGTTGTGTAGAAAAGATAAAACCATACTTGGGTAAGCACGCAGACGACGTTAGACGGATCAGCAAGGTATACAAAAGGAGCTAGGTAGCACATAGCTATGCAGAATAGTAGCATGTAGCTTAGATCTCGATTAGAAGCCTTCACAACTGGCGTACGATTGTTCTTGGCATATAAAAGAGCAACACAAAGGGAAGCTAGGAATCCAAGAAGCCCAATAACTAGGAATGCTAGACCTATAGGGTTAGTGTAGTTGATGTGAACAATAGGTACATCGAGGCATTTGGTGTGGCCTGGATTTGGGATGGTATCTGTAGGGCATTTGGTGCAATTCTTAGACCCATATGCCTCTGATATTTCATTGTATCCACAGTTGATGCATTCCCAACAACAACTGATCTCTGCTGTTTGTCTTTTTCCAGGCGGGCATATCTCCTTACATATAGATCTAGGAACACTGCCTTTAGTATCTCCACCCCACATGATCATTCCATCGTCCAGAGCAAGTGGGATACTACTTTCAGCAACCCAAGATCCAATTTTCATGAATTCCCAAGTACTATTCGGTCTTTTTTGGAGATTGACGATGGAATACGAGCCATCAGGATCGCCATTGGCGTCAAAAACGTACTGGGCTCGTGACACAGGGCTTGTAAAGTTCACTTCATGTAAATATCTAAGAAGATCGTTTGGACTTGTTATAGATGGGCACTTGCCGCCATCTAGTAGACCATACGGCTCCCTACACTTGTGCATTGCATCCAATGCATGTGCAATAGCATAGACGGCATTTATGACATTTGCAGACATGCTTGTATGCATTTTATTGTTGTAAACTTCTTTGGTGATTTTGAGGTCATCGGTGTCAAACTGCGTCTTCCAAAATTCATCCCACCAATTGGCTGGTCTGTAATTAGGTTTCAAATTCATAAGGTATTCTACAAATTCATCCACCACAGCATTACGAAGTACTACACCTATAAGCCCCTTGATAACAGGTATTAAGTTTTTATCCAGCATTTTCCTCGAATTGCCCCAACCTTCACTTGCGATCCAAGTCTTGTGTGACAGCTTCTGTCGCACAGCTTCTTCCATAACTATTTTTGCATCAGCTTTCGTACAATACAAGACGACAACATCAACATTTTTGAGCGTCTTTAACTCTTTTATAATCTTCTTGATCTTCTCTTTCGTTGCATTTAAATTGTGTGCCTCCTCAGGAAAATATCCCTCCATCGCCAAACATGTTCCCTTTTCTTGAGATTTCTTTCGAAAGTAGTCAATACCCGAGCGACCGTACGCATTGTCAACAGCAATTGCTGCAATGTACGTCCAGTTGAAATGACAAGCAATATCGGCCATGGCTTGAGACTGAAACCGGTCAGGAGGAACCGTTCGGAAAAATGTAGAATAGACATTGCTTTTACTTAGCTCGTCGCTTGTAGCTGCGTAACTTATGATCGGGATATCCTCCACACGAAGTAAGTTCGATACTAGGATTGAACTGCTAGACGCACCAGTTCCAATCATTGCTGATATGCGATCCAAACCATGTGAATGTGAGATGCAACGCTCTTGGTCTGAGTTCCCTTCGTACATAGACGACATCTTTTGTCTGTTAACCATTTCTAGAGCGATTTCCATCGCGAGTCTTTTAGACAGGTTCGAATCGTAGACCTCAAACCCAAGGCTAATGTTAGGTAGTATCGATGAATCGTTATTTATCCGATCAATTGCATAGACCATCGCTTGAGACATAGCCATGTAGTTAGCTCGTAAGTCACGTCGGATATGAATAGGGAAGATTCCAGCGATAGAAATTGTACCACGTTTGACAAACGTACGGTTGACGAAAGGTGGTAAATCCTTATAGTCGCTGTAAACACATGTTGTCAACACCAACAGTATCTTTAAGACATCCAAAAGTCGGATTTTGACTGCCATTTCGTCTACGTTTCGTCGAGAAGCTATCTGTAGCTGTTAAAACTAGTCAGAGCTCATGAAACTTTAAGTTCCGCTTTCGTTTCTGTCATTCTATTAAAGTGCTTCAAGTCCCAAAACTGAAAGATTAGATATTAGTAATGTGACACGGCGAATCATAACACATTCTGTCAGTTCACGGCATGTCATTCAACGACGGACACTTTGAACGGCACGAAATACGTCCGGGCAAAACTCCATGTATTTTATATTCAGTTTTTCCTGTTCATTGAGCACCCAAGTTCACCAAGCTCTGTTTTGATTACCATTTCTGTATATTGGCTTGTTTTTCAAAGTGATTTAATCACTGAACCGAAAAATGTATTTTTTTTCGTTTGCTAACTTATCTAGTTCATACAAATTTGGATGGAAGCCAGGATAAGTTAATCGAAATAAATTATTTCAACTCATAAATTTTTATTATCTCCTTGAAACTAGACTGAATTTAATTATTTTTGTACCACGAGAGAAATCGTAAAAGCCATTTTCTATATCCTGTTTTCTTTGATTAAGAATCTCAATTATAATTCTCGCTCTATCTAAATATTTAGACTTTCGAAGTTAGTTCTTTCCTTGGTTGGAAATTATAAGATATCAAGGAAGCTTATGGAAGGAAATACGATTAGAATTCAGTCAGTGGAACATCTGCATTACGACTGTCAAATTTTGATAAACCTTAGCATAAAACGACGGGGGAAAAGATGGTTATTCATTAAAGGGAATCATTATGATTCACCTGTGCTTAAATCAATGATCGATTCATCGACCATGTCATTTTAATTAAATCCGCTGTAAATAAAAAATTTGCAATAGAAAAACCTGCTCATATCTGAGGTTTTACCTGTATTGTATTCAGGAACTATTTCTAGATCAAGGAGATGACGTTATCCTTCCAGATAAGCTGATATTTTAAAACTTTTTAAGTAACTTTTATCCATTTTCTAAATTTCTGATTTAGCTATGCTGAAACTTAAACAGTTTGTTTACGATTTTTTCAATCGCGGAAGTTTGTAATTTTCTTTTTCTTCGCCAAATGGGATTAGAGCAATTTTAAATTCAATAATTTTGAAAAAAAATAATTCTCGAGAAAATGGAATTTAAAAGTAAATATTTGACAAGAAACGTTAGACTTCAACGGAAATTAAAGTCATAGATGATGTGATTATGATTGCACGCCTTGAACAAGAATTAACGTGCTCTCTCACTCACACACACTTCTCCTCCTTAACCTCTAAATCTCTCTGTAAATTATTGATAATTTAGATAATTGTGGTATACATTAAGTGCGAATTTTTACGGAGGAAGAAAAAACCGGAAAATCTGCATAGCGAGAATCCTCGAGGCACAGAAAAAAAAACCAATGAGTTAAGAAAATAAAAACGGGTAGTAAAAGTTAAAGTAAAAGTTGCATTCTACACTTTTTTTTTTACGTCTTACAAAATCTATTTTTTCGCGGAATTCCTGCTTTTATCATTGTTGTTCTTTGAGATGTTTCAATGTTTCAATATCAAGGAAGTTTATAAAAAGAATATGATGAGAATTCAATGTTTCAATGTATTTTTTCCCTAGCTTTTTCTGTGTTTTATTTGCTTTAAGAGTGTTTGTATACCACGGGATAATATATACATAAATAAACAAACAAACAGAAAGAAAGAAAGAAAGAAAGAAAGAAAGAAAGAAAGAAAGAAAGAAAGAAAGAAAGAAAGAAAGAAAGAAAGAGAGAGAGAGAGAGAGAAACTTTAAGTTCCGCTTTCGTTTCTGTCATTCTATTAAAGTGCTTCAAGTCCCAAAACTGAAAGATTAGATATTAGTAATGTGACACGGCGAATCATAACACATTCTGTCAGTTCACGGCATGTCATTCAACGACGGACACTTTGAACGGCACGAAATACGTCCGGGCAAAACTCCATGTATTTTATATTCAGTTTTTCCTGTTCATTGAGCACCCAAGTTTACCAAGCTCTGTTTTGATTACCATTTCTGTATATTGGCTTGTTTTTCAAAGGGATTTAATCACTGAACCGAAAAATGTTTTTTTCGTTTGCTAACTTCTCAAGCTCATACAAGTTTGGATGCAAGCCAGGATAAGTTAATCGAAATAAATTATTTCAACTCATAAATTTTTATTATCTCCTTGAAACTAGACTGAATTTAATTATTTTTGTACCACGAGAGAAATCGTAAAAGCCATTTTCTATATCCTGTTTTCTTTGATTAAGAATCTCAATTATAATTCTCGCTCTATCTAAATATTTAGACTTTCGAAGTTAGTTCTTTCCTTGGTTGGAAATTATAAGATATCAAGGAAGCTTATGGAAGGAAATACGATTAGAATTCAGTCAGTGGAACATCTGCATTACGGCTGTCAAATTTTGATAAACCTTAGCATAAAACGACGGGGGAAAAGATGGTTATTCATTAAAGGGAATCATTATGATTCACCTGTGCTTAAATCAATGATCGATTCATCGACCATGTCATTTTAATTAAATCCGCTGTAAATAAAAAATTTGCAATAGAAAAACCTGCTCATATCTGAGGTTTTACCTGTATTGTATTCAGGAACTATTTCTAGATCAAGGAGATGACGTTATCCTTCCAGATAAGCTGATATTTTAAAACTTTTTAAGTAACTTTTATCCATTTTCTAAATTTCTGATTTAGCTATGCTGAAACTTAAACAGTTTGTTTACGATTTTTTCAATCGCGGAAGTTTGTAATTTTCTTTTTCTTCGCCAAATGGGATTAGAGCAATTTTAAATTCAATAATTTTGAAAAAAAATAATTCTCGAGAAAATGGAATTTAAAAGTAAATATTTGACAAGAAACGTTAGACTTCAACGGAAATTAAAGTCATAGATGATGTGATTATGATTGCACGCCTTGAACAAGAATTAACGTGCTCTCTCACTCACACACACTTCTCCTCCTTAACCTCTAAATCTCTCTGTAAATTATTGATAATTTAGATAATTGTGGTATACATTAAGTGCGAATTTTTACGGAGGAAGAAAAAACCGGAAAATCTGCATAGCGAGAATCCTCGAGGCACAGAAAAAAAACCAATGAGTTAAGAAAATAAAAACCGGGTAGTAAAAGTTAAAAGTTAAAGTAAAGTTGCATTCTACACTTTTTTTTTTACGTCTTACAAAATCTATTTTTTCGCGGAATTCCTGCTTTTATCATTGTTGTTCTTTGAGATGTTTCAATGTTTCAATATCAAGGAAGTTTATAAAAAGAATATGATGAGATTCAATGTTTCAATGTATTTTTTCCCTAGCTTTTTCTGTGTTTATTTGCTTTAAGAGTGTTTGTATACCACGGGATAATATATACATAAATAAACAAACAAACAGAAAGAAAGAAAGAAAGAAAGAAAGAAAGAAAGAAAGAAAGAAAGAAAGAAAGAAAGAAAGAAAGAAAGAAAAGAGAGAGAGAGAGAGAGAGAGAGAGAGAGAGAGAGAGAGAGAGAGAGAGAGAGAGAGAGAGAGAGAGAGAGAGAGGAGAGAGAGAGAGAGAGAGAGAGAGAGAGAGAGAGAGAGAGAGAGAGAGAGAGAGAGAGAGTAGAGAGAGAGAGAAAGAAAGAAAGCACATGCTTTAAGAGTGTTTGTATACCACGGGATAATATATACATAAATAAACAAACAAACAGAAAGAAAGAAAGAAAGAAAGAAAGAAAGAAAGAAAGAAAGAAAGAGAGAGAGAGAGAGAGAGAGAGAGAGAGAGAGAGAGAGAGAGAGAGAGAAAGAAAGAAAGCACATGAAAAAAAGCACATGAAAACCAGGTTGAATATTATTGAATTTGTCAAAGAACCTCAACTAGCTTGAAGCACTTTTCATAGCTCCTATCTGATAATGGAAGAGATAATTTTGCCTATCCTACTAATTGTACCAGCCAGATGTATTTATAACATGATAGATGGCCACTATCTCCATCAAATCGCGAAATCGTTCGTGCGTAAGATCATTAATCGTGACAGCCAAGGGCTTAATAATTAACACAGTCACTTGTTCACACACAGAGGACGCTCTTCTGACAGCTTCCAGGACTGAATGACATTCATTAGTAAACACTAAATAAATATAGACTAATCTCTTATAGTAAAAATATTAATTATATCTCATTCATATTTGTGAAAGAAATTTTGAAGGTAAGTTAAAAAATTAAAGTCAAAAATTGAAGTGCGCCCGCGAAGTTTGATGTCTCGTTTGCCAACCATGCGCATTTCGACGGCCGTCAATCAAAGAACTACTAAAAATAAAAAATAAATTAATAATTAAAAAAAAAAAAGAAGATATTTTTGTGAGAAATTTTGGACTGAATTAAAGATTTTCAAGGAATAGATTAAGATCTATAATTCAGTCTAAAATCTCCCTAAAAAATGTAAGTTTTTTAGCTAAATAGTTGTTTAATATGAACACCCTGTTATGACGGACACGTGTTTTTGTCCCAGTGATATGCATCTACTCTTACATTAACCTGCTTAATACGGACACCCTGTTATTACGAACACTTGGTCATTGTCGCAGTGGTATTCATGTACTCTTACTTTAACCTGCTTAATACGAACACCCTGTTATTACGGGCACTTGTTTTTGTCGCCAACCTGAGACCTGACTATAGTTAAGATTCTCTTATATATTATAGAGTGAAATCACTGAACCTGTGAAATAGATATTAGACTAATACATACTAGTTATACAAAAGTGTCGAGTGGCATACCGTGGAATATCCCACGAGTCACTTGTAGTTTCTAGTATACACACGAGCCTTATTTAAGCGAGTGTGTATACAAAGAAAATACAAGTGACGAGTGGGAAATCCACAGTATGCCACGAGAAAGCATTGTATAACCATTTTATCCCACACCATAGAAAAATCAAATGCGTAGACTTAACGCGCAGTGCATGATAGGAAGGAAGGATGAAATACCGACGAATGTACAACGGCTTCCCTGCTTTCTGATTGGCTGTATTTTCTAGGGTGTGGGATAAACTTTAGCCGATCCTAAATCCATTCACGGTTTTTTAATGTCTATTTGACTATTACACATTAACAAGCAATTTGTTTTCCACAGGTTTAGTTTTTTCACTCTATCAACCAAGATGGCGGCTGTTTCATTGTTATTTATATCTCAAGAGATTTTGAGTCATGTTGTTGCACCCCAAGGATTAAATCAGTTCTAAAAAATTAGTTCCCTAACCCGGACGTAAGTACGAAACAATTCAAAAATCAAGCACTTTCAAAACGCACCTAGTTCTTCGCATTCTTGGGGAAATATTTTAGCTCGCAATAATCAAAAATATTTGATTTAATCAAGTTACTATTATCAAGGGAACATCTGCATTTGTACCATGGCTAGACTAAAGTTGGGTTTCTTTAATACCACAAATGTCGAAACTTTCATTCTTGCCGTCTGAGCTCATGGATAGTTTACATAACTACATCGAAGTCATTGGTTACTTTCGGTAAAAAAATTCAATACGAAAATGCAAAAAATGTCATGTCACATTGCGAATCCATTTACTCCTCTTAGCGTGGGAAATTTACTTGAGCTCCAGTTTCGAATTCTGTTGCTCAGGGTAAGCCTCGATTTTGTTTAGAATATTCATGTGTTCTAGTGAAGGTCTGTGCCGGAAATTCAAAGTATTTGTATTGTTGAAGTTGTGCATTCTTTACTTTACCGTTGGTATTTTTGAACATTTTGACACTGGAATAAGGCTAAACGCTGAGTAAATGAGTCTGGAACTCAAGGAACACAGCAGTATTCCAAGAATTTGAAACTCAAGGCCTACTGATTTAGAAATTGTATACCGTATCCCCCACGATTAGTTTTCTTGTTAATCTGTTTGTAGGCAATGTCAAGGTCGAAAGGCCAAACTGAAAAGCAAAAATTGAAGCTTGCAAAAGTCAGTCAAACTGTTCGATTTATACGTTGAACGAACCATCCGAAATATTGGGTCAAATATTATGTAAAACCATTTCGTTCGTTCGTTTTTTCTTTCTTTTTCTTTCTTTCATTCTTTCTTTCATTCATTCGTTCTTTCTTTTTCTTTCTTTCTTTCTTTCTTTCTTTCTTTCTTTCTTTCTTTCTTTCTTTCTTTCTTTCTTTCTTTCTTTCTTTCTGTTTGTTTGTTTATTTATGTATATATTATCCCGTGGTATACAAACACTCTTAAAGCAAATAAAATCTGAAATAAAATACGAAAATCTGAAAATTTCTAAAATAAAATGCCGTAATCTTTAGCGTTCATCTCAGAGCTTTGATTTTGACATTCCGGATTTTATCAATTCCAATTTTTTTAGTTATAGGAATCACAAGCCTATTTTTCAGCAACTGATTTCCGTTGAATCCAACCACTTTCTTAATCGATACAAATTAGTATTAACTTCCCTAATCGCTAACCCTCTTTTCTGCCCTTTAATGATCATATTTTTGGACTATTTTATATTAATAGCTGTTTCCTGGGCTGGCTTCAGCCAGTTGTTTCCTAGAACAATAGGTGCTATCCAACATGCTTTATCTCGTGTCAGGGTCAAGATATATCTATCGCTAACATATATCCACACCCCAAACTCTAACAATATAGACATTCTTTGCGTCAAACCAGTGTTTTTCTTTCGGCCAACTAAGGTATGCATTTTCGAATGTTGAAATTCTGCACAGACTGCGTCACAAATGCGGGCAGAATCACTATGCACTGTTGATTTGTTTGAACCAAAAACGTTTCAACGAGCTGTAAATTTTTGGAAACTTAAAACTCAATGTTTTTCTATCTAAGCTTAAAAAAACGCATTTTCTAAAACAAAAATTAAATTATGAAAATATATATTAAAATATATGTTAAAAAAGAATATCAAGTAATGAAATTCTGCACAGATTGCGTAACAAACGTGGACATAATCACTCTGTAAAACTGCACTGTTGACTTTGTCAGACGGAAAACTTTGCAAAAAGTTGTCAATATGCTTTGGAAACGTAAGCTAGCTAGAGCTTTATACATTGAAGTAAATTTACCACCGATTGAATTTATATATTGCAACATCATAAGACCATATACCATTTCAGTCGTATATCTAATTTTAAATTCTTATATCGGCTTATATATCGGAAGTTGAAATTTCTGATGACCGAAATTTTGATTCCTGCTTTAACTAGACCACCAAAATGTACTTAAATATATTAACTTAAAGCATTTTTAATCAAGAATACTGAATTTGGTAATGATGTATTTGCTTAAATAAAGCATCCTATTGAATTACAGTATGGTGTATTAATAGATGCCACTCGCATGACGTCAGTGAGCGACGGTACTTCCGGTTTTCAAAGCATTCACTATTATAACACAGGAAGTCTTTCTATTATAAGGGTGTCGAAGTCTCTGCTCTGCAATCACAGTTATACGCAAGGTCTCTCCGTAAAGATCAAAGCTTATTCTTGGTTGAGATAAGAAGAAGACTTCATTAAAATATTTCTTCAATATATGAAGGTAAGTTGAAGACAACTGTTGCGAAATGAATCGAGTTGAGAAAGGGTTGTTCAAAGTTCAGTGGAGTGACTGCCACAGGGACTTGAGTTTGCTTTTACGAAAGACAGCACTGAAACATAGCCAATATTTGGCACATTACTGACTAAACTCTTTGATTCATCATTTGTTTATGAATTTCGAACTAGGCTATGTTAGCTGTTACGTTTTCAATTCTATGCTTTGTGTGATCGAAACGCAAAGCTAAAGTACAAAGTCCTCATTCATTCAGTACAGCTGCAAGGTAAAGAATGAACTGTCCATAAACTTGTATATACTTGTAGTTCGAACAAAAAAACCTGTTGATATCTTTCGACAATCTAAGTAGATAGATACACGATATAGTCTGTAAGTTTATAGTTTCTAGATTCTATCTAGATCTTCTATCCATCTTTGAATCGTGACAAGGCTTTAGAGATAGGAGGGTCAGGAAAGCTGTCGTTCAAGGTTATTTCGAAATCAGGTCAACATGGCATATTATTATTATATCACGCGTGCCGATAACTTAATAACCAGGCGAGTCAAAATGTACGAAAATTATGCACAATTTACTAGTATTTATAACTGAAAGAGCCGGTAAAAATAAAAGATATCGAGGAAGAGGTCGGTCGATCTAATGCACCAATGCTCGCGCAGATGTTCTATTAAAGGCGGCTTCACATCTTGTGGTTTTTTCAAAAGTTTTAATATCAACTTTGAATAGCGTGTCGACGGAAATAAAACTCTTTGAAATTCCGTTCAATGTATGTATGAACAGATAGGGAACTTTTGATAAGACGTCGAAAGCGTTTTTTTAATTATAAGAATTGTTGGACGATGATGTGTTTTGGCGCGTGTTTTGTCATTGAAACCCTTGATAAAGATAAAAGTCTTTCTTAGCTAAAACAATTGATACCATTTTGCATTTGTTTTGGAGCTGATGAACACATGTTAAACTCAAAAATCAATGCTAGCAGATGTCCAGATGAATTAATTAAGCGTACAAAGGTTTCCAAAATGTGTACATTAAAAAAAAATTTGGTCGAAAATCCATCTCATATATTTCTAGAAATGAGCTAATGAGCTAGAATCGAGTAGAAATATTTATTGAACAGGTTTTTTTACACTAGTATAGCCAGAGTGTGGAGTGAATACTTTTAGCATTCCTAAGTTATATGTCAACAATTTTCTTGCGTTACAAGTCAGTATGCTGATCGTTACCAAGGAAACGCGGTGAACAGAACGTGTATTACTAATCGAGCAAAGGAATCACGGAATGGCTCCTTGCTAAAACTCCAAATATTTTAGCTTGGATTTTTTCTTCAGATGATAAATTTAGGAAAACATTCTTTTGCTTTTCTGTAAGACCAATGAATCTAGAAACATTTTCTAGCAAAGTTTTGGAGTCGGAATGCAACTAACAGCCCACAATATTGACGTATCTAAGAATCTCGTTCCACACGGGTGCTCATATAACGTCAGATATAACGTCACAATCATGCTGATGAACTGCTCTGATTGGCTGTAGGAGCCGCCTTTTGTTTTAAAGAAGGTTGTTTCAACCGCTATTTCAGTCGTACATATTATATCTCATGACTCAGCGTACGTTGCAAGATCGAACTCTGAACGTTTGGCAGTCAAATTCTCGCTTTTCCAAGAGATCTAACACACAAGTTATCTTTACAAAGGTATGCAACAGACTATATACTTTCAAAGCTAGTTTTTGGTCCTCGAATTCGTGAAAATTTCAAAAGCATTCGTTTGTTATTGTTGTCTAGTGATTAATTTATGGAAGGCTGTACACGATCAAAGAATGATATGAACTACGATGCCTAATGCACTAGAAGAGTGGTTTATTTTATGCTCATGAAATTGAAATATCTATTATTTATTATTGTTTTAGATGCCTGAATTTCGTAAAGACGCAATTCCTCCGCTGAGCCAAGATTTTTTCGAAAGTTTAGACAGAGTAGATGAATCTGCTTTGGCGCGGTTGATCGTGGAGTTGAATATCAACCGACTACAAGAACTACCAGATTTGAGGACAATGTTCCTTCAACGTCGAAGACAGCAACTTGCTTATGCACAACAGTTGAATCGAAGCTTCCCTGGTAGTGGACGAGCTGTTATTCCACAGAGCCAGCGACCAACCCAGCTCCAAGGGAGGCCCTGGCCGGTATATGTCTGACAAACGATTCACAGTTGGAATTTGCAATACATCTGTAAATAGACTTCTACATGATAACAAACGAATTCATTTCTGCGTCAAACACCTTTGAAGGATGATTCTGGATACAAATACTACGATACTGACGCCGCCATGAATTCCACTAGCTTAGAGATTGAACTCAATTCTATATATGGTAGTTTTGACCTTCAGATATTTTTGACAACAAATGTTTCATACGAGAGCCGTGCCAAGAATACAGGCTAAAGGACATTCTACTTTGGCTGTTTCCGCATGTCGAAGGCAAAGCACGGAAATGTTTACCATTTACGAAGACGTTTACAAAACACAGATTCTTTCCTCGCGTTGTGGGACTTGTTCAACATCTTTAGGATGTTTATCAACCGCATTCACGATTATATAAATAGTTTAAGAGCGCCGGTCCGCTTAGAATACTGTAAAAATTCCAAGAATCCAGCTAGAAGCTGTTCTATCTGTAAATACATTGTACAAAAAATAGAAAAGTGTGTAGCGTTTGAAAGAGTGCTTTGTCAAATTATTATGTGTTAATTAAACTGTGACAAGAGCATCAAAGATGTTCTGTAGAAAAATGCTACTCAACTGAAAAAATTAACAATACTTTTCATAAAAGTTTTGTATTTTGTACGAAGAATTCACTTCAAAATTGTCCAAAACTATATGTACATATTATATTTTATCTGTGTACAATAAAGGTGGTACCTATTTCTATATATTGAGTAACGCTTTACATTGTTGACCCCGTGAGAGTTGTCCATCGAGCCAGAACAGCGCTTGCAATTAAGGCACGCATCATTCGTTTGGCATTGTCTAGAAAGGTCACATTGGTAATGCCTAGCATTTTGGCTCGGTATCAAAGAATTTTAATTTCTCTTGCATTCAAGGGAATATTTATTTTAGATTTTTTTTACACCTCAGTTGCCTTATCAGCTAGTGATTAACTTAGTAAGTAGACTACTATCATTGCAAAGAGATAGAATAAAAACGTTGCATCGGTAGTTATGCTATCATGCGATATTAGCCACGATCCCGAACTTAGGTTCTGTCACGTACAGCTAAAAATCTACGCAGAACAAATCGGTGTTCGAAAGACAGCAAGACTAAAGTATAAATAAGGGGAAGGAAGGCCTTTATCCCAGCCCCGGATGTGTCCTGGTTCGTGCCAAGGCCGAGCGAGGTGTGGCTGTTCTTTTTATAGTGTCTCACGTATGTGTGGACCTTGAATGGATGAAATTCCGCAAATGGATAACTAGCATTTGCGGTTTGGAGGAGGAACAGGTCCAGTGTTTGATGTGCGGCCTTTTGAAATGCCTTCCATTGAAGGATTGAAGGTATTACTACTTTTGAGACTAATTCCTCCAGCTGGTACCTAAAGCTTTCTCTCTTAAAGCAACTAGAATGGATGGTTCGAATCCACGACATAATTTTATGACGTCAGTTAGAACTCAGGAAGACCCCACGAGGAGGAACCATTGTCAAGCGCAACGGAAGGTCCATTAAGCAAATGTTATCTCTTTTGAATTGAAGTAATAACTATTATTTTGGATGAAATTGCTGGCCAAATGTCAAGGTGAAAGATTTTGTAGTGTTAAACTGTTGAAACAAAGAAAAAAAAATTAAGATGAAAGGAAGAAAGAATGGAAGAAAAGAAGGAAGATCAGAAGAAAGAAAGAAACGAAAAAAGACAGAAAGAAAGAAAAAGAGAGAGAGAGAAAGAAAGAGAGAGAGAAAGAGAGAGAAAGAAAGAAAAAAAGAAAGAAAGAAAAAGAAAGAAAGAAAGAAAGAAAGAAAGAAAAAGATAGAGAAAGAAAGAAAGAGAGAGAGAGAGAGAGAGAGAGAGAGAGAGAGAGAGAGAGAGAGAGAGAGAGAGAGAGAGAGAGAGAGAGACAGACAGACAGACAGAAAGAAAGGAGGAGAAAAAGCAAAGAAAAATACATCATCGACTGACTTATAGCACAACACACCTTAAATCCAAGTTCCAAGTGATCGAACAAAAAGAAAACAAACATTAAAACATTATTCATGATTATTAATTGATATCTATTAAAGAAATTGATCTCAGGTCACGGGTCAAACCACATAGTATCTCTAGTGCGTTTTCCAAACAAAATATTTCGTTTTCTAAGTTAGCCATACACTTAGTCCAACTTCGAAACGTTTGTGAACGCGCACATATATGATGTGTGCTTAGGGATAAGAGATATAATAGGTAAAAGAATTTTTAGAGATAAAGAAAAAAAAACAAAAAATTAACTACTTTTATACTCGAGGCATTCCTCGTTTTTTTTTTACTTAGTTACTTTTTTTCTGTTTTCTTTTTTTAATTTCTTTTTGCTAACTCTTATAATCGATATAGCCGGAAAACAACTTGTCTTCTATCGTTTCTGATGTAGATCATCCAGTTGTTTTTCCTTTTTAAATCTCACACCCCAGCAATCACTACGTTTTGCGCATTGTTGCGTTTCGAAAAAGCTCTTGACGTCATGATTAATTTCTCTACAAATCTTTCGGTAAACATGTCGAAAATAGAAGTGACTTATAATACGGTTGTCGAAAATTTTAAAATTCTTTCACGACTTGGAACACGTTCATCTAACTGGAAAATTCGACGCCGAATTGTTGACAGACCATGCACTTTAAAGTATAGCTAATAGAAGTTTTATAGCATTCTTATAATGACATGTGTAAGTAGAGTTTGTTAGGTCTTTGTTCCTCCAAAAAAAAAACCTATCGCTAACACGCAAATTCTCCCAAATTCCAATAGGCAATGTACATCAAAGCTCACAAAGCACTCTGGGAAAGTGAGTCCTGTAAAAATGGAACAGGAAAATCAAAGGAACTACCAGAAAAAAAAATAGTTATTTTCGTAGGTTCAAATGCTTTTATTTCCTTAGAAAAAGTCGAAGGAAAAATTATCAGTTGAATATTTAGAGGAGTCAAAAAAAGCGTAAGGACTCACTTTCCTATCATACTTTGAGCTAGAATTTCGAGCTCATGCACATTGGCTATTCGAAAAAGCATCGAACGATTTTATTTGTCAAATGTATCCACTTTGGAGAGCAAGTTTGAAAGTGTGGCGTGCCTCCCCCCGACGACCATTTTTTTGGTACCCACCCGTAAATGTGTTTAGTATGTACCAACAAACATCTGTGCCAAGTTTGGTGCTTGTACTCAAAAGTGCACGATCTTTTCGCTAATAGAACTGACTATATGGTATGACCCTTGGTCTTTTCTCATGCAGCTTGTCACGCGAAAATGCGTGACATGTTAAACATTACCTAGTTTAACACCACCTTATAGCGAAGTATTTCGTGAATGTTCTTTAGACATACTGTTAAAGTGCATATGAAATGGATTTTTTTGGTCGTTTCTAGAAGTATGAGATGTGCTGAACGATTACAAGAACCAATAACCATTTTTTAAGTATTGGTAAAGGCCTTTAGTCACCTGGTCATTTTTTTCAAGGCATATAGCACGATTTCAAGACAAAAATAGCGCTTACAAATATGTTTGCCATCATAGAAATGCCCTCAGACGACCAAATGACCGTGTGATTTCATTTTGTTTGCACGATTCCACTATATCAATATTCAACAAGAACTTGGTATAGCTGGGTTTCACTTGACGTCATTTCCTGTCTCGTGAAGAATGTTCATCAGCTGAATCACAAGTTTTTAATAGAATTCTTTCTGGCTGACAGCACATGATGGTCAGTGTTTGACCACCATTTGGAGCAGATAATGAGATTCAAAGACTTTTGTCAGCTGATTGAAACTCAGCAAGACCTTTTCAGCTTCGTTGTTTGTTGTGCCCATTTCAGACCATGTGATGCCACTCTTGGGAGCTGATTCTTTCATGTGTTAATATTTTAACAAAAGAACATTTCTCAAGGGAATGTCATGTGGTCTGAAATGGGCAATTTGCATACGAAGCTAAAAAGGTCTATTCGTACGACGTCCGAAAGGGACGTTTTGCGCAACGTTCGTACGCAGGTGACGTAAGACAAAACGTATCGATCTGCCAACATCTTAGTGAGCGAGTGACACATTTGCATATTCAGACCCCTTACAATAACTCGTTTTCTACGCTTCGTTCATCCACGAGTTAAAAATGGTTCTTGGTTCCTTTAATCTCGAATTTAGCATCTCTCATACTTCCAGAAACGACCAAAAAAAATTAATGGGAGTGAAAGAATGAAATCATTTATATAAATATACAATGTCATTAATGTTGTCCACAAAAAAAATCGACATTTAGACCGAAAGAAATGTCACGTGATACCTAATACACTCGCTCTAAATGCTCGATACCAGCAATCATTGTATAAGTAGAGTTAATAATTATTATTCTCTGTTCATTGTTACTCATTTTAGAGTTTGAAACCAGAATTTATATCGTTTAATCAATTCTCAATATTCTGCCAACTCAACGACATTTCAATGGCTTGTTGTGAAATTGGTTTTTCACTGCCGTCAATCAAAACTAGTCAGTCGGTACCTTTTATATTTTTGACTGGCGGCAGTGAAAAACAAAATTCCTACGGACAACTCGCAACTACCGAGTTCGCAGAATATTGAGAATCTCAGTAAAATAAATAAACAAATTATCACGTGATATTTTTTTTGGTCTTTAAGTCTTTTTTCACAGGACAAGATTTTTGACAATGACTTTATGTAAAAAAAGATAAAAAATTCAACCAAATATGTTGATCTAACCAACTTTAATCTAGCAATACATAGGTATTAATATCATTGGTAGAATATTCATTAATGTACAAAGTTTACGGTACAAACACACTAAACGGGACCACTTGAATATAACTGACCAATCAGATAACAGTAAACTAGACAGACATTGAAGTGATACCAGCATTAGCCAATCAGATTATCACGTTCTCATGCTCCTATAGATGTTTTGCACCATCATGTGACGGCAGCCATGTTAGCTGGCAGGAACAATACAATCGTTTTACATGAGAAAGAATTCAAATCCCGAGAGATTTTATTGTTCTGCAAATTAACCACAGGCAGCCCAAGCTGTATTATGGGCACCGGCACGTGATGGTGCAAAACTTCTATTCACCAACTTCACATTCCCACAATGCTTTGCGTTTTTGGGGGGCAACAATAGCAAAAATTATTTGAAAATTCAAAACTTTTCTTCAATTCTTATTAATCTTCAGGTCATATTAACGATTTTGTCTCGTTGTTGCCCCCCAAAACGCAAAGCATTATGGGAATGTGAAAGTGTTGAATTATATTGATGTGCTATCTGATTGGCTGGTTAAAGATATTGAACTTAATATCACAATATGATTGGTTAACAATACTAATACTCAAAGTGGTCACGGTTTGAGTATCTGCACAGTAAATGCTACCAAAACAGATAAGACTGCTTAAGTAATATACCAAAAATATAATAGTGTTCATAAGTTCATTCTTAAATATTGGAATTTTAACTTTGAATTCAGTTAAGACATCGGCTGATGATCAACTACATTCACTCTAATCTTTAATCATTTCAGACCACGTGTCCTTCCCTAGAGTATCATTTTTTTGTTTAACGGTTGCACATGAGAAGACACATGAATATGGATACAACTCAAACAAAGAATCGTATTCTCAAGAGAATGACACGTGGTCTGACATGGGGAAACCTGACGCCCAAGATAAAGAAGTCTATTTTGGATTTGCTACCACGTTATCTGATCTAGTAAAATCTTAATTCTAATCAGTAATTGTTATTTTGTAATGACCATGTAGTCTTTGTGTGTAATGAGGGTCACGAACAAAACTCTTTTATCTTGTAAGCAAGCGAGTAGACTGAGGAAGGAAGGAAAGAAAGCCGGAAAAGTAAGGACGGAAGCAAGCAAGCAAGGAAGGAAGGAAGGAAGGAAGGAAGGAAGGAAGGAAAAGAGGGAAAGAAAAAGAAAGGAAAGAAATAGAATAGTAGGAAAGAAAAAAGACTGAGCTGAGAATAAATGTTTTAAAATTTGTGTAAACCAGAAACTTCCGTTGCGCATGAAGATGATGCACTGGTAACTAATGGCGCAAACCCAGAGGTTACTTACAAACTTTCTTCCTCAACACGTGTTGCGCATATAATATAATCATGAGTAAGGGTTGCGCATGACATCTACGTGTTCCAATAAAAATATCGCATTAAATAAACAGTATTTATATCTATGCAATGACTGGCTGTATTCTTTTATAATCTATACCAGTATGTTCATTTTATATTTCAAAGAGTTTTTTTTCTATTTACAGCGCGACGCGCAAAAGTAGGACCCTCCCCTGCTTCTCACCTCGCCGACAGACAAACAGTACACACACGCGAGCAACCCGACACGACACTAGAGAAAAACGTTTGCGCATGCGTGCCTTTCAGCACGCTTTCCAAGAATTTACAAGAGTTTTAGTGAGAAAGTAAATGCTTGTTTTCTCCAAGTATGCAAAAAATTTCGCAGGTATACTTTTGTGAGACCAAGATACTGTATTAATAAAGGAAATATGAAAGAATTAGCCTTAAGTTTCAACAACTGACTTTAAGTTTTGGCATTTTGTAAAGACTATTCTTCAGGCAAGTGTGAAAGTCAAATTTGAGTTATTTTGACATGATTTGATTTAAGAATCACTAGTTGCCCCCCAGTCAAATCCAGAAAAGTCACGTGATTGATAGTAAGCAATAGCGCGAAGACGCTTTTGACTAATTTGCATACGGACTTAGAGCATGCGCAGACGTTTTTCACGCGTGTCACCCGACACTTCATGCTTACTAACAATAACATTGTGATGTTAATATGCTTATCATTTTCACAAAAGATCTTCACAAGTTGCCTTGTTTTACCAGCCAATCCCTGGTTGGCACATGAATGACAAAGCATTACGTCATATAAAGTATCGCTATAGACCCCATGCAGCACCTCGTAATGCAGCTCAATTTGGAGGGCAAAAACAATAGATTCCAATTCTCAGGAGATTGCAAATCTTTTGTTTTGTCCTCCAAATTGAGCTGCTTTGACGTCACGCGAAAGGGGTCTATGAGGAGCAGAAAACACCTGTGGATGAAGAATGTACCCTTTACAAAAAACGACTCCATGTTGACGTTTCTGAAGCCCCAAAGCCGGTTCTGCCGTGTGCCGTCATACCTGGTCATCTTGTTCTCTTGGTATCAGTCAGTTTCCCATCAGCTTGAAGTAGATGTATACTTTTCTTTTAACCGTAAGATAAGGTCTTTGATCTCCTGACGTTTACCAGATATGCCATTATGCGTGAACCAGTTGGTTTTGTGTATAGGTAGTCTGTAATCCTCAATAGGATCCTACGGAAAAAATGATAAAAATAAGGTTGCTGCTACACATGTGGCATCCTTAAAACTCCTTAAAGACTCAGACAGACGGGACAACTGTTGTGCGCAACCACGACATTGCATCGTGTCATAATCCACCTCTACAACGGTTGCGTTCAAGCTTTCTCGCAAATCCAAAATTGCATTGTGTCAGTATCCACCTCTACAATGGTTGCGCGGAATCATTACAGACGTAAAATCGAATACCGCGTAAACACGACCTGCAACATTGCAGGCACTGCAACCTCGTGTTCTCAGCCAATAAATGTTATTTCATGTACAGTTGGCTAGAACTTGGTAGCGATGAATTAGCCCATAATTTTGTTGCAGAAAAGGATTCTACATGTGATATTCACCTAAATTCTTGTAGCGCGTACCAGTTGCTAGTGTTGTCGGGAAGTTTATTGCCAAGAAAACCTTGCACGCTAACCCTTAACAGTAAAAGGTACCCGGAAAAACTTGGTAGTCTGTTCTTTTCTTACCTCGAAAAAGCTTTCCACGTACTGTAGAACAAATATCCCGCAGTCACAGTGATTGTCTTGCTCTGGCACCTGCACAACACAACACCATCAGTACACTACTACACAGGATAACAATACAATAGAATAGAACTAATGGGAATTCAAATGACAATTAACAGTGGTTTCCACAGAATTGCTCTTTTTACACAGGATTCAAATTGGAATTTACAAGTTGATTTTTGTTGAGGGAGGAAAAACCAGAAAACATGGAGACAAACCCTCGAAGCACAGGAGAGAACCAACAAGTAACTCTACTCACATATGACACTAAGTCTGGCAAGACTTCCACCCAGGTTGTATCAGTGAGAGGTGAACGCTCTCATGTACTGCTACGTCACCTCTGCTTCCCCACACCACAATCATAATGATTATCTTAGAACACAATATATAAACGTTGCACACAATATGTACCTTAGGAAATGCTCCCTTGAATGACTGAATTGTGAATTCTCGGGTTGGTTTATCTGGTCTCCTTGCTTTCCACTCACGAGATAAATAACTGTAAAAAAGCAGGAAAAGAAATTTAAATTTATTTTGATAAGCTTTCAACAGACAACTCAGTTCATTTAAGAAGAGGGGGGGTGGAGGTCCAATGATGGATTCAGGATAATTTCAACAAGGGTGGCTATTCAAGCGTATAACTACACCAGAATTCATTTGCTATCTCAGTAAAAGCCAAACAAGATGCATTCTGGTAAAGCTTGGGTACAATCATCACCACATAAGGGAAGGTGAACAAAATATTTTTGTACCCAAACTAAACCAGAATGCATTGCCATCTCAGTAAAAGCCAAACCAGGTGCATTCTGGTCTAGCTTGGGTACAATCATCACCATATGATGAACAAAATATTTTTGTACCCAAGCAAGACCACAATGCATTGCTATCTCAGTAGAAGCCAAACCAGGTGCATTCTGGTCTAGCTTGGGTACAATCATCACCATATAAGGGAAGATGAACACAAGATGTACCCAAGCTAGACCAGAATGCATTGCTATCTCAGTAAAAGCCAAACAAGCTGCATTCTGGTCTAGCTTGGGTACAATCATCACCATATAAGGGAAGATGAACAAAAGATGTACCCAAGCTAGACCAGAATGCATCATCCTTTAGCTAGTTTTCATACATATGATATACTATTAGGAACACTGACTTACTTTCTAAGGTTTGTAAAAACTCTTGATCGTCCAGTATTAGCAAGAGAATCAAATATTAAAATACATGGGCTGTTGAAATATAAATGAGGATGAGTGGATTCGATCATGTTTAACATGGCAAACTTGTATCAGAAATATATATCAGGGCTCAAAATAACGGCAAGTCATATGCCAGTCAAATAGTCCGGCCAAATACATTTTTGACCGGTCACTGCCAATTTTTGGTTAGTCAAAAATGATTAATAATTAACCAATGGTAATTTTCATTAAATTCCTAATTCTCACTGTGGAAAGGTCTGCAAACAAGTGCATTTGATATCCTCAATATCTAAGCTTATAAAAATCATGAATAATTAATGAGGAAAACACAAAAAAACACAAAAACACACGTGGAGGAGGTTGTATATCTAATACAAAATCGTCCTGATTTGCATAAACTTTAACTCCAATTTTCTCAGCCAAATTCAATTTTATCTTTAAGATTTTAGTAGAACATGAATGTATACACCTAGACGTTTCATAAGTAATATACAATATTCGTGTCCGTGTTGTATCAGATATTCAATCACTCGCCTTCGGCTCGTGGTGGTACAACACGGCCACTCATATTGAATATATTACTTATAACATTTCACTAAAATCATTTTTAATCGCGATTGTTGGCGACCTAAATATACTGCTGATTTTCATACACTTTGCAGGTCAACATACTCCCTTGGTTGCTTGAAAATTAACCTGCATTACAAAATAAAGTATTTTCAAATTGACCAGCCGTTATTTTGAGCCCTGATATTTTATTATACGTCTGAAATTTTATTTTTGCAGATGTTGTTCATCTTGTTTGTTCATTTTTTGAGAAATCTATTTCGACCATACTTGGTGGGTGTTCTTCATGATCTGGTGTTGATGAATATTTACTGAATAGAGCACTACAGGTCTGAAAAAATCCTGAATATGACCAACAAAGTCTGGTCGAAATTTTGATCAAAGTCGTAAAGGATTGCAGAGACTTCTCAAAAAATGAACGAACAAAATAATTATTATTATGAAGAAAGCAAGTTCCTAAATCTTTAACCCTAACTTCACTCACCTAGCTTTCAAAACAGGCTTATTTTTTTGTGCTGCCTTCTTGGAGGGAGTTCCCTTTTTAGCCTCCACAGCAAGCGCACTAGTCTCAAACTCGGCGTCATCTTCATCATCATCAACATCATCAGTCACATTAACTTTAGCTTTTTCTTTATCATCTGAATCTTCAGATTCTTCAATCTCAATTTCCTGTTCAAAGTAAGCGGAATAAATGTGACAACTTGCACACAGATTTGTTCAAGTTTTATTAAATGTACTACTGGCAGTATAATTATAGTGATCATGGACACTAAATTCCAATTCAATCTGTGAGTTAGCCGAGCCCTGACTTAGATCAGCCCAGAGGTTGTTTCAGGGTTCTATCTGTGAGTTAGCCGAGCCCTAACTTAGATCAGCCCAGAGGTTGTTTCAGGGTTTGATCTGTGAGTTAGCCGAGCCCTGACTTAGATCAGCCCAGAGGTTGTTTTAGGGTTCAATCTGTGAGTTAGCCATGCCCTGACTTAGATCAGCCCAGAGGTTGTTACAGGGTTCAATCTGTGAGTTAGCCATGCCCTGACTTAGATCAGCCCAGAGGTTGTTTCAGGGTTCAATCTGTGAGTTAGCAATGCCATGACTTAGATCAGCCCAGAGGTTGTTTCAGGTAGGTTGCTATACATTTTATTTTGTTGCACTTTCTTTGTATTTACCTCAGGTTGTTCTTCTGAACTGCATTCCTCTATTATAGGTTCATCTAGCTTGGGAAAGCAAATTATTGCCAAGTACCAGTGAGAGCTGAAAAAAACCACATAAATTGAAGAATGATGAAAATCACATTAAAAAAAAAGAAGACATTAACACCACAAGAAAATCATGCCATACCCAATACACTAGCTCTAAAATTATGCTGGACACAAGCAATCATCATATTCGTAGAGTTCATAATAATAATTATTATTCTAATTTGTATTTTATAAAAGAAATAAAAAACTTGCTTTGTTATAAAGTACAGTAGTTATTAAGCACATGGGGATTGTCAGGTTACTCAAGAAGTGTGGAGAAGCACTCTGCTACTTAGTGTGCTTCTCCTAACACTTCTCTCATGTTCTGTCAATCCCTGCAAGCTTTATATGTAACTGTACACACACTCTCTCATTGTGTATTTATGTATAGTACATAAATGTTAATTGTCATTGTATCCAGCTGTCACAAGTGTAACAGGATATTGCATATCATATTGCTTGTTTGCCCTCGTGTACAGAGCTTGTAGTTCTAGTTTACTCTATATTTTCGCTTTTTCTCCCACCCACCCAAACCAAGCTGAAGTGTTTTCTACTGTATGTAGTTTTGCTGAATAAACACTTCCTACCGCCAAACACGTCTATTGTCTTCACATTTTTATTGTTATGAGAATTATTGAAATTTACCTTTCATTGATTGGCACAATTATAAAGTCCTTGCTAAATATATCAACATTTCTGGTCCATTTTTTGACTTGACTGTGCATGCGATCAAAAGGACTAAAGAAACAAATATTAATTTAATTAATAAATTAATAATATTAATTTCGTTACAACCATCACTCCCCTGCGGGGCTCTTTCGTGAGGTTCGCTCCACACGCACTACCACTACATTCACTATTTACAACATACAACGCTCAACTCACATGTTGATTTTTACAGAGGGAGAAAAACCAGAGAACCTGGAGAAAAACCCTTGTGGCAAGGGAGAGAACAACACATCAAACAAACTCAACTCACATATGATTCAGTTTGAACCCGGACCACAGCGGTGAGAGGCGAGCAGTAACCCACTACGCCATCCAAACATATGAATGATTGAATAAAATATACCTCCATTGAACTAGTTACTTCATGTAGAATCAATACTGAAAGTGTTGTATGAGGGGTGAGGTGCACTTTGAGGATGAGAAAAGTGACTGTTTGGGTTGGTTAGAGGAGATTATAGATACTGTAGGTTATGCAAGACTTACCTTCCAAAGAAGTCATTGTCTACAGATTTTTTCTGGGTCAATCTCTTGTAGAAAAATGAGCTAAATATATGTGTTCTGTTCTTGTCATCCTCACTGAGTTTATCATGATAAATATACCTGAAACACCAAATAAAATAAATAATATAAAAAAATGGGATTTAAACAGAGTGGCTCTTCATCCACTGAAAATTATTGAAGAATGGATGGATGGATGGATGGATGGATGGATGGATGGATGGATGGATGGATGGATGGATGGATGGATGGATGGATGGATGGATGGATGGATGGATGGATGGATGGATGGATGGATGGATGGATGGATGGATGGTATGGATGGATGGATGGATGGATGGATGGATGGTATGGATGGATGGATGGATGGATGGATGGATGGATGGATGGATGGATGGATGGATGGATGGTATGGATGGATGGATGGATGGATGGATGGATGGATGGATGGATGGATGGATGGAATGGATGACTGGATGGATGGATGGATGGATGGGTTGGATCAGATGGATAGATGGCCTGCTGGATGAATGGATGGATGAATGAGCTGGATGAGAAAAATGGAGGGAAGCGATTGGATAAATGGCTGAATGATAAGTGAATTAGAATATCCTAACAAACTACAAAACTTACTTGAGGTAAAAATCAATGATGACATCATTTAAAAACTGACTTTCTGCTAGACACTCTACATCTGCCGATGTGACAGTAATTCCACCAGGAGTGGGTGGGAACGGGTAGATAATCATTCTACAGTCATGATGAAATAAAGAAGAGTAAATAATAAATGGGATTTAGGAGTGGTATCTCTACAGAACTTTCACTGAAATTGTACTTGGAATTCAGAAGTTTATTTTTGTGGAGAGAGAAAAACTGGACAACCCATAGAAAAACCCTTGAAGCTCAGGAGAGAATCCGCAAGCAACTCAAGTCACATAAAACATCGAGCCTGGCAGGTTCAACCTTAGGTCCCATTGGTGAGAGCCAAGCGCTCTCACTACTATGCCATCAAAACTTCCCATTATACAGTCCATAAAAAAGAAAAAGAAATAAAAAAGCCCATTTAAAATAAATAAATAAATAAAAATAAATAATAAAAGAAAGAAAAGAAAAGAAAAGAAATAAAATAAATAAAATAAATAAAATAAATAAAATAAATAAAATAAATAAAATAAATAAAATGAATATAAATAAATAAAATAACTAACTAACTAACTAACTAACTAACTAACTAACTAACTAACTAACTAACTAACTAACTAACTAACTAACTAACTAACTAACTAACTAACTAACTAACTAACTAACTAACTAACTAACTAACTAACTAACTAACTAACTAACTAACTAACTAACTAACTAACTAACTAACTAACTAACTAACTAACTAACTAACTAACTAACTAACTAACTAACTAACTAACTAACTAACTAACTAACTAACTAACTAACTAACTAAATAAATAATTACATCCTTATATTTAGCATAACTCACTTGGTTGGGGTAACAGCAGTTCTTGTAGTAGACTTTATAGCACTTGATCTGGTGTTATAGCGAGATTTCTGCTTGGCGTCACCATCTTGTGAATGAAAAGGAGGATAAAAATGAACCCACTAGCACAACCTTCTAAACTTTTCAGCCTTTCAATTTCTGGACTGTGGTCATACTTGCAAAACTTAGCTAGTTCAATTTTTTCTCGCTCGCTAATTGCAAAATTTCACTCACATTTTGCAAGTTTGTGAGCGTTAGTGCCTAGTAAGTTGTGCCTTGATGGGAAAAAGGATGTAGATAAGGGTATGCATTACAGAATAATAATAATAATAATAATAATAATATTATCATTTCACTCACTTTTTGATGCTGAATTAGAACTTAGGCGTTCACTCAATTTCTCTGCTTCGTCATGACTAATTACAAAAGTGTAACAATTATGAGAAAGGCAATAAAATTTTAATTGTTATGATATTTTGAAATGCTTGGTCAGTCACAAAAAGTTTACAGTGAAATCTGTCATGGTGTAATTCTTAAATCCAGGAAGGAATGTAAAGTATGTTCCAATCACAGAGCAAGGTTTATGACAGCTGTTGTTCACAGTGAAAACGGCTCAAGCGTATCCCCCTAGGCTTCATTAATGATTTTATTATTTGAATATTGAGTTGATTATTCACTCTGAGGTTTCATTAAAAAATGCGGAATCCAAACTTCAGATTCATTTTACAACTCAAATTCTAAGGGATGGCCTTTGTGGGAATTTTTTCTACCTTGACATGGCAATTGTGGAAAAATCCAATCAAAACTGAAGTAGATAATTTATTTTCAAGTTTGGAGTCAGAGCGAATAATGAACTCAATATTCAAATAATAAATTCATTAATGGATTCTAGGGGGGGGGGGGGGGGAAGCTTGAGCCGTTTTGACTGTAAAGTTGTTTTCATTTAACAAAGTAAATTGGATACATGTATGGAGTTATTGCTGTAAAACTAGAAGACTACCAACCTCAGCTCTCTAAATGTCTTGCACAGTCTGTCTTGAACCTACAAAGCAAATGAATAAATGAAAAAGAAAGTTATAACTATAGGTACCAAGAACATCCTCATCTTATTGTGAAGGTCCTGGAGGCAGGAGTAGAATATGAGCATCTTAAACTACACCTATTTCATAAAGGTTGTCGCAGCCAAAATCAACACGGCAAGACCACCTTACTTTGCTTCACTCATAGTTACAGGATGCTATCAGAAAATATTTCTTACCCATTCTGTGATGTCTGCAAGGGTCTCAGCCGATAGTGTATCATCTATTTGAAGTACAATATCTGTTTCTTCCACCACTTAAAACAAACATTAGAAATATTAGACATTTAGCATGCATTTTAGTTTTTGGCATAATAATAATAATAATAATAATAATAATAATAATAATAATAATAATAATAATAATAATTTATTGACTTATATTGCACATGTTCCATAGGAAGATGCTCACATGCTCGTTTTATTCATTGTTGTCAAATTATTCTGTTAAATACTTCAGTTGCTAATGACAGGTCTTTGGACTGTGTTATGGCAGCAGTTCTGATCCCTCTCAAACTGCTGTCGGCCATTACTCCTAGCATTACTCAGCTGGATTGGTAAAACCAAGTTGAGTTACCATAGAAATGGTGTCTAAAATTAACCGCTGGCCAAAAATGATTGCTGGCTTTAGAATACTGCATATTCTATAGTTTAAACAGGAAAAATACCATACAGTAGCAGAAAAAAGGGGTGACTTACAAACACTTGTATTGACTTTTAGCAAGCAACACCTTCATCTTACCTGCACTAGAAGGATCAAAAAATTTACCAAATCCTTTGAACTTTCCTCGTAGCTTCAAAGCACAACGCTGGTTAACCTCTAATACTATAACCTTGGGGTCATTGTCTACATGGATCTAACAAGATTGTAGAATTAAGAACAAATTATCATTAATTACAAATTAACATACACTGATTTCTAGTAAAAATACTGTTGGGATTTTATTTGGATGGGTCAAAATACACCAAATTGGCTAATGCGTTGCTATGACCCAATTGAAAACCTCTGGGAATAAAAACTTTTTATTTCAAAACATTTTACATGATATTGAAATACACAAGATGAAGAATCTTATTCCTAAGAGAAACTTTGAAACTGTATTTTTAAAGAAATAGAAAGTAGCGTTACGGACGTTACATCAAAATTGTAAATTTGATGTAACGTCTGTAATGCTACTTTCTACTTCTTTAAAAATACAGTTTCAAAGAGTCAAACGATACTGATTATACCAGAGATTAAGCTCTGACTACTCTGATATTATAAATATTTAAGGCAGCAAAATTGCTTTTTTTTTTAGGAATAATCCATGAATTAAAAGTTTCAAAATATTGTCTGAAATGTAACGTCTGTAACGAAGAACTGCTCATACACTATTAAACTATCAAATCTATGACATAATGTTGCTTACCTTGAATGAAGTAAGGTCACTGGCAAGAATGAGCACAACCTGTTCTGCAGGTTTGTCGTTTTCATCCGCTGTCAATCAAAATGATAAGGTTAAGTACAGTAACACAAATAGAACTACTGGTAATCAGTTTACCCGTTGCTATGTACGAGCGGCTGAAAAAATTATAAAACTGATGAGTTGATAAAAAAATTAGCAGCATGCATTTATTCAGATTCAAGAAGATATATACTTTTATAGACATTAGATCAGTAGTTTGTGCTACGAGGTATTTAGTGAGTGTGGTCATGAAGGTCCCCTGGTACCTTAAGAAAGCAGACTGGTGCATGACTTACTGTATTTCATTCTCCACTTGAGTTGATGAGCTGTAATCTAATAAATAAATATTTTAACTCAGCAAATGTAGTTCTTAGCCACTAATCCCCTTCACATTTCCCTGCACCATCTTGAAAGGTAGCCATGATTTTGCATCAAAGTGAGATGAATGGTGAACTTGCAATGATATGTGGATAATTGTCAAAGGTGTTAAAAAGGTCTTGCTTCAATTCAAAGGCATGGCTACCTTTCAAGATGGCACAGGGAACTGTGAAGGGGACTATTGATGCAATAGAGGGGAAAGAGAGCACAGTGCTCAATACTAAGGCTAGTCAGAGAAGAGGAGAGGTGAGGTGAGGTGAGGTGAGGTGAGGTGAGGTGAGGTGAGGTGAGGTGAGGTGAGGTGAGGTGAGGTGAGGTGAGGTGAGGTGAGGTGAGGTGAGGTGAGGTGAGGTGAGGTGAGGTGAGGTGAGGTGAGGTGAGGTGAGAGGAGGGGAGGGGAGAGGAGAGGAGAGGAATCAGTTGAGCAAAGCAAAGCAGAGCAGAGAAGAGTAATATAGAACTGAGCAGAACAGAGAAAATCAATCAAAGGGACATTCTTTCTTATTCCCTTACCTCAAGAGCTCCATCAGCAGAGCCCTTCAGCTTCCCTAACATGACCTTAGGCCCCAACATGATCTCAGTAGTAAAGCTATCCCGTTCAAATGGATTATCCACAGCTCCTGTTGTTGTACACACACCAGTGGCTTGCCCATTAGCTGTTACGTTATTTTCTGCTGTGGGTTTTGAAGATGATGTATTTGTGGGAACATTTTCTGAAGGTTTAGTTTTTGATGTTGCTGATTCTGTTCCACTAACGCTTCCATCACCATGACCTTGAAAGTTTATTTCAATGCAAATTAAAGAACCATTTTAGTTAAGAAATAAAAATACAGGATACTTTTGCATGAAGCATTATTCAATACCAATCCATGAACAGATGTACAGTATGGACAGACCCCTTAGAGTATCATTATTATTATGATTATGATGATGATGATGATGATAATGGTGATGATGATGATGATGATGATGATGGTGATGATGGTGATGATGGTGGTGATGATGATGAGGATGATGATGATGATGATGATGATGATGGTGATGATGATGATGGTGATGATAGTGGTGCTGATGATGATGATGATGATGATGATGGTGATGATGATGGTGATGATGGTGATGATGATGATGGTGATGATGATGAGGATGAAGATGATGATGAATGGTGGAGATGATGATGATGATGATGATAATGATCACTACTTACCACTCTGGTTGTCTTCCTCATCACTTGATGATATCAACAAACATTCTACAACAGTAACACCAAGATGGCATTTAGTCACATCAATAAACAGATTTGAAATCACAATAATCTAATAAGTATTTTAAACAAAAATAAAATATCATGAATACATGCAAATGAGGCAACAAGCATTGTATTGACCCCAAAGCCTCACTTGTATGATTCTTAAAACAAAAGAATATCTCAATGTGGGTTAACTGTAATAACAGCCATTAAGATCATTCTCAGGGGAAACCAAAATATTGTATATAAAGGCTTGTACTTGCTTTAGTTGGTTTGGGGATGGGGGACATTAGTTAATAAATATAAAATTGTAGCACAGATGCTGAGAGGTACAATAACTGATGGTATGATGATGTATGATGGCATAAGTGTTTAATGAGTGAAACATGCACCAACCTGGTTCAGTTTTATGTTTCTTTCTTTGTTTCTCTAAAGAAATGAAATAAAAACGTTTGAATTTTAATGAACCCTGAAACAACCTCTAGGCTGATCTAAGTCAGGGCATGGCTAACTCACAAACCAAACCCTGAAACAACCTCTGGGCTGATCTAAGTCAGGACACGGCTAATTCACAGATTGAACCCTGAAACAATGTCTGGGCTAATCTAAGTCAGGGCATGGCTAACTCACAAACCAAACCCTGAAACAACCTCTGGGCTGATCTAAGTCAGGGCATGGCTAACTCACAGATTGAACCCTGAAACAACCTCTGGGCTGATCTAAGTCAGGGCATGGCTAATTCACAGATTGAACCCTGAAACAACCTCTGGGCTGATCTCTGGAATGTCTTACCACAATTTGAATTTTCATTCTTCTTTACATTCTGAAACACAGAAATAACACGACATGTATTAAGGTTAAATTTAAGAAATATAAAATTATAATGAATTCTGATTGGTGTATTCAGCTATTCTATAATCGGCAAAAGGGAAGTACTTTCTCAATACATGTATATATGCTACAGTACCGTAGTTTCTTACCTTTCTGGTAGTTACATGTATTTTCCGTTTCTTCGAGTTTTCCACTGGGGATTCCTCAACATCACTGACTTCTAGATTATCATCTTTCCTCCTTCCACTCTTATTATTTATTGTACGATTTTTCCTACCACTGTAGGTTTTAAAGACCCCTGGCTTGCTTTCTGATCCATAAAATGTTATGGTATTTGATTTATCATCTTTTTCATCTTCAGACATAGTGTGTTCATGTATAGAATGCCGCGGCGTTGCAGCAGAAGAAGGAAAACTGAGTACTTTCCTTTGCAGACACTCTTTTTTCTGGGTAGAATTTTCTTCATGATTATTGCAGACTTTTGAATCTGCCGTTCGTTGAAAATCTTCAGAGTCACTTGTTACATGTAATTCATGTAAATTTTCTTGGTATAAGTTTTCTAAATATTGATTTTCATTATCGTCAGTAGTGCTACTATCTGCACATGTATGTTCTTTGACATGAGGGTCAGTACTGTGTTTACGAGATTGCTTTTCTTGGGCTGAATTGTTGCCGTTTTTCAAATCAGCTATTAACACCTTACAATCCCTGTCGTTTGACATAATCAAGCTCTTCTCTTTATGACCAACAGTTCTTGTATTCCTATTCATAACCTGGTTTATCTCATTGTTAAATGGCTCATCCCTTATCCTCGTATTATACGAAGAACTACTCGTATTTCTACTTGTATTCCTTAGTAACCCAATACCATCCTGTCGATGTATCATTTGTCGAATATTTCTCCCCCTTCCTGGCCTATTCTTTAAACTGGAGTTTCTGGTCAGCTTGGTTTTCATTGCAGGAGATTCGTCGTCAGGAAATGAAGATTTAAATCCCCAAGAATCTACATTATTCCTAAGATTATGTTTTGGGAGAGAAGACCTTTCTGTTTCTTGGCTCACGTTTGAGGATGTAAGGTTATTATGGCAATCATTCCGAGATGATTTCTTTGGGATTTTAAAACCTTGACGATTATATTCCTAAACAAAATGAAATGAAAATAATAAAATAATTTTTTTATGATTATAATTATAATTCTTCTTGTAGAATTTTTCAATATGAGGGTTCGCACTGCTCTGGAAAAATGAAATTCCCTAACATTTCTCACAACCAAATACCATTTTTCACTGACCACACTGTGCACTTATTTTACGAAAAATTGTAGATTGACCACAGGAAGCCCAACTAAGAATTCGAATTTGAAATTAGCTGTCAATTGACTTTTAAAATTTGGAGTCTTCCGATATATTAATGAAAACTAACTACTAAAACCATTAATGATGCCCAGTTTATTACTAAACCCCTATAAAGCTGCATACAACTAGTAACAACCCCCCCTATATGTAGCTTCCAAAAATGTGAGCCCCCAATATTGCCCCCCCCCCCCCCCCCAATACAGTAATAAATGAAAACCTCCTTACTTTAGCGTCCTTGACTTGGTTGGACCGACATTGTTTAGTTCCTCCTAAAATCAAACAATAACAAGTTAGATAAAGAAAATTCTTACAAAGACGTCATTCCAATTTAACCCTTAAAGTAAATAAAAGTGTAATACTACTTAATACTTTGTTGAAAAAATAGAAAAGGCGTGTGATTGGGATGTGCAGTTATAAAGCATGCAAGGAATGGCAGAATACGAGAGAAGTTAGGGCTCAAAATAACGGCTGGTCAAGGCTCAAAATAACGGCCGGTCAATGGTCAGTGTCCTGCCAAATTTGGTACTTGACCGGTCAAATATGGTTTTGAACGGACATGTTGACCGGCCATATTTGAAAAAAATATCATATGGCAGGCATCTTGATCAACATATGACTGGCCATTATTTTGAGCCCTAGAAGCGTTAGGTGAAACATGATTTGATGGTATTTAAGATTAATATGACATAATATGGCAAACATTTTAGCCTGGGAGCCACTCGCAGTTGAGAAATTTTGGTTTAAAAACTCAAAGAACAATAGGGTTGAGTAAATGAAGTCATTTACTCACAATTTAGATGCTGAAAAAAATATATAATTTTAATCCACAAATTTTGACTGTGAAGAAAATATGTTGCTTGGCTACTATTGGGGCCATATAGATAAGTTTAACCAAGTTTCAAAGCATTTCCAATTCTCATTGATTTTCATCCAAGTGTCCCTTTAAGGTACTGAACAATTCGTTTGATTGACGGCAGTCTATTGCCCAACTTCCCTGTCGCCACTGTTGTCTCAATCAGCTTGTAGTAATGAAAAGACTGGTAATGGCTAAATGATCTGGAGGACAATAAACATACTGTACCTTGTTTAGAGGATTTATCACTGGGATCATCAAGTAGCATCACTTCACTTCAATACAATCAACACAATAATATAAGTAAATCATAACCTTTGTCAGACATCATTCTTGGTGGTCAACCGCTACCCTAGTCATCTCTATAGACCCCTTGCAGCATGTCGGAATGCAGCTCAATTTGGAGGGCAAAACAATAGGTTCCAATTCTCAGGAGATTAATTTTTTTTTTTATCAGGAATGATTGTGAAATATTTTGCAAAAGAATTATTTACTTCCCAACCACATCGTCAAGTATCAGCTTGAAAATCTTTATTTTTAAATTAAAAGCAATTTGAATTGTCAGAGTTTTGATCAAAGTTGGTGACTAAATTTGGAATTTCAAACAAAGTTGCTGAAACTCCAACCAAAACATGAGAGTTACTGGTCATATATGATGTTAATTTAACCGCAACTCTAGGATATCTTTGAAAGAACCAATTATCGTATTTGAAGACATACATTGTAATTGGAAACCCATTATAGACAGCTTGTAACAAAACATGTATCATAAAAAATTGTAATAATAAAGAAAATTTCGAAATAAAATAATATAAAATCCAGAAATTCCTCCTCTGGGACATTTATTTTTAGAAAAACTGTAATCTCTTCTCGTCAAAGTAATTTTCAAAGACTTACTCCTCATCTTCGTCTTCTTCGTCTTCTTCCTCTTTGCCAGACAGTTCTTCAGGTTCCTCAAAATTTGGATAAACTTTAAATCCTTTATTGGGTGATTTTTCAGCTTTTTCTAGACCTAGTAGAACAAATTGTTGCGGTATAAAAATGAGTTTTTTTTTTAGCGAATTTTAATATAGTATTTTTATGATTTTAGATGAATGGAATAAAAAATGCGGAAGACGTAAGCTTATACAAATCAAATCCTTCCTTGTTTTCAAAAACGAGACAATGTATTTTCACCCTTAAAACTGAAACGGTCATATTCAATAGTTGTATAGCTTCCTTTTGCCCTGTTTTTTTTTCTTCCAGGGAGGTGGTTTTGTTAACTAAAAAACCAAGCTCAATTATTTTAGATTACGTGGTTATAATTTTGATATCTAAAAATACCAAAATAAACCCTCACTTCGTCCTGTTATGCACTTTTAAAACATACCTTGTAACATTTTGAAGTTTAATCTTCCTATTTGAGCATTCCATGTGAGTTAAAGGCCTGTATATAGTGGTTCTACAAGGGTTTTTTCCAACCCTACTGATTTCTGCTCTCTTTCTTGTCGACCGCCATTTTGAAAATTTCAAGAGCGCGCGAAGAGGAACCTCGACTTGATGCACGGAAACCACAGGAAGCCCATTCATCAGCTGTGACGAGCCGTGACTGCGCACTGGCGTGTCCTTTTCGGATCCGAAAAATGTTCTCCACGGCCCAACCACACTAAGGGTACGTCCGCACTAACGTCTTTTCGTTTAAAGAAGCATAGTTTTAGATGAATTTTGATGGCCTTGGGTTCACACTAAAACGATCGAAAACGCATATATTTGAAAACGCTCTCCAGAGTGAAGACATTTGAAAACGGATGCCTATCGTATTAGTGTGGACAGGCGAAAACAAAGGCTGACGTCATTCACACCAGCACGTCAGTTTTTCGCATGCGCAGAAGATGATATTTCATCATTTCAGATTTTATCTACGTTTTTCATAGTTTTCAGTTTCGACGGGCGAAAACGTTAGTGTGGAAGCGTAACTTTTGATGCGTTTCGAAAACGAATCATAGCTACATAGTGTGAAGGGGGCCTGAAATCACTGTGTGAACTCCCACATAGACCACAGTCTTCAAAGAGAGTTAATCACCTAGAAACAAACGCTCGCTTCACTGGTTATAGCAAGGGGTTAATCATCTGCGGTCTAGGGGCCGACTAACCTCTCCCTGGCTTTTTCCTTTGTATTTGGTCTAACACTAAGTGGAACCTGCCTAATTTACAACTCTTTAGCTTGGGTGGAATGTTTTGTCCATTTCAGACCACGTTCATGTCATTCCTTTGAGAATAGGATTATTTGTTTCATCTGCTTCCAAACAAAAGAAAAAAAGAAATGATACTCAAGGGAATGACACGTGGTTTGAAATATGCAAAACATCACGCCCAAGGTAAAGAGGTCTATTCGGACCTGGCTGGTATACATGGCGTTCATTGCTTGAACGAAGTAGAAAATTTGATGCTAATGACAAATATAATAATAATAATAATAATAATAATATTTATTTTTTAGTATATTTGATGAGCCATTCTTACAATATTTAAAATATACCGTCTTCAAAAGTAATGAAATGCTGGTAGTACTTTAGTGCAAAGAATATATATCAGAGATGTATCCTGGGTTTCCTTACTGGGGTTCTCTGCCCACTGAATTCATATAACAAACTATTCCTCCCTCCCCTCCCCCAAAAAACACATACATGTGCGCGTTACAAATAAACTGTCAATCATAGGCACCCCAGGAATATACTTCCCGAATGGCCTTCCTCTCCCCTCCCCTCCCCTGATGGGGGACATTGACTATCCTTAACAAAACATTGCTCCCTGCCCTCCCCTCCCCCAAAACATATGCGGGTTACGAATAAACAGTCAATGAGGGGATCTCACACATTCCCCTCCCTGACCCCTCTCCCCCATGGGGGATTACTCCCGACTAATCTTAACAACCCATCCCCTCCCCCTCCCCAAGAAAAACATTTGCGTTTACAAATAGACTGCAAACGAGAGGGATTCAAAAGCACCTGGCTAAGATCCCCTTTCTCGGATACCCCTACGGGGGTCACTCCCAATAAACGTAATAAACCATCCCCTCCCCCTCCCCAAGAAAAAATATTTGCGTTTACAAATAAACTACGGAGTCACTCCCAATAATCTTAATAAACTATCCCCCCCCCCTGAAAAAATGGAGTTACAAAAAAACTTCCAATGAGAGGGGGGCACAGGTACCCTAACCCCCTGGACATCCCGCTGATACCTAAATGAAGTACTATGCACTGACAATTTTAAATATCAATATATGGTTTGGGTATTGCTGCTCAGCTTTTGCTCTGAACAGCATAGATACATAGAATTATTCTTGAGGCAGGATTACTACATTTGTGAGTTTGCAGGGTAATAGTGTTCTGTCTTGATTTGGGATCGATAGAGAAGATGGATCGTATTCCCTGAAGAAGAAAAAAACAATAAACATGAATATTTCAACCTTAAATTTGATCGAACCCTGAAACCACCTCTGGTCTGAACTAAGTTAGGGCATGGCTTACTCACAGATTAAACCCTGAACCAACCTCTGGGCTGATCTAAGTCAGGGCTCGGCTAACTCAAAGATCAAACCCTGAAACAACCTCTGGGCTGATCTAAGTCAGGGCATGGCTAACTCACAGATCAAACCCTGAAACACCCTCTGGGCTGATCTAAGTCAAGGCATGGCTAACTCACAGATCAAACCCTGAAACAACCTCTGGGCTGATCTAAGAGAGACCTAACAAACTCTACTCACAGGTGATGCCGAGTGCACGAATGAAACTCAAGACCCCAGAAGTGAGACGCGAGAGCACTACCGCTACCTCACCCTAGATTCCCTTGTATTCTGTTTCTATATTATCAATCTTACATGTAATATTGGGATTTGCTGCTTGTTGTTCAGCAGCACACCTCTGACACCATTATCTTCACCAAATAATAACGACACTACGTCATCGAAAACAGCTTTGATGCAAAACAGAATGACGTCAACTTCTGAAAGAAAAATGAGATGACGTCATTGAGAATGTTTCGTATAACCCGGAAAAACTCACTTCAGGGGCGCAGGTTCTTTAGAAGTTCTCACCTTTATTGTAGAGCTGAGGAGAGTAGTGGAAAGGTAACGTCATCTGTTGTCCTTCTCGGGGAACTGCACACCGAAGAGACAAGATGGCTGGTTTACAGAGAGTCACTGTGTCACCAAGGCACTTGAGTATGGCTTCTTCTACAACTCTACCCAGTCTGGAAACAACCAAATGATTATAACTTGTGATACTTCTGTATACATTAGCTGCCTTATTTCCTACTCGAGTAGACTGTATGGTAACCTATAACAATTTCCAACCAGCAGAGTTGACCTTCAGAATAAACTCAAGGTCAACCAATCAGAATTGAGGATTTAACATTATATTTTGATAAGCATTTCCCATTATTCTGCCAAGAGAATTTACGAAATACGAGTTCTTCCTTGTTTAAATTAATCGTAAACGCTAGTCGAACTCATGGGGGAACTATATTTCACTCAACAAGAAAAGTCTACATTGTATACTCGGAAAATGCTTGAAAAATGCTAACCAAAAATAGTGACCCATAATTCCTTTCGGGGAAGGTGATCAACTCAGCTGGAAGGCTATATCAAAGATTGAACTGGAATAGTCCCCTTTACAGTTCCTTGCGCCATCTTGAAAGGTAGCTGTGCCTTTGCATCGGAGTTAAACATGAGGTGACCTTGTAATGATAGAGACATGTTAATAATTGTCCAAGGTGCTAAAAAAGGTCTCTATCATTGCAAGGTTACCTCATGTCTCGCTTCAATGCAAAAGCATGGCTACCTTTCAAGATGGCGCAGGGAACTGTGAAGAGGACTGTTTAGCGTATTGGGTTAATTTACAGAGGGATGAAAACCAGAGAACCTGGAGAAAAACCCTTGAAAGAAGGGAGAGAAATATAAAGCAACTCTACTCAAGCGATGCTGTGTCCAGGAATCAAACCCGAGAGCCGGGCCAGAGATGAGAGGCGATACTCATAACACATTTTCTAACCCACCCCACCCCCTGTTAGGTTCAGTGCCGCTTTAATGCTAGGTAACTAACCTTTTCTCGTGTTCTTCTATAAGTGATGATAGCTCAGGAAATCCACGAATGGCAAACTGCTGAGCTGTGTGACCAGACTTCGATTCCATCCTTGTATCTGCGCCATTTCTTAACAACACTTCGACGACGTCAGTATGACCCTTTTTACAAGCCTAAATAAACCAATAAAATTAAAGAGTCACATCCGGGAATTTAGACAATTAACCAATAAAATCAAAGAATCACATCCTGGAATGATTTTACCTTCATCAAAGCAGTCTCGCCCGCAATCTGTTGCTTGTTGATGTCAGCGCCACATAGCAAAAGGACATGCGCTGTCTCGGGATAACCCTTAAAAATCGTAGATAAAAAGAAACCTTATCAGTGGTACTGTGTGCAGTTAAATTGGTTGACACAAGTGAAGATAGAAAGAAACCTTATCAGTGTTACTGTATGCAGTCAATTGGGTTGACACAAGTGAAGATAGAAAGAAACCTTATCATTGTTACTGTATGCAGTCAAATGGGTTGACACAAGTGAATGTAGAAAGAAACCTTATCAGTGTTACTGTATGCAGTCAAATGGGTTGACACAAGGGAAGATAGAAAGAAACCTTATCAGTGTTACTGTATGCAGTCAAATGGGTTGACACAAGGGAAGATAGAAAGAAACCTTATCAGTGTTACTGTATGCAGTCAATTGGGTTGACACAAGTGAAGATAGAAAGAAACCTTATCAGTGTTACTGTATGCAGTCAAATGGGTTGACACAAGGGAAGATAGAAAGAAACCTTATCAATGTTACTGTATGCAGTCAATTGGGTTGACACAAGTGAATGTAGAAAGAAACCTTATCAATGTTACTGTATGCAGTCAAATGGGTTGACACAAGGGAAGATAGAAAGAAACCTTATCAGTGTTACTGTATGCAGTCAAATGGGTTGACACAAGGGAAGATAGAAAGAAACCTTATCAGTGTTACTGTATGCAGTCAATTGGGTTGACACAAGTGAAGATAGAAAGAAACCTTATCAGTGTTACTGTATGCAGTCAAATGGGTTGACACAAGGGAAGATAGAAAGAAACCTTATCAATGTTACTGTATGCAGTCAATTGGGTTGACACAAGTGAATGTAGAAAGAAACCTTATCAATGTTACTGTATGCAGTCAAATGGGTTGACACAAGGGAAGATAAAAAGATAGAAAGAAACCTTATCAGTGTTACTTTATGCAGTCAAATGGTTGACACAAGTGAAGATAGAAAGAAACCTTATCATTGTTACTGTATGCAGTCAAATGGGTTGACACAAGTGAATGTAGAAAGAAACCTTATCAGTGTTACTGTATGCAGTCAAATGGGTTGACACAAGGGAAGATAGAAAGAAACCTTATCAGTGTTACTGTATGCAGTCAAATGGGGTGACACAAGGGAAGATAGAAAGAAACCTTATCAGTGTTACTGTATGCAGTCAAATGGGTTGACACAAGGGAAGATAGAAAGAAACCTTATCAATGTTACTGTGTGCAGTCAAATGGTTTGACACAAGTGAAGATAGAAAGAAACCTTATCAGTGTTACTGTATGCAGTCAATTGGGTTGACACAAGTGAAGATAGAAAGAAACCTTATCAGTGTTACTGTATGCAGTCAAATGGGTTGACACAAGGGAAGATAGAAAGAAACCTTATCAGTGTTACTGTATGCAGTCAATTGGGTTGACACAAGTGAATGTAGAAAGAAACCTTATCAATGTTACTGTATGCAGTCAAATGGGTTGACACAAGGGAAGATAAAAAGATAGAAAGAAACCTTATCAGTGTTACTTTATGCAGTCAAATGGTTGACACAAGTGAAGATAGAAAGAAACCTTATCATTGTTACTGTATGCAGTCAAATGGGTTGACACAAGGGAAGATAAAAAGATAGAAAGAAACCTTATCAGTGTTACTTTATGCAGTCAAATGGTTGACACAAGTGAAGATAGAAAGAAACCTTATCATTGTTACTGTATGCAGTCAAATGGGTTGACACAAGGAAAGATAGAAAGAAACCTTATCAGTGTTACTGTAGGCAGTCAAATGGGTTGACACAAGGGAAGATAGAAAGAAACCTTATCAATGTTACTGTGTGCAGTCAAATGGGTTGACACAAGTGAAGATAGAAAGAAACCTTATCAGTGTTACTGTATGCAGTCAAATGGGTTGACACAAGGGAAGATAGAAAGAAACCTTATCAGTGTTACTGTATGCAGTCAAATGGGTTGACACAAGGGAAGATAGAAAGAAACCTTATCAATGTTACTGTATGCAGTCAAATGGGTTGACACAAGGGAAGATAGAAAGAAACCTTATCAGTGTTACTGTATGCAGTCAAATGGTTTTACCTGTTCACAAGCGTGCATTAAAGCAGTCATTCCATTCTTCTGACCAGCATTAACATCAGCTTTTCTTCTCAGTAATAACTCAACGACTCCATCTTGTCCTGATGCTGCTGCAAGCATAAGTAAGGTCATCCCTGATGCACCATCTAGGGTATCTAGTTCCAGTCCACCAGCCAAAGCAGCACGCACGGTCATTTCGTCACCATCTCGGATAGCAGTCTTGACTGAAGCTAAAGTATAGAATCGTATATGCTATTTTATAACTGTAATAAATCTCGCTTTCTGATTGGTTGATGGCGCGTGCATTATGAGAGCACAAAGCACGCGCGCATTTGTATTTTATAAAAGAAATATATACCGCACGCCCGTGCTGTGTGCAGTGATAAAGCACGAGGGGATTGGCAGAACACTCGAGAAGTTTTCTGAAGCACTCCTCTACGCGTCGTGCTTCTCCTAACACTTCTCTCTGGTTCTGCCAATCCCCTCGTGCTTTATCACTGCACACAGCACGGGCGTGCGGTATATATTTCTTCAATAGAACGCTACATAATAAGTCAACGTATTTAAACAAATAAACGCGCGCGCACGTTCCTATACTGTGATATAAAGTGTGTAGTCTTACCAAAAGGAACTTCCATGGGCTCCGCAGGAGGCGACGGAATGTACCTTATATCAATATCATCCTACGAGAACGAAAAGTATTTGAAATAATTATACTACGCTTATCACTTGAGTGAGAAACAGGAAAGTTTAGAGACATAAGTTTTGTCGTGACAACTACAATTAGTGTATGGAGGGTCGGCAAAATGGGGGGTCACGTTATTTTCGGAAAGTATATAGGGGAGGGGGGGGGGGGTTGTTACTGATTGTATGCAGCTTCTGGACGAAATACAGGGGGTATGATATTTTTGCCAACCAGTAAGGGGGGTTGGGTAATATTTGGAAAATACAACAAGTGATTTTTGCCGACTACCCCCCCCCCACTGATAAATGAATGCCTAATGCCAATGAAGAAGCATGCTTATGAAGACATAAGTGATGATGATGATGATGACAATGTTCATTGATCTCCCTTACCTCTTCTTGTAACAGTTTTTCCAGAGGAAAATCTTCTAATTCAAAATCAAAGTCTTCGTCATCTTCAATCATCATATCTTCTTCCTGTCTGGCCGCCTAAACAAACAATAAACAAACTTGTTACGTTTTAAAGTGCCTATTAACTCTGACGGTTTAGTTTGAAAATCACTTCTACATGTAGGGTATAATACGATGGCACAGTTTTACAGGATATGGACTTCTCATTTCACAGATATAAAGATTTAAAATCTAAAAATGCAAATCAAATGACGTCGACCCAGGATTCATTTATAATACGAAATTACTGTCCTGTAAGGTAATGCCAGTTTCCAATTAATAAATGATTTTTATTACCAAAATATATGTTGTAGTAGAGTTTTGGTGAGTTTACTTGAGAGTCACTGGTAGTAAAAAACACAAGAAAAAAGGGCCAATACTCGATGTCATCTAATTTGCATTTTGATTTGAACACGCTTTGGTTGCGAAAATATTTGTTCCCAAAGTTGATTGATGTGATTTTGACCTCTTTTACGTATAATAATAACTTTAAAACCAGACAAGATATCAAAAAACTGAGACAACTTTTTTGATATGAGATATAAGTCGACATATCTGCGAAGTTTCAGCAAAATCGATTGAAATCGAGCGTTCCAGGAAGTTCTTGAAAAAGAGCGGTCGAAAATTATAAAAGGCCCACTCATATTCTATATTGAATCCTCAATTCTGATTGGTTGACCTCGAGCTCGCTCTGATAGTCAACTCAGCTGGATCATACGCTGTACAATAGAGATCACCTATTGGTAAAAGGCGTTCGCTGTTATTTTTTTCCCTTTTTTTTATTCATCATTATTATTCAGTGTGCCAGATGCCGAACCAGCTGAGCAAACAACTAATCGCGCAAAGCATTGTTGATGAAAACCTCGGGCCTTCACACTATTTTGAAAATCATTTCTAGAGTGGTTTTTTAGAGAAATCATAGATGAAATATCACTCTGATTAAGAGCTTTGGATTTGTCTGAGATATGGGATCTGTTTGTTTTCAGGTAGAGATAAGTGCTTGAACAGAGGGCTGGTAATTCAAAATCACAACGGACTGCGATTGGTTAGAACATTTAATGCAATAAAAATTATGCAAAAAAAATAATGAAATGAAAAATAGAAAACGAACTGGAAAGCAAAGAGAAATGAATGGAAAAAAAATTAAAATAGAAGTGAAAAGAAAAAAGAGAAAAAAAAATGGAAATGGAAATGAAAAAAAAAAATGAAATAAAAAAATAATTAAAATCGATAATGAAAGACAAATTATAAAATTATAAACCAGTTCGGTCAGCCAACGAAAGTTTACTTTGTGATTGTTTAGATTATTGAATAAATAAAAGGGGAAAAAAGCAATTCAAAACAGATCGCATGGAAATAATAAATTAAGAACAATTCCATTCAAAAATTACAATATCAAAGTAAAAAAAACCTGAATAAATTAAAATTCAATAATAAAAACAGATCAACATCACGAATTAAAAATCAGGAGTAAAAACAAAAAAAACCTTGGAGAATAAAAACCGTGGTAATTGTAAAATTGATATACTTACAACAACATCTTCAGAATTACTATTTTCTGCAGCAGAAGATTTTATCTGGTTATTTTTCAAGGTGTTTTCTCGATCTCCTTCGTCAATAATCGCACCTATCAAATCCCCGCTGGTCAAACTCGACGAAAAATTTGCATCCAGAATTAAGTTCTTTTTGGTCTGTTCCTCTCGTGTGTCCTGTAATGGAGGATTAAGATTCTTCATGGTAGAATTACTTTCTTCCGTTTTAGTAATTTTGGTACGTTTTTTTGCTTTAGTACGCTTCGCCTTTCGTAAATTCAACTTCATAGACGATGACGATACATCAGTTTCTTCCTCAATATCCTGATTTGAATTTAGACTTTTTGAATTTAATTTATTCGTGTTCGATTGCAGTAATTTTTTTCTCTTCGCCCTTTTTCCAGGAGTTGTTTTTTCGTGGCCTTTCTTTAACATCTTTCTTGGTTTTTCACTTTGCTTGCCTTTTTGTTTCGCAGCTCTTCTCTCCACGGCGTTGTGCTTTTGAAAATTCTGTGTCAATTTCTCTTCTATTCCATCATCACCTTGACAACCCTGGGTGCTTGTAGCTTCGTGAATACTTAATGATTGAACACCGGGGAGCGAACTTGATGTTTTTGTAGTAGAGATGTTTGTACAAATTTCCGAATCAAAACTCATTATACTGTCTCCATCAACAACGGGAATGTCGGCTGACATCTTGTCATTTGGTCCGCAATCTTTTTCAATCCTTGAAAAACTGTCACAACCACTTCTCGATAACTCTGGTGAATGGGGAACAGACACTTGTTTTGTTTCAGGTATTGCAGGTTTTGTCTTCTCATCTGTAAAGCTTTCAATATTTAGCATTTTTTCTGTCTGGTGCTCGGAGCCATATATTTCTGTGCACTTATTATTACTAGTATCTTCAACCCTTGAGATGATGTCCTTATCAGCTTTAACGTTCTGATCATCAATAGGTTTTATTCTTGCATTCATTAATCCCAATTCGTCATCACCTTTTTTCTTCTTTTCATCTGCTTCCTCCGTTTTATTTCCTTCTTCAACATCAACTATTCCTTCAATTTCCTTTTCAAATTTATTTTCATTTTCATTCAAATTGTTTCCAATTCCGATCAATTCTTCTTCCAGAGTCCAATTAGTATTCCCTTTACCTGCATTTGTAATCCCTAAATCACTCTCGCTTTCAACTTTTTCACCACTTGTGTCATCATTTTTCTTTTCCGTTACGGCCACGTTCATCGTCGTCTCGATGCTCTTAGATTCACGTGTTTTCGCCGCGAGAAAGCGAAGATTTTTTAAAACGCGTGAAGTTGTCTCCGAAGTCAATACCAGTGCTTTCTTTGACGAACTCGGTACGAGAGCCAAAGTCCTTATATCTTCTTTCTTTTCTTGATCTTTTTCTGAAATTGTTTCACGAATTGAATTCTCTTCCTCCTCTTCAGACCTATGCTTCAAATCAACACCTTTTTCAAGACTGTATGCTTCAGACATGTGATTAATTATATTTTCTTCAACATTTTCAATATTTTCATCTTCAAGTTTTTCTTCTGTCTCACTTAGAGATTTCATTGAATTCAATTCTTCTCCATCATTTTTCGAGGTTCCTCTATCTTCTACTGAACTTTCACGTTCACTTAAGGTAAATTCTGCTTCATCTTCAACCAACATCCTCTCCGATACACCAGAATTACAAAAATTTAATTCAATTTCCTTCTCTGCAACATTATCTTCTGGCAACATTTTATCCACAACGCTGTCATCACGACAAGACATCGTTTCTGAGGTCTTAGCTTCAGATATATCAGGAGAAGACAAAGCAGAATCTTCAGAACTTCCTTGATTTTTGATACCATCCGTCTCAGTACCACTCAGACTCGCTTCTACGTGTTGTTGGTGTTTATTCCTTGCAATTTTATGCATAATGCCTTTTAATTCCGATATAGTAGGACATACGTCACCCGCAATCATTGAACTTTCATTAGATTCTTTCTCCTCAATTAATGTCGTCTTTGCTTTGGGTTCACTAATTTCAGGTATTTTAGAGTCACTTTTTTCTAGGATTTTCTCTGAGTTTTCAACCTCAATCATGCTTTCTTTCAACAATTGTAGCTGAGTTTTTTCTTTTGTTTTTACTAAATTTTCATCCGAGAAAACGTCTTGTTTTTTCACGCCAACATTTAGACCCTCTTCTTCAATTTTCTCTGAGATTTCAACCTCCATCATTCTTTCTTTCAACAATTGTAGCTGAGCTTTTTCCTTTGTTTTTACTAAATTTTCATCAGAGAAAACGTCTCGTTTTCTTACGCCAACATTCAGAACGTCTTCTTCAGTTTTCGGAGACCCAGAAGCTGAGCTTTCATTTTTGCTCAAACTTTTTCTTCTATTCTTTTTCAATGAAAGTTCAAAACGGTTTTTTCTTCTTACTGGGGTTCCAAAAATACTTGGGTCTTCTTCGTTCTCTCTTGAAGTACTAGGACTTTGTTTTAACGAGGTGATTTTTTCAGATTCTGGAGTTTCAATTGAGTGGAAAAACTTAGAAGGCGTAGTTTCGGGCGTCTTGAAGGATTCCCTACCAATGACAGGACTTGAGTCACGTGATACATCTAGTGGCGACTGAAGGACGTGAGGGGACTGGGTTCCAGATTGTTGACTTCCGGTTCCGTCATTTTCATTGTCTTCTGAATCGCTCAGAAGAGAGATAATTTCTACTTTATTAGTTTTTCCACCCTTAGATTCTTTATTCTTATCCAATGTCTGGCGAGGCGAACACTCAAGATCGCTCTCATCCAAAGATTCCTGCGAAGAAACATTTATGACGTCAGAGGGAGGGTTACTTTCATTGGTGCTTTCCGTGCTGCGATTTAAGACGTCACTTCCTGTCTCAGAAGACTTTATGTGACTGAAAAGTTCATTGTCAGACGCGGTGACGTCACTTCCGGGTTGAGAATACAAGGGAGTTGATTGGCTGGACGGTGGCAATAATACGTCATTCTCCGTAAGTGTGACGTCACTTCCTGCCTGGGATGAAGACTCAGAGTTTCTTTTGGTTTTTCGGGTTTTGTTCAAGCACATGGCAAGTTCTTTGCTCGCTTGTCTTGTTAGTCCTAGAGGTTCAATGTCACCGAATGAATTGGTAGCTTTGTTTTCACGTGATGTGCTGGCTGTGTCTTGATCTTCTTCTTCTGACATCAAACGGTAACGACGGATCTGAAATAAGAAATGGATATATTTATGATTGAATGAGGTCTTGATGCAGAGCAGAGCAGAGCAGAGCAGAGCAGAGCAGAGCAGAATTGAGGATTCGACATCGTATTTTGATTAGCATTTTCCCATTATCCTGCCAAGAGAATTTATGAAATACGAGTTCTTCCTTCTTTAAATCAATTGTAAATGCTAGTCGAACTCATGGCGGAATTATATTTCAACCAACAAGAAAAGTCTACATTGTATACTCGTCGGAAAACGCTCGAAAAATGCTAACCAAAAATACTGACCCATAATTCCTTTCGGGGAAGGTGATCAACTCAGCTGGTATATGTTCAATAATTTACAGAACACAATCCCAATTAATTAATTGATTAATTAATTGAATTAATTAATTAATTGAACAATTAGAGTTTGGTTATGTTTTCTTTGCCATGACAAATCACTGGCCTTTAGTACAAAAAGCAGAAATTGACCTTTTTCAAATTCTCAATATAACACTGTGTTCCTTGACTACAGATTCATTTACACAGGGTTAGCCTTGATTTCGTGTAGAAAATTTCTTCATTCCATTGAAGGACCATGGAATTTCAAAGTGTTTGTATTGTTGAATTTGTGCATTCTTTACTTTACCATTGGTATTGGTGAATGTTTAGAAACCGAAATAAGGCTAGCCCTGCGTGAATGAATCTATAGGGGCTTTGCAACATCACATGATGGCAGCCATGACAGGAGACAGGAACAATAGGCAATGTTCATCAAAGCTCACAAAACTCTGGGAAAGTGAGTTCTTTAAAAATATAACAGGGAAGTCAAAGGAACTATCAGAAAAAAATTACTCTGTTATTTTCGTCTGCTGAAATCCTTTTATTTCCATAGAAAATGTGGAAGGAAAAATTATGAGATGAATTTTTAGAGGAGCCAAAAAAGCGTAAGAGTTCACTTTCCCATTATGCTTTGTTCTATAATTTCGTGCTCATGCACATTGGCTATTGAATCTGGTCTAATATGATTTAAATGAGAAAGAATTCAGTTTCTCAGGGGGGAAGACTCTATGGTTCCTGCCTCCTGTCATGGCTGCCAGCACGTCATGCTGAAACGCCTCTATAGTCAATGAACACAGTGGTTTGTAAAAATTTGAAAAAGGTCTATTGTTAAGCTTCTTTGCTGGATTATATTAATAATAAACAACTTGTTAGTCAGTTGAGCGTCTGATACAACTGTGCATTTTTTACTTGTTACTAAACTGGTATACCTGGTTCACCAGGTACTTTGCCAACTAATAACCTTTATAAAATAGTTCAGATATAATGCGCACTCTGATTGGCTGATAGCCGTGTTTACATGAGGCTATGTAAACATGGCAATTTAAATATTTTATAAAACAAATAGAAAACGTTATGCCGTGTTTACATAGCCTGATATAAACACTCAGGAAGGTTTGGGAGAAATCTTGAGCTGTGTAAACCTCGTCTGCGGCTCGACTTCTCCCAATCTTCCCTCGTGTTTATATCAGGCTATGTAAACACAGCAAACGTTTTCTATTTGTTAAATATTATGTATTAGATCCTACCTTTTGTCTTCTATTGGCATTTCTTTTCCTCTTCCTCCAGAAGGCTTCCAGCACCTCTTCACATTCAAGAACATTTTCCTCAGGTTCCCATGTGTCTTCCTCAGGTGGGAACCCCTGCCATCTTACTTTATAAAACCGCTTGCCATCCTGTAAGAAGAGAAAAAGAGAATAAATAAATAATAAAATAAATGGGATTTATCAGTGGCATTTCTACAGAGTAGCTATTCATCTGCTGAAATTCCAATTGGAATTTAATCGAAGTTGATTTTTGTGAAGGGAGGAAAACTGAAGAACGCAGAGAAAAACCCTCAAAGCACAGGAGAGAATGAACTAGAAACTCTACACATACAACACTGAGCCCAGTGGGACTAAAATCCGGGTTGCATAGGTGAGAGGTGAGCACTCTTACAACTACGACATGAATTAATGTCAATTTCTATACAAAGTTGTGAGGACAGGGACTGGGATTTTGGGAATGAAGATGGCATAGCTGTCATGCACTGGCCTTTCCCCTCTGGGGTCTCTGGGGTTTGATTCCTAGACTCGGCATCACATGTGAGTAGAGTTTGTCAGGTCTGTCCCTTGGTTCAAGAGTTTTTGTCTGTGTTGTCAAGGTTTCCTCCCTTAGCAAAACTTAACACACTTAATTCTAATTTGATCTGTGAGTTAGCCATATCCTGACTTTGATCAGCCCAGAGGTTGTTTCAGGGTTAGATCTGTTAGTTAGCTATGCCCTGATTTAGATCAGCCCAGAGATTGTTTCAGGGTTTGATCTGTGAGTTAGCCATATCCTGACTTTGATCAGCCCAGAGGTTGTTTCAGGGTTAGATCTGTGAGTTAGCCATATCCTGACTTTGATCAGCCCAGAGGTTGTTTCAGGGTTAGATCTGTGAGTTAGCCATATCCTGACTTTGATCAGCCCAGAGGTAGTTTTCGGATTTTTCAGATCCTTTTGTCTTGGGTGTAATCTCCTTTACCTCTGACAACCTTTTTCTCTGAACAGTGCAAATTTGGCATCAACTCTGAGTCAGTATATCCACAAGCTCAACACAGGGTGTGTTTGATTTGAAATAGGTGTACATAATTTATGGTATAGTAGTACAGTACATATTAATAAAATAAGGTTATAATGAAAGTATGGTTAGGTATGATAAAAGTGAACTTCAGATTCGACTATGAGTACGCGAGTATGAGTTTTAAATACTCATAGATTTGCCCTATAATTTCAAAGTCGTGGTGGAATACATAGACAGGGCCAATTTCAAAACTTGTACTTGTACTCCAAGAGGAATCTGTAGCTTCCTATTGCTTGGTTTCACTTCATTCACATCATTTCCTGTCTAGTGTGGAATGTTCATCAGTTGAATCGCAAGTTTTCGATAGCATTCTTTCTAGATTATGGGATTCAAAGACTTATCAAAAATTTATCAGCTGATTGAAGCCCATGCAGCCAATATCGTGTGGTAAGGTATAGTTGTTCACCCCTTACAGCAAGCCGTTTATCAATTAAAGTTAATAAATTCTCATTCCAAATAGAATTCACTCACGTTAACTATCTAAAATCAATCAACACAGGTGACAACTAAGTTATAATCGTAATTATAAGTGTAATTTATATTTTCATACTCAACGTAAAAAATTTAAATTTAAAAGTCAGGATAGATACGTTATCCCTTAAAAATATAAAGAAAACTTTGCAAAAAAAAAAAAAACCTATTCTAAGCTCATGTGATATAGTTCTAGATATATACAATTTATTTATGAAAAAAACCTAAAGCTTCTTATAATTAAGTTGCGAAGATCTAGAGTTAGAAATTCTAGCAAAATAAGAGAGGAGAGCAGAGTAAATAGAGGATTAATTTGTACCATAAAGATGTACTAACGACAGAATATCTGAATAAGGCTTTAAAATTAGCAAATAGAAACAGAAAAGGTTTTATAAAAAAGGGCTTTGTTTACAAAAATGATGCATCAAGTTACAGATGTTACTCGAGCGGTCTTCAAAATTATCAAAATATCTCGTTTTTCTATCGATAAAATAGCTTTATTAGACCGGCTTACCTTCACACGAGTATTGAGGAAGCATTCAACTTCAAAAAGTTCATCGTCCTCTTCCATTTTTAAGGGAAAAAAGAGGAGAAAATGTCGGTATTTTTTTGTTCAAATGTCAAAAAATATCCGACATTCAATATCCATGCAGGTGAAGTCTTGACATCAGGGAACAGGCTCTCTCATCCCACAGGAAGCCCAAACAAGATATTCTTGAACTCCACTTCTGACTCAGAATGTAAGCGATTAATTGAGCGAATGTGCGTATCAGTTACTTACTTTAAATTTAAAGTTAGAGTGGTTTTCCTTTCAAATTTTTAATCTCAGTATAGATCATATACTACTACTATTCTACCCCTTTTCTTTTCAGTAGGTTAGGTAATATGACCAATGGTCCTCAGCGATTCCCCCCCCCCCCTACCCCCACAGGTCTCTTGATGATCAAAAATCCTCAGTCCCCGTACAAACATGTACTATTCTGTGATGACCCGTGTTCCTTCTCACTCCTCCCACATGCTTCGGATGATGTACAAAGTTCTTGAAGTTATAATTACGTCTTCAGAGCCCCACCCCCTACACCACAAACCTCATGGCGGTCAAAAAACCACAGGTAGCCCAAGCTATGGTTCTGAATTTATATAGAGAGAATGTATGGCAGATCAAAAAAATTCTTTAAAATAAAATAAATTTCAATAAATAAAACATTGATATACAGATAAAGAAACAATAAAATATGAAATTTATTTTATTTTAAAGAAATTTTTTGATCTGCCATACTTTCTATATATATTTATTCAGAACCAATAGCTTTGGCTACCTGTGGTCAAACTTCCTCAGCCCAAAATATCTTCTTCTTTCTCTTAGCTCCTTGTAGAGCACAAGGCGAGGCACAAATATTTCCATCTTGGTCTGTCCATGGCAGCACTTTCTGCTTCCTTCCAACTCCGCCCAACATATACTAATTGTTATTCACCACTTTCAATATATCGGTTCACTGGTCACAGACAAAGCATTCAGTCGAGGCTTCAAGGTATAATCCAGTTCAAAGTTTAAGAATCGTTGTCAGTGCGCATGCGATTTTATCCCGAATTTCTCACCTTCTTTTGTCTAAACCTTCTTTTGTTTTTGATTAAACAAAAGAAGGTGAGAAGTTCGGGATAAAATCGCATGCGCACTGACAACGATTCTTAAACTTTGAACTGGCTTATAGTTTCAAAGAATTATTCAAATTTGAACCTTGCAACCTCGACTGAATTCTTGTTGTTGGACCAGTGAACCGATGTATCAGATGTATGGAAGAAAGTGGTGAATATCCAATGTTTTCCCCTTCCCCACAGACCGTAAATGATCAAAGGTCTTGAGTTACGCACTTAATTGCTGGGCTTCAATCAGCTGATAAAAGTCTTTGAATTCGAATCTCATTATCTGCTCCAAATGGTGTTAAAACACTGACCACCATGTGCTGTCAGCCAGAAAGAATTCTATTGAAAACTTGTGATTCAGCTGATGAACATTCTGCACGGGACAGGAAATGACGTCAAGTGAAACCCAGCAATATGACTGATGGTCCTCAGCACTTCCACCCCCTACCCCCACAGGTCTCATGATGGTCAACCACTCAACCACCTCTCTGCCTCCGTACTTACATGTGATGAACAATGCTCCCTCTCCACAGACCGTATGATTACCGGGTTTATGATCATGTGAAAGGGCTGGGAAGACCGGACAACTGTTGACCAGGCTGGGAAAAAATGAATATATTTTGATATTTGTAATTGTATACTATTTTGATGACTCTGATGACTGGAATCAGTCATCAGAGTCATCAAAATCTTAATTCTTTTCCTGACATATCGACCCTTTGAATTGTATAATACCATTGAGCTCGACAA